>CM077570.1:24752632-25952632 GCA_039657325.1 Stephania cephalantha | reverse complement strand
ATCATTGGACTTATTTTTCCAGTTGATTGTTTTGATCTTCTTCCTAGTTTCTTCCATTTCTTCATTTTCCTATTTAAATCCTTAAATTGCAAAAATAAAAGAATATCTAGTGTAATATTGTCATTTATATCTAAAATCAACCTAAATTACATTATAAAATATGTCTAATTATTGACATGTCAAATACCCTCAAACTCAGCACTTTGTTGTCCCAAGCAAAAGAAGATTCTAAATCATATTCTATTTTCATTCTTATAAACTGATATCAATTTAATTCATCTCAACTTTAAATAATATAACTTTTAAAATATAAGTGATTTCCTAATGACAACATATTACCTATAAGTAAATGATGTTTATGATATAGTAGAATGATTTAGACAAAACAAAACATCCCTTAATGATAACTTAACTAACCAATATATCACCCTTTAGAACTTAAAGTTCATTACGAAAGTCAGTACACAATATAGGTTTTCTCAATCTCCATTGACAAGCATCAAGCTTACGATAATTAGTATAGAATCTCAAAACACAAAAACCACTAGATTAATCTTAATTTTAAGAAAAATACTTTATAATAGTACCACAATCAAAATCAATAGGAATTTTACCAAGATACCAATGAACATGTCATTTAAAACATGTTAGATTAAGAAATACTTTATTCAACTCTAGCTTCAAGTACTTGAGTTATATCTTTTCTTCTAAGGATTTATGAACATCTATCTTTTTCAACTCTCATTTTCTTTTCTACTACACTCTAATTATTTCTTTTTAATATATATATATATTGATTTTGAGTCCTTGCTCCTTTTCCTTTGGACATTCTCACATTTTTCCTACTAGATTCCCAGCTCCATTTCCATTGGAATCTATAGGACTCTCTATATCACATTGTAAACTATTTTTAACACTTCTCGCTATCCACTAAAGTTGAACAAAGCATTCTTTCTAACTTATAAAAATTCATTATTTTCTAAAACATTTCTTTTTTCATTTGTGGCATAATATCTTTCTATTTATACATATATATACTATAAAAATACTTAATCAATAGCTTTTGTATCACAAGACTCTTATAAATTTATCTTGTTCATCTTGTGTTGTTGTTTCGATCTTCTACCCATTAATATGACTAACACAATGTATTCAATTTACTATATACTCTAACTAGTAAAGTTAATAACAAATGGTATATAAATTGATTCCTTTTATCATAAAACTCACTTGGGTAACCAAAATATCACTTCCATTCAAAAATATATTCATTTTCATTATCATTCAAACTTAGAATAAAGTAAAATGATATTTATACTTACTTGAATTTGGAAGAGATTTGTAAAATTTCGTCAACTCATTTTGAATATCAGATTTTGTATCAATTCTGAACTTTTCTACTTTTCTTGCCTTCCTTTGCTTTCATTACCATCAATGTCATACTTCACCTAAAATAACTCCAAACTCATTTTAAACCCTTTCCTTAAGATTTTAAAATTAATTTGGATTTCCAATATAACGAACATACCACGTGAAACATAAATGAATATATTTATATATATATAATAAAATGTAAATAAATATCCAAATATTTAATTCAATAACTTTTAACCGAATGGAATGCAAAAGGAACGTGTAATTCCATTATCAAAAATTTCACCAAGAGTAATACATTGTATCCTTCAGTCAATCATTGCATACAAGATAGGAAAAAAAATTTACACATGGCTGTGTCCAGAAGTAAATTCATTGCCAGCTTCATCATCTTCATCCATTTTTGTAGAAGATTGGAAAACATAACTATCATCTGGGTTATAAGTCCCAGTTGGAAATTGCAATTGCAGAGATGGGATGTCAACGTTTTTCCTCGAGTCTTCCAAATGACTATCATATCCACTATCAGACATAGAATGGTAACGTTGTAAAGTCATCTCATTTGTTGCTATCATTTCTTCATTGCGATGAATACTCGTCTGGCTATACATAAGCGAAAAAATATATGGTCCAAAAAATCCTCTCCTCTTAGGCTGTGAGGAAGATGGTGTCGAACTCGTAGCAACATTTGGTACGTTAACTCTAACCATTAATCTAGCCGCTCTCTATACGTCTTCTCTTATATTCTTTATATTTTCTGTTATGCTTTACATTCTTGCTTCCCTCGCATTTATGGCATTGAAGGATTCACATTTATCCTCTGAGTCATTGTATCCTAACACATTTCTCATTTGTTGTACTCTCGCATCATTTATGGTATTTCCAGGCAATACATAGAACTCGGTATCGAAACCCATCTTGACTTTCCTACACAATTAAGTGATCAAAATTGGGAACGATAATCCTTCATTCTTCATAGTTTGCATCGCAAACTTTTTAGAATCATGTATAATTTTTTCAACCTTCTTCATCACTATATGGTAAATAACGCAATTCTAGGGTTCTTTAGTTTAAAAGGTTGCTTGGTTGGATAAAAACATGCATCTATAATATAACTCCAACTCTTCGTGATCTTCCTAAAATATGTGTTTTTAATAAATTTCGGGTGGCCTTCACTATCAAATGCAAATTTCCTCCCCGAAGGTATCTCTAACACGTCTTGGATTATCTGAAAGGGATATGATTCCTTATCTTCATAAATGATATTTGGGTAATACTCCTCCATTATATGTCTATTTTTTGGTAGACCAAACAATCTATTCAACCTCACAGGTGAAATATCAATTTTTTTCCCTTCACCTACAACTTTGTCCCATTCCTTACTAACATGCTTATTTGCTTAAAATTGTCGTACAATTTCTGAGCATCCTCTTTCTCCTCTTCCTGCATAGTCTTGCAGAAGCTTCTCCCATCCCATATCTCTGATCATACTCATAATTCTATTCTCATACTTGCTCACATTTTGAATGTTGAACTCTCTTTCAGGAATCACGACTCTCTTTTTATCACTATAGTATCTCCTCTTAGCTCTAAGTCGCACAAGCAAAAAAGGGTCAAAAGGCACTATGTGACTAGGGTTTGGATTCTGAAAATATTCTTTGTCATCAAATGACAATGGAGATTGTGTTGGAGCATGTGCCCTATATCAATCTACAAACGTTGTTTTTCTTATAATTTTAGTTAATAAAATTTAGATTTTTCATTTTCTATTTTATTATAAGTGATTTCATGTTTACCTTATAGTATGATCCATGAGTATTTGTTGAAATATCTTAAATGTCCTTAGATGGTCATTATACTGGGAACTATAATGAATTGATACTAGTATAAATATTGATTGATGGTCATGCGATGATCATGCGTATAAGGATACAAATCAATGTCAGGGGTACTTGTTAGGGAACAAGGTACTGGACCGACCCGCTATGAGAATACCACATGAATTAAGTCATACGTGTTAGTCTTGATAGGTATATCATTTAGTCATTCGACTTAAGGTTACCATAAACTTTAATATTAGAAGCATGGTAATTTGACACAATCAAAAGTTGTTTTTAACCGGATGATTATAAAGATTGTGATTGGTTACCATGTGAATAATATGTGAAGGTATGCAATCAATATAAAATTTGTCCCTCTATATAGAGAGATATCAGTGGATCCCTCGAATGTTAGACTGTTAAATTGTCAAGTCCAAGTGAATTGATATGATCAATATCACTTAGATGTTTTCAGTTTACCTAAAGATCGAGACAAGTACGATTAGACATTCAGGGCGACTTTCCATGCCTTATGTTTAATCAAAGGATATCGTGTGACAAAAGGATATGATATATGTTATTCATTAGGTTGTATCAATTTTGATATTCATGCTACTTGGGTAGTCATAATGCATTGCTAGAGACCGCTTATGACTTGAGTATTAAAATTGTCTTGATTCACTGCGAACTTCGCATGAACCTATTGGGTTACACACTAAGATGGCTTTGCACAATTTCAATTGGTCCAGAGTAATGAATTTTTGTACGATAAAATTCATGACATAAAGCCCTTTTGATTTTATATATGTTAACTTATTAATAAGGGCATATGTGTAATTTGCTTAAACTACCTAAATACAATAGTTGTATGTATTACAAATATATTTTTTAAGAGAGCTTATTTGCACATAAATAGAGGTTGAAGCCCTAAAAACATATAAAATTTTTGTTTTTGCAAATTTTGAGTTCTCTGAATTTTTGGAGAGAAAGAAAAACGTTTTCTATTTTTCTTGGGGCTAGCACTCCAAGTTGTGGTCACCGTTCGTGTATGGATTTTCGATAGAAAATGGACGCTTAAACATTCTGGAGATCGAACAATTAGAGAAGGAAGTCATGGATTAAGGTATGGTTTTTTTTATAGATTTATTTTAATAGAACTTATTTTTGATCCTATTAGGGTTTTTTCAAAAATTGTTTTGAATTTTTTGTTAGGTATGAATCCCAAAACCCAATCGATTGTTCTCTAAGCTCAGTCCTCTTAAGTCTAGGTTCTCTAATACTAATCCTGGTAGGTTTAATATTCTTTAGGTGGCCCACATATTTTTGTTTTTGTTTGCGGTTGCAATACCCCTTTCTCTTTGTCTTGTTTACTACTCCCACCTCTTCCTCTACCTCCTCATGCCATAGAGTAACTCAACTAATGATGAAATAGGTAAATTGAAATCATGTAGTTGAAAATCCAGACTAATAAGGTAAGGAAAACAAGTTTATGAAAAAGGTTTGGTTATAGAGCTTCGAAAGAGTTAAAAGTAATTCGTATAAAATAATCGTATGGATATATCATATAATAAGCATGTTTATATTGTAAAAATTCATAGAAACCCCCAAACTCAATTGAAACTCGTACTCAAACTGAAATTGTGCATGAAAAATCATTTTCAAAAACGATTTGCAATGAAAACTAAAAAAATAGATATGTTTGAAAATATATCAAAAATTGATTTTTGTACAAGACATTAAAATCAAAAGGATTGTAGAATATCGATTCATTACCTTCTTATGAGTGAATCTCTTAACTAAAATGCTATATTAGCTCCTTAGATCCCCTCTACAGGATCCAATTTCAAACAAAACACTCACCAAGCCCTAAGTAGGTTGTATAAACTTAGATTCAAAATTTATAGGGTTTAAACACTCCAAGGCAAGGTAGGATGCACTTAATTAAGCTTTAATTCAATCTTTGAAGGGGTTGAATCTAGGCAAAAATTGATAAATCAATGGGTGCAAGGGTTTTAAGTGTGAATGAGTTTATTATTGGCTATTTAGAGTTCTGTTTATAAAAACACGGATTCATACTCAATGAATCGTAGTTTAAGTGAAATTGCTGACAAATCGCTAGTGAAATCGTTGAAAATTTGTCTCAATGGTCCAGTGATTAGTTCTATGAATCCTAGTATAAAACCAAATCGATGAAAAATCGCTAAGTAAATTTTCACTTAAAAAAACCTTCAAATAGCTAGCGATTTACCTAGCAATTCTAGTGTTAATTGGTATCTCTGGAAATCCCTGAGTTATTTCTTGTTATTGTTCCAATATGTTCTAAATTTATTAATTATGACACATTGCAATCATAATTAAGGTAGAATTGTTAAGTACTCAACGAGAAATATTATGAAAATGAATTTGAACTTATAATTAAGGAATATTATACAAAATAAATAAATACTTTATTACTTAAGAAAATTAAAGACAAATAAGATTCAACTAAAAAAATAACTCGATCATCCCCCTCTCAGTTGGGGATATCCCAAAAAAGAGTTAAAATGAGAGAATAAATATACTAATTATCCTAAATCTAGTAACACGGAAAGATATTGGTTTGATTAACCCCCTTACATGAAATTATTCCAGGATTGTAATCCTAAAATACTTCCATTATAAGACTCAAAAGTTGAGAGAATAGAAAAACAACTAACTAATCCTACTACTAAAACCGAAAATAAAGATAGACTATAGGCTGCCTCTTATAGAGCACTTTTGTTTATAGACATTGCTTAAGTTGGTAAATAAGGTCACTCGTCATTCAGTTTGATCGAGTCAAACTGGCTATCAGTCGATATTTCATCATTATTGACGTCTTCAGCTTCCTTATCATTCTAAGCATCCGGATAACGTCCATTACGATAATCATCATGATAGGATGTCTTTCCTTCATAATCATCATCATAAATGTATTTATTGACGTAGTCGTCCATCTCATAACCATCATGAAGATAAATATAATCGTTCCCCATCCTAAGTGCAACTATACGTTGTTCGACATCAAGAATACCTTCAGTCATCTTATCAATATGACATCATCTTTCTTAATATGTGGTACTACCAAGAAGTTAGTGTGATATTTAAATTGTCTCACTTGCACTAGCACATTTATTAACATTCCTAGTGGAAAGATCTTATCACAATTTGCTTTATGGACAATAAAAGGTGGTATAAAATCAATCTTCAACTTAACTTTTTCTGCACCATTATTCTGGTAAAATATTCATATAAGCTCATATGTAAAGTAAAACACTAGGGAAACTAACGTCATTGATCATCATATGGAGTAAGAGTTTCCTTGGATCATTTTTGTAAATTTCAATCATATGTCTCAAATTTTGAAGCTTTAGTTGCTTATTAGTGAATTTTTCTTCTGCCGGTTGCTTCATTTTTGATGTTGAACTTCGGGTTGCTGCTCTTCAGGTTGCTGCTTGTTTGATTTCTTCTTCTTATCACATGGTTTCTTATACATCCATAGTGTAATGGTTTCATTCTTAACAGTTTCATTCGTATGGATGCAAACATCGAACTCTATTTCCTTATTTTGTGGGATTTGTTGTTCAGTCTCAAGATTGATGATCTCCATATCCTGTTCAACAAATTTTCATAACAAGGTTTTAATCTATGACCATTTACTTTAAATATTTGTCATGTTTCTAAGCTTTCTATTTCTACTACGCGATGGGGTAGTAAATTGACAACTAGATAAGGTCCCATCCATCTCAAACGAAGTTTTCTAGGAAATAATTTAAGTCTTGAACAAATAGTAGAACTTCATCTCATACTATAAAATTCTTAAAAACTATTTTCTTATCTTGAAATGCTTTGGTTTTGTATTTATAAACTGCTGCATTTTCATAGGCATCATTCCTAATTTCTTCTAATTCTTAAAGACTAAACTTACGTTGGTTTCCTGATTCATTGTAATTCATGTTACATGTTTTTATTGCCCGATAGGCTTTATGTTCTAGTTCTACTGGTAAATGACATGCTTTTTCAAATACTAACCTATAAGGTGTCATGCCTATAGTTGTCTTAAATGTTGTTCAATATGCCCATAATGCGACTTCTAATCTAAGACTCCAATCCTTACATGTTGGACAAACTAGTTTTTTTAGTATTGAATTAATTTCTCTATTCGACATTTTAGCTTGTCCACTAGTTTGTGAGTGATATGCAACAGATGTCCTATGTGTGACATTGTACTTAACAATTATATTAACAACTAACCGATTACAAAAATATGAACCTCTATCACTTATAAGTGCTCAAGGAGCTCCAAAAACTGTAATTTTTTTGATGTAATGAAATCAATCACTATTTTCGAATCATTAGTTTTAGTTGCCATTGCTTCTACCCACTTAGACACATAATTTACAGCAAGTAAAATGTAAACATCGCCATTTGATGGTGGAAAAGGTCCCATAAAATCTATACCCCATACATCAAACACTTCACAAAATAGAACAGTAGTTAAAGACATTTGATTTCTATGTCTTAAGTTTCTAGTTTGTTGGCAATTCGAACAAGATTTTATATAAATGAAACAATCATGAAATAGAGTGGGCCAAAAGAATCCAAAATCCAAAATTTTATGAGCAGTTCTACATGGACTGAAATGTCCACATGAATAAGTATGACAATGAGATATAATTGATTGTACTTCAGAATGTGGTATGCATCTCCTAATTATTTGGTCGGTGCAAAACTTCCATAAATAGGGGACATCATATAAATAATGTTTAGAATCCTTTTTAATTTTATTCTTTTGAGCTCTGGTTAAGTAAGGTGATAACCTATTGGTGGTTAGATAATTGATTATATCGACATACCATGGGCCATCAGTCTTTAAACAATATAAGTATTCATCTATAAATTCATCCCTAATGGTATAGGTGATTATCCATTTTCTAACCTATTTAAGTAGTGTGCTACTAGATTTGCGGCTCTTTTCTTATCTTTTATAGTAAGGTTGGATTCTTGTAGAAGTAGTATCCATCTTATTAGTCTATGTTTTGCATCTTGTTTTGTCATTAAATATCATAAAGCTGCATGATTTAAATAGGAAAATGCTAGAATGACACCATAATTGACACCCCAAGTGACACCTTGTGACGTGGCGAGTGGGCTTATCCATGGGAGCCATCCGAGTGTCTCTCGAGATACACACCATGCGTGTTATGCATCAAAAACTGTTTTGCACACATTTATTTTTCATGGGGCTCGCACGTCATGTCACAGGGGTGTCACTTGAGGTGTCAATTAGGGTGTCATTCTAGCATTTTCCATTTAAATGAACTATTACCTTTGTTCATAATAAAGATGGTCTAAATTTTTCTAAGGCAAACACTATCACTAAATGTTTTTTTTTTCAGTGGTGGTATAATTCTGTTGAGTTGGATCTAGTGTAATAGAAGCATAGTATATAACATGAGATTATTTTCCTATTTTTTGATCTAAAACCGCTCCAACTTCATAGTTATTTGCATTACACATAATTTCAAATGGTAATGCCTAATCTGGTGATTTAATCACAGGTGCGATTGTTAAAGAATCCTTTAATTTATCAAACGCTGTCTTGCAATAATTGGTAAATTCAAAAGGAATATCTTTTTGTAAAATTTTGCATAAAGGTTGTGTAATTTTAGCGAAATATTTAACAAATCTTCGATAGAATCCTGCATGCCAAGAAATGAACGTGTTTCTCTTACTGTGGTGGGGTACGGTAACGTTTTGATCACTTTAATTTTTTCTGGATCTACCTCTATTCCTTCATGTGACACTATAGGTCCTAATATAAGTCCTTGGTCTACCATGAAATGACATTTTTTATAATTTAGCACTAGATTCTTTTCTATGCATTTTTTAAGTACTTAAGTTAAATTAACTAAACATTCATTGAAAGAATTGCCATAAACAGTAAAACCATATATGAAAACTTTTATGAAGTTTTCCACATAAGTAGAGAAAATACTAACCATACTCCTTTGAAACATTACAGGTGCATTACATAAGCCAAAATACATACGTCTATAAACAAATGTACCAAAGGGACAAGTCAATAATTAAATATATTTTATAGTGTAATTTAGCTTGATTTTAGATGTAAATGATGATATTACACTAGGTATTCTCATGTTTTCATGACTTTAGGATTTAATTAGGAAATAGTAGAAAAAAATGAAGAAAGTCAAAACAGTAGACTGGAAAAAATTCCAGTGATTTCCCAATGATACAAAAATACATAGGAATCGCTACCAAAATTGGCAGCAGAGAATTGCCAGTGGATAGCTAGCGATTTGGGATTTATAAAGGAATCACTGGATGAATCGGTTGATCATAGAGATATACTTCTAGTTATTAACCCAGCAATTTATGAACAACACAGGACTCGCTGACAAATTGTTAAGGTAGGTGACGAGTATTTTAGATTATTATGAAGAATTTGAGTTTATATAGAATTCTTATAGCTTAGGAAACTATATATAGGACCTTAGAACTTAAAAATAAGAGAGCTCTCTGACTCTCTCCTATCCCACTTTTCTCTTAAAAAGTCTTATGAGAGCCGTAAGTTAGTTTTTATTGAGTTTATATTTGAAGCAACATTAGAGCTTTGTTAATTTCAATGAGAGATATTTATTTATTTATATTTTTCAATTATATTATTGCATTGTTTTTTTCCAGCATGAGAGAGTAGTTTTTAATCTAAACAAACCCTAGACATGTATACAATTTGGATTGCTATACAGTTATAATTAAGGAATCTTAGACTTAATGCTTTGAATCTATTCATAAGCAACAATCATAGTTTCAATAGTTGTTTTTGCGTAATACACTTAATGATTCTTGTATTGCATGCATAGTTGCAAATATGTATTGTAATATATGATTTTCTGAATCTATGTCTATGATTATTGCCAACAATTATAGAAGTAGTAACTAGGATTAATCTATAGGGCCAAATTACCTAAGTGAATGCTCTAGGTGATTGTGTTATAAATTATTTATTGATTGGCAACTTAGACTAATATTAGGTTTAGATTACACATGATTTTCATTGAGTGTTAATGCTATCGTATTTATATGTTATTGTGTTTTATCCAATAAGTAGATTTACAATAATAATGATATGGCTTTTTTCATTGAATATAGGAAAATCAATGGTTTGCTAAAGGCTATCAACCAATTGTGAATTAGGATTTAATGATTCCAAGATTCCATGTTATATAATTATAAATTGGTTATAAAGTAATGTTTTGTTCTAGTGTTTGAATGCAATCCAATTATATTACATTGTTTAGTGGGGGTTTGTTTAGATATTTATATTATATTGAATTTGAATTTCATTTAATTAAGTTTGCATTGAATTGTTTGAATTAGTTTAGTTAGTTTGGTTAATTAAGTTAGTAGTCATAGTTTTTAGTTATCTAGTATTTCAATTCCGATTTAATTCGATTAACTAAATTAAGAAAAATAAGAAAAAACACTTTCCTTAGAAGTTTGCAATATCTCTGTGGAGACAATATCCCACTTACCATTACTCCAAATAATAGGAACCTTCCTGACTTATTTCTTGATTTTGAAAGGCCCGATGAATCTCGGTGCTAACTTGCCTTTCAAACCAAATATGTGAAAACCCTTTTAAGAAGAAACCTTCAAATACACAATGGCTCCCTTCGTGTACATGAGATCACTGCAGTATATGTCTGCATACTTCTTCTGCCTTCTCTAAGCCCCTTTAGGCCTTTGGCGAATCAGACGTACCTTCTCCATGTGATCAACAACAATCTCAGGCTCCACTAACTCTCGATCCTCTGGCTCAGCCCAACATGATGGCAAGCGACATGGTCTGTCATATAAAGCCTTAAATAGCACCATCTCAATGCAAGCGTGATAACTATTTTTGTATGCAAACTCAAACAATGGTAGGTACTCCTCCTAAGATCCGCCAAACTCCAATACATAAGCCCGGAGCATATCCTCGAGAACCTGAATCAACCTTTCAGTCTGCCTATTAGTGTAAGGGTGAAAAGGTGTGCTGAAGTGTAGGCGCGTCTGCCACATCCTGGACATATACATAGCTTCTCTATATGACGTGATGGTCAATAGTACCCCATGTAGCCTGATAATCTCTCTCTCTCTCTTTAACAATACACTCAATTGGTCAAATGTATAGTGAGCTACGACTGGTAAGAAATGAGAAAATTTTGTCAATTTGTCCACAATTACCTAGATAGAATCATGTCGTCTAGCAGTCCTCGGTAATCCTTTGACGAAGTCTATAACGACCCGTTACCTTAAGTAGGTGACTAACATTAATTCGATTTCTAATTAACCAAAGTTAGGCTTGTGCTTGGCTTGTCTAAATTAATGTGTGCGTGGATTTGCGTGCCGTTTGGTGTTTTTATGACTTGTATTATTAATTATGAAAATGATTGGGATTAATTAACCTATAATTGATGAATTATACGATGCCTAATATTGTGTATGAGTCAAGGGTGACACACCAGTTGTGGGATAGCATGCACGCCCGAGTGTACTCGTTGGCGAGCACAAGAAAGTCATACGCGTGTAAATATAGGCTTATATATTTATATATAAATTGCATGTGTAAATATATATTGAAAACAAATAAATATTTAATAATTGGTGGGCGCCCAGTGATACGCATGGTCTAGTGTGGCACACGTGGGACGTACAATAGTGTGCACATCCGAGGGTGGTCGTTTGCATGTATGGTGAATTTATAGGGGTGAAGTGCAATCCCCAAACGGTTAACCGTGAAGCCTTTTTTGGCTAAATCTCCCAAGTATGCCCTTATTACCTTAAATGAAAAAAAATCAAAATAAGGACAATTTCGTAAGTAAATTATCAAATCTAATTTAATTGACGGTTTCACTATTGGATAAAACCTTCAAAATTGCGGTTCCGTAAAAAGATTAGACGAAACAAACCAAACCACCGCCGTCCTCGATTTCTTCATCCGAGGTGGTCGTTTGCATGTATGGTGAATTTATAGGGGTGAAGTAAATGGTTTTCTATATATTTATATTAATAGTTAATATATATAAATATATAAAAATGAATCATAAAGTTTAAATTAAATTAAATTATACATTGGATTCACCTTGAGATACGTGTTACGCTTGAGTTTAGGCGTTGATTAATGGATGATTGGTGAGTATGAAAAGTTTATCTAAGCCTCGAGATGCCTACAATCACATCTCTAAAATGATCAATGAAAATCAATATACATTTGTTAAAATCGGTGTCACTTTGAGGAGTGGCTTTTATTTATTATCCTTTAGATCTGCACGAATCTTGAAAAAAACTTATATGCATCTCGAAACAATCAAACTGCTTCATCCCAATGCGTTCTCCATAGTGAGACAATGAAATAAAAATTGATTGAGAAACGGGAACTGTGGGAAAGAGATCAACGATGATGGAGGTGAGTTTTGTTGTTGTTGTTGTTGATTTGCATTGTTGTCGTTGTTGTTGTATTAGTCCTTGTTGATGTCGTTAGGTTGTTGTTGGCATTGGTTATTGGAGATAGGAGGATCGGATGAACTGCATAGATGTTCAGGGGTCAAACCACCCAATTAGTGAAAAAGAAAAAAAATCCAAAAAAAAAGAAAAAATCCAAAAAAATAATATTTTGACCAAGTAAATAGAAATTAATGAATTTCTATAAAAATGAAGAATTTGAGATTTGTGTGAGACTTTATATCGGAGTTTTTACCTTGAAAAATGTGAAATAGTCGGATTGACATAAAAAATGGAAAATTGATTTTGGATTTGATTAAGAACAATTTTGGGGGTTCTAATTAATTAGTATTAGACACAAAATAATGATAATTGGTTTAATTTAGGTTCTTGGTGGATGGGGAAAAGTATATGGATTTAGGGAGTTGAGTAAATCAATAAAAAAGTTTTGAAAGTTTGGCATAGTTAAGTGGGACTCATATTCTTATCAACTATGCAACATAATAAGTATATTTAGTTCATATAGCATTATGGATTGGGAATGGGGCAATGTACCGTGACTTGATTGTATTTGCTTTTAAATGTGCTAATCCTCGTAATCTTCTCTATGGTTTTACAATCGAGGTTTAGGCTGTTTTTTGTATTTCTTATGTTTTATCAAAAAAGTTTTAATTCCGCTACGTTTTCAATTATTTATTCAATATAAGATATAATGTATGGCGATTATCAGGTATGGAAGATGGCTGTATTGTTACTATAATTGAGTCCGACTGGTATACTGGGGCTTAATTAGGCTTTCAAGTTGGGCATTCTCTTAATCAGGACAGGGAATGTTATAGTTGGTATGAGAGCTTGGCTCAAAATTTTTCCTTGATTTTAAATTAATGAATAACTTTGATGTAGTGTGTTTAAAGCCTGAAGCCAATACGTATAAACTGAATTGGAATATTGGTTCACAGACTTAGAAATTGATTCTCAAGTTATATATGGTTAACCTAGGACTAAATGAACAGTTTTATTGATGTTTTGGAGGGTAATGAAAGATAAAAGCTTGAGTTATGTTATGTGTTGTGATGTATTGTACTTATGCAATGTATATAACTGTAATGTCTTTCCTATACATTATATCGAAGGTCTTATCTCCCATCTTTATCTTGAAATCCAATGAATAAATGGTGAGAGATCTTGGGGAACCTGGACTTTAGGAATGTTATAACAAAGAAATACAATATAAATGTAATAAGATGATTTGTATCCATCGACATCTCAAGAGTTGAGAAAATATTGAAGATTAGGGTTAGTAGAAACCTAAATCTTAATGATACTTGGAACAAGGAAAGATATAAGAAATCTTACGAAAATAAAAAGTAAAATCTTCCTATTGAATGGTATCCAATAGTCTTTATTCACACTGATATTGTTTGATTGATATAGTCACTAAAGATGGATCGATTAAACCTAGATTTTGAGACAAATGTTAGGAGAATGGACATTAAGAAGCAAAGGAAAGGTTGAATGAATTTCAAGGAAATTGAAAGGTGATATGTTACTTTGAGTAGAATATATACTGGTAGTGGAACTAGTTGAAGAAGATTAAAAGCCATTCAGTGAGAAAATTAGTGGTGAATGGTGATAAAAACTTAATTGAGGTTAGATAATAACTAATTATTTATACATCATAAGTTGTTATGAAGTATAAGATTCCACATACGGTGCTAGTCTATATTGAAATAATGAGAAGAATCCTGATAATATAGTTGTGGGGTAACCAAACATACTGAAGGTAAATTTAAAATAAGAAAATTTTTATTAGTGTTGTTGTGGTTTAACTACACTCACTAATAGAATGATAAAAGAAAATAGTGATTTTGTGGTAGATGCACATGTGGGAAAAATAAATATAAGATTACGAGATTAAGGTGTAAATCAATGTTAGGATATAAGAAAACGATCCTAATTGCAAAACTACATTAAAAAAGTAAAGATTCATAGCGAGAGATGAGACTTGAAGGATTACGAAAAATCCACGTTGTTAATCAACTCTATCTTATATGTTGTGATTTCATCGTTTTTATAGTAATTTAAGAGGAAACTTTGTTGGGGTATGTGCCCTAGGCCGATTCTGTAAACGTTGTTTAACTATTATAAGTAGATGCATGTTTCTTATATAATAATATCCAGGATAATTAATGTATTATTCTAAATGTCCTTAGTCAGTTATTATTGTGGGAACAATAATAAATTAAGACTAGTATGAGTCTTGTTTGATAATAGTGTGATGATTATGCGTATAACGATACAGATCAAGAATATGTGTATCTGTTTGGAACAAGTGTTGGACCGACGCGTTATGAGAACACTACATGGTCAATGTCATAAGTGATTCTCATGAGAGTTATATCATTTAGTCCTTTGACTTGAGATCACCAAAGACTCCAACATTAGGAACAATTATTTGATAAAATCAACCGTTGTCTTTAACCAGATGATTATAAAGATTGTGATTGGTCATTGTTCGACTAATGTGTGGATGTTGTGTGATCAAGATGGAATTTGTCCCTCTCCTTTAGAGAGAGATATCTATTGGGCCCCATGATATGTTAGACTGATAAATGACCATGTCTAGTGAATTGATTGGATCAATGTCACTTGACAATTTAAGTCTACTCGGAGATCGAGACTAGTAGATTGAACTATAAGGGTGACATTCTATGTCTTATGTTCAATCAAAAGATATCGTGTGACAAAGGGATATGATATACACTGTCAATTAGGTTGTATCGATTTATTGATCTTCTTGCTACTTGGGTAGTCATAATGCCTTGCTAGAGACCGCTTATGAGTTGTGTATCAAAATGGTTTTGGTTCATTGCCAACGTTGCATAAACCTATTGGGTCGCACACAAAGAACGAATTTGCGCAATTTAAAATCGTCTGGGTTAATGAATTTTATTTGATAAAATTCATCTTGAAGATTCTTACTTAATGTCTTAGTTTGACTAGGATTTAAGATTCTCATACATTTCTAGTGGGAATAGAAACTTTCTCTCTTAGTAAATCCTATTTTGAATAGGACTCTAATTGGAATTATGGTATGACTTTAATTCTTATTTAAGTTTTAAATAAATTACAACTCTTATTGGATTAGTAATTGTAGATAATCTATGACTCTATCCTTTTTATATTTAGACTTTATCTAGGAATATATTTGGAGTGTGACTAAGAGATAGACTTCTTTTACAACTCGACCTTGTGTACTATAAATAAGGCATTAGGGTCACAGTTGTTGTAGAGAATTCCCGAGAGTGATTTTTTTGAGAGGGAATTCCTGAGAGAGATTTTTCCTAGAGAATTTTTGTGATAATTTTTGTGCTAGGATATTTGGGGCTAGCACTCCAGATCGTGATCGTCCGTTCGTGTGTGGATTTCTGATAGAGGACGTTCGTCTCTCGCAGCGTCTTAAAAGAATCAATCAATACTAAACAAGGTAGACATGGAGTTATTCTTGCTAAGGTATGATTTTTATTGACACATCAATTTAATGGAATCAATAGTATCTTGGTTCGGGGATGTTCAAATAGGTTTCGAAAAGTTCTGCTGCGCATGATCCCCGAAACCCAACAGTGGTATCAGAGCTAGTAGGCACGATTGAATTAAATTGTAATGTGCCCTTATTTTTGATATAAATTATATATATAAGTCAATCATGATATTTTATATATGGTTGCATCATTGCGTTTAATAGAATTAATATATATGCAAAAGTGTGAAAGTATCGACATTGTGTTGTTGATGTAGTCGAACCGTCACAGACATACATGCACAAAACGGGTGCGCATCAAATTTGGCGGATAAGATCTTACTATTTGTGTACATAGATATGTATAATTTAATATGTTGGTGGTTGTATGGGATATGAAAGCCATGATATTGATAAAAAATAAAAAGATTTTGGCTAAGATGGGATTCGATCCCAAGCCATTCAACTCTTTTTGGAATGTTTTAGCCATCCTAGCTAGCAATTCAACTTGTAACAAGATTACAAAAGAAAATTAAAAGCAAGTCTATTTGTAATATGATTACAAAAAAAAATAGAATAAATAGGTGGCCTTTTGTTGATAGTAGGATTCGATCCTTCATCCACCGACTCACATGAATGACTTAGCCATTTAGGCTATCCATTCCAAGTTGTAATAGGATTACAACTCTATTTACATTAATTGAGTTATATATATTAATTGAAAGAAGTTTTAATTGATTAATTACCATTAATTAAATGGGGTTATTGTTCATTAATTGGATTGATTTAATTTAATTAGAAGGTGTTTTAATTGAATTAATATCAATTTAAATTAGTGGGACTATTATTAATATTAATTAAAATATTTAATTAAAAGAGGTTTTAATTAAATAGAGTCCAATAAAAAATTTATATAAAGATATATTTAATTAATGAGATTAATGAAAATATAATCTTTCATGCACTTGGAAAATTTTAAGAGATTTAATTTCCTTGATTTGTTTTATGATGCCTTGTTGATATATGAAGATGTTTATTTATGTTTTATTTTAATGATCTTTATTCTATGCATATTGGGTATATATATGATATTCGATAATTAAATATATGCTAGAATTAGTTATTGTAAAACACTACATGGATCATAAAACTTGATAAAAATTCCTTGATTAGAATTTTAAGTTAATGTCACCCATTTTAAACACTTGTCAAGCCCTCGATCACATCAATATAGGTCTGCCTTCGCAGGGTGTATTGTGTTATCTTGGTGAGGGAAGCTGGGTAACGGTTACTTGGATGTTTTAAATTGGTTTAACCTAATAAAACTATTAAAACGATTTTGGGCTTTAGGCATAGATGAGACGTAACATGTTGTGACATATGTTGTCTAAGTCTCATAAAAAACCTAAGAGTTGCATATGATGCAATTGGTAATGGTTACCTTCCTAAATAACTTAATTTTTAGTGTCATGCCTTAGCTGTCTCAAAAATAAGTGAAATATGGATCTTAGACCATTAAATTAATATTTACGCGGGTTATTGATTTTGTAGAAGTTTAATTACTCACTAATATATTATTCTGCATAATCTTTTAAGTGTAGATGTTAAACTCCTAATAACACTAATTCATAGCAACTGCGATCAATCCTTGAGAAGGATAAAATAATTTCTAAGACTAATTTCTCTGTTTTGATTAGAAAATTAATAAATGTTATCAACCATATAAACAAGGATGTATGTCTTAGATTAATGGTTCCTTTTAAACTACCATCTATTAGTACAAGGATTATATGTCATGTTAGCAAAAATAAAATTGGACTTTAGAAAAGATTCGGGACGTGAAAACTAATGACATGACAATGACACTTAAGGAAAAGTTCCAATAGTAAGTCACACAGGAAGGGCATAAGATTACAAAATTCCTAGATTCTTGTAAAATGGTTGAGAACATATTAATATGTTTTTATGTTTGGAACATGAAAGAACTATATTAATTATCTCAAAGGCTTGAATCTTCATGTGCCAAAAGTGGGCAGTAGATTTGATATATAATTTATCAAAATAGTTTTAAACTACATAATTTGAAAGACATGGAGAACACAGTTTACAGTTGCATGTGATGTTTAAAATTGTAAGACAAAATAATAAAAATGGGCCTTATATATATATTTGATAGTTTGTAACATAAAGGAATTTAATAAAAAAGATAAAGGGAAGGTAGAAGCTACAAAAGGTGCTTGTGTCGAACACATAAACCTTAGTTGTGAGCTAGACTTTGCCAAGTTCTAAAGAAAGTCTTAAAGAATGGATTTTGTTTTTCATACAATGAAATTGTTCATTTTATAATGAATTACAAATCCTATCAAGAAGACATAATTTTGAATTGTTACAAACATTTCAAAATGAGTATAAGAAAAAATCACTTGGCAAACTATTAACATACTTTGATGAGATCAAGGTGGATAATATTTGAGATAAGAGTTTAAGGGACCATTTTTGAAATTGTGAGATTGTCTTGCAATTAACTCCACTATGAATGTCATTTGAGAAATGATGTTTTAAGAGAAAAAACCGAACTATATAGGATATAATTTGATTTATGATGTGTTACACAGACTCTCCTATGATGTCTTATAGAGGCTATACTTTGGAAACCAAGGGACTCGCACTAAACCTAATTTTCGTTAAAGTGGTTGATAAAACACCATATATGATATGGAATAAAAAGACATAGTTTGTCTTTTTTTGAAATTTGGGGCAGCGAGACTTGCGTAAGACGTTAATTCACATAAAGTTTGATGCCCATATCTTTTGTGTCTAATTGTGGTCGAACGCTATGATACTATTTTATATAAATGAGAACAAATTGTTTGTTGCTCAAAATAATGTCTTTATAAGTAAAGAGTTTACTTTAAAGACACCATTGGGAATAAAATAAATCTTGAAATATTAAAGTGCCACAAATGAGAACCGAACCAATTTAGGAAGATCAACAAAGTTTTGAACTAGTTGAGTATACACAAGTAACATATATCTCTTCAAAATCTAGAATAATAAGAAATTGGCCAAAGAAGTTTGGAATTTCTTATTATTGATAGTTGTGTAATTTTGATACTGGATCAGAATGAATCACTACTTATCAAGAGACATGTCTTGTCAAGATTGCACGAAGAAACTAAGTGTTATTAACTCTGAATTTTAATTCATGTATGTTAACCAAGTTTGGAACTTGAATTATTTACCTGAAGATGGTATGACCATTGGATGTAAATGAGTTAAAGAGACATGAAAAAGAAAAAAGGCATACTTAAAAGCACGGCCTATCAAAAATTCCAATCTAAATCAAGGTGTTGATTATGATAAGATTTTCACTAGTAGCAAAGCTCAAGTTCTAGAATTCTATAGTCATTACTTCATAGTTTGACTATGAGATGTGATAAATGGATGTATAAAATATCATTGCTCTATGTTCCTTAAAGATGTGTATGTAACAACTTAATAGTTTTTTTTTTATTTTGAGAATTCGAAAAAGGTATGCAAGCTTAAAGGATCCATTTATGGATCATAGTAAGCTTATTAGAGTTGGGGTCTTTGTTTTGATGAAATAATTAATGAATTACATTCATTGAATCGAAGATAAACCTTATGTATACATAAAGGTTTGTGGGAGTGCAATTATCTTTCTGAATATGTATGTTAATGATATATTATTCATTGGAAACGAATTCTTAACCCTGCAGAATGTCAATTCTTGGTTAAGGAAGATTTCTCAATGAGATTCTTAGCTAATTAGGCCTATATCCTTGTGATATAGATTTATGGAGATAGATCTGAGAGGCTAATTGCTTTAAATAAGAATGCATATATAGACAAATAACTGAAAAAGCTTCAGTGTACGAGATTCTTAAAAGAATTCGTACTTTTGTCTTATAACATAAGTCTTTGCAAGACTCAAAGTCTTAAGACAAATGATGAGCAGGACAATGTGAATATGATTTCTTACGCATTAGCTATGATAATCATCACATAAGTTATACTTTGCATTCAACTCGATATGTCATATGCTTTGGGCAAAATATACATACATCTCATAGATTCCAGTGAAGGTCACTGGATATTTATTAATAACATTCTTAAGTACTTCAGAAGCACTTGAGATATGTTATTAGATTTGCAGATGTTTGAAAGATATGAGTCTTGTAAATGGTTACACGATGCAAACTTTCAAATTAATATAAAATATTAATGATCGCAATATGGATATGTGTTAACTTCGTAAGAATGAGTTGGAAATGTTCTAAACTCACTCTAACAAGTTCTATAACATAAACTGAGTTTTTAGCGGCATTTGATGCAGCCAAAGAAATTGTTTAGATCGTAAGGTTCATGATTGAATAAGGTGTGGTTCCAAATGTTGGAAATAATATTGGCTTTTATTGTAAAACCATTGGACAAATTTAGGTTATGGAACCAAAATCACACTATAGATCTAAACAATCACTTGAGCGCTTTTGTTTTATAAAAGAGATAACGTAAAGATTTGCAAAACATCAATAACAAATGATGTAGCAGATACATAAACAAACTTCTTCTACTAAGAATGCATTAAGATTACTCGGTATTGGATACGTGTAGGATTGGACCTATTGCAAGTGGGAGATGTTGGGGTATGTGCCCTAGCTAATTCTGTAAACGTTGTTTAACTATTATAAGTAGATGCATGTTTCCTTTATAATAGTATCGATGGCTAATTAATGTATTATTCTAAATGTCCCTAGTCAAATATTATTGTGGGAACAATAATAAATTAAGACTAGTATGAGTATTTTTTGATAATCATGTGATGATTATGCGTATACGGATACGAATCAAGATTATACGTATCTGTTGGGAACAGGAGCTAGACCGACTCGCTATAAGAACACTACATGGTCAATGTCGTAAGTGATTCTCATGAGAGTTATATCATTTAGTCCTTTGACTTGAGATTACCAAATACTCCAACATTAGGAGCACAATGATTTGATACAATCAACCATTGTCTTTAACTGGATGATTATAAAGATTGTGATTGTTCATTGTTCGACTAATGTGTGGATATTATGTAATCAAGATGGAATTTGTCACTCTCCTTTAGAGAGAGATATCTTGGGCCCCTCGATATGTTAGACTGATAAATGACCATATCTAGTGAATTGATTGGATCAATGTAACTTGACAATTTTAGTCTACTCGGAGATAGAGACTAGTAGATTGAACTATAAGGGTGACATTCCATGTTTTATGTTCAATCAAAAGATATCACGTGACAAAGTGATATTATATACACTGTCTATTAGGTTGTATCAATTTATTGATCTTCATGCTACTTGGGTAGTCATAATGCCTTGCTAGAGACCGCTTATGACTTGTGTACCAAAATGGTTTTGATTCACTACCAACGTTGCATGAACCTATTGGGTCGCACACAAGAATGGATTTGCGTGATTTAAAATTGTCTGGGTTAATGAATTTTATTTGAGAAAATTCATCTTGAAGATTCTTATTAAATGTCCTAGTTTCACTAGGATTCAAGATTCTCATATATTTCTAGTGTGACTAGAAATTTTCTTTCTTAGTAAATCCTATTTTGAATAGGACTCTAATTGGAATTATAGTATGAATTTAATTCTTATTTGAGTTTTAGATAAATTACAACTCTTATTGGATTAGTAATTGTAGATACTTTATGACTCTATCCTTTTTAGAGTTGGACTTTATCTAGGACTCTATTTGGAGTGTGACTAGGAGATAAAGTTCTTTTACAACTCAACCTAGTGTACTATAAATAAGGCAATAAGGTCACAATTGATGTAGAGAATTCCCGATAGTGATTTTTTCGAGAGGGAATTCCCGAGAAAGATTTTTCCTAGAGAATTTTTGTGAGAATTTTTGTCCTAGGATTTTTGGGGCTACCACTCCACATCATGATCGTCCGTTCGTGTGTGGATTTCTGATAGAGGACATTTGTATCTCTTAGCGTCTTAAAAGAATCAATCAATACTAAACAAGGCAGACATGGAGTTATTCTTGCTAAGGTATGTTTTTTATTAGCACATTAATTTAATGGAATCAATAGGATTTTGGTCCGGGGATGTTCGAAAAGGTTTCAAAACCTTCTGCTGCACATGATCCTCGAAACCCAACAAACTTATAGTTGAAAACTTGTATTGTTTGAATTAGAATATAATAGTGAGCTATTAGGATGCCTTAATCTGATCGTTTATACAGGTATAGTCTAAATTAGGGAGAATGAGTTGTCAATGAATAAGAGGATTTGAGAATCAAAGGAATACTTTACAATACTGGAAATGAATAGGTAAGCGCCATGTTCAGAGGTTGGTATTAACTGCTACTTGTAAGTGGAAATTGTGTGAATCTCTGAATTCCTAGGAATGGCGACTCGTAAATTTGTCACTTGAGATTCAAAGGGTTCGAATTTTTCGTAGAATAGTAGTAGACCCATAATGATAATTCAAGCTTGATGAACGAAAATTGTGATTCCAAAAGTTTCAATAAGTCTATTTATCAGATTCTCTTGGAGTTTTACCACGATTTCAGATTTATATTCATCAATTACTTAGTTTCTAAGGTTAGACCAATGATCAATTCCATTTTATTTATTGTACTATGGGAATTATATGAGTTTGAGAACTCAGCTCTAGTGATGAATCAAATTTAAATCAAGAATGAATATTCTTTTATCAAAATCGACAACTCATTTGGGTCTATTACATGAAACTAGTTGTTCTCAAAGGTTGGTTGAGATTTGGTTTTCAATAAAATAAGATCAGAATTAGGAGTATTTAAAAATGCAGTTAGACAATAGCTTAATTATGTTAGAAATCATGGTGAAACTATAAAAACTCACTAGAACTCATGCTATGTTTATAAATGGAAAAGTAGAGTTGCAGAACTCTATTAGACTAATACTATCATTATGTTATCAATGATAATATAAAAAAAGGTTGAAGACTTAGCAAAGGCACAAATAATATCATATAGTTATGTGAACTTTGACAATAAATTGGTTTATACCAAAGAATTGCAAGTGCTGATACTAAGCTTCAAATGTAAGTCACTCAGACATGTGTTAAATGTGAATTATGAGTCAAATGGATTTGACCCTGATTGAGACAATCAGAGAATTATCTTACATTCAACATAGAATTAGAAAAAAATAGTGTTATCGTGGAATAATTGACTAATACAAACAACATATACAAAGATTTGTAGTATCGTTATGTTTTATGTTTAATTAAACTAAAAGTGGAATTGAGATGAGTCCTAATTAACGCTAGGAGACCATGAGAGGGAAATCAAATGTAGTTTGACTACAATAATTGCTTGGTTATACTTAGAATATGGAAAAAGTTAAAAGGTTTAGCCTAATACTTTATTTCAGGTAGTTGTGTGTTGAATTAACAAAGCAAAAGATTATAGTTTATACTATTATATAGTTCAAGGAAGTTTGAGAAAAGCTATTGTGAAATAACTATTTTGGTAGTCGTACCAAACAATTAAAGGCATCACTTGTGGAATAAAAGCTTGAAATGTATTTCAAACGATTAATGGATTGAATTGCAAAAATAAATCCTAGATCTGATACTTATAGTTATAAAATATGGGTGTAAATCCCAACTTAATTGTGAATCTATTCAATTGAATAGGTTGCGCAAGTTCATTCATTCATCGTATGGCTTGAAATATTGATTTGCCCAAGTGAAAGGGTTTTGAAGAGTCTTTTAGTCATTATTAAGATTAGATAATCTTAGAGAAGACACTAGAAGATAAACGAGAAGTATGAAATCTAAAATGTTGGTGCAATGTGATTAGGAGATCTTCAAGCTATGAGAGTTTGAAGAGTATAGTTATCAGAGTGAAAGAAATTAGAGGGGAAGTAAGTAACCTAAATTAATGAATATAATGAATTCACTATGAGAAATCACCCACATAAAGTGATTGATGTCATCAATACTTTGAATAGAGAAAATAACACGATGTGTAATTATAATAGGGACTTCTCAATACTATCTCTTGAGAGAGATATGTAATAATAATGATAAACTAAAGTCTTGCATAGGCACATTATCAACTAAGTTGTTGGAATTAGTAATTACAAATATGTTCTTTGAAGCTCAGATTGGAGATTAGCCAAGTGTTTGATTAAATGGGAAAGGAAATTAAGAATTCTAATTGAACCAAATTGATACACCAGGATTTGACTATTAAGAGTTAATATACAGATTAGACAGTCTAATGGAGTTGTGCTGAACGCGTTATATTCCAAAATGAAATTCTAGTTTAGGAAGGGTTTTAGGCAAAAATTACATCGATGACCTTATGGATATCTTTATATTTATTATACAAGCAATGCCATATTGAGGTATACGAGAAGATTATGGATTATCCGAGGAGATGATAATAGTTATTAAATTCTTAAGGAGATGTGAGTTATTCAATAGGTTGAGACTGGATGATAAAAATCTCAAGGGTTAAGTAAATTCTAGTCTATATTTGATGGTAGCAGGATAACATAACTGGGGGTTATGAAATAAAATTAACTAGATTTTGACGTCAGCACAATTTGGAAGTTGTAGTCGATAGATTGATCAAGTATGCAAATTTTTGTCAGTGAGGTTATGTTATTCTTTTGGCGAATTGAGCAAGATATATGTATATAGATATATTAGATGATATGGGGTTTCAGTGTTTGATTTCCCGAATGAAGATTTGAGACTTACTTCCAACGATGGAAAAAGTTATTGATATAGTTGAAAAGCATTCTCAATCTCAGTACAATATCTTTTTCTTCGTGTTGACGAATAAAACTAAAAGGCTAATCCTGGTTCTAAAGAATGTAGTTTGAGCTTGTGCTTCATAATGTTAAACCTCCGAAACAAAATAAATTCCTCTATGTGAGTTATTTTGGTAATAAAGGTAATCAAAGGGATTACATGGCAGAATCATAAAGCTAAATATACTCAATCTTGTATATATTGAGGTATATAACTAAGATTGGAATATAGCTTTTATTAAAAATGAAATAATAAAGAGCTACACAAAGAGGGTATGACAGACTTGGTGATGTATAATTACAACTTGGTTAAAATAAAGATGTTGAGGAGTCAAGCATTATAGATTGTCGAAGAATTCAAAAGAAAAATTCATTGTGTTTTTGCAAGTCTCATCTATGAAAGTGTTTTCTAGATTCAGATCACAGTAAAATAGTTGTGCCATGAAAAAGAAGAGATAATCGGGAACAGGGGTTATAAATGGAAGAACTAATCCTATTTCTCTTCGAAAAATTGGTAACTTGCATGATTCCTTTAATTTCTAGGAAAAAATTGTCTTAAATTAGGAAGACTGTAACGACCTGTTACCTTAAGTAGGTGATGAATGTGAATTTGATTTCTAATTAACATGAGTTAGGCTCGTGGTTAAGCCCGACTTGTCTCGATTAATGTGTGCGTGGATTTGCATGCCGTTTAGTCTTTGTATGGCTTCTATTATTTATGGAAAGGATTGGAATTAATTAGCCTATAATTGATGAATTATGGGACACTTAATACTGAGTGTGAGTCAAGGGTGATGCACCAGTTAAGGGATAGTGTGCATGCTCGAGTGTACTTGTTGGCGGGCACAGCGAAGTCATAGGCATGTTAATATAGGCTTATATATATATTTATATATAAATTGTATATATATTGAAAATAAATAAATAATTAATAATTGGTGGGTGCTTAGTGATACGCAGGATCTAGGGTGACACACGTGGGACGTACAATAATGTGCACACCCAAGGGTGGTCGTTGGCGCGTGTAGTGAATTTATAGGCGTGAAATACATGGTTATCTATATATTTATATTTATAGTTTGTATATGTAAATATATAAAAATGAATCCTAAAGTTTAAATGAAATTAAATTATACATTGGATTCACCTCGAGATATAAGTTACGCTTGAGTCGAGGCGTTGAACAATGGACGATTGGTGACTTTCAAAAGTTCATCCAAGCCTCAAGATACGTGCAATCACATCTCTAAAATGATCACAGAAAATAAATATACAAGTGTTAAAATCGATGTCACTTTGAGAAAGTGCCTTTAATTTATCGTCACGTAGACCTGCCTTGAGATTCGTGTGTACGAATTTTGAGGAAAACTTACATTTATCTCCAAACAACGAAACCACCTCATCCCAATTTGTTCTTCACACTGAGACAATGAAATCGAAATTGATTGAGAAATAAGAAATGTGGGAAATAGATCAATGATGATGGTGGTGAATTTGTTTGTTGTCATTGCGGTTGTAGTGGTCGTTGTTGATGTTGTTGGGTTGTTGTTTGAGTTGGTTGTTGGCGATGGGAGGCTCGAACGAATTGCATAGCTGTTTGTCTGAGAAAGGAAATGACATGGGAGACATCTCCCCTCCTAAGAGTGCCCTAGAGTTGGGGCTAAATGAGGGAGAACAAAAGGGGCTTGACCTCGAACCGAACTGAACCTGGTGCAGTTCAACTGAAATGGACAGGTCTGGTTCAGGGGTCAAACTTCCCAAATAATGAAAAAAAGTTGAAAAATCCAAAAAAATAAGAAAAATATTTTAAAATATATTTTGACCAAATAAATAAAAGTTAATGAATTTCTATGGAAAATGATAATTTGGGATTCGTGTGAGACTTTATACCAGGGTTTTTATCTCGGAAAACGTGAAATAATCAGATTGACCTATAAAGTGGAAAATTAGTTTTGTATTCGATTAGGACCAGTTTAGGGGTTCTGTTTAATAAGTATTAGACATAAATTAATGACAATTGGTTTAATTTAGGTTCTTTGTCGACAGGGAAAAGTCTATGGATTTCGGGTGTTGAGTAAATCGGTAAAGAAAGTTAGAAAGCTCGACACATGTAAGTGGGACTCGTATTCTTGTCAACTATGCAACGAAGTTAGTATATTTAATTCATAAAGCATTATGGACAGGCAATGCACCGTGACGTGACTGTATTTGTTTTTAATGTTAAAATCCTAAGAAATGTCGATAAGGGGGACCGAGATTGAGGGATGCAAAAGTTAGCCTAAAAATGAATTCCGCCCTTTGTCCTAATAAAAGGAAAAGGTTAGCCTGGAAATGAATTTCTCCCTTTCATCCATAGTAGGCCGAAGTTTTACTTTAGTCTTTCATTGTCTATTTTGGGTTGGTTGCTCAGTTACACTTGAATACACCGAGAAATCACATAATGACCAACATGGGGGTTCCACGAATCGTATTCTTGGGGTAAAATGAGAGTAAGACTCTCCAGTTATTAAGAGTTGATAGCTCGATTATATTTAATCCACTGGAAGAACATCATGTCGGTCGACATGTGAATTCTGCAGACATATTCTTTTGTGAGATGAGAGTGTAACTCTAAAATGAAAACTAAAATACAAGTGACAAGTACAGTTGCAATTGACATTTGAACTTGCATTTTGTTATGCATTATTATATCATTTTCAATGCCTGGAGTATATATGCTTTGGATTCTTATTGTTATTCATTACTCATTGATAGTAGTTGATAATTGATATGTTTACGAGCATTACTTACTTAGCAAGTTGGAGCGCTCATTCCCTATTTAACATTTGAATGTCGACGTGCGTTTCGACTAAGGAACTGAGAAGATTAGGAGTTTATAGTCTTCTCTACAATGAATTGATTTCCCTAATATTTATATAGTGTATTCAATTACTATTTTGTAATAAACATGGATGAGATATGGTTTTACAAGCGAGGTTTAAGCCGATTTTTATATATCTTATGTTTCATCAAAAAAGTTTTAATCTCGTTGCATTTTTAATTATTTATTCGATATAAAATATATTATATGGTGATTATCAGGTATGAAAGATAGTTGTACTATAACTTTAATTGAGTTTGGCTGGTATATCGAGGCTTAATTAGGGTTTCAGGCTTGACATTCTCTTAATCAGGATAGGGAATGTTACAAAGTCGATGGAAATGTCTTCCTACTTCCATCTTGGAATAGGAATTGACTATAACAACCCTCTAGGTCTACGATGCTTAGCCTTCACCTATTGGAAAATCCCATAGTTCCCAATGAACTCTAATACGTCCACCTTCAACCCAAGGCACGAGAAATGTCTCCTTATTTCATGGTACATCTTGGTCCTGCCTAGATGAATAGTGAACCAGGAACAATGTGATTCCCGAAGAATCTCATCTATCAGTTCAGCCACTGATAATATCCATAATCTTCCTTTAAATCTCAAACACTAATATGTTATCTCCATCCGATTAGTACAATTAGTATTCTAGGCTAACACTCTAAATCTCGGGTATAAAATGTCGGTTCTCTGACCCAATTACACTCTCTGTGTAGACACTTGTCTATAGCCTCATCTTTGTAAATATCATCACCCGAGTATCAGTAGGAATATCTTATAGACTCATCATCACTACTGCCTTGAGTAATCCATACTCATGTGTCATAAGACATCTAACAACCTCAATATCTCCAGTCGGTATCTTACTCAGCACATCTACAACTGCATTAGCTTTTCCTGGGTGATACTCCGGAAAAAGCCGTAGTTCTTTAGAAACTCCAACTTTATGCACTGTCTCATATTCAACTCTTTCTGTCTCAAGAGATATTTCATACTCTTGTGATCAGTGTAGTTAGTGAATCTCTCTCAATACAGATGATGTATCCAAATCTTTAGAGCAAACACCATAACTGCCAATTCTAAATCATGAGTAGGATAGTTCTTCTCATGTATATTAAGCTGTTTAGACGCACAAGCCATTGTGCATCCGTCTTGCATCAATACACAACCTAAAACCATATGAGAAGCATTTATATACATTAAGAACCCCTGTCTAGTATCTAACAACACTAATAATAGTGCGGTGGTCAACAACCTCTTCAACTGAGCAAATGCCTGCTCGCATTCCTCAAACCAATCAATTACGACGTCCTTCTAGATAATCTGGTAATCAGTGAAGCGATATTCAAGAAATCATTCACGAATATGCGGTAATACCCTGCTAATCT
This sequence comes from Stephania cephalantha, assembly GCA_039657325.1. NCBI lineage: Eukaryota > Viridiplantae > Streptophyta > Magnoliopsida > Ranunculales > Menispermaceae > Stephania > Stephania cephalantha. The sequence continues at coordinate 25,923,299 of CM077570.1, read as the reverse complement.
TAAGAAACTCCTAATCTCTATAACTGACGTCGGTGCAAGCCAATCCATTATAGACTGAATCTTAGCCGTATCCTCTACAATCCCTATTGCACCAGCAACATGCCTAGAGACTTGATCTCTGATAGATAAAATTCATATTTGCAGAACTTGGAGTAGAGTCTGTGCTCAGTTAAAGTCTGTAATGTCTCCATAAGGTGTTTCTCATGCCTTTCGAGTCCTCGAATATATCAATGTATAATCAATGAAAACTACCACAAAGCGGTCAAGAAATGGTCTCATTTCCTAACACATCAAATCCATAAACATAGTATGGGCACTGGTCAACTCGAATTACATGACTGTAAAGTGATAGTGTCCATATCTCGTGCTGAACGCTATTTTAGACCTATCCTCAACCCTAATCCTAAGCTGATGATACCCTAATCTCATGTTTATATTGGAAAAAAATTATGATCCTATCAGCTGATTGAATAAGTCGTCAAACCGTGGCAGTGGATACTTGTTCCTGACTGTGACCTTTTTCAACTATCTGTAGTCGATACACAGTCTAACAGTACCAACTTTCTTCTTCACAAATAGGACGGGTGCTCCCTATGGCGACATAGAAATTGTAATGAATCCTTTCAGTCCTAAATCTTGGAGCTGGCTCCTCAACTTATCTAACTCTTTTGGAGCCATGTGGTACGACACTATAAAATAGGCCTAGTGCCTGGTACCAATGTAATGATGAATTCTATCTCTCTTTGCGGTGGTAAACCAAGTAAGTCTTAAGGAAATACGTCTAGAAACTCGCCTACTACCAAAATGTCCTCAAGTCTGGGTCCCTAACTCTCTGCCACCGTATATAATGATAATAAAGTCTCTATCTCTCCACTAGTCATTAGTCAACCTTTCGTGCCCTCGGCTCCCGGTTTACTACCACTGAACGTGAAAGTCGGACGCTCTGAGAGCTCAAATATCACTGTCTTACTGAAACATTCGATATAAGCGTGACATGCTACTAACTAATCCATCCATAACAACGCGTTGAAATCTAAAAACTCGAGCGCTTTGAAGTATGCAATTACCTATACACTGCCTATCTCTACTAAACATCCCTCAACAAGACAATTAGGACAAAACCTTATCCCCAGCTGCGGTACAAAAAATCAAATATACACTAACTCTAACTATTATCAACCCTACGATGCCTATCATGTGACCAACAATAAAAGATATTGTAGAATAAAAATTAACTAATACATATAAATCTCTACCATAGAAGTCGTACCCTCTATAAAACCACGTGTGGCATTGACATCTAGTTGTGGTACCATATGAACTCCCACTCCACTCTGCTGTGGGTAGACTGTTACCGGCTGTGGACAATCTCTCAACACATGCCGAATTTAACTACATCTCTAACAAGTAATTGGCCTTTGCTGACTCTGTGCCTGATCCTGGGCCTATCTTTGTCCCTTTCAAGAACCATCTCGACCTTTACCTCTACATTTGCCTCGACCTCTACCACCCTGTTGCTGTTCTCAGGGTGCTGGTGGTAAGGAAGAAATGGCAAAGTAGGAGCTAGCAAAGCTGGTCTGACTAGATATGGCAAGGGGTCTACCAACTATACTCTGTAGTGGAGTAGGATATGATGCGTAGGTTATAGCCAATGTGGATGCCCCGATCTTTAACAACCTCTCTCCCATCTCCTCTGTCCCTTACCCCTATGTCTCCTCCTCTCAAACTCCGCGACCTGATCAGATGACAATGTTGGTCTTAATAGTGTCCCATCGACAACTTTACTCAAATAATATGTCTCATGAGAAAGTGCCACGTAGGACTTAACAACATATTAGTCAGCCTTTTTCATCTCATTCACATTGTTACACATGTTCATCATATGAATTATTCAATTTATTTTTATTCGTTATTTCAGATTTAATTAAAAAGTCGTTACCATTACCTTAATTTTTATCAGCAGAAGACTTAATAAAATTAGCGGAAGCAGTTGTAAAAACACCTACTGTGAAAACCAGGTAAATAGACGTTCATATAAACTAACCAAAACGATACATGTATCATTAAGGAACTCTAATCTCACAGCCCATTTAACAACCCAAAGTTATACAAAAAGACATAAGTAATAAAATTGTTTACATGTCGTTCGTGCCAAATATAACCCGTACACAAGTTACCAATCCTACAGGGTTGTAGTAGTGGTAAATACACGGTTGAATCCATAAGACTAAGGTTTTACTCAGAGTTAACTAAAAAGGGAAATTTTTAGGGGTTTTTATAGATTTTTAAGAAAGCCATTAATTAACTAATTAAAACTACTCAGAAATTAAAGTTTACAAAAGTTTAATCCAAATTGAGAAAATACCTAGGTCTACGGTTATACAAATCCAAATCATAGTTCAATAACACGTCATGGTCCTCAATCTTTCCAAAAGATTATTAATTCAATTCTTTCTAGATTAGCTATAGGAAATTGACATCCGCAAGAAATCCCTAATTCCCCTATTCTCGATAGATAGCATGCCCGCCACTAACTTCTTCTCTAATTAACACAAAACCCTAGACATCCGCCAATTAGGTTTAATGCATTAACCACATAATGTTCTGTGGGAATACTAATCCTAAGAAACCGTATCGTGTCTACTTCTGATTTAACCTAGATTTATGTATTGCACACTCAAGAATCAAAAGGTTTCGATAGCAAATAGGTGAGTGATCATCACTTATATCAGTCTAATCGTACAATTATAGATACGATTGTCCCGATTAACTATATGTCTTCCACCTAAAAGCATGCAATGGCTATATACATACCCTATGTTTGCACCATAAACATTAAATCAACAAAAAAAAATAGAAGGAACTAAAATAAACTAAATTATAAATACATATATCTCACATGACATCATTATAAACCATGAATCTGGACTTGCTTCGCCTCCGACCTAGGCCAGGATTGCTTAGCTGGACTCGTCTTGACAAACTCCATTAAAATAAATAAAAGAAAAAGAGAGATTAATTGATCGAGAGAAGATAGGGTAATAAACTAAACCCTAAAGTCTATATAAATAAAACCTTAATTTTGGTCTTTGGAAGAGAGAGAAAGTAGAAATCATGGGTTCATTGGTGTCTCATCCGCCTAAGAAGATCTGATGGCTGTGGTGAGTTTATGGATTGCGTTTTGAACACGTTTCAAGCTCAGATTTGTTGTGCTTCTAGTGTGGCTGACATGGCAGACACTGATTGGAAGAAAGTGCTGATGAAGACATGGCTAAGCAAATGAGGAGGTGCCACGTGACAGTAGCTGTAAGGGGGGAACTAGTCTACACTGATAAGAATCTCGAGGACGAACGAAGGGCTATTGTGGCTAAGAACTCATCTATAAGGATTCAACGAAGATGTGGAGACAGTTCTGCGCATATACCAAAGTAAATTAGAGGCTCTAGAGTGAGGAAAACTCGTGGGCAGACTCGACAAACTTTTGGGAGTTCGTGTTGGCACGGATCTCGAGGCAAATCGAGTCCTTTACTTCCCATCTGTCCTAATTTGGCATTCTAATCTAGAGTACACCCAAAACCCAAGACTTCATTCCATCAACTTGTTGATTTCACCATTAGTTGAAAGACTTCGGGCTCGCAAGATTTGGTAGGAATTATTTGAGTTAACTCTTATGTTTACTAGTTCTTGCTCTTGTTATGATTGTTCTTTTATAGTTTCCTTAGTCACATACACATGAGAGATTTTGTGCATTCACTGGTTTTTAGAGACTTTTTTCATGCATGCATTTGTATCATCTTTTTATCCATGTTCTTCTTCACCACTGTTTTTTTCTTTTCGTTACGTGGATGCCTTGACTTGTTTTGAACCTTAAGGACAATGTTCGGAATAAGTTTGGGGGTACTTTAGGGATTGTGGTTGGACCTTGGATGGATTCTTTGCGAAAGACCGTAGGTGAGATTGTTTATTTTTTATTTATGCGGTTATATGCGATTGATGGATGGTAATGGTGGTGTTTTATATCATTACTTCCATTTCTTTCATTTCTTGTCCCTTCATTTTTTTTCCTGTCATTACTAGTTGATACAATTACATGAATGTATTTAGTATAGTTTTTTTTATTGCATATAGAGTCACCAGAAACTTTGTTCATGCCTTTGGTTGTGGATGAGCAAATTACAATTGCCTTTTTGACTTGAAACTTAGGGAAAACTAGGAGAAACACTCAATCGAGTCCGTAACCCTGTATTTTTATGATTTCATGATTAGGGACTTAGTTAAAGGTTAAGCTTTGTGCTAGATAACGAAAATGAGCAAATGGTCAAAATTGTGCAAGTGATAATATTTTATCCCACATTGGGGGGTTTGCTTGATTATAGTGGAATTGAGAAGGGCTAACATGAGTTTTCTTAATATAGAGAGTCCCATAGGTTTCTAAAGGAAATGGAGCAGGGAAACTTGTGGTGGAAAAAGCTAGAAAATCGGTCCATAGGAAATGAAGCGGGGACCATATTTATTAAAAAGAAAAAAAGAAAAAAAAATAGAGAATATAAAAAATTTAAATAAAGGTGGAAGTTATGAAACTCCTTAAATAAAAGATTTAGCTTGAGTGCTTTCACTAGATTAAATGAAATTTTAACTTGCGTGCTTTAATGTATAGACCAAGAAAACTCATGAGTAGTTGATGGCCTTTGTTTTGACTAAATTTATATGTTCAAAGTGTGATCTTAATTGTGTTTAGGTTGCGAGTCTTGACATATCATAACTCCGAAATTTCTTGAGTGGCTTGTTAATTTGGTGGCTATATAAATCAGAGGAACTCCATCAATTTAAGTTGGGTGTAGGATTAGTGTGTTAGTGCATTATTATATTAGGAGTCGAGTTTAGTCTGTGTTGTCATTTATACCTTTACTCAAGACATGCAAAGTCTTAAGTTTGGGGGTATTTGATAAGTCGGTATTTATATAGTTTTAATAGTTTATTTTAGTTTATTTAATATGAAAAGTCTCTAAAATATATATTTAATTATATTTATTGGTCGTTTTCAGGTGAAACGGAGTGCGCGGTTGAATCTGGGGCCGAAAAATACTTATAATTGAGTATTTACATGTAGTGATAAGATGCCCGAAGATTTGCTTTGAGTTACGTGCTGCGCAGCGGGAAGAATAGGAGCCAACAGCAGTATGTCGCCACATATCACTTTGTCATTGGATAAGCACGTCATTTCCAGCGGTTTCCAGCAATTCGCGCTCGACAGGTGGAGTAAACTCCACTGCAAATACGTCCCAAATTGTTCAAGCACGTCATCACAACGTGTTTCTCCAATAGGAAGCCGCCACGTGGCATTTCACCATAACGAAATCACAAACAAAAAATTTCCCTCGTCTCAGCAGAGTCCCATCTCCCTCAATATACGCAGCACGCTGCCTCCCAGAAATTTTGCGCATATTATGTGAATTCTTCCATCCGCTTCTAGGCTGCCACGTGTCGTGCTTTCCCTTGTCCACCACGTCACAACAGCCAGTCTTCACCAATCAAGTACCGCCACGTGGTGTGCGGCAGACCAAACGACCAATGCGGCCCCAACACGTGGACAGAACGTGATTTTAAGCCCAAAAAACAGCCATACGATGCTCCTCGGCACACGAGTCACCTTCTAAACCCACAAAATTAGTTTCTCTCACCTACAAGGACCAATTTTTAGTAGTTTTATATATTAGGAATCTTAGGTATTATTTTTGAGAACACCGACAAAAATATTTTGAGGGTCGACTATTATTTTTTTGTTATCGAATTTCTTGGACGACATGTTCGGCTATCAACTCCTTGCCTAGGTCGGAGGGGAAATAAGTCGGGATTATTGATTCATGGCATATTATGTGAGATCTTTTATTTTATTATTTAATTTAGTTTAAATTTCCTTATTTCGTTGTTGTTGTTGCTTTTAAGGATTATGGTTTAGATCTAGGGTATGTATAAGGCTGATGCATGCTTTTAGGGGGACAACCTATAGTTATTTGGACCATTAGTATCCGTGTAATTGTACTTTTGGACCAATAAAGTGAGGAACACTCACCTATTTGCCGTAAAACCCTTTCAGTTCTTGAGTGTGCAACAATTGAATCTAGGTTAAATTTGAAGCGGATGCGATTCGATTATTTAGGATTACTGTTCCCACAAATCTATATTACTACAGTTAGTATGTTAAACCTGATTGGCGAATGTCTAGGGTTATACATTAATTAGGGAAGTAGTTAGTGGCGGACGTCCTGGCTATCGAGATTAGGGGAACGAGGAATTTTTTGGCGAATGTCTATTTTCTATAGCTAATCTAGGAAAATATAAATTAATGACTTTTTGGGAAAGATTGAAAACCATGATTGCCATTGAATCCTGTTTCTGATTTGTGGAACTGTAAACCTAGGTGTTACTTAGGTGTTTTCTTGAAACTATTTGAAAGTTATTTTTATTATTTGATGTATTTTGTTTAGTTAATTTAGTTAGTTAAATTAGTAAATTATTTATTTAAAACCCTCGATTTCCCTTTTTGTTATTTTTGACCTATGAAAGACTACCAATCTCTGTGAGATCAACCCTTTGCCACTATTCTACAAAATAGTTGGTTTATGAAACTTTATTTTATTGACGCGCTCGGCGCGCGTCAGCGCACAACATATTGAGATCTAAAAGTGGTTGAAAATCATAATATTAAATTACTAAGGTGAAGTTGTGAACTAAGATATCCTTAATATAAGAGTTAAAATATGTTTAAATTGATTTGTTAGATTAGTTTAGTTAGGATAAAACCAATTAAAATAGGATTTCCTTAGCAATAGTTTAAGGTTAAATAGGTAATTAACTAGTGCAAAAAGGTTTCTTTGAGGATGATATCCGTGATCAACGTAAGTTGATTGCACTATTACTACAAGCTAGCCTTTATACTTGTTGCAGGCATCAGAATATATACTCATAATGCCCATTTCCTATCTATATATATACTTGTCGACAACCTTGGGTCCCATACGCCGTGTGTCGCACAAGGTAGTTGTGAAATCGTGACATCCCCATAATTCTGTAACCCTGTGTGCCGCGTCCATCTCTATCATATAATGTCCTAGATATAAGAACTACTATCCCAACTCAAGAAATGACACAATTTAGGAATCCAAAATGGAATTGCTTAAATAAGGCACAAAAGAACAAGATTTACAACACAACAAAGCATTCATCAAATATCGTGTTGTTCTATTTAATTACCATTCTTAACAACCAAGAATGACATATCACCTAATTAAACGTCAATGAATACCATTTAAACATCAACTAATGCCATGATAACAAACTTATGAAATCAGAGAGAGCAACAATGTCATGGCGCCAAGAGTATAATAGGCACATCAGTCCAAATGACTGTAAATAAGAAGAAAAATAGAAAAGAAATAGACAAAAATATCTCAATCAATTTACTTACAAATCACACAAATTTTCTAGCTGTACCAATCTCCCGACACTTCAAAACGCATACCTAAACCACCAAGATTTTTCCCTAGTTTCCTGGTAAAATTAGATATGTTTTATAATGTTTTCAAATAGTTTTGTATAAATTTGAGCTAAGTTAAAGGTTTTTAAAGTCTTATAAATATTGCAAAAATTGTGCTGTCCAGAGCACCTAACGCTGGGTAGCATGTCTAGCGCGCTACTCACACTTATTAAAGCGCGCTAGCAAGCACGCCTAGCGCGCTATGTGTAGGAAAACCATGAGATTCTGCACTTCAAATTTTGAGTTTTCTCCTCCACATGGCCATCTCAAAAGCCTTGGATCCATGTTCTCCTCCACCAGAAACCCAATACATCATCCACAACTATAATAATAGCTTACACTTCATATATATCATCAAATAATCAATGTTTCATAATTTTTTATAAAATGATGGTGTACACTAGCTTACCTAGTTGTAGAACACCTTGCTTTTGACTATCTCCTTAAAATTCACCAGAATTTCCTTTACAAATTCCCTGATCTTTCTCTCTAGATCTTCTTCTCTTTCAACTTTACGAAATGAGATCATTTGCATGAAGTTTCCACCTACACCTTAATATATATAGATAAGATTAAATTTTAGCCCTTGATCTTAATGGCTCACATCTTGATTTACAATCCATTATCTTCCACTAAGTCATCCTTGATAACACCCATTGTAACTCAATTTGTCTTATGATGTGTCCACACGTATCTCAAGGAACATCAATAATTAATGTTATATTTCGCTAACTTAGGTTTCATTTACATAAATCAAACTATAGCCACATCAAATTAACTATCTAAGCTACATTTACTTAAATTAGAGTTACCATATCACTTTCAGGTCACATGTCAGCTTGCATCTCGCGGAGCGTCATCGCTCACTTCTCGACATCTATACACAAGAAGGAGTGACTTAGTAGTCTACATACGGGTCTCACGTCATAGGTCAATGATCATGATTAAGGAATTAAACTAGAATTAGGAATTTCGTCCGTGATAGTCGTCTAAGTTGGTATCAGAGCTTTAGGTAGTAGAACCTAAAGGGACAGTGTGTATGGTTTTCTAACTTCCTGATACAAACATCTCAGTTGGTATCAAAGCCTAGGCATCAGAACCTAGGGAATGTAAGTTAGGGTAACCACCAGGGAAGATCACGGTTGGTATCACAATTAATGATATAAATCGTAGGTACTAGAGCCTATAGAGAAAAATGTAGTCCAATCCTAAAACTGAGAATATGACTCAGTTGAAAATCACCGATAGTATCAAAATAGTATCTAACTTAACTCACCTTAAGGATTAGTAAATGGTTGAACTTAGGAAAGGTTGGTATTATTAAGTAATGAAATCATTTATGCAAGCTTATGATTTGCATTGACTTATTATGCACAAGTGACTAGACTTAAGGTAGGAAGTATTTAAAAATGAACAAGTATATGGTATGATGCTATTTATTTATGTATATAATATCATATCATTAGATATGTTGTTAATTTATCATGTGTCATGTGTTAATTTTTGGAACTAACTCCTTGAACTACTCATAGTGCATAATGAATACTCAAGATGGAAGTTCCTATGGCTTGAGGAGCACCAGGGGTGCGAAGGGGATTGATGATGGAAATTGACGTGCTCAAATGGAGCGCCAAATGGCTGAGATGGCTAAGAGTCATCGCATAACACTTGAGGACATGTATGCGGCACAAGAACGGAATGACTCAGAGTAATCACAAAGTGTTGGATGAGTTATCTACTGCATAAGACCAACGTATGATCGAGTTGATGTATGCTATTAGAGGATAGAGAGCACCACCACTGGGGCAACTACCAGTTGCAGGAGTTGATTTGGAACCTATTCCTGAGGCACCACATGAGGAGGAGGACGTAGACCAGTGAGTTGTAGGGGATGGAGAAGACCCAACAACATTAGCGCAAGTAGTTAGTGCAAAGACACTAAGGATGTTTAAGGTCTAGAAAGAGTTCATGAAATATGATACACCACACTTTTATTGAAATTGCGAGGTCGAATAGGTAAAGGAATGGATTGCATGCATGGAGAAGAAACATGAGGTGTTAAAAATTGACAGTGCTATTATGGTATTCCTGACATCATATCTTCAGGAATAGAGAGCATATAAGTGGCGGAAGTTAGTTAAAAGGACCGATGGACCAATCGCAACTTGGTCCAAGTTTTTGACTATTTTATGAGCAATTTTTTCGAAGGTCGTCAGGGATGCAAAGAGACATAAGTTTCTAAACTTAGTGAAAGGAGGCATGCATTTGAGGGAATATGAGTCATAATATAATGAACTATCAGATTTTACTCTAGATTATTTTGCCACCATGGAAAAGAGGGTCACTAGGTTTATGGATGGGTTAGACAAGCATATCAAGACCATTGTGGCTGCATACATGCCAAAAAATTATGCGCGAGTAGTGGTGAGTGCATGTCATTGTGAGTTGCATACTTATGTATCAAGGGAGAAAAAGAGAAGGAGAGAGATTATGAACCCACTGCAGTCAATGGCTAAGGAAAACTATCTAGGTTTAGGAAAAATAGATTTGGAGGTTGTTTTTGAGGAAATCCTCATAAGAAGAACGAGAATGGAAGTTATTCAAACATGTTCACGATTACGAAGGCAACACCAACGACACCATATAATCCTACAGGAACTACTCACACCCCTACACCCTTAGTTCCTATGGTACAGTGAATAGACCATCAGCTTCGACACCCTAGCAAAGCTAAGGAAAAGGGCCAGCAGAGTCAATTGTAGGAAATTTAGCTGCACCGTAATCATCTATATTTTAGAAGCCTAGAGGAATATGTTTTTTCTATAAAAAACATGAACATTATCGGACAGAGTGCCCCATTTAGCTAGAGGTTTCGGTAGTTAGTATAACCTAACTAGTAAGGGAAGGAATGCATGCTGTTGTAATGCTAGATAATGAGGCTACTCGACAATTGGTGGCAGGTACCATTTACATTTGTGATAGAGACATGGATACATTATTTGATTCTGGGTGTACTGTTTCATTTTCGTCTTGTAAGATGGTTGAGGAGATAGGGCTATGGCTGGTTAGAGCTAACACGATCTTCATTTTGAGTATTGTCGCTAGCGAGAAAGTTTATCCTAATATGGTAAGTGAGGTGTGTATTATTAAAATTGGGAATCACGTATTACCTCATGACTTGCTGGTGTCAGAGTACTTAGAGTATGATGCCTTCTTAGGGATAGATTGATTATCAGCTTATCAAGCCATTATTGATTGTTTTCATAAGACCATTACCTTTCGGATCCCTAGTATTCCACTGTTTCGATATATATATATGCACCCAATTGAGTTGCCACCCGTGGGAAGGTAGCAACCGTCTGTGAGTTGGAAACTCTCATAGTTTGACAACTACAGAGGAAGAGGGTCACAAAGTTCAATTTGAACAAATTTTGATGGTTAGGGAGTTCCTAGATGTCTTTCCCTCATATTTGCCTAGAGTCCCTCCACCCTGGGATGTTGATTTCATCATTGACCTTGTTCCTGGCACTAAACCCATATCCATACCACCATACAAAATGTCACCCAAATAATTAACCGAGTTGAACACTCAATTAGACGAATTGCTCGAGAAAAATCTTATTCACCCAAGTATGTCACCTTGGGGTGCACCGGTGTGTTTGTGAAAAAAAAGTGATGGAAGTTTGCGAATGTGCATTGACTATCGACAGTTAAATCGGGTGACCATTGGGAAAAAACATCCACTCCCTATGATCAATGAACTATTTGACCAATTGTGGGGAGCGAAGTTCTTTTCAAAGATAGACTTGAGGTCAGGGTACCAAAAGTTAAGTATATGAGAGGAAGATATAAAGAATACCACTTTTAGTACGAGATATAGAAACTACAAGTTCACAATGATGCCATTAAGACTACTAATTGCGCTTATATTGTTTATGAATTTTATGCATAGAGTCTTCATACCTTACTTAGACAAGTTCATAATTGTCTTCATTGATGATATTATGATCTACTCCAATAAGCAGGAAGAACACGACATACATCTTACAATGACCTTGCAGACTTTGAAAGATAACCAGTTGTATGCAACGTTTAGTAAGTTCACGTTTTGGGCTACGGAGGTGAAGTTTCTAGGTGACATCGTGATTGTAGAGGTCATATCAGTAGACCCAGTGAAATTCAATGTCATCACAAAATGGCCATAACCCACCACGGTGACAGGATTAGAAGTTTTTTTGGATTGGTGGGTTACTACCAAAGGTTCTTGAAGGACTTGTCGAAGATTTCAGCACCAATGACTAGGCTAAGTAAGAAAAAAATGTAGAATTTGAGTAGACAGAAGAAAATAAGAATGATTTCAAAGAACTACGAGACAGGCTGACTTTTGCGCCTTTATTGGTACTTCCAGAAATAAGGAATGTAACAACCATTACCTTAAGCTCGTGATTAGTGTTAACCTGAATCCCAATTAACTCAAATTAGGCTCGTGATTAAGTTTGGCATACCTCGATTTACATGTTCATGGGTTTGTTTGATGATTGGTGTTTGTATGGCATGTTTAAATGAATTTATAGTTTGTAGTATAAAATGAAGATTTATATACAAGCCTATAACTGGAAAATAAACAATTAATGGATAATTTATCGGTACACTAAGCGCGACCGAGGGGGTCGTGAAATGAATGTGCACACCCGAGAATACTCGTAGGCGTGTCCAGTGAATTTATTGGAGATAAAATACATAAGATATATATGTTAATATATAATTGATATATAAATATTTGTAAATAAAACTATATGTTTGAATTGATTTAAGTGGAGATTTGTGTTAAGATGTGTGTCACCTTAACATAGTATTCACTTGATCAACTTCAAGATAATGCGATGCGTATCTTAAGGAAAATATATATACATATATATAAAAGCTTAAGACTTATCATTTATCACTATTTCATTCGATTGAGAGAGATCAAGGAACTTAGGGTTTGATCATAAGGGAGTTGATATGGAGAGATTTATTAGTGGATTGGAAAGGATCGAAAGATCAAAACCATTGTAAATCAGTGATTTCCAAAGTTAAGTAAGTTTGAGTTTTTTTTTTAGTTGAATTTATACGTTGGTGGTGAATTAATTATTAATTATTGTTATTGATGGTTGGAAATGAGTTTATACCTCATTAAAGGTCCTCTATGATGTTGTGGGAGTGATTTGGAGGTTGTTATGTTATGGTGATTGAATAGTGGCTTCTACCCTATTCACTGTCGAGACAGTGAAGGGTGGAGCGCGCTCCCTTCATAAAGTGTCAGGAACCCAATTGGTGGAGCGTGCCCTACTAAGTGGGGGAGCGTGCTCCCACCTCAGAAAACAACAATAGTGCTACATTTTGATTGTAGTTTCCTAAGAATTTATGATTTGACTTAGAGGTTCTAAATATAAGGTATTAAACTTATATTAACCTCAAATGGTTTGTGATAGGTTTTTGAACACCGGGAAAGGTCGAGTGAACCAGAAAAGTTAGGAGACTGTAATGAAACCTAACTGAGGTAAGTGGGACTCGTATTCTTATCAATTATGCTTCGTAAATTAGTATATTTAGTTCAGATAGTATTATGGACTGGGATTAGAGAAACATATTGTGATTTGACTATTTTATATGTGGAGAATCCAAGAAATGGTCGATAAGGCGAAACAAAAAAGCGAGGATTGAAAAGGTATGCCAAGAAATGAATTTCGCCATTTATCCTAATGAATGGAAAGTTCTTGGAAAATGGAGGAGGTTTGCAATAGGTTGACAACCAGCGTAAAACTTTTGTCACTTTTTCATGAAATGAATCAAACATATATAAACGTTGGGGCGTTCCCACCTAGCGACGCGCAACATCGGAGCCCGGGTGTAGTGAGAAATGAGCAAGGGTGTGTTTCATATCACCGCCTGGATGTGAAGAAAAATGAGCAAGGGTTCCCACACATAGGACGTATGTGGGTAAAGAAGCTAGTCCCTTCATATCGTCGTCTGGATGTGAAGAAAAATGAGCAAGGATGGGTGTGGGTAAAGAAGCTAGTTAAAAATAAACACGAAAACAAAAAGAAAATCATAAATACGGATACTAGATCTTTTAGACAAAATAGAAATAGAAAAGAAAAACAAATACAAAGAGGAGAAAAAATTCTTTAGAACATGGAACATAGGAACACTTACGGAGAAGTTAATAGAACTAGTAGATATCATGATTATAAGAAGAGTCAATATTGAAAGACAAAATGGGTAGGAGAAAAGAGTAGAGAAATAGGAAGCACATGGTTTAAATTGTAGTACATTGGTATAGATAGAAAATGCAATGGAGTAGGAATTGTGGTGGATAATGATTATAAGGATAAGGTCGTAGAGGTGAAAAGAATTGTGGATAGATTGATTCTAGTTAAATTAACTATTGGAGATGAAAAAATTAACATACTTAGCGCCTATGCACAATAAGTAGGATTAAGCGAGAGCATCAAACGCAAGTTTTGGGATGATATGCTTGGATTTATGCAAAGTATACCATTAGATGAAAAGGTTTTTATTGGAGGAGATTTAAATGGGCATATCGGGGCAAGTAACGATGGGTTTGAGAGTGTTCATGGAGGTTTTTGTTACGGTAATAGAAATGAAGAAGGAGAATCAATCTTAGAATTTGCTTCAGCATACGATCTTGTCTTAGCAAATTCTAGTTTTAGGAAGATGGAGTCGCATATACTTACTTTTAGTAGTGGTCATAACAAGAGTCAAATAGACTTTCTTTTAACAAGAAAAATAAATAAAAAATATGTAGAGGCTGCAAAGTCATACATGGTGAAGCACTTACTACCCAACATAAGTCTGTAGTACTTGATATTAAGCTAACACGGCGACATAATATGAATAAAAGAGTTAGCGAACCTAGAATAAAGTGGTTGAACCTAAAACATAGTAAACAAGTAGAATTTAGAGAAAAACTACTAAAGTAAAATGTTTGGAATCTTGACTTAGATGCTAATACAATGTGGCTAGAAATGAATAGTTGCATAAGGAGAGTGTGATCAAACGTATTAGGTATATCTAAAGGCTTGGGACCACTAAAGAAAGAAACATGGTGGTGGAACGAGGATGTCCAACGAGTAATTAAGACTAAAAGAGATGTATAGGAAAATACATAAGTGTCAAGATGAAGATGTGTTCAATCAATACAGAGAAGCTTGAAAACAAGCTAAAAAAGTAGTTAGTCAAGCTAAAACAAATTTCAAGGAAGATCTATATACAAGGTTAGGTAATAGAGATGAAAAAAAAAATATATATATAGGCTAGCCAAATTAAGAGATAAAAAAAAACAAGACCTAAGTCATGTAATATGTATTAAGGACGAAAATCAAAATGTTTTAACGCACGAGGATGATATTAAGGAGAGATGGAGAAGTTACTTCGATAGTTTATTTAATGATGGCCAAGTTGATACTATAATAGATGAAAACCCACACCAAGAAAGAAATGTAAACTATACACGCAATATTAGAATTGTAGAAGTTAAAGAGGCATTGAAAAGAATGAAACTAGGGAAAACATGTGGCCCGAGATGAAATACCCATAGAGGTTTGGAAATGCTTAGGAGAAATTGGATTGACTTGGTTAACAAAACATTTCAATAAAATTTTCAAATCAAAACGGATGCCAATGGATTGGAGAAGAAGCACGCTTGTGCCAATCTTCAAAAACAAAGGAGACATTCAAAGTTGCTTAAACTACCTGGAGAATTAAACTTATGAGTCACACTATGAAACTTTGGGAGGGGATAATTGACAATAGGCTAAGGAGAGAAACAACAATATCAGAGAACCAATTTGGTTTCATGCCTAGGAGGTCAACTATGGAGGCGATTTTCCTTGTAAGACGATTGTAAGAAAAATATAGAGAAAAGAAAAAAGATCTTCATATGGTATTCGTAGATTTAGAAAAAGCATATGATAGGGTCCCTAGAGATGTTCTTTGGTGGGTTCTATAAAGAAAAAGAGTGCATGCTAGATACATAGACACTCTTTAGGATATGTATGATGAAGTAGTAACAACTATAAAGACATTTGGAGGAGCTATAAAATAATTTGCCATTAAGATAGGACTAAATCAAGGATCAGCTTTAAGTCCATATCTATTTACTTTAGTTATGGATAAACTAACTAGACATATTCAAGAGGATATACCATGGTGTATGCTATTCGTAGATGATATTATCTTAGTGGATGAAACGAAAGATGAAGTGAATGGGAAATTAGAACTCTTGAGGAATACATTAGAATCTAAAGGCTTTAAGTTGAGTAGGACAAAAATGAATACATGCACTATGAGTTTAGAAACACTAGACATCGAGATGGCGGAGTGGTAAAATTAGGGGAAGTAGAAGTTCCTAAGGTAAACCACTTTAGATACCTAGGATCAATCATAAAAAATAATGGTAACATTGAGAATGATGTCACACATAGAATTCAAGTTGGATGGAAGAAATGGCAGAGTGCAACAGGGGTTATTTGTGATCGAAATGTTCCACTAAGTTTAACGGAAAATTTTATAGGATCGTCATTAGGCCAGCTATGCTCTGTGGAAGTGAATGTAGGGCGGTAAAGCAACAATAATTACATAAAATGAACGTAGAAAAAATGAGGATGCTCAGGTGGATGTGTGGTAAAACTCGTAAAGATAGAATAAAAAATATAGAAATTCAAAGACAAGTAGGAGTAGCACCAATTGATACAAAGATTAGGGAAGGGCGGTTGCGGTGGTTTGGTCACCTCGCAAATACGACCTACAAATGCCCCAACTAGAAAACTTGACTCAATAGAAACCGTAGAAATTCGACGAGGTTGTCAGGCACCAAAGTTAACATGGGATGCATTAATTATGAGGGATTTGAATGGTTTGAAAATCTCACCATTAATTGCACTTAATCGAGCACAATGGAAAAGTTTGATCCATGTAGCCGTACCAGTTAATTTGGGACTGAGGCTATGTTGTTGTTGTTGTTGTTGTTGTATCCTAATGAATGGAAAGGTTTGCCTAGAAATAGATTTTGCCCTTTTATCCTCGCTAGCCGAGTTTTACCTTAGTCATCATTGTCCAATTGGAGTTGGTAGCTCACTCAAGGTAGAATAAACAAGTAGAATCTCTTGTCGACCAACATGTGAATTCAGTGGTTGTATTCTCAAGAAATTAGAGAGTACGACTCTGTCATCAAATTTAAATTACGAATTGCGAGTACGGTAGCATGTCACCTACTAGAATTGCATTCATTTATTTATTATTTATATCAATTTCATTGCTTGAATATATATGTTTTAAATTCATATTACTATTCATTGACTTATTGATATTAGTTGATAATTGATGTTTTTACGATCGTCACTTACTTAGTAAGATGGAGCGCGCACACCCGTTAACATTTCAGGTTCACATGCAGGCACTTCAGCTAAGGGCAAGGGGATGATTTATGACTTTTACTATCTTCTCTATGATGTAATGAACCTTCCTTATATATATGAATACTGTTTGAGTTACATTGTTGTAATATAGTAGGGTGGGAGGTGTTACAAATATGTTTTGGTTTTGATAAACTTTGAATTTATGTAAATAGAATGTATTATCAAAAAAGTTTTACTTTTTCGTTGTGTATACCTTGATTTATATGTCAATATTGATATACAAGTTTATTTTTTTAGGTACTGGAGGGCAGACGGCTGGCTTTAGTTAAGTCTGACTGATATATCGAGGTTTAATTAGTGTTTCAGGCTTGGTATCGCCCTAATGTTGATAGGGCATGTCACGAAAGGTAATAGAGCCTAGTTCAAAGTCAAACTTTATTTCCTAAAGTCAAGAAATAACTCTGTTATGACTTAGTATCGAGCCTACTTTATAGCACAACCTTATCATTTGGAAACAAGTAATAACTTGAATACAATTTGGTATCAAAGTTTAAGGTTATTGGCTCAGATAGACTTAAGTAACAGATCTCAGTTTACTAAATCTGAGACTTGTCTCGAATTATGAATAAACTTAAGCTATGATAAATGGTTTTGTCTTGGTTTTAGGGGGAAATTTAAAATGAAAACATTATTATACATTATTTGCTACACTTATTGTTATATAAAGTATAAATATGATTTCCTTATCTTCTCTAAATGTTAACGTAATGGTCTCATTTTACCTTTGATTTCAGAATTTGATGGCTGATTTGGGAGACGATTTCGCAGGGGCGTAGACCTTAGGGTAATTAAGAGAATGAGGCTCAGTGGAAATCTAGAATGGAGCAGCATATGAGAGAGCTTATAGAACCTTTATTAAAGCTAATGGCATGTTGATGGCTTAGATGGGACCACTAATTCAATAACCTAAGATTCCTCCTATAGCTAGTCATGAGGTTAGCAGGATAAAGATAGAAGCTAAGATAGTAATAGCTTTAGCCATCTAATTATAACATAAGTTTAAGTGTGAAAGATAGCTACCGTAGTGCCGATTGATTTTTAGAAGGCTGCATTTCTTAGAAATCGAAAGAAGTTTGTGAAATACGATATCATAAGATTTAATGGCAGTTGGTGGATGAGGTAGCTGAGACCTGGATACTAGAGATGGAGCAACGACTTATTGCTATAGATTTTGATGACCAGTTTAAGGTTAAACTGGTCACATTTTTGTTTATAAAATTTGCTCGTAAATGGTGGAATTCCCTAGAAAGAGAAGAGAATACTATCACCAATTGTTCATAACTTAGGACCACATTCTACAGTAATACTTTATGAAATCAATCAGGAACTGGAAGAAGATTAAGTTCATATAGCTGAACAAAGAGAGATGTTTGTACGGGAATACGAGCGGAGGTTCCCTGAGTTGACGAAATTTGCTCTAGAGATGGTGGAATCAAAAGATAGCAAAATAGACATGTTTCTCGGTGGTCTTAATTATTACATACGTGTTGTAGTATCCTCTCATCCTCGCACTAGTTATGCATTTATCTTTAAGAGTGCGATGGGGGTGGAGGTAGCTGTGTTATCTCGTCTATTAAGGATAGGGGTGATTCCACTACCAACACACTATATTATTCAGGCAGTCAAAGGCCTCGGAATTTGTTCATATTTAGCTGATTCATACATCTAGGAGTAAGATAAGTCGAGATTTTATCAGAAAATAGAGGAAGAAGAGTACAACATATGGTTCTTATTCATCTTATATGGCTCTAGCTCAGTTAGTTTTATATAGAACTATTTATGTTAACGCACCGATTTATGCCCCATCTATTTTACAGCCTTCGGTGGCGAAACCACCATTACCAATAACTTAGTCAGGAGGTAGAGGTAGAGGAAAGGGTCAAGCTGGTCCTAGATTGAGCAGTTTTGGGCAGGTATCTTAAGCCGATAGAGGATCAAATAAGCATAGTGTGATATATTATTAGTGTGGTTAGTTAGGTTACATATAGAGGAATTATACTCCAATTCCAACTTCTTTAGTGGGTAGTGAGATGCATATTGTAGATCAATCTGGCCGAGGAGGATCCCGTGGCTATGAGGATGCTCGTGGAAGGTATTTTGAATATTTTTGGTCGAGACATGCACGTTTTAATTGATGATGATTCTACAGTTTCTTTAATTGCTGGTGCAATGATTCTTGAGTTGAAATTGAAACCTGTGAGAGCCAATACTTTGTTGATTTTGAGCACAACATTAAGTGAGAAAATTTGTCTAAACCTGATCTGTGAAATATGTTCAATCGAAATTGGAGTAAATGAACTCCCAATGGATCTGTAGGTTATGGAGCTCTTGGAATATGATGCACTACTAGGGATGGATTGGTTAGCAACATACCATGTCGGTATTGACTATTTTCATTAGAGGGTAATCTTTTAGTTTCCTATACTTTTTGAAATTATAGTCTACAAAAGCTATAATCCTTCACGACTTCTAACTCGTTGCAGGAAAGCTACACTTCGAGATTTAAAGGTTATGACATGGGTTGTGTTGTTACATTTGAAAAGTGATAAATCTTCATTTGTGTTATATTTTAGGGTGATTTTACCACTGATTTCATGACTTTTATCCTCATTCATACTGATAAATCATTGTTTTTTTGTTTTCAGGTCAAAAATAAGCTTTTATACAAAAAGGAGAGTTTTCCATATAAGCTTAGTCAAGAAGTTGAAAATAGGCATAACGCCTTGGCAAAGATCTTAGCATAAAGCTAAATCGCCAAGGAATCACTGGACCAAATATGACTAAATTGAAGGAAGCTCATTGGAAACTTTGCAATAAAAGCCTCATGAAGACCAGGAGAAAGATGAAGCTCGTATCTCGAGAAAAACCCCAACACCTTCATAGCAATTTTAGTATGAACGTAAGGCGCTGGTACATTGCTGTGCTCGATTCAGAACGAAAACGTGGCAAAAATAGAGCATCATAGTGATGTCGTAAGGATTTCCTAGCTATTTAGCACTCTGTGCATACAGCGCTGGAAAAATTCGAATATTGTTGATTTTAATTCGGTCGTTTCTCAAGATTTTGATTTAGATATTGTTCTATCCTATTCCTACTATATATATGAGACCCTAGAACAACAAAAAGGGAGATCGAGAGTTTCATACATAAAATTCCATATAAATTTCTGGAGAGGAAGCTTTGGTGCTAGGTTTTTTCTTTTGAAATCTTGTCGAGAGACTCTTTGTAACTTTTTATTTATTATTTACATTTTGATTTATAGATTTAATAGATTTCAAATTTACATTTACAGTTATAAGTGGCTATGTTCCACTACCTAGGTCAAGGTATTTGAGTTTAGAGATTCATAGGTTCGTGAGGTTTAAGCTCTTCGATTTTTAAGTTTTTTATCGCTACTTTTTGTTCTCTTATTTTCATTGTTATTACGAGGTTTTCAAGTACAGTTTTAAACCTTGAGTTCCTTCCTTTTAATTGTGTAAGTGCACAAGCATGGCCATTATGGTTAGAAACTATCGTCAGCAATCCTACTAGCGCTTAGTAAGGGGATTACATTAGGTGTCGAGTGGGGCCTTGTCTGTTGGCAATGGACGTGTCCTTGTGTATTTAAGATGTTAGATGGGTAGCAATGTATTGTAATTTCCATGTGACAGGTGGACAATTCGATGCTAGTTATAACTCATGATAAGTGTTTTCTTAGAGTTGTAATGTTGTTAGTTTGTTGAAAGCCTAATTAGGTTTTCTTCGATCATCCTTGACGTACGAGTCATCATCAAATTCTCTCCCATGCATACACAAACTCATTGTGCGACTCTGTCAACACCAGGATTCGTCTCAAACGACGTATCAACCTCATCTATAGCCAGACGCCACATATCTTTCTTGGTGCACGCACTAATCTACACCCCACATATTTAAGGTTAAAAAAGTAATTTGGCAACCAATTAGGTTTCCACCCCCACTTGCTCGACACATCATCTCCTCTCTCTAGGACTGATTGGAGGGAACACACAAGGAATGAAAAATAAGGGGTTCTACCTAATTTTTCGTTCTCATCACTATGAACCTTATCCACTCTCTCCCCCATTATGACTATTCATTAGTCACCTTCTCTCTCTCTCTCTCTCTCTCACTCTCTCTTTCTCTCTCTCTTTATCTCTCTCTATAAACTTTATTTCTTTGCATTTTTAAGCTTTGTAATGAAATTTTAGGGTTACGACGCACTAAGCCTCATGACCTAGGATTGGGATTATTCAAGGGATGTTCAACATCGTCATGGGATTTGTGAGGTTCTACCTACTATAATTTCAAAGTTTGTTTATGTTTTGGTATCAGTCTTATTATTGTTTGATTATTATGATTTGAATAATAGATTGTGTAGTTGCAAATACATTCTCTTTTATTTGAATCTATTGCTAGTTTGATTATTTCGCATCCGTAATTGTATGGAGCATTGAACACCAAGTAGCAAGTGGATAACCCAATTCGTAAATTCCATTTTGGTTTATCTCGCATAACAAGATGGTCTTGGTTAAATCGATCGGACTTCGTGACTTGGTTTTCAAGGTCTAGTGGTTTTACGAGTCTTAATGGGGCTACCTAGGGATCTACATTTGTTAGAGAGTCTCTTACCAAAATTAGAAAATCGAGGAGTGTTAGGAGCTCTCTAAAGCTCTACAGCTAGTCTATTGAAACTAAACCAAATAATTCTTTGTAGACTCAACGACCAAATCCTTGATGTTTAGTTGAACTTGATTTTCCCAACATAAGAGTTTACATAACTTGTCTTACGCTATTTATATTACTTTCATGCATTTAGATTGGTTATTTCATTATTCTTTTCTTATTGTAGTTAGTTAATTGTTAGCTCTCTTACACTTCATGTTATTTTATTAGTTTAATTAGTTAATTAGTTAGTTCATTCTCTCTTCTTAAACCCCGTCTTTGACCAAAGTTTAGATTACTAATCCTTGTAGATCGACACTCGTGTTTATCACTACTATAAATCAATTATAGTCAGCATTTGGTGGGACATCGGGTTTAAAATTATTATTTATGTGTTCGATGCGCATAATTTTTTCACCGTTAGTAGGGATTGGTTATAATCTTTCCTTTGGTTTGCTTTTATTTTCTCTATCTCATCCCTTGTTTCTACCATGTTTGCAGGTTACTCTACATTGGCCTCAAACTCCTACAATTAAGGTCATCAATTTGAAGATTCATACTATCAAAGTGTGAATGGGGTAGGTATGTCAAATTATAGACATGAATCTTCTAATTGGGCATCTTATGTGCAAGAGGTTGAGGTTTGTGGCTTTCACGTTGATTGTTATCACTTTACTAATGCTTGTCCTTACCGATCTGAGCATGGGAACCTTCCCAAATGGAGTAATGCATCGCCACAACCTGAATTATATGAATTTCTGCAAAGTTTTCAAATTTTTCAAAAATAAGAACAATCTCAAATAGTTATAATGGCGAATCTCATTTCAAGAAACGAAGAATTCATCCAACAATCATAACAAAGGGCCTAATTATATCATCAAGAGGTGAATTCAGAGTTGCAAATGGATTAGTTCAAGAGTGGTAAGTACTCAATCAACGAGGAAAATTTAAGTTGTCATCAAGAGGAGACTTTGAATGATCTCACGTTAATGAATGTTGAGAAGAATGAGCATGTCATGGAGGAACACGTTGCTATTAATGGACTTACATCATGTGTTTATGACTATTGGAGCGAAAATGAAAATTTCGAGGACAAT
This sequence comes from Stephania cephalantha, assembly GCA_039657325.1. Lineage (NCBI taxonomy): Eukaryota > Viridiplantae > Streptophyta > Magnoliopsida > Ranunculales > Menispermaceae > Stephania > Stephania cephalantha. The sequence goes on along the minus strand of CM077570.1, from coordinate 25,900,521 downwards.
GAGTTTTCAATTGAAGAAAACTTTGATGTTTCTCCTCACGAGTCGAACACTAGCATTGCACAAGTTCAAGAAAATATTAAGAAATAGACTGTAGTCACTTTTGAAACGTCAAAGGAGCTAAGAAAGAGAGCAAGAAAGACCAACCCTTAGCGTTACTGAACCTACCTACCTTACGCTAAGCATTTGTTTATATTGATATGGAGGTGGAAGAAAAGGAGCAAATGAAGAATTTCAACACCACCGACACCTTTGTGTTGGATGTTCAAGACTCGATGGATTCTTATGTGTAAGAGGTCTCGATTGAGCTCCCAATTATGAAAGAGGGCATGCCTATCTCATTGCCCAAAGCTAAAGGATAGAGTATCATTCTTGGATACTCCTTGTTGGAAGGCATCACATGATGAATACACCATGTCTAGCCAAAGACTTGAAAGAAAGGCCCTTATTAGGTGGCAACCCAACCTTATCTTTTATTTCAGGCATTTCAGTTTAGTTTTGTTCGTACTTATTCAATAAATTATTGATATCAATTTTTCTTAATTTTTGCAAGAACTTTTGATGTTTTGAGAGTATTGGAGATGAGAAATAGTACCTAAATAAGTGGTGAGAACTTCTATGGATTGGAGAGAGCATTGAAAAAAGCGAGACTATCTACTTTAAATTAGCATGTAAGATTCACTCCCCTGGATCCCTTTCCCTTGTTTCAATAAAATGGATAATGCCATGCAAGGCATTACCCCACCACACATTTTTTATGTTGAAACTCATACTCATTTCACACATTCTACTTGAAAATTGATTGTTAATGAATAGATTTGTGTGAATAAAGTTTCTATGAGGCTAGAGAATTCTTATGGATTCGTTGCCTATGCAACTAGGATTTCATGTGCCTTTATTTCAAATACATGCATACAAACATTTCTTAAGCTTCAAACGAGTTATACTTGATGTGATTGTAACACTTGTAGTATCTTATTGCCGTTTTACTTAATTGTGTGTTATGCGGTTGCTTTTCAACTTGATTTGCGCATTCTCTTTAGGAAGTTGAGTAATATTTTGGATTCTCGGTGTCTTGAGATTTGGTTGGAACTTTTAAGTCAATTTCTTTGTTTATTAGTTCTTGCTCTTATCATGTCATGGTTTTAACTCGTCCCAAAAGTCCCCTAGATAGTTGAAAAAAAAAAAAACAAAACCAAAACAAAAAAAATCACCTAAATAAGACTTGTTTTTGTCATTTCACTAGTTTTGGAGACTTTGTTGCATTTCAATTAGTTTTTTTCATCTTTCATTTCTTTCGATCGTATATCACTTGTTCCCGTTTAACCTCTTTTGTTGTCTATGTGTATGTTTACCCTGACTTTATTTTGAACCTAAAGGACAAGGTTTGGACTCAGTTTGGGGGAATGTAGGTTTGTGGAAGGTTGTTTTGAATGGTTTAAGCATGCAAGCTTTAACAGGTATACACATTTCAATTTTTTTATTAGCCAATGCTTGCAATAGATGGTAATGGTAGTGTTATACCCTATATTCTTGATCATTTCATCTCCTTGTCTATCACTTGTTTCTTGCATATTACTCTCATTTTTCTCATCATCTCATTCATTCAAGCATTCATTTATTTTTTTCATATCATGTTTATATGTAGTTTTCTCTTTTTATTCCAATAAAAATAAAAAAACAAGTTTTTGAGAGTAAACATGCTTTGTTCCATGCATTTGTAGTCTTAAGAACAATTTTGATGCATATAGAGTTGCAATTTATTCTCCTTATACTGGTGGAAAAGACACGTTTTTATTTTATTGAACTACCCCTTTATTTAAACAAAGACATTAACTTCGAACTACTAAATCTAATTTCTTCAAAAAGCCACTTCAACATTATACTTTGATCTCATATTCACCTTGGACATCTAAATGGTGTCTACCCTTCAAACAATGCTAGTTAATACTTTAAATAGATAATGAATCAAAACATCACATACATATTGGCCACTATGCACATAATACTCAAATCCATGATTACAATCCTTAAATTACAATTTATAAAAAAAGTGAATCAAATACGATTGGTTTAAAGTATTAAGTACTAATTCATCTCCTCATGAGTACATTGTAAAATGGATCTAGTTCATGTTTGGAGTTTTGTTTAGATTAATAAATTACTCTCTCATGCTAATAAATAACACATAAATTTCAGAATTAAAAAATATAATTAAAAATACCATTATAGAAACTTGAATCTTCTCCAAAAGTAAACAATAAAGAATAGCTTCCAAACTAAAACAACAGTGTAAAACTAACCAAATTCTCTTAATTTCATGTTATAGGGTTTATAATTGTAGTATATTAGGTAATACATATCCTAAACCGACTCAAAATCCTTGTTGTAATCCAAAATCACGAATTCTTAGCCAGTGATTCCTAGCTATTTAGATTGTAAGTGGAATCGCTAAGAAAATCCAAAAAATTGAGCTTTCTAGTGTTTTCTTGTGTATACCAATTTAGCCATCAATTCAGGTGTCCTGTGAAACGCTAGTTCAAAATCCCAGTTCTTCCTTGCTTCCATGGTGTTGGTTCTTCGTGCAATCTTTTAACTCGGTCAATTCCTTCATTTTCTTCCATTTTTCTTTCATTTCTTCAAATATTCTATTTATTACGTGAAATATCTAAAACAAGAGAAAAACCCATGTAAGTCTTTTACATCTAAAATCATCCTAAAATTTACTATAAAACATGTCTAATTTTTAATTTGTCAAATACTTCATACATAGCACTTTACATCCCGAGCAAAGGAATACTTTCAATTATATTCTCTTTTCTTCCCTCATTTCGATTTCATAATTATATACTCCTATTCTTAGACAGAAATGATCTCTAAATAAAAATATATTACCTATATAAAAAAAATTGTGATAGAATAGAAAGAACTAAAGAACAACCCCTTTATTTGACATTTCAACCTCCTAATTTTCCAATACAACTGAAAACTCAAAGTTAAACTAACCACCAAGGTTATGGCATTACATATGTTTTCTCAATATTTACTGACAAGCATGAAGCTTATGATAACTAATATCGAATCTCAGGATACAAAAATCACTTAATCAAATCATTTTCAAACAACATTTAAAAAAAATCACCACAATCAAAGTCGATAAGAACTTTTATTGATCAATAATCATCATTTCATATTCATTTGTTTGAATGTTGGAACAAGAGATACCTCACTTAACTGAGCTATGAGAACTCGTGCTAAATCTATTATTTAGGGAGTTTTTCATAAACATCTTTCCATTATCGTTATATCACTCTTTCTTTCATCATATGAATATATTCTTTTTCATTTTTTATTGTATTCCTACATTTCCCTGCGCTTTTTCCTTAGGAATCCATTATTCTTTTTATAGAAATGTTTCTCTATTTTTTCCCACCACTAGATTCCCTGCTCAATTTCCTCTAGAATTTGTTGGTTTCTCTATTTTCTCATTAAAAGCTCTTGTTAGCTCTTTTCACTTTCACTATAGTCAAGGAAGTATTCTTTCAAACTAGGTAAATTTTAATTGCTATTTCCTATTTTTCTCCTAAATTGTGGCATAAATTTTTTTCAATAAATATATAAATATAAAATACTTGATCAATAATCTTTGGATATCAAGATTCTTAGAAATCTTTCTAACTAATCTTGTACTATCATTTCGATCTTCTACTTATTATAATATCAAACACAAAGTAATCAATCCCCTCTAAGCTCCTCTAGTGTATACACAACCTAGGTTAAATAAATTCTTCATCTCAAGTCTTCCATACTCGGCTTCTTTATAGTTCACTTCACCTACAATACCTTCAAACTCATTCCAAACCTTGTTCTCAAGGTTTAAAAATGAAGTCTGGTTTTCAGTAAAATAAAATAAAAATTTATTATGAAGCATAAAAAAATTGAATATGAAATATAAATTGATTTTCAAAATTTAAATAATAATCATCATATAAAAGAAATACACAATGGATAAAACATTCATTATCATTAAAATTCAAACAGAGTTCACATTTTACACATATAAGCAAATACTTAAAAATTACGAAGTACACTATGCTGAAGTAAATTCCTCATCATTCTTTTCAGCTTCGTTTTCATTCCTCGGTGCAGTAAGGTGGAAAGTGTAGTTAACAACAGGGTTATGAACTCTTGATGGGAATCTTATATGTGTCGAAGGGACATCGATGCTTCTCTTATGATCTTTTAAGCTTTCCATCCTACACTCCGATAATGAATGGTGGCATGCAAGAGTTCTTTTGTTTGCTTCTAACATCTCATTATTCCTCAAGATTTTCTTCTTATTACTCTTAAAAGTAGAAAATAAGAATTTGAGAAATCTTTTCCTTCTAGCTTTTTCAGTAGATATAGAAGTACTATCGGCCATCGAAACATATGCTTGAATGATCAAATTTGTTACTTGCCTTGCTTCTTCTTGTGTGATTGCATGGAGTCTCTACCTATTAGTCCAGTTTTCAAGTATGTGCCTCTTTATCTCGTTGGTCTCCTATCCTCTTCCGAATTGTTGTATCCATTCACTACTCTAATCCTCTTAATTGCACCATCTCGTGATAGTCCTCTCGAGGTAGCAATTAAATTACATCTCATGGAAATTAACCTTGGCCTTCATGCATAACTGAGTGATTAAAATTAGGAACAATAAGTCATCATGCTTCCTACACATTATTGCCTGTCTTATTGCATCGTGAATTATGTAACCAATGTTGATATACCCAATTTTTCCAATAGTGTGGTAGAGCAGAGCGGCTCTTTGGTTACTCATTTCAAAATGTTTCTTAGTATAGTATAGGTAGGCATCTATGATGCAGCGTCAAAATTTGGTGGTTATCCTAAAATAGGTGGTTTCGATGAACCTCAGGTGAGTTTTGATATCGAGAACAAATCCCTGTTCGGGAATTACCTCTAAGTCTTTTTGAATTTCTGTGTGTGGGTAAATATCCTTCATTTGGTAATGCCAACTGGGATAGTTAATATAATCCTATCTAACTCTAAGCTCCAAAAGTTCATAATGTATGTTCAATGCCCTTGGTGAAATATCAATCTTCTTTCCTTGAACTATCACTTCGCTATGATCTCCACTTACATATCCTTTAGCGTAGAATTGGCAAACTATTATGAACATCGTCTCTCTAATTTTCCACCATAATCCCAAACAAGGTGTTCCATCTCTTTCCCATACTATGCTCACAACTTTATCTTCATATTTGTTCACATTTTGGATTTGAAGTCCTCTTTCGGGAATGATAACTCTTTTCATATCTCAAATGTATCTATTTTGTGCTTTAAGACTTACAAATCTCATGGGGACATATGGGACTTGTGTGTCTAGGTCTAGGTAGTTGGTGTTCTCATCAGAGCTAAGTGGAGTGGGTGTTATCAAGTCAACCCTTTTTCAGGTCTTAAGCCTCTAATAGTAATACCCGCAGTTAAATTTACATTAGTTGACTGGGGTGTTTTTTCTCGAATTTTTATACCATAACCCCTTTCCCTTTCTTGTGCACACTACTCCTACCTCTCCCAATACCTTGTCTCACCATAGTGATCAAATTACTATTGCAAATCGCAAAAACCAAGATCCTATATTTAATACAAAAATGGACTTAAGGCAAGAAAGTTATTTGGAAATCAAATTTCTTTAGAGAGACTTGAAAAGATTATGAATGAAGAGTAAATATTTGACAAAACTTATTTGAAAATTACGGGAGTCAAAAATATGAGAACAAATCTATTGAAAAAACTCATGAAGTACACCTTCGTTTTGTGAAACATTCAATCTCAAATATTTTTCAAGTACTGTTTCAAAACTCATTCTCTATATCTTTTTTAAAATCATGGAATTTGATGACCTACCAATTTTACCAACGATTCATGTGTTAGTGGAATCGCTGGGAATCGCAAGACTCCTAATTTTAGACTATTTTTTTCTTGTGTTTTGCTATGGATTTTTTCGACAAATCCTATTATTATTTGGAATTGCTGGGATTTGCTAGATCTTATTTTACTATTTTTTTTGCAATTTTATTTCATATGTAACTTGTATATCCTTCCAAAAGGTGAATATAAAGGTAAGGTTGACTGAAAAACTTAAAAGAAAATCATAAATTCTATTGGGATATGTATCTAACTAATAATTTTATTTATAAATAAAATACATAAATAAACAAATAAGCAAGTTTATAATGCGAACTTGCATAAAGGCTATGAAAATAAAAATAACTCGATCATCTCTTTCTATATGAAGCAACTCTAGAGTGTAACATTTGAAAGTAAATCCAAAAGAGAGTCAAAAGGAAAGAGAATAAAAACAAATTATATTAAAGCTAAGTGTCCTTCTAAAATTGAAAAAACTTAAAGAAATAACGAGTATGGGCTGCCTCCATTTAGCAATCTTGTTTATAGTCGTTTGCTCAATTGATATAGGAGTCAATCTAAGTTTTGTTTAAGCGAATCAATCTTCACTTCAAGCAGTTCCTCTTCGAGGATGTCTTCACTAGGATCTAAAAAATGTCTATCACCAATGATCTCATCACCAAGATTATTAGGGTCGGTTGATGGCATGATTAGGAAATGTGTGATGATGGTGAGCCTACCCACTCGTACGTGCATATTCTTTTACACTCAAAAGGCGACTGTACAAGTGCCATTTGGCTTTGACATTATAATAGGAGGTTTGCAATGAATCCTCAATTTTTTAGAAGGAACCAAAGATTTAGGCATAAGATTCATGGGGGCTCCCATATCGAGTTGAACTCTGTAAAGTGACATCTCATTGTTTTTATGTTGACGTATGTTTGTCCTGGATCCTTTATAAAGAATTTGGAATAATTGCCATTCTCACAATACTCATCATAATCTTAGTCAATTTTGTCGCACTAGTATGGGTCTCTAGCAGGCTGATTGTGCTTTGACATGCACCACAAGTATAACGGCTCGCTTGTAGTAATAGTGCAATCAACTTACATTGATCACAAATATCATCCTCAGGGAAAGGCTATTGCACTAGTTATGTATTACCTACTTAACTTGAATTCTTGCTAAAGGATTCCTTTTAATTTGTTTTATACCAATCTAAACTATCTAACGAATTTTTTAAAACTTTAGTTGACTTATTATATTAAGGATATCTTAGTTCACAACTTCACCTAGGTAGTTTAATATTATGCTTTGTATTCATGTTTACATCTTATTATGATTTGTGCAATGCCTTATTATAATAGACAAATTTCCTTCAAATCCACTTCAACCCACTATAGTGATGGAGAGGATTCTAATGTCAATACTAGAACTCCACCTATCGGTGTGAATAATGTAAGTTCCATATTGCTTTAAGTCTTAAATCATTGGATTTATAACCAACTAAGTTTACTATAGTGTCTCCCTAATCAACAACTATATCTAGATGTTGTGTATTTTACGATTGTACTGTTCATGTCCATATTAGAAGCTTTAACGGAAATGATAACTCCTAAAGCCTAAGTTCATTAGACACGTGGTTAAGATGTCTAAAGCATTATGCTCATAATCAATACAAATTCTAACAATTGCACTTTTTATTATTACTTTTTATTCATATTTCAAAGCATAACATTCATACCATAAGATCCATTGATCCCTAAGATAAATAGATTACTTACACATCATTAAAACACATACATCATTATTTAATATAGAATTCATTGCAAAATCTAGATGAATATAGATATTATCTTGAATTAATCAATGAATCCAAATATTGATTGCAAACATGGAGTCTTCAATGTTTCTCCTACAAAAACTCCTTAATAGTCAAACTCAATGCTAAACTACTCGAATGGAAGCTAATCCCTCTCCATGTGGTCGTTTCCTCCTTGTTTACCTCGTTTTAATACATATTTATACTCCCTAATAACAATTAAATATCATAAATTACAATTTGGTGCGAATTAAAGCTTCGCTTTCTAATTTCTGCAAAGTTGGCGTTGCCACTTACTACCCTGGTGTCGTGTGTGTTAAGCCACGGTACCACCTCTGCGCCACAGCTTATTTGTGTATTTTTAAACTCTTGAGCCTCAAGACCATCCCTTGTGTTTCTAGGCGCGGTCCCTTATGTGCTACAGCTCCGCCATTGCGTCGGACCTCCAGAGTTGATTTTATTCATTTCTTATTCTTTCCCACGATATGCCTTCATTCTGACGTCGTGCCTTATAGTCCCACAGTGTCTATACAGGCTCCCACGGCGCCAACTCTAATTTTGTGAGTTTTTGCTTCATTTCTTCTCGTCTTTCCTTGATTTCTTTCAATACACCTTAATTCCCTAAAAATGCAATAATACCATGAATTAGCACTCATTTGAGGGTATTTCTAGTAAATATACTATTAAATTAACCCTATATATACGTATAAATAGTCACTTATCATCTTTCTATGATTTCTTGTTCTTTTTCTTTCTTTGTAATATAACCATCCATACGTTGAATGTTTCACTGGAATTAACTTTCATGATATGCTTCTCCATAGTGTTCGATTCATTTAAGGAGTTGTCTACTGGGTCAAAGTTAATGATCTTCATATCCTGTGAGACAAAATTTTCATGATAAGGTTTTAAGTCTATGATAATTAACTTTAAAGATTCTCCATGTTTCTCTACTTTCTATCTCTATAACACCATGGGGAAATAAGTGAGTAACTTCAAAAGGTCATGTCCATCTCGAACAAAGTTTTCCAAGAACTAATTTAAGACTGAACAAAAGAGTAAATTTTTTTTCCTACATCAAAATTCTTAATTTTCACTTTATTATCATGAATTGCTTTAGTTTCGATTTTATAAATAGAGGCACTCTCATGTGTGTCATTTCTCAATTCTTCTAATTCTTGGATACTAAGTTTAAGTTGTTTTCCTACATTATTGTAATTCATATTACATGTCTTCATTGCCCTGTATGCCTTATGTTCTAATTCGATTGGTAAACTGGATGCTTTACCGAAAACTAGTCTATAAGGTGTCATATATATGAGTGTCTTAAATGCTATCCTATATGCCCATAATGCGTCTTCTAAATGACCAATCTTTACGTGTTTGAAATACAACCTTTTCTAAAATTGTTTTAATTTCTATATTTGAGGTTTTGGCTTGTCCTTTAGTTTGTGGGTGATATGCAATAGACGTTACGTGTGTAACATGGTATTAGTTAAATAAAGCACTACAATTCTATTACAAAAGTGCGATCCTCTGTCGCTAATCAATGTTCTAGGTGCTCCAAAAATAGTAAAGATCCTTAATTTTAAAAAATATATGACTATTTTAGCATCATTACCATTTAGACACATAGTCTACGGCTAATAAAATAATAATATTTTCATTAGATGATGGAAACGGTCTCATAAAGACTATTCCCCAAACATCAATACTTCACAAAATAGAATAGGACACGAGGGCTTTTGATTCATACGTCCTAAATTTATGGTTCATTGACAATTTGAACAAGCTTTCGTGCAAACATAAAAATCATGGAATAAAGCATGCCTAAAGAATCCCGAGTCTAATATTTTATGATTGTACGACGTGGACCAAAATGTCCACCACAAGCATAAGTAAGGAACTGAGCCATAACTGATTGTGTTTCCATTTTTGGAATACACCTTCGAATGGTATGGTCATACATAATTTCCATAAATAATGATCTTCCCATAAATAATGTTTAGAATTGTATGTAATGTTATTCTTTTGGGCTAATGTTAAATGAGGTGATAGCCTATTAGTAGTGAGGTAGCTGACTATATCGACATACCATGGACTAGTAATAGTTATCCTATATAGGTGTATATTTGAAAAATCATCTTTCAATGGTATTGTGGGTTCACCATTTTCTAGTCTACTTAGATGGTCTTCCACTAAGTCTTTGGCACCTTTCTTGTTTTTTATAGTGATATCAAGTTCTTGTAACAATAAAATCCACCATATTAATCTTGGTTTAGCGTCTTTTATTTGCCATCAAGTATCTTAATAAGGCATGATCTGAGTAAGTTATTACTTTAGTACCGAGTAAATATGGTCTAAACTTTTCTAATGCAAACATAACAGCTAGGAGTTTTTTTTCTGTGGTGGTATAGTTTTGTTGGGTTGGATCCTGAGTTCTTGATGCATAACCGCTTAGTTTCTTGCATCACACAATATTTCAAAAGGTTGTGACCATTTTTGTGACTTAATGACTAGTGTGGTGTTCAATGCATCTTTTAGTTTGTTAAAAGCTATCTTGCATTCGGGTGTGAAATCAAATGTAACGTCTTTTTGCAAAAGTTTGCATAAAGGTTGTATTATTTTAAAAAAATCTTTTACAAAACGTTTGTAGAATCCTGCATGGCGAAGAAAAGATCTTACCTCACTTATAGTAGTGGGTAAGGTATTGTCTATATGGAATATCATTTATGTTGCCATAAGGAATATCATTCCTGCGTCCAGTAATTTTAATATTTTTTTCTTTACTTCTTCCATCATTGGTGGATTCAATTTACGTTGAGCTTGCCTATATGGTTTTGTGTATGTTTCAAGATTTATTCTTTGCATGCATGTGGTTAGACTTATTCTTTTAATATCAACTATTTTTCATCCTATTGCTTTCTTGAATTCTTTAAGAACATTCATTAATTTCTCCTCTTCTAAATTTGATAATTTATCTAAGATTATAACTGGTAACGAGTTGTTACTTTCTAAGTACGCGTATTACAAATAATATGGTAAAGCTTTTAAGTCTAAGTTAGGAGCTTTTAGTATAAAGGGTAAAAGTCTTGAATGATTTATTAGTATATCTATATAGTAAGAGAGTTCAAGGAATGTATTATAAGACTCTAAAGCATTAATTATCTCTATCGTCTCTTCCTTTATACCTCATTTAAATTCTCTATCACTTTTTCAAGTGTACTTGACTTATCGTTTCTAAGAGTTATATCTATTATAGGATCTTATATATCTACAGTGCATACAGATGAAACATCTATAGGATATTTCATACAGTCGTGCACGTTAAAGTTTTCTGTTTCATTATCTACTTCTATTGTTAGAGTTCCATTAGAAACATCTATTTTTCCTTTTCGCCTTTTTAAGAATGCACATCCCGAGATAAGAGAAGTTTTACTAAATAAGTGGTTTTTTTTTCATTTCTAAGACGTAAAAGTCATCTGGGAACAGTAAGTCAATGACTTAACTAGTACATCCTCTAATACTCCCACAGGTAGGATGGTAGATCCATTCATTTTTTGTACTACTATACCAATTTTTTCTAAGGGAATGTTTGTCATTTGCAAATATATTGACAAAAGCATAACGTTGATTGAGGTGCATAGATCAAATTTAGATATCCCTATGTTTTCTATTGTGCATGGAACGAAAAACCTTCCAGGATCATAACATTTAGGGGGCAATTTCATTTGGATTATTCCTGACACATGTTCTCTTAGGCTTATTCTTTCATCAGGTTTAATTTTATTAGTGCACAAGTCTTTTATAAATTCTTGATATTTAGTTACGTTTTGTATGACTTCGAATAAATGTATGTTTACTACCACTTTCTTTAAAGTGTCTGAGATTTCTTTCTCTTCTTGTAGTTTCTTGATATTCTTATTGTTTTCCAAACGATGGGGAATTGGTAGTCGAATTATACTTGGTTTTTTTCTTTTTGAAATCATTTTCCTTTTGAATTTTATTATATTTTATTTCTTTTTCTTTTGTAATTTAGCCTCTAATTCTTTTCGAGGAACTAGTTGTTTTGGCATCTTTGGTCCTTCCATTTGTTTACCGCTTCTTAAAGTTATCGCATTTTTGTATGAACTAGGGAAAGGTTAAGACAATAATTTGCCTTGGTTAACCCATAGACTTATTTGTATTGCCCTTTGAATTAATTGATTTTTTAGTTCAATTATATCATCTTTTAAGGCTTGGATTTTTTGATTTATTTGAATTTTCTAGTGTTATTGTTCTATCGGTTAATGCAAGTGTTCTATATCTTTGTGAATTTTGATTGTCTACACCATTACCTATATTTGGTCTTAGGTAATTATTATTGTTACTAGTTGTGTAAGTAGGTTGATTAAGATTATTATAATGATTCATCATAGCGTTGCCTTCTTAAAATTGATTTTGTTGTCATAGCGGACATTCATCATATAGTTGGTTGACCTCATTGCGAAAAACACATATTTTACTTTGGACTGACCTATCTTTTAATAGTAATTCAACCATACTTTTCAATTCATCAAATTTATCATCCGATGTCTTGATTATATTCCTATTGATTTCATAAGGATGGTTTTTCATAAATTTGTTTTTCCCACAATATTGTTTTGATTGTTTCGCCATATTGATAATAGTGTCTTTTGCTAATGTTGGCGTTATATCGAATAAAGATCCTTTACATACCGTATCAAGGAATCTTTGTTCTAAATGGTATAATCCTTCGTAATAGTATTCTAATAAAGTTTTCTTTGTAAATCCATGTTGTGGACATAATGATATTAATCTTTGATATTTATCCCAAAACTCACCAAAAGTCTCATTGGTTTCCATCCTAGCATTGATAATTAATTTCCTATCGAGACTAAATTTACATGTTGAATGTATTGATCTAAGAAGGTTTCTAACATTTTAGACCATGTGGTTATGAAATTTTGAGGGAGATAAAATTGCTAATCTTCACTCGATTTTTTAAACAAGAAGAGAAAGCCTTTAGTTTGACATAATCTAAATCTATGTTTTTGGATTTTATTACACTTATTATATACATGCATTTCCTAATAAATTGTTAAGGATCTTTATCACCTTTACTTTGAAGGTAAGGTAAGGAATTGATGAATTTTGGTTTTAACTCAAAATCAGGGAAATTCATGGGAAAAGCAATATACATAGGTGCATAAGCTATGATATATTTATTGGCTTGCCTAAAATTAAGTTCTTGCTCAATGTCGACCATATTGTATGACACGCAACAAGAAAGATTCTTAGAAATTATTTTAAAATCTCCGGCAAATCGCCAAAAATTAACATTTTTTGAGTGTTTACAATAATTTTCCCTTTATATTATACTTTAAATATTTCGTAGAAGTGATAAGTGGGAATCGTCTCCACAAGGATTTTGCAAATTCCTTAAGAAAAGAAGTTTCATTTTTTATATTTTTAAATTAATAAAAATAGAGTTTAAACTAACTAAACTTACTTAAATAACATAAATCAAAGTCACTAAATTAAAATCAATTTAATTAATTAAGACTAATAAAAAATAAACATCTAAACAATCATTCTAAACAATGAAACATAGATCCATTTTGCATTTTTAACATGTTATTCCACTTTCAAGTCATGAATATAGTTTTTAAAGTATCCTAGATCATTAAACCTCAATCATAAGGAAGTAAGCAGCCTTTAGCCAACCATTTGTTTTCCTTATACGGATCGAAAAGCCACGTTTTAATTTTATTGAGCTAACCCCTTGATTTACATAAAGACATTAACTTCACGAAATAAAATCGTATTACATTTTATAAATACCTTAAACTACTAAATGTAACATATTCGAAAGCCACTTCAACATTAGACTTAGATCTTAAATTTTCTTAGGACATCTAAACTATTATCTGCGCTTTCAAACAATCATAGTTACTAATTCAAATAGATAATAAATTAAAACATCACATACATATTGGCCACTATGTACATAATACTTAAAACCATGATTGTAATCATTAAATAAAAATCTAGAAAACAATGAATCAAAGAATATGATTGGTTTAAAGCTTTAAGTACATATTCATCTCACCATGACTACATTGCAAAACATATCTTTTTTATGTTTTGATTTTTGCTTAGATTAATAAACTACTCATTGATCATGTGTCGGGCGTGTCAAATATAACCCATAAACGGTTACCAATCCCACTTAGGTGTAGTAATGGAAAATATGGGGTCGAATCTATAGGATTCAGTCAAACAGAGTCTAACAAATAGAAAAGTAAATCTGGGGGGTTTTTGAAATTGTTTTATCCTAAGGATGGACTAAACAAGAAAGTAAATAATTGCAACTTGGAAAATAGAAACATACCTAAGTCTAGGAATCCACAATCTAGCCATACGTTGTTTCCATGACTTGTATCATCGATTTTGAAGGATGGTTTTCAAAATAGTTTCCTTAGATAAATTATTGGTGTTGACGGTGTTGGGGTTACCAACACCCTGGTTCCCTTATTCTCGATAGATAGTGCAACCACTCTCTAAATGCTTCTCTTACTTCACCGTATAACCTTGGGCAGCCGCTCTCAAGATTTAGCAAGTGAGCAACATTAATAACTCTTTGGGAACAACCATCCCTAGATAACCTTGGGCAAGTCGCTCTCAAGATTTAACATAATTCTCGATGTTACTCAAATAGAACAACAATTTTGTCAATTTTCTTGCTCTAAGTGAATACCACTTCTCAACCCAATTGCTATCACGGACTCAACTTGATTGATAATAAGATAATGGGTTTATGCCTAGAGATTTGTGATGACTATATGAACTTAAAATTACCATCGAGGCATTGTTAAAAACCCAACATAAAGATAAAGAACTGAATCAAAGCACTATTACATTAGAAAATCTAAACAACACATAGAAAATAACTTACTAATGTCTAGAGAGCTTCATCCCTAACCAAGGTATTAAGGTACCTAGCCAAACATGGCTACTCTACCTTGCTCTACTCCTTAGCCACTCGAATACAATGTTTTTTTATCCATAGAGGTGCCTCCTTTATATAGGTTTGCATTGGTATAAGAATAGCAACTCTCGGGAAATAGAACCTTCTAAAATGTCTCAAAACTTATATTTTTGTAAAGTTGGCACCTTCCATGTCGTCGTGGTAATATGGGAACAACATCGGGTGGCGACATGGCGAGATATAGCAATCTTGGGCAACAATTCAGTCTTGAATTTCTATTTTTTGTCTAGGCACCGTCTGTGGTGTCGTTTGTTCAAAATATGACGTTGTCCTTGTAATTTTGACACCGCGTGGTATACTGCTCTAACGCCTTGAGTGACGCCATCTTGTATACTGTTGCATCGTCTCTTTTGACTGCACGATGCCAGTTTTGTTGAACTTTGAACGATGTTTGGCTTCTTTCACGATCTTATCCAAATCCCGCATATCCCGCATAAATGCTTAAATACCTTGTAAATCTCCACATGGACCCATAAAACCCGACTTTGGACTTGATTTACATAGTAAAACACCTATAAAAGTGCATAAATAATGATTATGAAATACCCCAAACTTAGAACTTTACACGTCTTGAGCAATCGAAGCCTAGTGAATCTGACTACAACGACTAAATACATTATGAGAAAATTGAGTGATACTTCCCAAAAGACATTATACCCACTTTGTAAAATAATGGAGTCTTTTCAATCCAAACTTGATCAATCTATTTAACATGAAACTTGGAATTTTCGAAGGCTGGTTTGGTTATTCAAACTTAGTTACCTCTCGAGACAACAATTTTTCAAAACTTGAAGCATACTAAAATCATAACCTTCAACTTACTCATAGATTTTCTCGGTCTCTTTACCAAAATAGTACATCTAACTGGTCTCTTTACAAGGTGGATTCTTTTAAATGGAATTTACCGCCACTTTTCGATTTTTTGCATTTTTTTACACTTACAATGGTCCATATGGCTTATTCTAAGGGCAACCTATTATTTGAATCATGGCATTAGAAATCCACTTAATCCTAGCTACAAGCACTCAAGCTAAATCTTTTTAGAGGAGTTTTTATGAACTTCCACCTTATTTGTCATTAGAGATCCTTACTTTTCTAACTCAATGTTGGTTTTTTATTGTATGGTCCCTGCTCCATTTCTCGTGGATACCGATTTCTATAAATTTTTCCAACCATCAAGTTCCATGCTCCATTTCATGTAAAATTTGTGGGACTCTCTATTAAAACTCATGTTAGCACTTCTCACTTTCGCTAAGAATTAGGGTAGCTTTCCAATGCGAATCATCAAGCCGATATTTTATACTATGGTAAACAAGCCTTCTTCTTCCCCTTACAAGTGTTAACTCATGTATGTAAGTTGTATTAATAAAATAAGATGGAAAGAAATAAGAAGGGAATAATACCAACATGATTCCCGTAAAGTTGCAAAAATGAGAAATTTAATGCTTATACCCGCAAATCTTCATTTGAATAATATGTCTTGTCAATTCTGTTTGGGCATGTGCACTAGGTTAATCTACAAACATTGTTTATCTTATAATTTTAGTTAATAAAATATAAGTTTTCGTTTGTAGTTTTATTATAAGTGATTGCATGTTTACCTTATAATAAGATATATGGGTATTTGTTAAAATATGCTAAATATCCCTTGTCGGTCATTATACTAGAAATAAATTATGAATAGTGTAAATCTTGATTGATGGTCATGTGATGATCATGCATATACGAGATACGAATGTAGTTCATGAGTACTTGGTGGGGAACAAGGTATCGGACCGATGAGACCACCCCATGAATTAAGTCATAGGTGTTACTCATGATAAGTATATCATTTACTCCTTTACATTGAGATTACCATAGATTTTAATATTGGGAGCATAGTAATTTGAAACAATCAAACATTGTCTTTAACTGTATGATTATAAAGATTGTGATTAGTTACCATGTGAATAATAAGTGAAGATGTGTAATCAAGATAAAAGTTGTCACTCTAGTATAGCAAGAGATATCAGTGGATCCCTCGATATTATAGACTGATAATGGCCAAGTCCATGTGAATTGATATGATCAATGTCACTTGGATGTTTTTAGTTTACTTAAAGATCGAGACCAGTATGATTGAACATTAAGGGTGACTTTCCATGACTTTTGTTTAGTTAAAACAAAAGGATAGGTTATATGTTATTCATAAGGTTGTATCAATTTTGATATTCATGCTACTTTGGTAGTCATAATGTCTGGCTAGAGACATCTTATGATTTGTGTACCAAAATAGTCTTGGTTTCCTACCAACGTCGCATGAACCTATTGGGTTGCACATTAAGAACGAGTTTGCGCAATTTCAATTGGTCTAGAGTAATGAATTTTATATGATAAAGTTCTTGACATAAAAATCCCTTACGATTTGTTATATGATAACTTATTAATAGAGGTGTATGTGTATTTTGCTTAAACTATCTAAATACAATAGTTGTATTACAAGTAGAATTTTAAGCGAGTGCTTATCTATACATATAAATAGAGGTTGAAACCCTAAAACCAAATATGATTTTTGTTTTCGATATTTTTGAGTTCTCTAGACTTTGGGAAAGAAATAAATAAGTTTTATATCTCTCTTACGGCTAGCACTCTGAATTGTGGTCACCGTTCTTGTCTGGATTTTCGATAGAGGACCGGCGCTCGAACGTCTTGGAGATAGAACAATCAAAGAAAGAAATCGTGGATTAAGGTAAGGTTTACTTTTGTAGATCTAGTTTAATAGAACTTATTTTCGATCTTGTTAGGGTTTGTCAAAGTTTGTTTTTAATTTTCAACTGTGTATGAATCTCAATAACCCAACAATGGTATCAGAGCCTCAGGCTTGATTCTATTAAAGGTTTGCATGTTTTCTCTGATGTATATATGATATATGTGTGAAAACATAGTCTTAATTAATGTATATATGATGTACATAAAGGTTCTATAATAGTTGTTATCAAGAATTGTTTTAAAGCATATTGTTAATTCATGTATTTAATACATACGCATGATTTGATTCAATGATTGAATTCATTTTAGAATATTTCGATTAACATATATTTTTAATATTGAACGAGGCGAATTTTGTATGTTCATGGTAGACTTCATATTTAGGTTGATGTAATTCTGGTGTTGAATACATATTTCATTTTTGTTCAATAATTATGTATGTATCCATGATAGAAATCATGATTAGGTTAATATGATTGATTTAATATGATTCTTGTGTTCAATAGATGATTAATATTTCATTTCTTGATTCAATTGCTTGTTTTGTATGAATATGAATTGAAATTGAAATTGATCATATATCTCATTGTGGTTATCTGTTAATATATTCCTATTAGACAGGAGATAAACTTGTAATCGGATAAGAATTAAAAATCCTACAAGATAGGTAAGATATATAACAGTTCGTATTGAATATGGATTCAAAGTATCTTAAATTATAATTGGATTAGAATAAGATATAAAGTTAAAGGTAGGCATGAGTTAATAAAAAACGTTTAATTGACATTTTCGAATTTAAACAAAAGGTCAGTTTTGGTCATTCTGATATACTAAAATAATGAGAAATTTTAGTCGATTTTAAATTTTCAGAACATAAAGTCATTGTAATATATGAAAATTTAGGTGATTTTAAAAAAAGGGGCAGTTTTAGGACCGCCGCTTAATGTTCGTAACGCAAGGAAATTTGTATATTAGTCAATATTAGTAAAATTTCCTAACTTTTTTAATGATTGTATATGCATTGTAATATATGATACTTATCTTGTTTAAATTAGGATATCTATAACAAATAAAAAATCCCTATTCCAAATTTAAGTCAAGTGCCATTTATTCTCATACACTTGTGAAGGCTTTGATCACATTATTATGGGACTGCCTCCGCATAGTGTATAATGTTATCTTAGTGAGGCAAGATGAGTAATGTTTACTCATGACGCGGGCCGAACATGTCAACAAAATATAATACCTAAACCAACTATTTAGTAAATAGTAGTAAGGGGTCGATCCCTTAAGGATTTGTATTCTTTGTAAGGTTTAAAAACAACAAAAAGGGAAATCGGTGGTTGAAAGATAATGAATAAATTAACTAATCTAAATAAAAATAGAGAAATGGAAATTATTTCGAAATCAATTAATAAAAATTCCTAGGTCAAGACATACAATTTCGGTTCGATAAAAGATTGGATTTGGTATTCGATTTATGTAAAATATGCAAATCAAAAGTATCCTAGTGTTGATATATACCCGGTAACGTACGCGGTTCGTCGTACTTCCTAATCTTGATAGCCAAGGTACGACAATGACTATTACCCTAGCCAATCGTATAACCTTATACTCAAGGGCATTAGGTTTAACACGATGACTGGAATGGGTTTTGTGAAGGCACTACACCTAGACAATCGGATCACAATTGTGTCTAGTTTAACCTAAATTCCTAAGGTACTTGACCGGTCCAAAAAGATGAGAATCAATTAGTAAGGTCAATTGCCATTAGTGTGGTCGTATTGCATAAGGACGGATGCTTACGACTCACTGGCAATTAAATCTAAGTTAAAATAAGAATTTAACTTTTATAATTCAAACAATACCGAAGAAAATAAAATAACAATTAAAAGTAATGTAATTAAAATAAATAAATATCACAAATCCATAGATGTGAATAGTCGAACCTCCCTCATAATATTCTCTAGGCCATGAATTTAGTCTATCATGGAAGAACATAAAAAAGAATAGAAAAAGAAGTCAAGGGAGACAGGAATACGAGTCGAAGATGGAAGAATTGGCTAGACCCATTAATAAAAGTCGAACCTTGCTAAATAATACCCTAAGTCCTAATTGTGAAAAACTATTAAAATTGGACCCTGATGGTGAGAGAAAGTGATTTCCATGGCATCATTTTTGATGCATGTGCTGAGGAGCATCACACTGCTGTTGGTTATTTTCTGCAGGTCTAGAGACACGTCGCGGAAGCTAATTGGTCGAGCTTGTTGTGCTGGCTGACGTGGCATGTGCGGATAGGAGGAGGTGACGTGCTAGCATGTACGAGATCGCCAGGTGGCTGCTGGATCATGGGAGAGAGAGGAGACGAAGAAATCATGCAAATATATGGGAGGTGGTGAAAGCACGGATCCTAAGGAGCAGCAGTGAGTGCTAATGCAAGAAGGAACACACGTTGTTGACATGCTGGACTAATAGAAGGCTACCACGTGACGTGCAGCTAGTATGGATGAAACTCACACAAGGCGTGCGTTAATCTGGGAGACTACACGGCGTAGATCTCGAGGCAGAGTAGGCGGTTGTGATGCAAAGTAAGTAATTTTTGTTACTTTCTTAAGTTACCTAGGCTGCTCCTAATCACTAAAACAACTATGCAATGCGTGTCTCGAGACAAATCCACTGGTACCTGATCACTGCATGTGAATACACCATTTTGCACAATTTTTCACCCTGCATTCAATCAAGCGCACACCAAAAACCCTGAAAATGATAAATAAATGCAATTAGGCTTATATTTTTGATACTTGAACAATAAAAACTATATAAAATATACTATATTTAATTACATAAATAACAACTTATCAAATACCCCCAAACTTAGGACTTTGCACGTCTCGAGCAAAGGTGTAAATGTTAAAATACAAGTAAACTAGATATACCTCTTGCTTCGCTTTTTCATCGTCATCACGCTGTAAGTATTTCTACTTCGTTTGCTTTGCCAATTTTCTCGATCGTCTTCCTCGTTTGTTTTATCGCTTTAGTTTTTCTTGATATACCTCTTGCTTCATTTTCATCAGGTTTTTCGTTGTTTTGTTTCGATTGGTTTTCACAACACTTTCCTAGTCGCGTCGTAAGTCTAGCAGAAGAGAGCTTAAGTCTAGCAGCAAATCGTTGACCAAGTGTGCGTTAACCTAATAGCAAACCCATGAGAAACCTAATCAAAAATTTATCAAGAGCCCTATCTAGAAAACCTTCATCGATTCAATTTGAACCTGGATCCTTATCAGAACCTTCTGGCAATTCTATTTCTAAACCTGTTAAACATATGACTAAACTCGATCTCAAAAATATTCATGAGATTTCTTATTCTCAAATCGATCAATCACTTCGTAATTGGAATCTTCCTACAATAAAACCATCCTTAGTTTACAATCAAGGATCTTTTTCTAAAAAACAAGATTTTATTATCAAATTAGAAGAAGATACAATTTCCATTGATGAAGAAGGAAAAGAAATTCATCTCATCTCTCCTGAGAAAATTCAAAAATATAAAGCAACTCATAAATATTTGCATATTGGACTTATCCAAGTCGCCATTAAGCCCTTAATCACTTTAGGTCTTAATGCCTCCGTGTTAATCTCTGTAAGAGATAAACACCATCAAGAATTTAATGATTCGCTATAAGGCATGATTGAAGGTAGTCTTGCTGAAGGACCTATTCATTTTAATTGCTTTCCAAATTTCACAATAAGTCTACATGATGACTTACCTCATGAAGCAGCAGTATTAGGTATCTATACTCAAGGCTTCAAAATGAAAGGCATAACTTCTAATGTTGCGGTTGTTTATCGCATATATTATAAGTTAATGCAAACCATTGTTCCTGATGTTGCATATACAAATTTGCATACCTGAACATCTACCCTTTTCCTAACCAATATTAAAAATAATCAAGTTGATCGTACTCAATTAATTAATTGGCATGATATTTCAATACCACATAAGTGGACCATCAAGGATACAAATAAAGAAGAATGTCAAAAACGACAAGTGTCAAATGAAATTCATCAAATCATTACTCATGATAATGGTAATGTTGATATTATATTTGCTCCCCGAGCATCTACATCTACATCTACCTCCACTGTTTTTAAATCTCAAAGAGATAAATCCTCTACATCATCTTCGTCACCTCCATTGCATCCACCTCCTGCAACTGGCGTTGCTTATCCGATTTATGCAGCTCCTACTGATGATAATGTAACTATTAATGATTTTGCTGAATATCACATAAATGTTGTTTCTTTAGAAGAAGAATCACAATCTGTTGTTTCTTTGGAAGAAGATTCACAAATAAATTCATCATCTGATTTTGTTTTAGACTATGATTTATTAAAACACCAATTTTTAAATCATCCATTCAAACCTATATTTTGCAATTTAGTCAATTTCAAAACTCAAGCGATTTATCGTGAAAAGTATTTTGACTATGTCAAAACTATTCAACAAAATATTCCATTTTTTGACTGGATTTTTCATCAATTTCCAAAACTTTCTCATCAAATTAATACAGTTTGGGAAAGCACATCTGATGAAAAATATGTGCAATCTCATCCGCCTCTTGCACCTTTAAAAATAAAAGGAAATATCAAAGCTTCTCCTTTCAAAACTCATTTTGAAGATGAAGGCTATGCCTCCAAAAAGGATATCAATCACTTAATTGAACAAAATAATTATACCAATCTTTATCTCTCCACTTTATCTGAGGTTTCGAAAACTTTAAAACATCTTGTATCTACATCAAAAGATTCTCTTGTAGCATCTCCTATTATAACAAAATCCTTTTTTCCATCAACATCATCTGATCTACCACCTCAATCCTTTGCCGCTCCTAAATATTCAGATGACTTTCTAGATAAATTAACATCTCAATTAGCTAAATTATCATTAGCTAAATCTCAACCTTCAAGTTCCTCTAAAGAATCATCAAACAAAAAGGATAAAGGCCCTGTCATTGCAAACTTAGATCAATTATCTTAGTCTGCACATTCTATTGCATCATCAACTATGAAAGATTCATCGTCTTCATCAGCACATGAGTCTATTTCTCACTCTCATTCTGATACTATTTCTATTAATAAAGTTGTTCGAAAGAAGTTTCCAAAACAATCCTATTCAAATCATTATCCTCTTAAAAAACAATTCTATTCCAAACGTTCTCCTACGACCTTATTCTTGAAGAAAAGGTTAAGCGTCATCAAAAATTTGATGGTAATTCCATTTATGATTTGAATATCGATGGATTATCTGAATATCAAATAATGAAAGTTCTTTTACAAATACAAATCTATGCCAAGGCATGTTCTCTTCATGGTCATTCATTCGATTCCACAATAGCATTAGCCATTTCATCCGCTTTACCGGTCAATTGTATGGTTAGTGGTATCATATGTTTAATCTCGCTAACCAAAACGCCATCATTAGTGCTATCAAAAAAGATGCCAATGGTAATCCTATTCTTAATGAACAAGTACAACAACAACCTAGCGGTGTTGATACTTTACTAGCCAATATTATCTGGTATTTTGTTGGCAATCTCTCTTCTCTTGATGAGAAGCTTTCTGATCAATTGCAAAATTTAAGGTGTAGAACCTTAAATGATTATCGATGGTATAAAGATACATTCTTTACCAAGCTTTATCAATTAACCGAACATGATACTTCTTTCTGGAAAGAAAGATTTATTGCTGGTTTACCCCCATTCTTTGCTGCCAAAGTGAAAGAATATATCAAAGATCAAAATGATAGATCTATGAACTGGTCTGCTTTGTCTTATGGAGATATTCTCCAATATATTCAATCTTGTGGTATTTCAATTTGCAATGATATGCGTGTTAAGCGTCAACTACAAAAAGAAAAAATACATTACGCCAAGATCTATGCAATTTTTGTTATGATTTTGGTCATGATGTTGATATCACTCCTCTAGCAAATCAATCTAGGAAACAACAGTATAAAATGCTATCCTACCCAATCCAAAATTCAATATTATTCTCATCCTACAAATTTCGTCCTCGTCCCCATCGACGTCCTTATAAAGCTGCTAAAGCTTATCCTGCATCTTCGTCAAAGAAGAAAAATGTATGTTATACTTGTGGAAAGCCTGGACATTATGCTAATAAATGTCATCTTAAAAATTATAAGCAAAAAATTCAGCATATTCATCAATCCGATTCTCGATTCATCCTCTGACGTATGTCACTGTCCCAACAATATACTCAATACTTCATCTTCTTCTGATACAGAAATAAATGTATTAACTGCACATGAAGAACTTATCTTCGCCATTGGTGAACAAATCACTGATCCCTCTCTAAAGTATCAATACTTTACTGAGCTTGTTTCCAAAGCCCATAACAATAATCCTCTACCTGAGTTATACAATAAAAAATTTCATAAATTCAAACAACAATTAGATGTTGATCCTAATAAATATTCATTTGATGAGCTTATGAAAGTTGTGAAGACCAAACCAACTAATAAACCCAATCAAGCAACAATTCAAACCCTTCAAACAGAGATCAATCAATTAAAATCCGAAATTATTGCTTTAACAAATAGGGTAAATACCCTTGAAATAGTGAATCAAGACTTTATTTCTGAGTTTGATCCAAATCAAGATAATGTTTTTATTGAAACAATAACGCAATATACGCATCAAAGATGGTTTACTCCAATCACTATTTCTATCAAAGATTTTTCATCAAAATGCTCTGCTTTAATTGATTCTGGAGCTGATTTAAATTGTATTCGTGAAGGTCTTATTCCTCTCAAATATTGTGAACATACATCAAGTGAAATCTCGAAATGACAATAATGGCAAAAAATCACATATTACCTATAAAGTGCCTCTTGCTCATATCTCACATCAATCTATTTGTATTCCTACTTCATTTATCATTGTTAAAGGTCTTAAACATGATATAGTATTAGGAACCCCATTTTTACAATGCATACAACCATTTTCAGTTTCATCAAAAGGTATTTCTACCATCATTCAAAATAAAAATATTTTATTCGCATTTCTTCAACCTCCTAAAATAAAATATTTGAATCAACTTTTTCATCAAATCGATTTTAAACAAACTCATATCAACTTTTTACGTTCTGAAATCAATTTTCTCAAAACTGATCAATTTTTTCAAACTCCTTATTTTCAACAAAAATTAAATGATTTTCAATCCATTTTACATCAAAAATGTTGTTTTGATATTCCTTCTGCCTTTTGGGCACGAAAACAGCACATTGTAACCCTTCCATATATTCTTGAATTTCATGAATCAAATATTCCAACAAAAGCTAATCCTTCTCAAATGAATTCTCGTTTACGAGCTCTTTGTCAAAATGAAATCAAAGATTTAATTGCCAAGAAATTAATTACTCCTTCTAAATCCTCCTTGAGATGCACAACATTCTATGTCGAAAATGCCCCTGAATTAGAAAGAGGAGCCCATCGACTTGTCATCAATTATAAACCACTAAATAAAGTTCTCAAAACTATTCGCTATCCATTACCCAATAAATATGACCTTATCAAAGCTACTACGTCTGCCGTAGTATTCTCTAAGTTTGATCTTAAATTCGGATTTTGTCAAATTCAGATTCATCCAAATGATCGCTATAAAACGCATTTAACACTCCATTTGGTCAATATCAATGGAATGTCATGCCTTTTGGCCTCAAAAATGCTCCATCTCAATTTCAAAAAATCATGAATGACATATTTAATCAGTATCATGAATTCGTTCTTGTTTACATTGATGATATATTGGTTTTCTCTAAATCAATTGATCAACATTGGAAACATCTCTATACCTTTCAATCCCTTATTCTTAAAAATGGCCTTGTGCTATAAATGCATCTATTTCAAACATCTATAACCTTTTTAGGTTTTAAAATATCAAATCAAACCATTACTCCAAGAATCGTGTAATCGATTTTGCTTGATAAATTTCTGATCAACTTGCGATAAAAATCAATTGCAACGTTTATTAGGTTGTCTCAATTATTTATCTCGATTTCTATCGAGAATGCGGCATTAGATCGTAAACCTTTGCAAGATCTTCTTAAAAAGAAACAAAATTTATTTGGACATTAAGCCATACCTCGCCATTCAAAATATCAAACAAAAAATAAAATCTCTGCCATGTCTTCTTCTAGCTAATCCTAGCTACCCTAAAATCATTCAAACCGATGCCTCGATGTAGGCTACGGTGGAATCCTTCTACAAAGGATCCTTCTAATAACGAACATCTAGTATGCTATACTTCTAAATTGTGGAATCCTACTCAACTAATTATGCCACTGTCAAAAAGGAAGTTTTAGCAATTGTTCTTTGTGTTCAAAAATTTCAATCTGATGTTTTGAATCAAAAGTTCTTAATTCGTGTTGATTGCAAAGCAGCAAAAGAAATTCTTTTAAAAGATGTCAAAAATTTGGTTTCCAAACAGATTTTTGCCCGTTGGCAAGCAATATTAAGTATTTTTTATTTTGATATTGAATATATTAAAGGCATTAATAACTCTCTTCCTGACTTTTTGTCTCGTGAGTTTCTTACTTCTCATCCTTCTTGATAGATCAACATGTCTTTCAAAGGCAAAAATCTTGTATCAAAATCCAATAAATTTGCTCCTTTAGCCAATCTCCCTTCCACCAAATCGCAATATCGATTCAGCAATCGCCATTTAGTCTTCCTCCTGGAATCAAGTCTTCTCGAAAAATCTCTAGAAGCACAAATTCACTTTCTCCTTCCTCCCTGTCTTCATTTTATTCCCAATCGGCCCAACATCACCATCAAGTTTTATGAGACTCTTTTGACTGCCACTGATTATGTCTCCATTGAGAATTTTAAAAATCAAAATTCTGATGAAATTGCTTATTCCAAGCTCAAAATTCAAAAGGTTTTATCCATTACTGAATGGGTTCAGCAACAATCCGTGCAATAGAGTCCATTCATGTATCAGTCTATGACTCTTGTCAAAGACAAATCCCCTTTGCAAGTCAATTATAAAGACTACATTGATGCTTGGCGTCATATTTTGTTTTATAAAGATTCTTCTTTAGGTCACTCATGGTATTTAACTTTCAAAAAATCATTGAAAGCTAATGTACCAAATTGGTTCATCTCTGAATGGTGGACTAAGTTTGGACCTCCATTGGAAATTCTTCCATTTGAAATTTATAAAAAATTCTCAGCTGAAAAATTAACCTTTTTCGGTTTTTGCATAAACATTTCATACCATGGATTCTGAAATGGCATTATAGCACTCATACCATAACCACTGCTAAAAATCAAGTTTTGACTTTTCTCTCGCAAGAGATTCAATGCAAATGGTGGGATAAATTTAATGTCGATTCCGTTGACATTTCTATTCCCTCTGTCTCTTCGATTAAAGCCAAGTAGCCTGCCATTAATCAATCCAAGCATCCTGCTGAATTTTCAGTTGATCTTAGCCCTCCTGCTGAGAAACATGAGGAATTTCCTCCTTTACCTAAAACATTCAAAGATGCAGTTCTTCCTCAACCGCAAGACGCATCAAGTTCAGCCAATACCATTGATTTCGCAAAATCCATCATACAACAAGTTAATGAAAGCATTCAACAAAACTTTCTAACCATGCAGGAACAATTTGATTAAAGATTTCAACAGTTTGAAGATAAATATTTAGCATCATCCAGAACACATTCAGACAGTTGGTCAAATTATTATGCTGATCCATTTGAGTAATAACGTGGACTTTAGCCCGTGCTCTCAATCATCCAGCGATCCGAGATCCTATGATTGATATCATCCATGCTGAATTAATCAGTAACGGTGTTGAGATTTTGCTAAATAGCTTAGACACCAGATATCAATTATACATTTTCACATGCAGCACTCTCCTTTGGACTTATGAAGATGCCAACATGCTTCTAACCTTATGGCATTTATTGCAGAAACCAATCATTTATGTGGTTACCCATTATCCCGATTTTTATCTCAGATCCAACTTACATGCATTTTAACCTATGGAGGATTCTCCGCATGGAACCCATCGGTTCTATTGCCGTTATCTTAACAATTAAGGTTCAGGCCTTGCCATCATTATCCATCCAGCTCATGCTTCCTGGACTTGTCCAGCCATCAGGCTCAGGCCATCCATCTTTTCAAGCACATGCTTCCTGGCATTATTTGCCACCATCATGATCTGCAATGAGATTCTTATCTCATCTTTCATCCATGTAGCTTTTGATAAAGCAACTTTGTAAAAGTGCTACAGTCATTAGCTTTTACTTTATTGAAGAGTCAGCATTGTTCATAGCTTTTACTTTTGTGAAAGGTCAAGTACTGTTCATACTTTTGTGAAAGGTCAGTACTATTCCTACTTTAACCTTTACTTTTGCGAAAGGTCGATCTGTTGTAATTTGTTGGTTTGTGAACTACTTGCGAGTAGTAGTGCCTATAAATAGATGTTGTTTGCTCAGTTGTAAGCATCGAGTTGTTTATTAGTTGGTTTGGTCTTCACAACTTTCATAAGCTCATCAAATGAATATTTATTAGGATCAACGTCTAATTGTTGTTTGAATTTATGAAATTTTTTATTGTATAACTCGGTAGAGGATTATTGTTATGGGCTTTGGAAACAAGCTCAAGAAAGTATTGATACTTTAGAGAGGATCGAGAGATTTGTTCACCAATGGCGAAGATAAGTTCTTCATGTGCAGTTAATACATTTATTTATGTATCAGAAGAAGATGAAGTATTGAGTAAATTGTTGGGACAGTGACATACGTCAGAGGATGAATAAGAATCGAATGATGTATATGATGAATTTTTTGCTTATAATTTTTAAGATGACATTTATTAGCATAATGTCGGGGCTTTCCACAAGTATAACAGACATTTTTCTTCTTTGACGAAGATGCAGGATAAGCTTTAGCAGCTTTATAGGGACGTCGATGGGGACGAGGACGAGCTGTAGGATGAGAATAATATTGAATTTTGGATTGGGTAGGATAGCATTTTATACGCTGTTTCCTAGATTTATTTGCTAGAGGAGTGATATCAACATCATGACCAAAATCATAACAAAAATTAGCTAGATCTTGGCGTA
Organism: Stephania cephalantha; assembly: GCA_039657325.1. Taxonomy (NCBI): domain Eukaryota; kingdom Viridiplantae; phylum Streptophyta; class Magnoliopsida; order Ranunculales; family Menispermaceae; genus Stephania; species Stephania cephalantha. The sequence goes on along the minus strand of CM077570.1, from coordinate 25,871,845 downwards.
ATGTATTCTTTTCTTTTTGCGTAATGACGCTTAACACGCATATCATTGCAAATTGAAATACCACAAGATTGAATATATTGGAGAATATCTCCATAAGACAAAGCGAGACTTCCATAGATCCATCGTTTGATCTTTGATATATTCTTTCACTTTGCAAAGAATAATGGGGTAAACCAAAATAAATCTTTCTTTCCAAAGAAGTATCATGTTCGGTTAATTGATAAAGCTTGGTAAAGAATGTATCTTTATACCATCGATAATCATTTATGGTTCTACACCTTAAATTTTGCAATTGATCGTAAAGCTTCTCATCAAGAGAAGAGAGATTGCTAACAAAATACCTGATAACATTGGCTAGTAAAGTATCAACACCGCTAGGTTGTTGTTGTCCTTGTTCATTAAGAATAGGATTACCATTGGCATCTTTTTTGATAGCACCGATGATGGCGTTTCTGTTAGCGAGATTAAACATATGATACACCAACTATACAATTGACCAAGAAAGCCGATGAAATGGCTAATGCTATTGTGGAATCGAATGACCATGAAGAGAACATGCCTTGGCATAGATTTGTATTTGTAAAAGAACTTTCATTATTTGATATTCAGATAATCCATATATATTCCAATCATAAATGGAATTACCATCAAATTTTTGATGACGCTTAACCTTTTCTTCAAGAATAAGGTCAGCCGGAGAACGTTTGGAATATAATTGTTTTTTAAGAGGATAACGATTTGAATAGGATTGTTTTCGAAACTTCTTTCGAACAACTTTATTAATAGAAATAGTATCAGAATGAGAGTCAAAAATAGACTCATGTGCTGATGAAGACGATGAATCTTTCATAGCTGATGATGCAATAGAATGTGCAGACTCAGATAATTGATCTAAGTTTGCAATGACAGGGCCTTTATTATTTTTGTTTGATGATTCTTTAGAGGAACTTGAAGGTTGAGATTTAGCTAATGATAATTTAGCTAATTGAGATGTTAATTTATCTAGAAAGTCATCTGAATATTTAGGAGCGGCAAAGGATTGAGGTGGTAGATCAAATGATGTTGATGGAAAAAGGATTTTGTTATAATAGGAGATGCTACAAGAGAATCTTTTTATGTAGATACAAGATGTTTTGAAGTTTTCGAAAACTCAGATAAAGTGGAGAGATAAAGATTGGTATAATTATTTTGTTCAATTAAGTGATTGATATCCTTTTTGGAGGCATAGCCTTCATCTTCAAAATGAGTTTTGAAAGGAGAAATTTTGATATTTCCTTTTATTTTTAAAGGTACAAGAGGCGGATGAGATTGCACATATTTTTCACCGCTTTCCCAAATTGTATTAATTTGATGAGAAAGTTTTGGAAATTGATGAAAAATCCAATCAAAAAATGGAATATTTTGTTGAATAATTTTGACATAGTTAAAATATTTTCACGATAAATCGCTTGAGTTTTGAAATTGACTAATTTGCAAAATATAGGTTTGAATGGATGATTTAAAAATTGGTGTTTTAATAAATCATAGTCTAAAACAAAATCAGATGATGAATCATTTATTTGTGATTCTTCTTCCAAAGAAACAACATTTATGTGATATTCAGCAAAATCATTGATAGTTACATTATCATCGGTAAGAGCTGCATAAATCAAATAAGCAACGCAAGTTGCAGGAGGTGGATGCAATGGAGGTGACGAAGACTCATTGGTTGATGACGTAGAGGATTTATCTCTTTGAGAGTTAAAGACAAAGTGGAGGTAGATGTAGATGTAGATGCTCGGGAGCAAATATAATATCAACATTACCATTATCATGAGTAATGATTTGATGAATTTCTTTTGACACTTGTCGCTTTTTGACATTCTTCTTTATTTGTATCCTTGATGGTCCACTCGATGTGGTATTGAAATATCATTCCAATTAATTAATTGAGTACGATCAACGATATTATTTTTAATATTGGTTAGGAAAAGGGTGGATGTTCGGTATGCAAATTTGTATATGCAACATCGGAACAATTGTTTGCATTAACTTATAATAGATGCGATAAACAACCGCAACATTAAAAGTTATGCCTTTCATTTTGAAGCCTTGAGTATAGATACCTAATATTGCTTGCTTCATGAGGTAAGTCATCATGTAGACTTATTGTGAAATTTGGAAAGCAATTAAAATGAATAGGTCCTTCAAAGAAGACTACCTTCAATCATGCCTAAGAGCGAATCATTAAATTCTTGATGGCATTTATCTCTTACAGAGACTAACACGAGGTATTAAGACCTAATGTGATTAAGGGCTTAATGGCGACTTGGATAAGTCCAATATGTAAATATTTATGAGTTGCTTTATATTTTTGAATTTTCTCATGAGAGATGAGATGAATTTCTTTTCCTTCTTCATCAATGGAAATTGTATCTTCTTCTAATTTGATAATAAAATCTTGTTTTTAGAGAAAACGATCCTTGATTGTAAACTAAGGATGGTTTTATTGTAGGAAGATTCCAATTACGAAGTGATTGATTGATTTGAGAATAAGAAATCTCATGAATATTTTTGAGATCGAGTTTAGTCATATGTTTAACAGTTCGAAATAGAATTGCCGTAGGTTCTCGATGAGGATCCAGGTTGAAATTGAATCGATGAAGGTTTTCTAGATAGGGCTCTTGATAAAGTTTTGATTAGGTTACTCATGGGTTTGCTATTAGGTTAACGCGCACTTGGTCAACTATTTGCTCGCTAGACTTACGCTCTCTTCTCGCTAGACTTACGACGCGACAAGGAAAGTGTTGTGAAAACCAATCGAAGCAAAACAACAAAAACCCGATGAAAACTCAAGCAAGAGGTATATAGAGAAAAACTTAAGCGATAAAACAAACGAGGAAGACGATCGAAAATTGGCAAAGAAAACAAAGTAGAAATACTTACAACAAGTGATGAACATGATCAATGGCTCTCGATACCAATTGGTCTCCCGCACACAAAATGATACCGATAATTTGGTTTGAGGAGATAATTGAACCGAGGTTCAACAAATAATGGCGAGATAGAAGAAGGAGGATGATAAAATGAAAAGAGAAAAAGCGAAAAGATAGCTATTTTTATTGATTGAAGAAAAACTTCATATACTCGATTTTAAACTAGACATAAACTTCGATACTAAAACTCGATGCTTACAACCGAGCAAACAACATCTATTTATAGACGCACTACTCGCAAGTAGTTCACAAACCAACAAATTACAACAGACCGACCTTTCGCAAAAGTAAAGGTTAAAGTAGGAATAGTACTGACCTTTCACAAAAGTATGAACAGTATTTGACCTTTCACAAAAGTAAAAGCTATGAACAGTGCTGACTCTTCAATAAAGTAAAAGCTAATGACTGTAGCACTTTTACAAAGTTGCTTTATCAAAAACTTGATGGATGAAAGATGAGATAAGAATCTCATTGCAGCAGATCATGATGGCTGGCAAATAATGCCAGGAAGCATGTGCTTGAAAAGATGGATGGCCTGAGCCTGATGGCTGGACAAGTCCAGGAAGCATGAGCTGGATGGATAATGATGGCAAGGGCCTGAACCTTAATTGTTAAGATAACGGCAATAGAACCGGATGGGTTCCATACGGAGAATCCTCCATAGGTTAAAATGCATGTAAGTTGGATACCGATAAAAATCGGGATAATGGGTAACCACATAAATGATTGGTTTCTGCAATAAATGCCATAAGGTTAGAAGCATGTTGGCATCTTCATAAGTCCAAAGGAGAGTGCTGCATGTGAAAATGTATAATTGATATCTAGTGTCTGAGCTATTTAGCAAAATCTCAACAACGTACCGATTAATTCAACATGGATGATATCAATCATAGGATCTCGGATCGATGGATGAGTGAGAGCACGGCTAAAGTCCGCATTATAACTCAAATGGATCAAGAAATAATTCGAACAACTGTCTCGAATGTGTTCGATGATGCTGAATATTTTTCTTCAAACTGTTGAAATTTTTTATCAAATTGTTTATGCATGGTTAGAAAGTTTTGTTGAATGCTTTCATTAACTTGCTGTATGATGGATTTTGCCAAATCAATGATATTGGCTGAACTTGAGGCGTCTTGTGGTTGAGGAAGAACTGCTTCTTTGAATGTTTTAGGTAAAGGAGGAAATTCCTCATGTTTCTCGCCGAGGGCTAAGATCAATCGGAAATTCAAAGCAGATGCTTGGATTGATTAATGGCAGTGCTTCTTGGCATTAATAGTAGAGACGAGAGGAAAAGAAATGTCAACGGAATCGACATTAAATTTATCCCACCATTTGCATTGAATCTCTTGCGAGAGATAAGTCAAAACTTTATTTTGAGCAGTGGTTATGGTATGAGTGCTATAATGCCATTTAAGAATCCATGGTATGGAATGTTTATGCAAAAACTGAAAAAGGGTTAATTTTTTAGCTGAGAATTTTTTATAAATCTCAAATGGAAGAATTTCCAATGGAGGTTCAAACTTAGTCCACCATTCAGAGATTAACCAATTTGGTACATTAGCTTTCAATGATTTTTTGAAAGTTAAATACCATGAGTCACCTGAAAAAGGATCTTTATAAAACAAAATATGATGCCAAGCATCAATGTAGTCTTTATAATTGACTTGCAAAGGGGATTTGTCTTTGACAAGAGTCATAGACTGATAGATGAATGAACTATGTTGCACAGATTGTTGTTGAACCCATTCAGTAATGGATAAAACCTTTTGAATTTTGAGCTTGGAATAAGCCATTTCATCAAAATTTTTATTTTTAAAATGTTCAATGGAGACAAAATTAGTGGTCAAAAGAGTCTCATAAAACTTGATGGTGATGTTGGGCCGATTGGGAATAAAATGAAGACAGGGGAGGAAGGAGAAAGTGAATTTGTGCTTCTAGAGATTTTTCGAGAAGACTTGATTCCAGGAGGAAGACTAAATCGCGATTCTTTGAATCGATATTGAGATTTGATGGAAGGGAGATTGGCTAATGGAGCGAATTTATTGGATTTTGAGACAGATGTTTGCCTTTGAAAGACATGTTGATCTATCAAGAAGTATGAGAAGTAAGAAACTCACGATACAAAAAGTCAAGAAGAGAGTTATTAATGCCTTTAATATATTCAATATCAAAATCAAAAATACTTAATATTGCTTTCAAATGAACAAAAATATGTTTGGAAACCAAATTTTTGACATATTTTAAAAGAATTTCTTTTCTTTCGCTTTGCAATCAACAAGAATTAAGAACTTTTGATTCAAAACATCGATTGAAATTTTTGAACACAAAGAACAATTGCTAAAACTTCATTTTTGACAAGGGCATAATTCCGTTGAGTAGGATTCCACAATTTAGAAGTATAGCATACTAGATGTTCGTTATGAAAAGGATCCTTTTGTAGAAGGATTCCACCATAGCCTACATCGAGGCATCGGTTGAATGATTTTAGGGTAGCTAGATTAGCTAGATGAAGACATGGCAGAGATTTTACTTTTTGTTTGATATTTTGAATGGCGAGGTATGACTTGACGTCCATACAAATTTTGCTTCTTTTTTAAGAAGATCTTGCAAAGGTTTGCGATCTAATGCCGCATTCTGATAGAAATCAGATAAATAATTGAGACAACCTAAAAAACGTTGCAATTGATTTTTATCAGCAAGTTGATCTGGAAATTTATCAGCAAAATCGATTACACGATTTACAGGAGTAATAGTTTGATTTGAAATTTTAAAACCTAAAAAGGTTATAGATGTTTGAAATAGATGCATTTCCTTTTGTGATAGCACAAGGCCATTTTTAAGAATAAGGGATTGAAAGGTATAGAGATGTTTCCAATGTTGATCAATTGATTTAGAGAAAACCAATATATCATCAATGTAAACAAGAATGAATTCATGATACGGATTAAATATGTCATTCATGATTTTTTGAAATTCAGATGGAGCATTTTTTAGGCCAAAAGGCATGACATTCCATTGATATTGACCAAATGGAGTGTAAAATGCAGTTTTATAGCGATCAGCTGGATGAATCTGAATTTGCCAAAATCCGGATTTAAGATCAAACTTAGAGAATACTACGGCAGACGTAGTAGCTTTGATAAGATCATATTTATTGGGTAATGGATAACGAATAGTTTTGAGAACTTTATTTAATGGTTTATAATTGATGACAAGTCGAGGGGCTCCTCTTTCTAATTCAGGGGCATTTTCGACATAGAATGTTGTGCAACTCCAGGAGGAGTTAGAAGGAGTAATTAATGTCCAGGCTTTCCTCAAGTATAACAGACATTTTTTTTCTTTGACGAAGATGCAGGATAAGCTTTAGCAGCTTTATAAGGACGTCGATGGGGACGAGGACGAGCTGTAAGATGAGAATAATATTGAATTTTGGATTGGGTAGGATAGCGTTTTATACGTTGTTTCCTAGATTGATTTGCTAGAGGAGTGATATCAACATCATGACCAAAATCATAACAAAAATTGCCTAGATCTTGGCGTATCAGTATTCTTTTCTTTTTGCGGTTGACGCTTAACACACTTATCATTGCAAATTTAAATACCACAACATTGAATATATTGGAGAATATCTCCAAAAGATAAAGCAGACTGCTCATAGATCCATCGTTTTGATCTTTGATATATTCTTTCACTTTGGCAAAGAAATGAATGGGGGTAAACCAAATAATAAATCTTTCTTTCCGAAAGAAGTATCATGTTCGGTTAATTGATAAAGCTTAGTAAAGAATGTATCTTTATACCATCGATAATCATTTAAGGTTCTACACCTTAAATTTTGCAATTGATCATAAAGCTTCTCATCAAGAGAAGAGAGATTGCCAACAAAATACCAGATAATATTGGCTAGTAAAGTATCAACACCGCTAGGTTGTTGTTGTATTTGTTCATTAAGAATAAGATTACAATTGGCATCTTTTTTGATAGCACTGATGATGGCGTTTCGGTTAGCGAGATTAAACATATGATACCACCAACCATACAATTGACCAGTAAAGCCAGATGAAATGGCTAATGCTATTGTGGAATCAGAATGACCATGAAGAGAACATGCCTTGGCATAGATTTGTATTTGTAAAAGAACTTTCATTATTTGATATTCGATAATCCATCTATATTCCAATTATAAATGGAATTACCGTCAAATTTTTGATGACGCTTAACCTTTTCTTCAAGAATAAGGTCAGCCGGAGAAGGTATGGAATAGAATTGTTTTTTAAGAGGATAACGATTTGAATAGGATTGTTTTCGAAACTTCTTTCGAACAACTTTATTAATAGAAATAATATCGAGTGAGAGTCGAAATAGACTCATGTGTCGATGAAGACGATGAATCTTTCATAGTGATGATGCAATAGAATGTGCACTCGATAATTTATCTAAGTTTGCAATGACAAGTCCTTTATCCTTTTTGTTTGATGATTCTTTAGAGGAACTTGAAGGTTGAGATTTAGCTAATGATAATTTAGCTAATTGAGATGTTAATTTATCTAGAAAGTCATCTCGAATATTTAGGAGCCGCAAAGGATTGAGGTTGTAGATCGATGATGTTGATGGAAAAAAGGATTTTGTTATAATAGGAGATGCTACAAGAGAATATTTTGATGTAGATACAAGATGTTTTGAAGTTTTCGAAACCTCGATAAAGTGGAGAGAAAAAGATTGGTATAATTATTTTGTTCGATTAAGTGATTGATATCCTTTTTGGAGGCATAGCCTTCATCTTCAAAATGAGTTTTGAAAGGAGAAGCTTTGATATTTCCTTTTATTTTTAAAGGTGCAAGAGGCGGATGAGATTGCACATATTTTTCACCAGATGTGCTTTCCCAAATTGTATTAATTTGATGAGAAAGTTTTGGAAATTGATGAAAAATCCAAATTTCAAAAAATGGAATATTTTGTTGAATAATTTTGACATAGTTAAAATACTTTTCACGATAAATCGCTTGAGTTTTGAAATTGACTAATTTGCAAAATATAGGTTTGAATGGATGATTTAAAAATTGGTGTTTTAATAAATCATAGTCTAAAACAAAATCGAGATGATGAATCATTTATTTGTGATTCTTCTTCCAAAGAAACAACATTTATGTGATATTCAAAGAAAATCATTTATGATAGTTACATTATCATCGATATAGTTATCATCATGCATAAATCGGATAAGCAACGCAAGTTGCAGGAGGTGGATGCAATGGAGGTGACGAAGACTCATTGGTTGATGACGTAGAGGATTTATCTCTTTGAGAGTTAAAGACAGTGGAGGTAGATGTAGATGTAGATGCTCGGGGAGCAAATATAATATCAACATTACCATTATCATGAGTAATGATTTGATGAATTTCTTTTGACACTTGTCGTTTTTGACATTCTTCTTTATTTGTATCCTTGATGGTCCACTGATGTGGTATTGAAATATCATTCCAATTAATTAATTGAGTACGATCAACGATATTATTTTTAATATTGGTTAGGAAAAGGGTGGATGTTCTGGTATGCAAATTTGTATATGCAACATCAGGAACAATTGTTTGCATTAACTTATAATAGATGCGATAAACAACCGCAACATTAAAAAGTTATGCCTTTCATTTTGAAGCCTTGAGTATAGATACCTAATACTGCTGCTTCATGAGGTAAGTCATCATGTAGACTTATTGTGAAATTTGGAAAGCAATTAAAATGAATAGGTCCTTCAGCAAGACTACCTTCAATCATGCCTAAGAGCGAATCATTAAATTCTTGATGGCATTTATCTCTTACAGAGACTAACACGGAGGTATTAAGCCCTAATGTGATTAAGGGCTTAATGGCGACTTGGATAAGTCCAATATGTAAATATTTATGAGTTGCTTTATATTTTTGAATTTTCTCATGAGAGATGAGATGAATTTCTTTTCCTTCTTCATCAATGGAAATTGTATCTTCTTCTAATTTGATAATAAAATCTTGTTTTTTAGAAAACGATCCTTGATTGTAAACTAAGGATGGTTTTATTGTACGAAGATTCCAATTACGAAGTGATTGATCGATTTGAGAATAAGAAATCTCATGAATATTTTTGAGATCGAGTTTAGTCATATGTTTAACAGTTCAGAAATAGAATTGCCGAAAGGTTCGATGAGGATCCAGGTTGAAATTGAATCGATGAAGGTTTTCTAGATAGGGCTCTTGATAAAGTTTTGATTAGGTTACTCATGGGTTTGCTATTAGGTTAACGCGCACTTGGTCAACTATTTGTCGCTAGACTTACGCTCTCTTCTGCTAGACTTACGACGCGACTAGGAAAGTGTTGTGAAAACCAATCGAAGCAAAACAACGAAAAACCTGATGAAAACTGAAGCAAGAGGTATATAGAGAAAAACTTAAGCGATAAAACAAACGAGGAAGACGATCAGAAAATTGGCAAAGAAAACAAAGTAGAAATACTTACAGCGTGATGAACATGATCAATGGCTCTGATACCAATTGGTCTCCCGCACACAAAATGATACCGATAATTTGGTTTGAGGAGATAATTGAACCGAGGTTCAACAAATAATGGCGAGATAGAAGAAGGAGGATGATAAAATGAAAAGAGAGAAACTGAAAAGATAGCTATTTTTATTGATTGAAGAAAAACTTCATAGACTCGATTTTAAACTAGACATAAACTTCGATACTAAAACTCGATGCTTACAACTGAGCAAACAACATCTATTTATAGATGCACTACTCGCAAGTAGTTCACAAACCAACAAATTACAACAGGACTGACCTTTCGCAAAAGTAAAGGTTAAAGTAGGAATAGTACTGACCTTTCACAAAAGTATGAATGCAATACTTGACCTTTCACAAAAGTAAAAGCTATGAACAGTCTTGACTCTTCAATAAAGTAAAAGCTAATGATTTGTAGCACTTTTACAAAGCTCGCTTTATCAAAAGCTACATGGATGAAAGATGAGATAAGAATCTCATTGCAGATCATGATGGGCGGCAAATAATGCCAGGGAAGCATGTGCTTGAAAAGATGGATGGCTCGAGCACGATGGTTTGGACAAGTCCAGGAAGCATGAGTGGATGGATAATGATGGCAAGGGCCCGAACCTTAATTGTTAAGATAACGGCAATAGAACCTGATGGGTTCCATACGGAGAATCCTCCATAGGTTAAAATGCATGTAAGTTGGATACCGATAAAAATCGGGATAATGGGTAACCACATAAATGATTGGTTTCTGCAATAAATGCCATAAGGTTAAAAGCATGTTGGCATCTTCATAAGTCCAAAGGAGAGTGCTGCATGTGAAAATGTATAATTGATATCTGGTGTCTGAGCTATTTAGCAAAATCTCAACAACTGATTAATTCAGCATGGATGATATCAATCATAGGATCTCGGATCGCTGGATGAGTGAGAGCACGGGCTAAAGTCCGCATTATAACTCAAATGGATCAGCAGAATAATTCGAACAACTGTCTGAATGTGTTCTGGATGATGCTGAATATTTTTCTTCAAACTGTTGAAGTTTTTTATCAAATTGTTCCTGCATGGTTAGAAAGTTTTGTTGAATGCTTTCATTAACTTGTTGTATGATGGATTTTGCCAAATCAATGGTATTGGTGAACTTGAGGCGTCTTGCGGTTGAGGAAGAACTGTTTCTTTGAATGTTTTAGGTAAAGGAGGAAATTCCTCATGTTTCTCGGCCAGAGGGCTAAGATCAACTGGAAATTCAGCAGGATGCTTGGATTGATTAATGGCAGGCTTCTTGGCATTAATAGTAGAGACAGAGGGAAAAGAAATGTCAACGGAATCGACATTAAATTTATCCCACCATTTGCATTGAATCTCTTGGGAGAGATAAGTCAAAACTTTATTTTGAGCAGTGGTTATGGTATGAGTGCTATAATGCCATTTAAGAATCCATGGTATGGAATGTTTATGCAAAAACCGAAAAAGGGTTAATTTTTCAGCTGAGAATTTTTTATAAATCTCAAATGGAAGAATTTCCAATGGAGGTTCAAACTTAGTCCACCATTCAGAGATTAACCAATTTGGTACATTAGCTTTCAATGATTTTTTGAAAGTTAAATACTATGAGTCACACGAAAAAGGATCTTTATAAAACAAAATATGATGCCAAGCATCAATGTAGTCTTTATAATTGACTTGCAAAGGGGATTTGTCTTTGACAAGAGTCATAGACGATAGATGAATGAACTCATTACACAGATTGTTCTTGAACCCATTCAAGAATGGATAAAACCTTTTTAATTTTGAGCTTGGAATAAGCCATTTCATCGAATTTTTATTTTTAAAATGTTCAATGGAGACAAAATTAGTGGTCAAAAGAGTCTCATAAAACTTGATGGTGATGTTGGGCCGATTGGGAATAAAATGAAGACAGGGAGGAAGGAGAAAGTGAATTTGTGCTTCTAGAGATTTTTCGAGAAGACTTGATTCCAGGAGGAAGACTAAATCGCGATTGCTGAATCGATATTGAGATTTGATGGAAGGGAGATTGGCTAATGGAGCGAATTTATTGGATTTTGAGACAGGATGTTTGCCTTTGAAAGACATGTTGATCTATCAAGAAGTATGAGAAGTAAGAAACTCACGATACAAAAAGTCAGGAAGAGAGTTATTAATGCCTTTAATATATTCAATATCAAAATCAAAAATACTTAATATTGCTTGCCAGCGAACAAAAATATGTTTGGAAACCAAATTTTTGACATATTTTAAAAGAATTTCTTTTGCTGCTTTGCAATCAACACGAATTAAGAACTTTTGATTCAAAACATCAGATTGAAATTTTTGAACACAAAGAACAATTGCTAAAACTTCATTTTTGACAGTGGCATAATTCCGTTGAGTAGGATTCCACAATTTAGAAGTATAGCATACTAGATGTTCGTTATGAGAAGGATCCTTTTGTAGAAGGATTCCACCATAGCCTACATCAGAGGCATCAGTTTGAATGATTTTAGGGTAGCTAGGATTAGCTAGATGAAGACATGGCAGAGATTTTACTTTTTGTTTGATATTTTGAATGGCAGAGGTATGACTTGACGTCCATACAAATTTTGCTTCTTTTTTAAGAAGATCTTGCAAAGGTTTGCGATCTAATGCCGCATTCTGATAGAAATCGATAAATAATTGAGACAACCTAAAAAACGTTGCAATTGATTTTTATCAAAGTTGATCTGAAATTTATCAAAAAAATCGATTACACGATTTACAGGGAGTAATAGTTTGATTTGAAATTTTAAAACCTAAAAAGGTTATAGATGTTTGAAATAGATGCATTTCCTTTTGTGATAGCACAAGGCCATTTTTAAGAATAAGGGATTGAAAGGTATAGAGATGTTTCCAATGTTGATCAATTGATTTAGAGAAAACCAATATATCATCAATGTAAACAAGAATGAAATCATGATACGATTAAATATGTCATTCATGAGTTTTTGAAATTCGAGATGGAGCATTTTTTAGGCCAAAAGGCATGACATTCCATTGATATTGACCAAATGGAGTGTAAAATGCGCTTTTATAGCGATCAAATTTGGATGAATCAATTTGCCAAAATCCGGATTTAAGATCAAACTTAGAGAATACTACTACAGACGTAGTAGCTTTGATAAGATCATATTTATTGGCTAATGGATAACGAATAGTTTTGAGAACTTTATTTAATGGTTTATAATTGATGACAAGTCGAGGGGCTCCTCTTTCTAATTCAGGGGGCATTTTCGACATAGAATGTCGTTGTGCAACTCCGGGAGGAGTTAGAAGGAGTAATTAATGTCCAGGCTTTCCTCAAGTATAACAGACATTTTTTTTCTTTGACGAAGATGCGGGATAAGCTTTAGCAGCTTTATAAGGACGTCGATGGGGACGAGGACGAGCTGTAAGATGAGAATAATATTGAATTTTGGATTGGGTAGGATAGCGTTTTATACGCTGTTTCCTAGATTGATTTGCTAGAGGAGTGATATCAACATCATGACCAAAATCATAACAAAAATTGCCTAGATCTTGGCCTACTGTATTCTTTTCTTTTTGCGGTTGACGCTTAACACACTTATCATTGCAAATTTAAATACCACAAGATTGAATATATTGGAGAATATCTCCATAAGATAAAGCAGACCAGTTCATAGATCCATCGTTTTGATCTTTGATATATTCTTTCACTTTGGCAGCAATGAATGGGGGTAAACCAAATAATAAATCTTTCTTTCCAGAAAGAAGTATCATGTTCGGTTAATTGATAAAGCTTAGTAAAGAATGTATCTTTATACCATCGATAATCATTTAAGGTTCTACACCTTAAATTTTGCAATTGATCATAAAGCTTCTCATCAAGAGAAGAGAGATTGCCAACAAAATACCAGATAATATTGGCTAGTAAAGTATCAACACCGCTAGGTTGTTGTTGTATTTGTTCATTAAGGGAATAAGATTACAATTGGCATCTTTTTTGATAGCAATCGATGATGGCGTTTCGGTTAGCGAGATTAAACATATGATACCACCAACCATACAATTGACCAAGAAAAGCCGATGAAATGGCTAATGCTATTGTGGAATCGAATGACCATGAAGAGAACATGCCTTGGCATAGATTTGTATTTGTAAAAGAACTTTCATTATTTGATATTCGGATAATCCATCTATATTCCAATCATAAATGGAATTACCGTCAAATTTTTGATGACGCTTAACCTTTTCTTCAAGAATAAGGTCAACCGGAGAAGGTCTGGAATAGAATTGTTTTTTAAGAGGATAACGATTTGAATAGGATTGTTTTCGAAACTTCTTTCGAACAACTTTATTAATAGAAATAATATCAGAGTGAGTGTCAGAAATAGACTCATGTGCTGATGAAGACGATGAATCTTTCATAGCTGATGATGCAATAGAATGTGCAGACTCAGATAATTTATCTAAGTTTGCAATGACAAGTCCTTTATCCTTTTTGTTTGATGATTCTTTAGAGGAACTTGAAGGTTGAGATTTAGCTAATGATAATTTAGCTAATTGAGATGTTAATTTATCTAGAAAGTCATCTGAATATTTAGGAGCGGCAAAGGATTGAGGTGGTAGATCAGATGATGTTGATGGAAAAAAGGATTTTGTTATAATAGGAGATGCTACAAGAGAATATTTTGATGTAGATACAAGATGTTTTGAAGTTTTCGAAACCTCAGATAAAGTGGAGAGAAAAAGATTGGTATAATTATTTTGTTCGATTAAGTGATTGATATCCTTTTTGGAGGCATAGCCTTCATCTTCAAAATGAGTTTTGAAAGGAGAAGCTTTGATATTTCCTTTTATTTTTAAAGGTGCAAGAGGCGGATGAGATTGCACATATTTTTCACCAGATGTGCTTTCCCAAACTGGATTAATTTGTTGAGAAAGTTTTGGAAATTGATGAAAAATCCAGTCAAAAAATGGAATATTTTGTTGAATAGTTTTGACATAGTCAAAATACTTTTCACGATAAATCGCTTGAGTTTTGAAATTGACTAATTTGCAAAATATAGGTTTGAATGGATGATTTAAAAATTGGTGTTTTAATAAATCATAGTCTAAAACAAAATCAGATGATGAATTTGTTTGTGAATCTTCTTCCAAAGAAACAACAGATTGTGATTCTTCTTCTAAAGAAACAACATTTATGTGATATTCAAAAAAATCATTGATAGTTACATTATCATCGTAGGAGCCGCATAAATCGGATAAGCAACGCCGATTGCTAGGAGAGGTGGATGCAATGGAGGTGACGAAGATGATGTAGAGGATTTATCTCTTTGAGATTTAAAAACAAAGTGGAAAGCTTGGAAAAACAATTCTCTAATATCAAATAGTTATCCTCTTAAAAAACAATTCTATTCCAGACCTTCTCCGGCTGACCTTATTCTTGAAGAAAAGGTTAAGCGTCATAAAAAATTTGATGGTAATTCCATTTATGATTGGAATATAGATGGATTATCTGAATATCAAATAATGAAAGTTCTTTTACAAATACAAATCTATGCCAAGGCATGTTCTCTTCATGGTCATTCTGATTCCACAATAGCATTAGCCATTTCATCTGGCTTTACTGGTCAATTGTATGGTTGGTGGTATCATATGTTTAATCTCGCTAACCGAAACGCCATCATCAATGCTATCAAAAAAGATGCCAATGGTAATCCTATTCTTAATGAACAAGGACAACAACAACCTAGCGGTGTTGATACTTTACTAGCCAATATTATCTGGTATTTTGTTGGCAATCTCTCTTCTCTTGATGAGAAGCTTTCTGATCAATTGCAAAATTTAAGGTGTAGAACCTTAAATGATTATCGATGGTATAAAGATACATTCTTTACCAAGCTTTATCAATTAACCGAACATGATACTTCTTTCTGGAAAGAAAGATTTATTGCTGGTTTACCCCCATTCTTTGCTGCCAAAGTGAAAGAATATATCAAAGATCAAAACGATGGATCTATGAACTGGTCTGCTTTGTCTTATGGAGATATTCTCCAATATATTCAATCTTGTGGTATTTCAATTTGCAATGATATGCGTGTTAAGCGTCAACTGCAGAAATAAAAGAATACATTACGCCAAGATCTAGGCAATTTTTGTTATGATTTTGGTCATGATGTTGATATCACTCCTCTAGCAAATCAATCTAGGAAACAGCGTATAAAACGCTATCCCACCCAATCCAAAATTCAATATTATTCTCATCCTACAAATTTCGTCCTCGTCCCCATCGACGTCCTTATAAAGTTGCTAAAACTTATCCTGCAACTTCATCAAAGAAGAAAAATGTATGTAATACTTGTGGAAAGCCTAGACATTATGCTAATAAATGTCATCTTAAAAATTATAAGCAAAAAATTCAGCATATACATCAATCTAATTCTCATTCATCCTCTGACGTATGTCACTGTCCCAACAATTTATTCAATACTTCATCTTCTTCTGATACATAAATAAATGTATTAACTGCACATGAAGAACTTATCTTCGCCATTGGTGAACAAATCACTGATCCCTCTCTAAAGTATCAATACTTTACTGAGCTTGTTTCCAAAGCCCATAACAATAATCCTCTACCTGAGTTATACAATAAAAAATTTCATAAATTCAAACAACAATTAGATGTTGATCCTAATAAATATTCATTTGATGAGCTTATGAAAGTTGTGAAGACCAAACCAACTAATAAACCCAATCAAGCAACAATTCAAACCCTTCAAATAGAGATCAATCAATTAAAATCCGAAATTATTGCTTTAACAAATAGGGTAAATACCCTTGAAATAGTGAATCAAGACTCTATTTCTGAGTTTGATCCAAATCAAGATAATGTTTTTGTTGAAACAATAACGCAATATACGCATCAAAGATGGTTTTCTCCAATCACTATTTCTATCAAAGATTTTTCATCAAAATGCTCTGCTTTAATTGATTCTGGAGCTGATTTAAATGGTATTCGTGAAGGTCTTATTCCTCCCAAATATTGTGAACATACATCAAGTGAAATCTCGACAGCTAATGGCAAAAAATCACATATTACCTATAAAGTGCCTCTTGCTCATATCTGTCATCAATCTATTTGTATTCCTACTTCATTTATCATTGTTAAAGGTCTTAAACATGATATACTATTAGGAACCCCATTTTTACAATGCATACAACCATTTTCACTTTCATCAAAAGGTATTTCTACCATCATTCAAAATAAAAATATTTTATTCGCATTTCTTCAACCTCCTAAAATAAAATATTTGAATCAACTTTTTCATCAAATCGATTTTAAACAAACTCATATCAACTTTTTAAGTTCTGAAATCAATTTTCTAAAAACTGATCAAATTTTGCAAACTTCTTATTTTCAACAAAAATTAAATGATTTTCAATCCATTTTACATCAAAAATGTTGTTCTGATATTCGTTCTGCTTTTTAGCCACGAAAACAGCACATTGTAACCCTTCCATATATTCTTGAATTTCATGAATCAAATATTCCAACAAAAGCTAATCCTTCTCAAATGAATTCTCGTTTACGAGCTCTTTGTCAAAATGAAATCAAAGATTTACTTGCCAAGAAATTAATTACTCCTTCTAAATCCTCCTGGAGTTGCACAGCATTCTATGTCAAAAATGCCCCTGAATTAGAAAGAGGAGCCCCTCGACTTGTCATCAATTATAAACCATTAAATAAAGTTCTCAAAACTAATCACTATCCATTACCCAATAAATATGATCTTATCAAAGCTACTACGTCTGTAGTAGTATTCTCTAAGTTTGATCTTAAATCCGATTTTTGGCAAATTCAGATTCATCCAGCTGATCGCGATAAAACTGCATTTAACACACCATTTGGTCAATATCAATGGAATGTCATGCCTTTTGGCCTCAAAAATGCTCCATCTGAATTTCAAAAAATCATGAATGACATATTTAATCCGTATCATGAATTCATTCTTGTTTACATTGATGATATATTGGTTTTCTCTAAATCTATTGATCAACATTGGAAACATCTCTATACCTTTCAATCCCTTATTCTCAAAAATGACCTTGTGCTATCACAAAAGAAAATGCATCTTTTTCAAACATCCATAACTTTTTTAGGTTTTAAAATTTCAAATCAAACCATTACTCCTGTAAATCGTGTAATCAATTTTGCGATAAATTTCCAGATCAACTTGCTTGATAAAATCAATTGCAACATTTTTTAGGTTGTCTCAATTATTTATCTGATTTCCAGATCAACTTGTTGATAAAATCAATTGCAACGTCAAGTCATACCTCTGCCATTCAAAATATCAAACAAAAAGTAAAATCTCTGCCATGTCTTCATCTAGCAAATCCTAGCTGCCCTAAAATCATTCAAACTGATGCCTCTGATGTAGGCTACAATGGAATCCTTCTACAAAAGGATCCTTCTCATAACGAACATCTAGTATGCTATACTTCTAAATTGTGGAATCCTACTCAACTGAATTATGCCACTGTCAAAAAGGAAGTTTTAGCAATTGTTCTTTGTGTTCAAAAATTTCGATCTGATGTTTTGAATCAAAAGTTCTTAATTCGTGTTGATTGCGAAGCATTAAAAGAAATTCTTTTAAAAGATGTAAAAAATTTGGTTTCCAAACAAATTTTTGCCCGCTGGCAAGCAATATTATGTATTTTTTATTTTGATATTGAATATATTAAAGGCATTAATAACTCTCTTCCTGACTTTTTGTCTCGTGAGTTTCTTACTTCTCCTCCTTCTTGACAGATCAACATGTCTTTCAAAGGCAAAAATCTTGTATCAAAATCCAATAAATTTTCTCCTTCACCAATCTCCCTTCCACCAAATCGCAATATCGATTCAAGAATCGCCATTTAGTCTTCCTCCTGGAATCAAGTCTTCTCGAAAAATCTCTAGAAGCACAAATTCACTTTCTCCTTCCTCCCTGTCTTCATTTTATTCCCAATCTACCAACATCACCATCAAGTTTTATGAGACTCTTTTGATCGCCATCGATTCTGTCTCCATTGAGCATTTTAAAAATCAAAATTCTCGATGAAATTGCTTATTCCAAGCTCAAAATTCAAATGGTTTTATCCATTATTGAATGGGTTCAAGAACAATCTGCAAAGCAGAGTCCATTCATGTATCAATCTATGACTCTTGTCAAAGACAAATCCCCTTTGCAAGTCAATTATAAAGACTACATTGATGCTTGGCGTCATATTTTGTTTTATAAAGATACTTCTTCAGGTCACTCATGGTATTTAACTTTCAAAAAATCACTGAAAGCTAATGTACCAAATTGGTTCATCTCTGAATGGTGGACTAAGTTTGGACCTCCATTGGAAATTCTTCCATTTGAAATTTATAAAAAATTCTCAGCTGAAAAATTAACCCTTTTTCAATTTTTGCATAAACATTCCACACCATGGATTCTTAAATGGCATTATGGCACTCATACCATAACCACTGCTCAAAATCAAGATTTGACTTATCTCTCGCAAGAGATTCAATGCAAATGGTGGGATAAATTTAATGTCGATTCAGTTGACATTTCTATTCCCTCTATCTCTACTATTAAAGCCAAGCAGCCTGCCATTAATCAATCCAAGAATCCTGCTGAATTTCTAGTTGATCTCAAATGCATCCCTTGAGAAACATGAGGAATTTCCTCTTTTACCTAAAACATTCAAAGAAACAGTTCTTCCTCAACGGCAAGACGCATCAAGTTCAGCCAATACCATTGATTTGGCAAAATCCATCATACAACAAGTTAATGAAAGCATTCAACAAAACTTTCTAACCATGCAGGAACAATTTGATAAAAGATTTCAACAATTTGAAGAGAAATATTCAGCATCATCTAGAACACATTCAAACAGTTGTTCAAATTATTCTGCTAATCTATTTGAGTTATAATGCAGACTTTAGCCAGTGCTCTCAATCATCCAACCATTCGAGATCCTATGATTGATATCATCCATGCTGAATTAATCAGTAACGGTGTTGAGATTTTGCTAAATAGCTCAGACACCAGATATCAATTATACATTTTCATATGCAGGACTCTCCTTTGGAATTATGAAGATGCCAACATGCTTATAACCTTATGGCATTTATTGCAGAAACCAATCATTTATGTGGTTACCCATTATCCCGATTTTTATCGGTATCCAACTTACATGCATTTTAACCTATGGAGGATTCTCCGTATGGAACCCATCCGGTTCTATTGCCGTTATCTTAACAATTAAGGTTCAGGCCCTTGCCATCATTATCCATCCAGCTCATGCTTCCTGGACTTGTCCAGCCATCAGGCTCAGGCCATCTATCTTTTCAAGCACATGCTTCCTGGCAATATTTGCCAGCCATCATGATCTGCAATGAGATTCTTATCTCATCTTTCATCCATGTAGCTTTTGATAAAGCAGCTTTGTAAAAGTGCTACAGTCATTAGCTTTTACTTTATTGAAGAGTCAGCACTGTTCATAGCTTTTACTTTTGTGAAAGGTAAAGTACTGTTCATACTTTTGTGAAAGGTCAGTACTATTCCTACTTTAACCTTTACTTTTGCGAAAGGTCAGTCCTGTTGTAATTTGTTGGTTTGTGAACTACTTGCGAGTAGTGCGTTTATAAATAGATGTTGTTTGCTCAGTTGTAAGCATCGAGTTTTTGAGTATCGAAGTTTATGTCTAGTTTAAAATCGAGTCTATGAAGTTTTTCTTCAATCAATAAAAATAGCTATCTTTTCAGTTTCTCTCTTTTCATTTTATCATCCTCCTTCTTCTATCTCGCCATTATTTGTTGAACCACGGTTCACTTATCTCATGAGTAATGATTTGATGAATTTACACTTGTCGTTTTTGACATTCTTCTTTATTTGTATCCTTGATGGTCCACTGATGTGGTATTGAAATATCATTCCAATTAATTAATTGAGTACGATCAACGGTATTATTTTTAATATTTGTTAGGAAAAGGGTGGATGTTCAGGTATGCAAATTTGTATATACAACATCAGGAACAATGGTTTGCACTAACTTATAATAGATGCGATAAACAACCGCAACATTAGAAGTTATGCCTTTCATTTTGAAGCCTTGAGTATAGATACCTAATATTGCTGCTTCATGAGGTAAGTCATCATGTAGACTTATTGTGAAATTTTGAAAGCAATTAAAATGAATAGGTCCTTCAGCAAGACTACCTTCAATCATGCCTAAGAGCGAATCATTAAATTCTTGATGGCATTTATCTCTTACAGAGACTAACACGAAGGTATTAAGACCTAATGTGATTAAGGGCTTAATAGCGACTTGGATAAGTCCAATATGCAAATATTTATGAGTTGCTTTATATTTTTCAATTTTCTCATGAGAGATGAGATGAATTTCTTTTCCTTCTTCATCAATGGAAATTGTATCTTCTTCTAATCTGATAATAAAATCTTATTTTTTAGAAAAAGATCCTTGATTGTAAACTAAGGATGATTTTATTGTAGGAAGATTCCAATAACGAAGTGATTGATCGATTTGAGAATAAGAAATCTCATGAATATTTTTGAGATCGAGTTTAGTCATATGTTTAACAGGTTTAGAAATAGAATTGCCAGAATGTTCTGATGAGGATCCAGGTTCAAATTGAATCGATGAAGGTTTTCTAGATAGGGCTCTTTATAAAGTTTTGAATAAGGTTACTCATGGGTTTGCTATTAGGTTAACGCACACTTGGTCAACGATTTGTCGCTAGACTTACGCTCTCTTCTCGCTAGACTTACGACGCGACTAGGAAAGTGTTGTGAAAACCAATCGAAGCAAAACAACGAAAAACCTGATGAAAACTAAAGCAAGAGGTATATCAAGAAAAACTAAAGTGATAAAACAAACGAGGAAGACGATCGAAAATTAGCAAAGCGGAAAGGAGAAATACTTACAACAAGTGACGACGATGATCAATGGCTCTGATACCAATTGTTCGCCCAAACACAAAATGATACCGATAATTTGGTTTGAGGAGATAAGTGAACCGTGGTTCAACAAATAATGGCGAGATAGAAGAAGGAGGATGATAAAATGAAAAGAGAGAAACTGAAAAGATAGCTATTTTTATTGATTGAAGAAAAACTTCATAGACTCAATTTTAAACTAGACATAAACTTCGATACTAAAACTCGATGCTTACAACTGAGCAAACAACATCTATTTATAGACGCACTACTCGCAAGTAGTTCACAAACCAACAAATTACAACAGGACTGACCTTTCGCAAAAGTAAAGGTTAAAGTAAGAATAGTATTGACCTTTCACAAAAGTATGAACAGTACTTGACCTTTCACAAAAGTAAAAGCTATGAACAGTGCTGACTCTTCAATAAAGTAAAAGCTAATGACTGTAGCACTTTTACAAAGCTGCTTTATCAAAAATCTACATGGATGAAAGATGAGATAAGAATCTCATTGCAGATCATGATGGCTGGCAAATAATGCCAGGAAGCATGTGCTTGAAAAGATGGATGGCCTGAGCCTGATGGCTGGACAAGTCCAGGAAGCATGAGCTGGATGGATAATGATGGCAAGGGCCTGAACCTTAATTATTAAGATAACGGCAATAGAACCGGATGGGTTCCATACGGAGAATCCTCCATAGGTTAAAATGCATGTAAGTTGGATACCGATAAAAATCGGTATTTGATACAAATCTATGCCAAGGCATGTTCTCTTCATGGTCATTCTGATTCCACAATAGCATTAGCCATTTCATCTGACTTTACTTTGAAGGTAAGGTAAGGAATTGATGAATTTTTGTTTTAACTCAAAATCAGGGAAATTCATGGGAAAAGCAATATACATAGGTGCATAAGCTATGATATATTTGTTGGCTTGCCTAAAATTAAGTTATTGCTCAATGTCGGCCATATAGTATGACACGCAATAAGAAATATTCTTAAGAAATTATTTTAAAATCTCCTAGTAATCGCCAAAATTAACATTTTTTGAGTGTTTACAATAATTTTCCCTTTATATTATACTTTAAATATTTCGTATAAGTGATAAGTGGGAATCGTCTCCACAAGATTTTGCAAATTCCTTAAGAAAAGAAGTTTCATTTTTTATATTTTTAAATTAATAAAAATAGAGTTTAAACTAACTAAACTTACTTAAATAACATAAATCAAAGTCACTAAATTAAAATCAATTTAATTAATTAAGACTAATAAAAAATAAACATCTAAACAATCATTCTAAACAATGAAACATAGATCCATTTTGCATTTTTAACATGTTATTCCACTTTCAAGTCATGAATATAGTTTTTAAAGTATCCTAGATCATTAAACCTCAATCATAAGGAAGTAAGCACCTTTAGCCAACCATTTGTTTTCCTTATACGGATCGAAAAGCCACGTTTTAATTTAATTGAGCTAACCCCTTGATTTACATAAAGACATTAACTTCACGAAATAAAATCGTATTACATTTTATAAATACCTTAAACTACTAAATGTAACATATTCAGAAAGCCACTTCAACATTAGACTTAGATCTTAAATTTTCTTACGACATCTAAACGGTGTCTGCCTTTGAAACAATCATAGTTACTAATTCAAATAGATAATAAATTAAAACATCACATACATATTGGCCACTATGTACATAATACTTAAAACCATGATTGTAATCATTAAATAAAAATCTAGAAAACAATGAATCAAAGAATATGATTGGTTTAAAGCTTTAAGTACATATTCATCTCACCACGACTACATTGCAAAACATATCTTGCTTATGTTTCAATTTTTGCTTAGATTAATATACTACTCATTGATCATGTGTTGGGCGTGTCAAATATAACCCGTAAAAGGTTACCAATCCCACTTAGGTGTAGTAATGGAAAATATGGGGTCGAATCTACAGGATTCAGTCAAACAGAGTCTAACAAATAGAAAAGTAAATCTGGGGGTTTTTGAAATTGTTTTATCCTAAGGATGGACTAAACAAGAAAGTAAATAATTGCAACTTGGAAAATAGAAACATACATAAGTCTAGGAATCCACAATCTAGCCATATGTTGTTTCCATGACTTGTATCATCGACTTTGAAGGATGGTTTTCAAAATAGTTTCCTTAAATAAATTATTGGTGTTGACGGTGTTGGGGTTACCAACACCCTGGTTCCCTTATTCTCGATAGATAGTGCAACCACTCTCTAAATGCTTCTCTTACTTCACCGTATAACCTTGGGCAGCCGCTCTCAAGATTTAGCAAGTGAGCAACATTAATAACTCTTTGGGAACAACCATCCCTAGATAACCTTGGGCAAGTCGCTCACAAGATTTAACATAATTCTCGATGTTACTCAAATAGAACAACAATTGTGTCAATTTTCTTGCTCTAAGTGAATACCACTTCTCAACCCAATTGCTATCACGGACTCAATTTGATTGATAATAAGTTAATGGGTTTATGCCTAGAGATTTGTGATGACTATATGAACTTAAAATTACCATCGAGGCATTGTTAAAAACTGCAACATAAAGATAAAGAACTGAATCAAAGCACTATTACATTAGAAAATCTAAACAACACATAGAAAATAACTTACTAATGTCTAGAGAGCTTCATCCCTAACCAAGGTATTAAGGTACCTAGCCAAACATGGCTACTCTACCTTGCTCTACTCCTTAGCCACTCTGAATACAATGTTTTTTTATCCATAGAGGTGCCTCCTTTATATAGGTTTGCATGGGTATAAGAATAGAAACTCTCGGGAAATAGAACCTTCTAAAATGTCTCAAAACTTATATTTTTGCAAAGTTGGCACCTTCCATGTCGTCGTGGTAATATGGGAACAACATCGGGTGGCGACATGGCGAGATATAGCAAGCTTGGACAACAATTCAGTCTTGAATTTCTATTTTTTTGTCTAGGCGCCGCTCAATGGTGTCGTTTGTTCAAAATATGACGTTGTCCTTGTAATTTTGACACCGCGTGGTATACTGCTCTAACGCCTTGAGTGACGCCATCTTGTATACTGTTACGTCGTCTCTTTTGACTTCACGACGCCAGTTTTGTTGAACTTTGAACGATGTTTGGCTTATTTCACGATCTTATCCAAATCCCGCATATCCCGCATAAATGCTCAAATACCTTGTAAATCTCCACATAGACCCATAAAACCCGACTTTGGACTTGATTTACATAGTAAAACACCTATAAAAGTGCATAAATAATGATTATGAAATACCCCAAACTTAGAACTTTACACGTCTTGAGCAATCGAAGCCTAGTGAGTCTGACTACAACGACTAAATACATTATGAGAAAATTGAGTGATACTTCCCGAAAGACATTATACCCACTTTGTAAAATAATGGAGTCTTTTCAATCCAAACTTGATCAATCTATTCAACATGAAACTTGGAATTTTCAAGGCTAGTTTGGTTATTCAAACTTAGTTACCTCTCGAGACAACACTTTTTCAAAACTTGAAGCATACTAAAATCATAACCTTCAACTTACTCATAGATTTTCTCGGTGTCTTTACCAAAATAGTACATCTAACTGGTCTCTTTACAAGGTGGATTCTTTTAAATGGGGCCACTTTTCGATTTTTTGCATTTTTTTACACTTACAAGGGTCCATATGGCTTATTCTAAGGGCAACCTATTATTTGAATCATGGCATTAGAAATCCACTTAATCCTAGCTACAAGCACTCAAGCTAAATCTTTTTAGAGGAGTTTTTATGAACTTCCACCTTATTTGTCATTAGAGATCCTTACTTTTCTAACTCAATGTTGGTTTTTTATTGTATGGTCCCTGCTCCATTTCTCGTGGATACCGATTTCTATAAATTTTTCCAACCATCAAGTTCCATGCTCCATTTCATGTAAAATTTGTGGGACTCTCTATTAAAACTCATGTTAGCACTTCTCACTTTCGCTAAGAATTAAGGTAGCTTTCCAATGCATAATCATCAAGCCGATATTTTATACTATGGTAAACAAGCCTTCTTCTTCCCCTTACAAGTGTTAACTCATGTACGTAAGTTGTATTAATAAAATAAGATGGAAAGAAATAAGAAGGGAAGAATACCAACATGATTCCTGTAAAGTTGCAAAAATGAGAAATTTAATGCTTATACCTGCAAATCTTCATTTGAATAATCTGTCTTGTCAATTCCTGTTTGGGCATGTGCACTAGGTTAATCTACAAACATTGTTTATCTTATAATTTTAGTTAATAAAATATAAGTTTTCGTTTGCAGTTTTATTATAAGTGATTGCATGTTTACCTTATAATAAGATATATGGGTATTTGTTAAAATATGCTAAATATCCCTTGTCGGTCATTATACTGGAAATAAATTATGAATAGTGTAAATCTTGATTGATGGTCATGTGATGATCATGCATATACGGATACGAATCTAGTTCATGAGTACTTGGTGGGGAACAAGGTACTGGACCGATGAGACCACCCCATGAATTAAGTCATAGGTGTTACTCATGATAAGTATATCATTTACTCCTTTACATTGAGATTACCATAGATTTTAATATTGGGAGCATAGTAATTTGAAACAATCAAACATTGTCTTTAACTGTATGATTATAAAGATTGTGATTAGTTACCATGTGAATAATAAGTGAAGATGTGTAATCAAGATAAAAGTTGTCACACTAGTATAGCGAGAGATATCAGTGGATCCCTCGATATGATTGACTGATAATGGCCAAGTCCATGTGAATTGATATGATCAATGTCACTTGGATGTTTTTAGTTTACTTAAATATCGAGACCAGTATGATTGAACATTAAGGGTGACTTTCCATGACTTATGTTTAGTTAAAACAAAAGGATAAGTTATATGTTATTCATAAGGTTGTATCAATTTTTATATTCATGCTACTTTGGTAGTCATAATGCCTGGCTAGAGACGACTTATGATTTGTGTACCAAAATAGTCTTGGTTTCCTACCAACGTATGAACCTATTGTGTTGCACATTAAGACCGGGTTTGCGCAATTTCAATTGGTGTAGAGTAATGAATTTTATATGATAAAGTTCTTGACATAAAAATCCCTTACGATTTGTTATATGATAACTTATTAATAGAGGTGTATGTGTATTTTGCTTAAACTATCTAAATACAATAGTTGTATTACAAGTAGAATTTTAAGCGAGTGCTTATCTATACATATAAATAGAGGTTGAAACCCTAAAACCAAATATGATTTTTGTTTTCGATATTTTTGAGTTCTCTAGACTTTTGGAAAGAAATAAATAAATTTTATATCTCTCTTACGGATAGCACTCCGAATTGTGATCACCGTTCTTGTGTGGATTTTCGATAAAGGACGGGCGCTCGAACGTCTTGGAGATAGACCAATCAAAGAAAGAAATCGTGGATTAAGGTAAGGTTTACTTTTGTAGATCTAGTTTAATAGAACTTATTTTCGATCTTGTTAGGGTTTGTCAAAGTTTGTTTTTAATTTTCAACTGTGTATGAATCTCAATATGCCAACAGTGGTATCAGAGCCTCAGGCTTGATTCTATTAAAGGTTTGCATGTTTTCTCTGATGTATATATGATATATGTGTGAAAACATAGTCTTAATTAATGTATATATTATGTACGTAAAGGTTCTATAATAGTTGTTATCAAGAATTGTTTTAAAGCATATTGTTAATTCATGTATTTAATACATATGCATGATTTGATTCAATGATTGAATTCATTTTAGAATATTTCGATTAACATATATTTTTAATATTGAACGAGGCGAATTTTGTATGTTCATGGTAGACTTCATATTTAGGTTGATGTAATTCTGATGTTGAATACATATTTCATTTTTGTTCAATAATTATGTATGTATCCATGATAGAAATCATGATTAGGTTAATGTGATTGATTTAATATGATTCTTGTGTTGAATAGATGATTAATATTTCATTTCTTGATTCAATTGCTTGTTTTGTATGAATATGAATTGAAATTGAAATTGATCATATATCTCATTGTGGTTATCTGTTAATATATTCCTATTAGACATGAGATAAACTTGTAATCGGATAAGAATTAAAAATCCTACAAGATAGGTAAGATATAAAACAGTTCGTATTGAAAATGGATTCAAAGTATCTTAAATTATAATTGGATTAGAATAAGATATAAAGTTAAAGGTAGGCATGAGTTAATAAAAAACGTTTAATTGACATTTTCGAATTTAAACAAAAGGGCAGTTTTGGTCATTCTGATATACTAAAATAATGAGAAATTTTAGTCGATTTTAAATTTTCAGAACATAAAGTCGTTGTAATATATGAAAATTTAGGTGATTTTCAAAAAATGGGCATTTTCAGGATCGCCGCTTAATGTTCGTAACGCAAGGAAATTTGTATATTAGTCAATATTAGTAAAATTTCCTAACTTGTTTAATGATTGTATATGCATTGTAATATATGATATTTATCTTGTTTAAATTAGGATATCTATAACAAATAAAAAATCCCTCTTCCAAATTTAAGTCAAGTGCCATTTATTCTCATACACTTGTGAAGGCTTTGATCACATTAATATGGGACTGCCTCCGCATAGTGTATAATGTTATCTTAGTGAGGCAAGATGAGTAATGTTTACTCATGACGCGGGCCGAACATGTTAACAAAATATAATACATAAACCAACTATTTAGTAAATAGTAGTAAGGGGTCGATCCCTTAAGGATTTGTATTCTTTGTAAGGTTTAAAAACAACAAAAAGGGAAATCGGTGGTTGAAAGATAATGAATAAATTAACTAATCTAAATAAAAATAGAGAAATGGAAATTATTTCGAAATCAATTAATAAAAATTCCTAGGTCAAGACATACAAGTTCGGTTTGATAAAAGATTGGATTTAGTATTCGATTTATGTAAAATATGCAAATCAAAAGTATCCTAGTGTTGATATAGACCCGGTAACGTACGCGGTTCGTCGTACTTCCTAATCTTGATAGCCAAGGTACGACAATGACTATTACCCTAGCCAATCGTATAACCTTATACTCAAGGGCATTAGGTTTAACACGATGACTGGAATGGGTTTTGTGAAGGCACTACACCTAGACAATCGGATCACAATTGTGTCTAGTTTAGCCTAAATTCCTAAGGTACTTGACCGGTCCAAAAAGATGGGAATCAATTAGTAAGGTCAATTGCCATTAGTGTGGTCGTATTGCATAAGGACGGATGCTTACGACTCACTGACAATTAAATCTAAGTTAAAATATGAATTTAACTTTTATAATTCAAACAATACCGAAGAAAATAAAATAACAATTAAAAGTAATGTAATTAAAATAAATAAATATCACAAATCCATAGATGTGAATAGTCGAACCTCCCTCGTAATATTCTCTAGGCCATGAGTTTAGTCTATCATGGAAGAACATAAAAAATAATAGAAAAAGATGTCAAGGGAGAGAGGAATACGAGTCGAAGATGGAAGAATTGGCTAGTCCAACCCCATTAATAAAAGTCAAACCTTGCTAAATAATACCCTAAGTCCTAATTGTGAAAAACTATTAAAATTGGACCCTGATGGTGAGAGAAAGTGATTTTGATGCATGTGCTGAGGAGCATCACACTGCTGTTGGTTATTTTCTGCAGGTCTAGAGACACGTCGCGGAAGCTAATTGGTCGAGCTTGTTGTGCTGGCTGACGTGGCATGTGCGGATAGGAGGAGGTGACGTGCTAGCATGTAGGAGATCGCCAGGTGGCTACTGGATCATGGGAGAGAGAGGAGACGAAGAAATCATGCAAATATATGGGAGGTGGTGAAAGCACGGATCCTAAGGAGCAGTAGTGAGTGCTAATGCAAGAAGGAACACACGTTGTTGACATGCTGGACCAATAGAAGGCTACCACGTGACGTGCAGCTAGTATGGATGAAACTCACACAAGGCGTGCGTTAATATGGGAGACTACACGACGTAGATCTCGAGGCAGAGTAGGCGGCTGTGATGCAAAGTGTGTAATTTTTGTTACTTTCTTGCGTTACCTAGGCTGCTCCTAATCACTAAAACAACTATGCAATGCGTGTCTCGAGACAAATCCACTGCTAGCTGATCACTGCATGTGAATACACCATTTTGCACAGTTTTTCACCCTGCATTCATCAATCGCACACCAAAAACCCTGAAAATGATAAATAAATGCAATTAGGCTTATATTTTGGATACTTAACAATAAAAACATTATAAAATATAGTATATTTAATTACATAAATAACAACTTATCAAATACCCCCAAACTTAGGACTTTGCACGTATCGAGCAAAGGTGTAAATGTTAAAACACAAGTAAACTAGACTCCTTATATATTCATGCACTGACTCAACTAATCCTATACCTGATTCAAAATTCATGGAGTTCCTTTGATTTACATAGTCGCCAAGTTAACAAGCCACTCAAGAAATTATGAGTTATGATATGTCAAGAACCGCAACCCAAACATAATGAAGATCATACTTTAAAGACATATACTTGGTCAAGATAAAGGCCATCAACTACTCGCGTGTTTTCTTGGTCAATACACTCAAGCATGCAAGTTTACAATATCACTTAATCTAGTTATAAGCACTCGAGCTAAAATTTTTTATTTGAGGAGTTTTCATAGAGTTTCGCCTTTATTCATTTTATATATATACACTCTATTTTTCTCTCCATATTTTTTTTCAAGTAATACGACCCCTTCTCCATTTCTTGTGGAAACAGTTCTTCTCACTTTTTCCCACTACAAGATTCCCTACTCCATTTTCTGTAGAACCTATGGGACACTCTATATTTTGATTTAAGAAAACTCATGTTTGCTATTCTCACTTTCACTATGATTAAGTAAATTCTCCAATGTGTGTTAAAATAGTATCACTTGCACAATTTTGATCGTCTACCCCTTTTGGTATCTAGCTCAAGGCATAGCCATCATACTAAGTCCCTAATCATAAAATCATAAAAATGCTGGGCTACTGGCTCGAGTGAGTGTTTCTCCTAATTTTTCCTAAGTTTTAAGTCAAAAAACAACCATAATATACTCATCCACAACCAAAGGCATGAAACAAAATCTCGAGTGACTCTAAACAATATAAAAATGAAAACTATACTAAATAGATGCATGAAAGTGTATCAACTCCTAATGAAATGAGAAAGAGAAAGTATGGAGGGAAAATAAATGGAAGAAATGAAAGAATAAGATATACTAAACACTACCATTACAATCCATCAACCTTATATAACCACATATAATTGAAAAATTTTAAACGATCTCACATGTAGTCTTTCGCAAAGCAGTCCATCCAACTCAATCTTCAAATCCTAAAGTACCCCCAAACTTATTCCGAACCTTGTCCTCAAGGATCAAAACAAGTCAAGGAATCCATGCAACAAAAAGAAAAAAAATAGTGGTGGAAAAGAATATGGATAAATAAAAAAGAAGATGATACAAATGCATGCATAATAAATAGTCTCCAAAAACTAGTGAATGCACAAAATCTCTCATGTATAGGTTATTAAGGAAACTATGGAAGAAAATCATCATAATAAGAGCAAAAACTAATAAGCAGAGAAGTTAACTCAAATGATTCTCATCAAATCTTGCAATCAACAAGGTGATGGAAAAAGTCTAGGGTTTTGGGTCCACTAAAAGACTCGCCATTAGTGCGGTGACTTAAGTTGAATTTGTCCCAACCAAGTCCTAAACCACCTAAAATCCTATTAAAATGTTAATTCCAAAAAAAAATGCTCAAATTATGCTGAATAATGTAATCCAAAGCCAAACCTTACAAAATTCAGAGGGTGCTCCCGTGACTCCAAAGTGCTCATCAAACATAACACCCGCAAAAATCCAAGAGACCAAATTAGGGCTTTATTAAACATAAAAAACTAAAACTAAACTTAAACTGAAATAAATGCAAGAAAAAAAAGTTGGGCCGCCTCCCAACAAGTGTTTTTCTTGTAATTCTTTGACTAGACTTGGTTTGATTCCTCACGTGATGCCCTATCTTTTTGAGATGTCAACAACAAATGGCACATCTACATATTTAGGCCATGAAATAGGCATGCCCTCCTTCAGATTTGGGAGCTCATTTGTGACTTCCAACACAAAAAAATCTATTGCATCATGATCATCCAACACAAAGGTGTTAGAAGTGTAGAAAATCTGTGAACGTTCCTTTACTTCCACCCTTGTAAGGTTTAAAAAATATGCATGGGAGGGTGGATGGTTTCACAACCACCAGAGGTTAATTTTCCCTACTCTCTATCTGCGGCTCCTCCGGCCTTTCTGAAATGACTCCAATTTCTTTCTCAACTTCATCATCTTTATTCTATGAAGTGGTAATGTCCAGTTCATGTGAGGAAACTTCCTGTGTTTCCTCTGGTTTGCTCAAGTACTTGTACACAATTGAGAACTCATCAAACTCAACACTTTTTAATGTAGCAGCATTCATGGTCTCATCTGCGTCAGAAATTGGTTGCGGAGACAATCATCCATCAAATGCTCAAGTATAGTAGTAACTTGAGTTTCTGAATTTTGCAACTTTGGGTTTATATGCTGCATATCCTCCTGTAAGGATTGTTGAGCAGTGCTTTAAGAAAGCCTGTCTGAGATCATATCTCTCTCAATGTCTGCAATGGTTCTTCGTTCCTGACATTGTTGATGACTTTGTTGAAAAGGCAGTTCTTTGAAGATTAAGTCATTCATCATGTCTTGTATAGACCTCTCTTCATGTTGAGGAATCTGTGGACATCTCCCGGACATATAGAAGTTGGGTTGTGGCAATGCATAACTGAAACCATGATGATTCATATAATTCGGATAGTGAGGACAAGCATACGTGGGATGAAAGTACTCCCTACAATTTCCACAAACCCCGCCCGTTTGCACAAAAAATTGCGAGTTAGAAAATTGATATCCATCATGGAAGTAGGAGGCCATTATGGAATTAGGAAAATGGCCTAACCCAACGTATCGACCACAATTGCGATACAATATCCACCAAGATATTATGAGACTTCATTTGAACCATAATTATGGAACTAGGAGGCCATTATGGAAGTGCCTGCAAAAATGTTAAGAACAAGGGACTAGATAGAAAAAAACAAATAAATAAAAGAACACCAAAGAAAGAAAAAAACCAATCCCATTAACGGCGCCAAAAATTGACGTTAGCTGAACGCATCGATAAAATATAATACCTAAGCCAACTATTTAGTAGATAGTAGTGAAGGGCCAATCCCACAGGGATTGGAATTCTTTCTAAGGTTTAAAATCAACAAAAAAGGAAATAGGAGGTTTAAAGATAATGAATAAATTAACTAATCTAAATAACAATAAAGAAATGGAAATTATTTTGAAATCGATTAATAAAAATATCTAGGTCAAGACATACAAGTTTGTTTCGATAAAAGATTGGATTTGGTCTTCGATTTATGTAAAATATGCAAATCAAAAGTATCCTAGTGTAGCTATTGACCCGGTAACGTACGCGGTTCCTCGCCTTTCCTAATCTCGATAGCTAAGGTACGACAATGACTATTTTCCTAGCCAATTGTATAACCCTATAATTAAGTGCATTACTTTTAACACGATGACCAGAATGGGTTTCTGAAGGCAGTACACCTAGACAACCAAATCACTAGTGTGTCCAATTTAGCCAAGATTCCCTAGGTACTTGACCGGTCCCAAAAGAGGTGAATTAATTGGTAGGGTCAATTGCCACTAGTTTGGTCTTACTGCATAAGTACAAATGCTTACGACTCACTAGTAATTAAATCAAAGTTTAAATATGAATTTAACTCTAATTATTCAAACAATACCAAAGAAAACAAATTAACAAATAAAAGCAATGTAATTAAAATAAATAAATCTCATAAATCCATGTGAACATTCAAACTTCCCTCATAGTCTTGCCTAGGCCATGAGATTAGTCTCTTATAGAAGAACACAAAAAAGAATAGAAAAAGAAGTTGAGGAGAGTGGAATAAGAGTCAAATATGGAATAATCTGCTAGTCCAGCCCCATTAAGAAAAATCTAACCTTGTTAAATAATACCCTAAGTCCTAACTGTGAAAAACTACTAAAATTTGTCCCAGGTGGTGAGAGAAAGTAATTTTCGTGGCATCATTATTGACGCGTGCGCCAAGTACCATCACACGAGTGTTGGGCATTTTTTGCAAGTGAGAGACACGCGACAGAAGCTGATTGACCGAGCTTGCTGTGCTAGCTGACGTGGTGGGCATTGATAGGAGGACGTGACATGGTAGCATGTGGGAGATCGCCATGTGGTTGCTGGCTCATGGGCGAGAGAGGAGACGAAGAAATCGTGCGAAGATGTGGGAGGTGGTGAAACCCTGGATCCCGAGGAGCAGCAGATCGGTGTTAAGGCAAGAAGGAAGACACATTTTCTACATGCTGGACCAATGGAAGGTTGCAACATGGCGTGCAGCTGGCATGGATGAAACTTGCACAAGGCGTGCGTCAATATGGGAGACAATATGATGCGGATCTCAAGGTAGAATAGGCGGCTGTGATGCAAAGTGAGTAGTTTATGTTAGTTTCCTGCGTTACGTAGGTTGCTCCTCATCACTAAAATATATGTGCAATGCGTGTCTCGAGAAAAATACACTGGTAGTTGATCACTACATGTAAATACACCATTACATACAGTTTTTTGCCCCGGATTCAACCGCGACACAAAAACCCTAAAAATTATAAATAAATGCAATCAGGCTAATATTTTGGATACTTTATAATAAAAAAATATTTAAAAACACTATATATAATTACATAACAAACAACTTATCAACTATATTATTTAAAACGATTAGACATAATAAAGCTATCAAAATGATTTTGGGCTTTAGGCACTAGATTAGATAAAGCATGCTAAGACATAAGATGCCATAACCTCATAAAAACATTTAAAAGTTACATATGATGTAATTGGTAATTGGTACCTACCTAAATAACCTAATTCAAAGTGTCATGCCTTAGTTGTCTTGGAATTAGGTGAAACATGGATTTTAGTCCCTTAAATTAACAGTGTGGCTTTAGGACGGTTTTTAATTTAGTGGAGTCTATTCCTCTATAATAAATTGAAATTTTGCATAATCTTTGTTATAGATCTATGGTCTCTTCAAATCACATTAATCCCTTATCACTATAATTCATCATTGAGAAGGTTAAGCTCTTTAGGACAACTTTTCTTGACTGGTTCAGAAACTTGAGAATAGTTCTTAATAATGAACGCAAGTTGTATGTCCTGGATGACCCTATTCTTGAGGAACCACTAGCCAATGCTTTAAGATCCGCGAAGGATGCACATACAAAGCATCTGAATGACTGAATTGATGTTGCATGCATTATGTTGGCAACCATGGTTCCTGAACTTTAGAATGACATGAAACACATGGAAGCTTGCGACATGGCTACAATACTTAAGGAAATGTTCCTACAGCAGGCTAGGCAAGAAATCTTCGAGACAGTCAAGAACCTTAATTCTCCCAAAATGGTTGAGGGTGCGTTAGTTAGTCCTCATGTTTTGAAAACAAAGAGTTGTAGTGACAATCTTGATAGAATTGGGTTCCCTATAATCCAAGAGTTGGCTACGGATTTGATCATGAATTCATTACGTGATAGTTATTCACAATTTGTGATGAACTATAATATGAATAACATGGGGAAGTATATCTCGAAATTGCATTTTATGCTTAAAACTCTGAGCAAAATGTCAAGAAACTCATTGCTAATGTGTTGATGGTTCGAAAAGGAAAGGCTTTAAATAAAAATGGTAAAGGCAAGGCTAAAGTTGCCAAGGCTGTTATGACTATCACAAAGCTTATGGTACAAGTCAAGCTTAAGTCTTTTTCTACTTCGAGTCCTCAAAGTAAAAAGAAAAATAAGGAAATCGTCATTTTTTCCATGCACTTGGGCATTAGATCAGAAATTGCAAGCTTTATCTTGAAGATCTAAAGAAAAAGAAAAGTAGTGCAATTACTGCTTTAGGTATTTGTGTTATTGAAGTTAACTTATCTATTAGTGATTCCAAGGTATCGCATACCAGATTTGGATCTCATGTATATATTAATGTGAAGGGTCTCACCAAAAGTATAAAGCTAAAGAAAGGAGAAGTCATCCTATGCGTTGGAAATGGAGCAAAGGTTGTTGCGTTGGCTGTAATATGCTATGAGTTAATTTTACCCAGTGGACTTGATTTAGATTAAAATAATTGTTATTATGTCCCTGCCTTGAGCATAAATATCATTTTAGTTTCATGTTTGGATTTTGATGTTTTTAATTTATTATTGTAAATAATAAATGCTCCATTTCTCACAAAGACATTTTCTATGCAAATGATGATTTATGTCATGGTCTTTATTTTCTAAAAATGAAAAGGTCCACAGATACTCCTATTCTAAATCAAAATACAAAGAGATTCTAGTTAAATGATTTGAATCAAACATACCTTTGTCATTGTCGTCTTGGCCGCATTAATGAGAACCACATTTGTAAACTCCATAAAGATGGAATTTTAGATTCATTTGATTTTGTCTCATATGAAACATGTGTATCTTGTTTACTAGTCAAGATGACAAAGAGTCCCTTTACAGTTTAACTGCTCTAGTAAGTCCATAATGGAATGGTATTTCGGAGAGGAAAAATCAGACTTTATTTGATATGGTTTGATTTATAATGATTCATGTAAATATTCCTATTTCTTTTTGGGATTATGTCTTAGAAACTGCTGCATTTCCACTAAATCGTGTTCCTTCTAAAGCATTTGATAAAACACCATATGAGATGTTGTTTGAGAAAAGACCAAGTTTGAATTTCCTTAAGATTTGGGGTTGTGAGGTTTTCGTAGGATGACAAATCTTAGAAAAACTATCAGACAAATCTACCAAGTGTGTGTTTGTTAGTTATCCTAAAGAAACTAGAGGATACTACTTTTATAATCATACTAAGAACAAAGTGTTTGTTGCTTGGAATGGTGTCTTTATGGAAAAAAAGTTTATTTCAAAAGACAACAATGAGAAATAAGTAAGTTTTCAAGAAGTTCAACAACCACAAATAAACACTCAACCGCTGTGGGAGAAATCAATAAAGTCTTGAACTAGTTGAACCTCTACAAGTATCATATGGCTCTGCGTATGTCTGATAGGGTAAGACATTGGCCTGAAAGATTTAGATTTCTTATTACTGATAGAAGTGAGGTGTTGATTACGGATCAAAATGAGGCTACTACTTATTCAAAGTTTATGTCTAGCCTCGAAGTAGATAAATGACTTAGTGCCATGAATTATGAGGTGCAATCAATGTATGATAACCAAGTGTGGAACCTGGTTGATTTACTTGAAGTTGGTAAGACTATTGGATGTATATGAGTTTTGAAGAAGAAAACTAACGTGGATGGAAATGTGCATACTTATAAAGCACGACTAATAGCAAAAGGTTTTAGACAGACTCAAGGTGTTTTTTTTTATGAGACTTTTTCTCCTATAGCTATGCGTAAATATATTAGAATTCTAATTTCCATAGTCGCATATTATAACTATGAGATATGGGAAATCGATGTAAAAATACTTTTTCTAAATGGAAAGTTACTTGAGGACGTGTATATGATATAGGTTGAAGGGTTTGTTCATCCTGAGAATTCTAGGAAGGTGTGCAAGCTTCAAAGATCTATTTATTGATTAAAGCAAGCTTCTCTAAGTTGAAATCTTCGTTTTGACGAAGCAATTAAGGAATTTGGTTTCATTAAAAATGAAAATGAACCTTGTGTATACAAGAAGGTCGGTAGGTGCGTAGTTGTTTTTCTAGTACTATATGTTGATGATATATTATTTTTTGGAAATGACATCCCAACCATGCAGAGTGTCAAGTCTTTGTTAGAGAAGTGTTTTTCAATGAAGGACTTAGAGATGCAACTTAAATCCTTGGGATTAAGACCTATAGGTATAGATCTAAAAGGTTAATCGGTCTAAGTCAGAGTACTTAT
Organism: Stephania cephalantha; assembly: GCA_039657325.1. Classification (NCBI taxonomy): domain Eukaryota; kingdom Viridiplantae; phylum Streptophyta; class Magnoliopsida; order Ranunculales; family Menispermaceae; genus Stephania; species Stephania cephalantha. The sequence continues at coordinate 25,834,262 of CM077570.1, read as the reverse complement.
ATTGATAAGGTACTAAATAAGTTCGGTATGCAAGACTCTAAATGAGTGTCGTCGCTAATGTCTCATGGAATAAGTCTCAGCAAGACTCAATGTCCGAAGACTAATAATTAGCAAGAGCGCCTGAATACGATTCCATATGCATCAGCTATTAGATCTATCATATTTGCCATGTTATGCACCCGACTTGATGTATCATATGCTTTTAGCACAACAAACATATATCAATCCGATCCCGGTGAGAGCTACTGAATAGCAGTAAAGAACATTCTTAATTACTTTAAAGGACTAAATAAGTGTTCTTAGTATATGGAAGTTTGGAAGACGAGCTTGTTGTAAATGGCTACATAGATGCAAGTTTTCAAATTGATATAGATGACTTTAGATCGTAGTCATGATATGTGTTTACTTTGAATGAATGCGCAGTGAGCAAGAAAAGTTTGAAGTAATAAACTATGGCAGATTCTACAACAGAAGTTGAGTATATTGCAATGTCTGATGCAGCTAAGGAGGCAGTTTGGATCAAAAAGTCCATCTGTGAACTTGGTGTAGTTCTGAGTATAACTAACCTTGTTTGCTTATATTGTGGCAACAACGGGATAATAACAAAGACCAAGAAACTAAGATAACACCATCGATCCAAACATATACTTAGACGTTTTCATCTCATTCGATAAATCATTGAGAAATGATACGCAAAGATTTATAGAGTTTCTACAGAAGACGATGTCGCAGATCCTTTGACAACGACTTTTCTACAAACAAAATATGATGGTCATATTAGGTCATTAGGTATTAGATACATCAATGATTGGCCCTAGTGCAAGTGGAAGATGTTGGGGCATGTTCCCTTGGTCAATCTATGCAAATTGTTTATCTTATAATTTTAGTTAATAAAATAGAGATTTTCGTTTGATTATTTTTATAAATGGGTATTAGTTGAAATATTCTATTTGTCCCTAGTCGGTCATTATATTGGGAACTATAATGATTTAAGACTAGTGTGAATCTTAATTGATGGTCATGTGAGGATCATGAGTATAGGGATATGAATCAAGGTCATAATTACTTGTTAGGGAACAAGGTACTGGACCGACCCTCTGTAAGAACACCACATGGATCATGATAGGTATATCATTTAGTCCTTCAACTTCAAATTACCACAGACTTCAATATTGGGAGCATGGTATTTGACACAATCAAACATTGTCTTTAACCGGACGATTATAAAGATTGTGATTAGTTACCATGTGAATAATATGTGAAGGTGTGTAATCAAGATAGAATTTTTCACTCTCCGATAAAGAGAGATATCAGTGGATCCCTCCATATGATAGACTGATAATGGCCAAGTCCATGTGAAATGATATGATCAATGTTACTTGGATGTTTTCAGTTTACCTAAATATCGAGACTAGTACAATTGCACATTAAGGGTGACTTTCCATGCCATATGTTTAATCAAAAGATATCGGACAATAAAAATATATAATATATGTTATTCATTAGGTTGTATCGATTTTGATATTCATACTCTTTGGGTAGTCATAATGCCTTGCTAGAGAGCGTTTATGATTTGTGTACCAAAATGCTTTTGGTTCACTGCCAACGTCGCATGAGTCTATTGAGTCGCACAAAAATAATGGCTTTGTGCAATTTCAATTGATTTAGAGTAATGAATTTTATATTATAAAATTCATGACACGAAAGCCCTTACGATTTGTTATACGATAACTTATTAATTGGGTGCATGTGTATTTTGCTCAAACTTTCTAAATATAATAGTTGTATTACGAATAGGATTTTAAGTGAGGGCTTGTCTATGCATATAAATAGAGGTTGAAACCCTAAAATGAAATGTGATTTTCATTTTTGCTATTTTTGAGTTATCTGGTCTTTGCGAGAGAAGGAAAAATGTTTTCTATCTTTCTTGGGGCTACCTCTCCAAATTGTGGTCACCATTCGTGTGTGGCTTTCCGATTTAGGAGGGGAGCTTGAACGTACTGATTAAGTTAAGGTTTACTTTCTTAGATCTAGTTTAATATAACTTAATTTCGATCATGTTGGGGTTTCTCAAAAAAAATTTTAAATTTCAACTGCGTATAAACCCCAATAACCCAATAGTTCCTACCCCCAAACTTATTCTGAACCTTTTCCTCAAGGTTCAAATCAAGCCAGAAAAACCTTAGAAATAGATGGATAAGACAAGTCTAGTGCATATGTTAATATAAAAGATAACATTCAAACTTAAATTTAAACAAACTGTATAAGAATACTAAAAAATAAAAGATAGTTCATGAAATCATTTCACTATTTCTCGAAATCTAACTATGGGCGTCGCCGTCGACGTTGCTTGATCTTGAAGCTCCATCATAAGAAATTGTAAGGTGTCATTCCAGAATGCTCCAATCCACCATTCCATCATCTGTGACAATAGCAAAACCTTTTGCAAAATGAACATTCCTATCATAGGATGAAGGCGTATTCTCCGATGGTACCTCGCAATCCCCCTTTGGTGATGAATGGTGGCCACAAAGTTCTACTGGCTCCGTATCTTGTCTTGTTGGTGCTGAGCTCCATCAGCATGGTACTAGGCCATATTTTCTTTGCACTCGCAGAATACCCCTCATACTTCGAGGATCAAACTTAACTGGTAGAGGTCGCGGGCATGGGAGGAAATGGTGGTGTTATAGGGGAACAAGTAACTTCCTTAACACTAAAGGTCACTCTTCAAACCGATAGCCAACTGGAAACCCTGGGTTATGAACAGGAATATCTTGTTGCACATCAACTTCTTCACTTGAAGCTTATCTATCACTCGGCTATAAAGGCCTAAGACCCTGGATCAATGGCCCGCTGTTGCTGTGTCATTGTTCTCTATTGCTCCATCTGTCGTTGTGCAGATTTAATCTTTGTGTTTTCTTTTTCATCCTCTGAGTCTGTATAGTCTCCCTTTGAATCCCCTAGTGTAGTGAAAAAACCATCATCTAAAATTAGCCTTGGATTAACATCCATTTCATCATTATAGAATGGTACCCAGCTTCCTCACAAAGCACAGTAATCAACAAAGAGAAGGGAAGACCAGTACCTCTCTCACTAATCATAACCTCTTAGATCCTGGCTAAAATAACATGTCCGACATCAACGTATACTTCTTTTACTATCTCATAAAGGAGATCGCTCGCACTTGGTTGATCTCATTCTCCCGAGTAGTCGGAAGTCGGAAGCACATAAAAAAAGTTCCACATTTTGAAGATTTTCGGATGTTCTATTTAAGTAGGTGTAGCTTAGTCCATTTTGCATTTGTCCTCGAAGTCCTCAATCTCAGAATGACCAAGGTCTGGGCGATATCATCATAGAAATATACGTTAAATGGGTTGCGATAAAGTTGGTGGGGAGATTCGTGCACAGAAGTTTCAATCACTAAATATTCATAATATTTATTTATAGTGTCTGCATCATAGTGGACAATAACTCCCCTGACGAACACTAGTCTATCATTTCGCATGCGATTCCCATTGGCATGAATTTCTCGACATATCTCATCACACCTTTTGATTCTTTCACGAGTATAGTCCCTAATAGCTTTTGCTAATTTTGTGCCCTAATAAGATTGTTAGCCTTGTCATTATACTTTCTCCCTAAGTTGATCCCCCTTTCAAGGATGAATTGTTGCTCATGATCCTCCTCGTATCTCCGCTTGGCCTCTCAGTCAATGAATTTCTTATATTTGAATGGCTTAGATGGTTGTGGATCACTAAAAGTAGAATCCCCATTTGCAATGGCATTGCTTCCCATGATCAAAGTGTTTACCCATCCTCTATTTCTTGCCGTATGTTGCTATGGGTCACGGGGAGTGGGTTCAATGCAACCTAAGAAAAATCTTGACATTAACTCAATTGAATCGATACATTCCAACTAGCAATTTAGCAAACTACCACAAGTATCAAATCTTTAAATCAATGATGTATTGAAACTAAGGGACATTTACCATGTTTATTACCCAATAGGGTTGCACTGTAATGCCCTTGGTTGCTCATTGATTCTCCAAGTTCTCTTCTTTTCCTCTTGTTCTACATGATGCCCTAATAGCTCAAATCACACTTTAACATCAAATGGTGCTGGGTTATTGTTTGTAATGGTTCCGTGAACTCATAGAGGGTCAAAATTGCATCGGAGAGGATTATATGTTAAGTAGGGTTATCGAGAGAGTGAAAGAAGTTTAAAACGAGGGTTTTATTTTGTGAAAGGGACTCTCAATTTATATAGCCCGAGTTTTGTTCCGTCCATTATACGTGCGACATCACCATGGCGCCACGAACGACGTCGTGATGAGTTTAGTTTTTCTACTAAAAATGCCCTTGGCACCGTCAGTGGTGTCGTTCGTTTATTCACATAGCGTCACAAACGACATCGATAACTATAATTATTTGTTAAGGTCTCCTTATGGTGTCGTGCCTCTAGGTCTGGTGCCATTCGTTTTGAAAGGGCGTCGTCACCACGGCGCCAAGAATATAATAAAGATTGGGGTTTTAAGATTTAGACTTACCTAACTAGGATTTCCGAGCGACTTCCCTCGTGGGGATTATTGAACTAACAAAAACCAAATCTTGAAATCTTGGTTGTCTCCTAGTAATGCCCTCATTTATAGTCGATGGCCCGACTATTCCTAATTTTATTAATGCAAATCCTAACCTTCCTCCCCTATTACTAGGGCAAGGAACATTAAACAATCAGCATACGGGATGGTAGGTGCAATCATCATGTCGTACTACCTTTGGGATTTCTATATCTTCTCCTCCTTGTAATAGCATGTATTCATCAAACCATTTTAGCATAATTATTTTTTAGGGTATGTTGATTAATGCATCGAAAGTTTCCAAGAAGGATATCCCTAATATAAGTGGAGGGTTGGTTTCATGTGAATTTAGGAGAATCGTAAAATTGGTCTTATAAGAGAACTTACCAATTTGTATAAGAACATCTTTTACTCGTCCCGTTACTCTGCCTAGCTACCATCTATTATTACCGAATACTCTCCCGAAACATTAAGTTGAAATTTATTCTTCCTAAAAAGGATTCTGGAATTATATTTTTGGTGGCTACGGTGTCGATCAATGCGTGCTCGTATATGAGGTTATTTATCTTCATTGATACCCGAATGGGTCCGTTGTCTTGCACCCTTTTAGTTGTCCTTTTGTGGTTTTTGATTCCCTTACTTTTGGGCGTCCACTCTATTCTTTCCTTTTCCTACTTACAAGTGTTTTCAGTATGGAGGAAGGTCTTGTGCGTAGGTTCTACTAGAGATTTGATTGTAAAGATGCCTCGAGGCACCGAAGTATCAGGGAGGGATGTTCTTGTCATTTTCTTTGTTTTGGTCTCCTTTCTATTCTCTGATAATGCTTTTTCTTTATTTCCTACAAATTCGACTATAGATACGTCACTTGGAAATCATACAGCGTCATAGATGTTGAATTTGATTGTCTCGCTATCGAAATCCCTGGTGAGGAATCCTAAAAAAATGTCTATTTCCATCCTTGTAGTTTTCAAGAATGGTTTTTCGAGGAGTACAGATGAGGAGTTTGGGAATGGTTCCACATCCTTTTTGTCTACTATGTAGAAATCTGCAAGAAAAATGAATTCGTTTACTTTCACCACTACGTCTTCTAATACGCCTATCGGTCTGACCACCAACCGATCTACTAATTGAAACACGGTCCATGTTTATTCTAAAGATTTTGTATTGAGTTTCTCATAAATGGATAGAAGTATCACATTAATGGAAGCACCAAAGTTGCAGATTGCCCTTATAATATTGACATCCCCTATGATACAAGGTATAGAAAACATCTCGGGGTCCTTAAATTTGGGATGAAGTTTCTTTTATAAGATGGCTCTTACAGTATCTCCCACTTGAATACTCTCATCGCCTTTCAATCATCCTTTATTGGTGCAGAGCTACTTAACAAACTTTGTGTACATGGGAACTTGTTTTAATGCATCAAGAAGTTGAATGTTGATTTTTACTTTCCTAAAGGTCTCGAGAATCTCTTTCTTTTCCTTCCTTTTTCTTTCTATCATTAAGCGTTGGGGAGAGGGAGGTTTACCTTATAAACAAGTGGAGTTTCCTTATTGGGGAACTTCCATTTGTTATGGAGTTGCTCCTAAGATTTCTACTTCATTCTCCTTCTCGTTAGATGGTTCCTTTGAGGTGGGTGGCTTATCTAGGTACTTGGGTCCCTCGTATCCTCTAGCACTACGAAGTGTAATACCATTGGCACTTACGTTTAGAATTGGGCAAGTTTGCATATGCAAATTTCCTTTTTCTCTAATTTTCCTAGTTGTTGTGCAATTTGGCCTACTTGGACCTCTAGGTTTCATACCGCGTCATTTGTTTCACTAAGAACTTTCTCAGTGTTCACTTGAAACTTGTTGGCATATTTAGCAAATTGGCTATGTTGGGGCGCTAGAGATTTAATCATTTTCTCTAGTGAGGAATGATTAGTCACTAGTTCAGTAATGGTTATCCGCTTGGGACAAAGATGAATAGTTCTGGTTTCGAGGCCCATAACTAAAGTTAGGGTGGTTCTTCGTCAATGCTTGGTAATAGGTGTTTTGAAAGGGCACTCCGATTTTCCCTTGGAATTGGTAACGTGTAACATTGGCTTGCTAATGGTCCTCAAATAGAGTAAGACATTCATTAGTTGCATGGCTTATAGATGTACAAAATCCACAAGCTTTAACATGGGCTTGGCCATTGGTCAGAAAACGTTCCATAAGGGAAGTCAACTGATCAATTTTATTGTAAATGGACCTAGTAGTAGCTCTAACGGATGAACTTGAGCGTCAAACTCCAATCAACATCACTATCCCAGTATAATTAGACTATTTTGTTATGTCCTCTTAGAGTTGCTTCATTTGCGAAGGGTTTTTGTCACAAATGTGACCACAACAAGCATTATCAATCATACGCCTCTCTAGAGGGGACATACCTACATAGAAGAACATGGCAATGACCCTATCAGATTGGCCATGCTATGGGAAATTATCAATTTGGCATTTATAGCAGTCTAAATAATCACTTAAAGACTCACCAGTCATCATTTTAATAATGCATATCTGAGAGATGAGTTGGGCTACCTTATCCTCAGGGAATACTTCCCTGTGAAACTTATCTATCATGTCGTCCCATGAGTTAATATGGCCAGCGTGAAGATAAAGAGCCATTATTTGTCCTTATCCTTTAAGAAGAATGGAAAGCCCTAAGCTTTACCGCATTCTCTTCCGCTCGAGGAGGTTTCATAGATTGTAAACTTTTCTAAAACTCCTTCAAAAATGCCACTTTGTCTTACTCTCCATGCCATGGAATATGGGTAGGAGTTTAATAAAGCCAGACTTAAGCTCGAAAGCTTCACCATTCAGTGGAAAGTTTATGTATAAGGGATGCTAAGCAAGAAAATTTTGTAGATCTTTATTAATGCGCCCAATGGTAATTTGGCGATCACCGCAAGCGTGGAGAGCATCGTCAGGCATAATAGGTTGGGGAAAACTAGGTTCTCGATTTAGAGCTTCCCAAGAAAACTTTTGATGGGTTTTGTTTATTTGTAAATCAAAAGGTAACAATGAACTTATCGAGTTAGATCGAGTTATCCTACCGTGCATAAACTAGCAGACTCCAAGAATAAAACAAAAACAAAAAGAAAATAAAATTTAAACTCAATTTGGAACTGAATCATCAACAACGACGCCAAAATTTAATCACATGTCATGCGTGTCAAATATAACCCATAAAAGGTCACCAATCCAACTCAGGTGTAGTAGTGGTAAATACGCGGTCTAATCAACTAAATTTAGTAAAACTGAGTCTAAGTAATAGAAAAGTGAATCTAGGGTTTTTGAAAAAGTTTTATCCTAAAAATCTACTAAACAAGAAAATAAAAACATATGTATGTCTAGGAATCCACAATCTAGCCTTATTTTATTTCCTTGTCTTGTATCATCGACTTTGATGGATGGGTTTCAAAATAGTTCCCCTAGATAAGCTATAGGTGTTGGGGCCACCAACACCCTAGTTCCCCTATTGTCGAAAGATAGGGCAACTGCTCTCTAAATGCTTCTCTTACTCCATCGTACAACCTTGGGAAACCACTCATAAGATTTAGCACGTGAGCAACATTAATAGCTCTGTGGGAATACCTAGCCCTAAATACCTTGGCTAACCAGCTCTGAAGATTTAAACTAGTTCTCTATGTTACTCTCCTAGAACTACAATAAGTGTGTCAGGTTTCTTACTCTTAGTGATTGCCACTTATCAACCCAGATTAGTACCACGAACTCAACTTGATTGATAGCAAGTCAATGGTTTTATGCCTAGAGATTTGCAATGAATATACAACCTATTATATTAGAAAATCTCAAAAAGACATAGAAAACAACCTACTAACGGCTAGAGAGCTTCATCCCTAACTTGGGTATTAAAGAACCTTGCCGGACATGGCTACTCTCCCTTTCTCTACCCTTAAGTCACTCTGAGTACAATTTTTTTTCATTCATAGAGGTGCCTTCTTTATATGTTTGAGCTTGGGTACAAAAATAACAACTCTTAAGAATAAGAACCTTTTAAAAAGCCTCTAAACTTCTATTCTTCGAGGTTGGCGCCGCCATGGCACCGTGGTTATGTGGGAACGACACTAGTTGACGACATGGTAAGATATAGTAGGTTTCGGACATTAAGACGGTCTTGAATTTCTATTTTTGGTCCTAGCGCTGTCTGTTCAAAATCTGATGCTATCCTTGTAATTTTAACTCCGTGTAGTATACTGCTCTAACGTGTTGAGTGACACCGTTTATAGTGATTGCATGGTGCTAGTTTTGTTGAGCTTTGACTGATGTTTGACTTCTTCCCGGTTTTACCCGAATCTCGCACAAATGCTCAAATACTTTGTAAATTTATCAAGTAAACATATAGAGCCAAAAAACCCAACTTTGGACTTGATGTACATAGCAAAACACCAATGAAAAAGTGCATAAATAATGAATCATCACTCACTCATGCTTATAAATAACATAATATTTTCAGAATTAAAAGACATAATTAAAAATACCTTGATAGAAAAATGAATCAACTTCAAAAAGAAAAAAAATAAAGAATGGCCTCCAAACTAAAGCAAAAGTGTAAAACTAACCAAATGCTCTTAATTTGGTGTTTTAGGGTTTATATTTATAGTATATTAGGTAATACATATCTTAAACCGACTCAAAATCCTTGTTGTGATTTATAATCTAAGAATTCGTATCCAGTGATTGTAACATCCGAAAATTTTATAAACTTGATTAAGTGGCTAATTAAGTATTTTCATATTTAATTTAGAATATAGGTATTTTAAGTGGGACCTACGTGTTACAGATCGTAGATCATAAATTTAATATTATTTTTGTATGTGGTGTGCTTATTTGATGTATTATATACTATTTTGATAAGAAATAGGATCAAGTTGAAGTGTATATGTGGTGTGCATGAGTTTCGGAGCGCGTTAGAAATATTTCTCAATTTTTTGTGAAATTTTGGTGTTTTTCGAAATTTTATTTGTACATAATTTGAAGAGATAATCACGAAATTAAATAAAATAATTAATAAATTGGTGGGCGCCTAGTGACACGCGGAGTCGAGGGTGACACATGGGGTATGTACAATATTATGCATGCCTGGGATGGTAGTTGGTTTTCGTGGCAAATTTATAGCCGCGAATATACAAACATGTATATATATAGTATATATATAAATATATAAAGTCTATCTTAAAGTTTAATAAAAAATAAAAGTATACATTGGATTTGCCTCGAGGTACGCATATCGTGAGCATCGAGGAGAAAAATGGTGTTGATCGTTAAATGTTGGTTAGTTTATTCATGCCTCGAGATACGTGCAACCACATCGCAAAGAAAATCAAGTGGTGTATAGATGTGATTGTCTGGTTATAAAGCCATTTGATCTACCTCGAGATACGTGATACATATCTCGAAGGGATCAAATATAATTTATTTCATGTAAATCATTCAGTGGTGATGGGTTTAGTCATAGCCATCAAGATCGACCTCGAGATACGCAGCACATATCTTGAGGAAGATCAACATATAAATAGAAGCGATTGTCAACATTTAGATTTGCATCGAGATTTGTGCGCACGAATCTCGAAGAAATTTTATATACATCTCAAAATAGAGCAAACAAGTGCACCGCCTCATTCAATTTAGTTTTGAAACAAAGATAGACCTCGAGATATATAATACATATCTCGAGAAAAATCAAAATAAATAATGCAAATGAACCATTAGATTTTCCTTGAAATTCGTATGACACGAATCTCGAGAAAATCCTAACATATATATCCAACAACAACACCGTCTTTGTTGATTTTGACCTAAAGGGAGAGAGTGAATTGGAGAGACTCAAAACATAGAGGGTATGAGACCAAGAGGAAAAAGGGATCTCGAGACTGTGGTGGGAGAGGTGGATACCATGGTGAGGTTTAACTGTTGTCATTTGTTGTGTAGTTGAATTTTGTTCCTACTGTAGTCGTTGTTTAATGTTGTTGGTTATTATTGGTGGTTGGGTATGGGAGGCTCGGCCAACCGAGAAAGAAACGACAATTTGTCTCCCTTCTCCGAGAGCTTGCAATCCCAACTCCGAAGAAAAAAAGAAAAAAAAATGTTAGTTTATTAGAACAAGGGCTATTGGAGTAAGAAGAAAGGGGGAGGGTTTGACCCAAATCGAACTAAACCCGGTTTAGTTAAACTGAACCGGAGTCGTTCTGCTTCGGGGATCAAACCACCCTAATAAAAAAAAGGTTAGAAAATGCTGCTGAAAAATCCAGAAAATAAGAAAAATATTCAAAAAAATAATATTTTTAGACAAATAAATAGAAATGGGGGGTTTTAAGAAAAATAAAGAATTTGGAATTTTCTCGAGGATTTATATTGGTGTTTTTCCCCGTAATACGTGGTACGGTACCTAAAAATGCTTAAAAATTGTAAAGATTCTTTCAGAGCCTAGTCTAGGTTTTTTTTTTTTTATTTCGAACTACAACATGGAGTTGAAATTTGGATTCGGACAAATTTTATAAGATTTGGAAGTATTTCGGGGTTTTGGGTTAAGCTAGGACAAATAAATATATAATAAATTGAAAAAATTATATTTAAGCCTATACATCATAATTTTCATTGTTGAACAATAATTTTTAGTTAAAACAACAATCAGGGCATTCGAGAATTTATTTTGGAAGTATTTCAGGGGGCTCGGGATGAGATTGGGTCAATTAAACTACAAATAATTGGGTAGAATTATATAATTGTTATGGAAACTTGTCGGACTTACAAATTAATTGTAGGACCGCAGTTGGAACCCTAGTATGAAGTAGCTTATCAACTCAGAGCGCAAATGAATTTTGATATCACGTTTGTAAGGTTAAGTAAATCCCATGTCAACCATTACATTGTATGAGTATTTCTCTAATATAATTGCATGAACGATTTATCGGTGCATATTTATTGATCATGCATTCACTGACATGAGAGTAAGGAGGCATTCACTGACATGAGAGTAAGGAGGCCCTTGGAGGTCCCATTGTGTTCATTGGCCATATGTGTGGAAGGATGAACACCGTCGTGTTCTACGACTGGAGTCACTACTCATTGTACACACTTGTTTAGGATGGGTTGTGTTGCTAGCCAGGATCATACTCCACACATTGTCGAAAGCGTGGCTTCTCGAGGGACTTCCTCTCAAACGCATGAATCTTTATTACTATTTACCCACCACTTTTGAAAGACGTCATCTGATTATGGCCGGTCAATAGAAATGGGATGGTTGCATATTTGTATATTTATGATTCCTTGTGATATTATTTTTTGCTTAAAATCTTTGAATACAATGCATTTAATTATTACAGGTGTATTGGATAGTGTGGGATTTTTATTATCTGAATTATCAAATTTTTATAATTAGATAATGACAGGTTATAGTGGCAATAAGGGAAAGGGAAAGCTTTCCGACTGTTTGTAACTTGCTTAGTTCTTTTCTCTCTATGTATGTATTATTTTTGAATATATTATATAGTATAAATGGGTTTTTAGGTTCAAGTGTGATTAAGATCTCTTTTGAAATGGCTAGAACGGTTTTAGGATGAATTGAGATTATTTTTGAGTTAAGGTAATATGTTAGTTTAAGGTTTTTAATACTTTAGATTAGGTTAGAATGAATATATAGTTTTGTTAATGCAATTTATATTGTTATGGAACGATTATCTTAAACAAGGAAATATGTTATTTTTTCATCCATAGCATCAGCTAATCATTGTGGAACGGTAAAATATGAATACATATATTTATTACAATTGTCAGAAATCTTATCATTTTCATTTTGAACAATTATTTTAGACTTTTGGAATGATTTTTCACATGCTTTAACTCTGGTTAAATACCATGGGTATATCCTTTTATGAAAAGGTGTATAATTCAATTGTTCAACCATCCATTCTCTAGTAAGAATGACATTAGCCATTATATCTTCTTCTTCTTTAATAGTTTTATGTATTTTCTTTTTTACTGCCTTGTTTAAGTATCTTTCTAGTTATATGTGTGTCTTTTTCATTATTGAATAAAGCATTTACTTGTTTATCATTTGTAGGAGCAACATCAGCTTGAGTAGGTGCTTTAGCTTGATTACTCTATTGAGTACTTGAACCTATTTATTTGTAAATTTGATTTAACTGATTTTTCAGTTCATTAATAGTAATATCAATCTTAATCTGATTTTGAGAAATCTGTATAAAGTTTTGAAGACTTTGGTTCATAAAAATTGTGCAAGATTTGCTCTAAATTTGGATTTATAAATTGAGCACATTATTGAGGTTGGTGATTAGGTGCATATTGCATTTAAGCTTTTGGTCTATAAGTAATATAATTTTGATTTTATGGACCATAACTAAGATTTGGGTGTAGTCTTCTAGGATAATAACCATTGTTATTATATTAAATTCTTGGGGGCCAAAAAATTGGTTCATCATTGCATTAACCTTTCTAATAATCTCTTCATGTAGAGTATGACACACATCCGTTTGATGTGTAACCTCAATACATAATCCACAAGCTTAAACTTGATTATATCCATCATTAATTAACAACTTAACCATATTAGATAATTCATCAATTTTATCATTAGAGGTATTATTTCTTCTATTATCAACTTCATAAAGTTTCTTTCTTGAAGATTCCATCTTTTCACCATATTGCTTAGATTGCCATTTTATTAATTGCTTCTTTTGCTAAAGTGTGTGTTGTTTCAAATAAAGATCCACCACATACTGTGTATAATAACCTTTGTTCAAAGTGATTGACTACATCATAAAATATTCTGATAAAGTTCTTTGAGTATATCCATATTGTGGACAAGAAGAAACTAATCTTTGGAATATATCCTAAAATTCATTAAAATTTTCATCATTTTTCATCTTTGCCACTGGGATTTGGTTTTTATAGGAACTAAATTTTCTAGTAGCCATATATTCATATAGAAAATCTTTAACATTTGAGTCCATGTAGTTAACTTCATATTGATACTCCATTATGAAGTTATGTGGCTCTTCATTGTATTTACCATATAAGTTAGGTAAGGCATTAATAAACCCAGATCTAAGTTCATATTCAGGAAATCCATCGTGGTAAGCTATGCACATAGCCTCATATGCTGTAGCATTTTCATTTGCTTGTCTAAAATTAAGTTCTAGATTATTGTTGATATTATTATTGATTACTCTATTATCATTTTTATTATTATTAATTACATCGTCATTATTATTATAATTATTGTTATCTTCCATCCTATTAGCTAAAGTTTCCCTAAGTTGGTTGTCTTAAACTTCAATTAAAAGTTCTATTTATTTCAGGATCAAACGGTGGTAAAGATCCTATAGAATTTGGGCAACGAAGTGTGTAGACCATACAACGTCTAAAATCTTAAAAAATTATTTCAAAATCCTTGGCAACGGTTCCAAAATTTGACTCGTGTTAAGCATGCACAACAGTTTTTCGTATTTTCCTATTATTTGTAGTAGGGCTAAATGGGATATTGTCTCCACAGGATTTTGCAAACTTCTAAGGAAAGTATTTTTTTCTTGTTTTTCTTAATTTAGTTAATCTAGTTAAACAGAATGAAAATACTAAATAACTAATAACTATAACTACGATTTAATTAATCAAATTAACTAAACTAATTCAGACAATTCAACATAAACTGAATTAAACAATATTCAAATTTAATATAATATAAATATCAAAATAAATATCTAAACAAACATTTAAATAAAACCCCACTAAACAATTTAATAAATTTGGAATACATTCAAATATTAGAATATATCATCACTTCATAACCTAGTTATAATCATATCACGTGGAATGTTAGAATCATTAAATCCTAATTCATAATTGATTGATAGCCTCTCGCAAACCATCAATTTTCCTATATTCAATAGAAAATAAGCCACATTCTTATTATTGTAAATTTACCGATTGGATAAAACGCAATCAAATAGAAATGAAGATAACATTAACACTCAATGAGAATCATACCTAATCTAAAGTAAATATTAATCATAATTAAAATACCATAATACATATTTGAAACAATGCATACAATATCAGTCATTATTAGTTTTAATATGCCAAAAAAATTTATTAAAATCGTGATTGTTATGTATAGTTAGATTCAAAGCATTAAGTACAAGATTTTTTAATTATAACTATATAGCAATCCAAAGTATACATATGTATAGGGTCTCTTTATATTAATAAAATACTCACTTATGCTGGAAATAAATAAAATAATAATATAATTGAAAAACATAATTAGATAAATACCTCTTACGGAAATAAATCAAAGCTCCATTGTAGCTTCTAACATAAACTTAATATAAACTAATTTAAAGATAAAAGAATGCTTAGAGAATTTTCGAGAGAGTCTAATTTCTAAGCCTTAAGTCTTTATTTATAGTTTTCATTATGTTCACAAATTGCTGAGTTAATCATATGAATTTAGTCTATGTGCTCCACCGATTCAACAGGAGATCCCTAATGTAAACTCCAATTCGCTGATGATTCGCTAGCTCTTCTCTGCTGTTGATTTAGATGAAATTCCTAATGTATTTTATATTGCTGGCTAATCGCTAACACTAATCTTCAGTTGACTATTTTGCTATTCTTCCTCTTTTTCTTTCATTTTTCCATTTCCCTAGTTAAATCATGAAATTACAAAAACAAGAGATTACCTAGTGTGATATCATCATTTATATCTAAAATCAATCTAAATTACACTATAAAATATTTCTAATTAAGGACTTTTCGGTACATCTGTGACCACTCGTATCGGTTGAAATGAAGTTCCATCTAGTAAAGAGAATCGTTCAGAAGCAAGCGAATTCAACTCCAATTGAGTATGTACAAAGAAATGTATGGCCATGAGATTTGCATTAGAGTTCATATCACATAGAGCTTTGAAGTACTAATTAATGTGCAAGTGTATGCCTCCATGATCATTATGCTTTATAGGAAGTCTAGCTTTTTCTTTTTTCTTATTGTACTTTGATCTAGAAACTTTCGTCTTGTTAATGAATTTTCCATTCTCCAGTTCCTTAACTCTCCTTTCTTGAGTTACTTTCTTTTCTTTTTGAAGTTTCTTCAACTTGTTCATTCTTTTGAATCCCTTAATCAATTTCTATTGTTATTGCATTAATTGCATAAATTTCAGCAATAAAATTATCATAATAGTTTAAGTCTAAAAGTCATTATCATTTATTTCATTGTTAAATAATTCTCATATTCTTCTTAAGTAGCATTGTTCTATTCTTTATGAATTTTTAATTTAACAATCTTATCTTCAAACTCAATAGACATTGTTCCCTCTGAAATATCTAACTTAGTATAAGCCGTATTTTGAAAAGGTCTACCTAATAGTATAGGCAAAGTATTGGGTGATACTCAATCTTCAATTTCCATGACATAAAAATCAATGGAAATAATAAATCATGTACTTGTATTAGGATGTCTTTTTAAAATTCCATATGGTTTAATAATGGTATTGTTCGCTAAAGTAAGATTAATAGGCTTATTAGTTAACAATCCTATCTTCAATGATTTATAAAGTTTAAGTGACATAGCATTAATTGATCCTCTCAGATCATACATAGCAAATTCAATAGAAGAATTACCTATAGTGTTGGGTATGATAAACATTCCGGGGTTGAAACATTTCTCAAGCAGTCTTTATTTTTAACTCAGATAATTTTTTAGTATCTTCATCATTAGTTGATTCCGTTCAAAATTTCATTAATTTCTAATTTCTTAAATGGTTCAAATATGTCTTTTTTAGGTTTTTCCTCTTTAATATTTTCTAATCATTGTAAAACAACAGAATTTGAATGTATATCTTCATTCGACTCATAAATATTATTTACTTTATCTTTTTTAACTAATTCAAAATATAATAAAGATTTTCCATAGGCTTTAACTTTTGCTAAATACTAAGAGTATAGCCTTTCATGAAAAGGTGTATATTTTAGTTGTTCGGCTATCCCTTCCTTACTGGGATTGACAATTGCCATCATTTATTTTTCTTGTTCTATTGTCTTAAGTATTTTATTTATTTTTACCCATTTTTGGTTTCTTTTCTCTTGTATTTGTTTTTTTTTCATTTTCACAAAATAGAGCGCTAACTTGTGCTTGATCATTAATGTTCATAGGTTGAGTAGTTACTTCAGTTTGATTGCTTAACTTGTTGATTTGTAAAGTTATTTGACTTAATTGATTTTTCCTTCTCAATAGATGTATCATTTTAAATTTGATTTTGAGAAACTTACTTACGCTTTGGTGATTTTGGGTGATAAAGTTGTGTAATATTTTTTTTTTGAATTTGGTTGCATAGGTTGAATAGTTTGTTGAGGTTGTTGCATTGGCGTAGATTGTGTTGGTGCTCTTAGTCTATAAGTGGTATAATTTTGATTTTGTAGACAATAGCTAAGATTTGAATTTGGTTTTCTGGTGTAATAATTTTTGTTATTATATTGGTTTCTAGGAGGACCAGAAAATTGGTTCATAACCCTATTGACTTCTTCATTGTTATCTTCTTATAAAGTAGGATATGCATATGTAGGATGTGTAACTTCATAACAAAATCCACATGGTGTGACTTGATTTGATCTATCTTTTAATAGTAGTTTTACTATGTTAGATAATTCTTTAACTTTTTCATCAAATTTATTTCTTGTTTTATAATTAACCTTATTAACTTTCTTTTTTGATGTATCGGTCTTTTCACCATATTGATTAGATTGTTTGGCCATCTTATTAATAACTTCTTTTACTTAAGTTGGTGCAATATCGAATAATGATCCACCATATACGCTATGTAATAGTCTTTATTCAAAATGATTTAGTCCTTCATAAAAATATTATAATGAAGCTCTTTTGGTGTATCAACGTTATGGAAAATATAATATCAATCTTTGAAATATATCCCAAAATTTTTTAAAATTTTCAACATCCTTCATTTTCATGATTATGCTTTGACATCTTTCAATACTAATTTTTCTTGCAGGTATATATTGATCTAGGAAAGCTTTAAGCATTTGAGCCCATGTGGATATCGAATCTTGAGGAAGATAAAACAACCAATCTTCTGCTTGATCTTTCAATACAAATGCAAAAATTTAAGTTTCACTTGTTCTAACGTGCAGTCTTTGGGTTTCATCTCATTGAATTTGTGTTGGTATTCCCTTGTAAATTTTTGTGGTTCTTCATTGTCCTTACCATAGAAGTTAAGTTGAGCACTAATGAATCCATATCAAAGTTCATATTCGAGAAATCCCTCAAGATAGGAAATACACATCGGTTCATAAGCAGTTATATTTTGATTAGCTTGCCTAAAATTAAGTTCTCTATTATCATTATTATTATTAGTATTAAAGTTATTATTGGCTTCCATTATTGTAGGTTGGCGTTCTCTACATAGTTGTTGTTTTCAATTTTGATTAAATGTCCTATCTACCTCAGGATCAAACGGATGTAAGGATCCCAAAGAATTAGCCCGACGAAGTGGATAGCCCATATAATGACTAAACCTTTTAAGAAATTGAGTTTAAATTCTCATAAACGACGCCAAAAAAATACACATGTCAGGCGTGTAAAATAAAATTTTCCCCTATATTATACTTTTAATATTTTTTGCCAGTGATAAGTTGGAATTGCCTCCATAGGGATTTATCAAACTTCTTTAGGAAAAATGACTTTTAAAGGTTTTTATTATTTTTACTTTAATTTAATTAATTAATTAAAACATTAATTAAACTTACTAATAATTAACTAACTATATTTTCTGAACTGACACAAATCAAATTTAATATCAATCAAATAGATTCAACTCAACAATAAATGAATATCTAAACAAACTTCCAAAATAATGAAACATAAACTCGTTTTGAATTCCAAACATGTTACTCCAATCGATATAGTTATGATCATACTTTATAAAGTATCATAGATTATTAAACTCTAATCATATGTAAGTAAATAAACCTTAGCCAGCCATTAGTTCTCCTTATATATGTGGAAAAGCCATGTTCTAATTTTATTGAGCTAACCGTTTTGAATACTCAAAGACATTAACTTCCTGAAATAAATTCACATTACACTTTATGAAAAATTTGAACTACTAAATTAATCATCTTCGGAAACCCGCTTCAACATCAAATCTAGATCTCAAATTCACCTAGGATATCTAAATGGTCGTACATTTCAAACAATCCTAGTAACTACTTTAAATAGATAATGAATCCCTATATCATAACACACATTCTAGACTATGCATGTAATACAAAATCATGATTAAAATCAATAGATAATAACCTATTAAATTAGTGAATCAAAGAATACGATTGGTTTAAAGCATTAAGCACGTAATCTACTCATCATAACTACATAGCAAAACATATCTAGTTCAGGTTTAGACTTTCTTTAGATCAACTAACTACTTACTTATAATCATAAATTATATTGCAATAATATAAATAAAAAGAAATAGATAAATTTCTCTAGAATAAATAATTTAAATCTTCAAATCTTCTCCAAAAGCAATGAACAATAAAGAATGGCACCTATAGCAATGAAAATATTGATCTAAGTATTTAAGGGCAACTAATTTTGTAGCACTAGAGGCATATTTATAGTATTTTAGGTAGTAAACATCCTACAACAACTCAAACTATACATAGTTATCTTAAAATCATGAAATCTACTCTAGTGATCCTCAACGATTCATGTGTAAGTGGAATCGGTGAGTTCATCCGTAAAACAAATGTCCCTGTTTCAACTATTATGAGTAGCGATTAGGTGTCCATAAGAATTGCTAGAAAATCATTGGGCTTCTGAACTAGTACTTGATTCCTTGTTGATGATTCTTTGCATACTCCGTCCACTTTATTAATTTCGTCATAATCTTTCATTTTTCATTCATTTCTTCATATACTTCTTTTACTACCTAACAAAACAAAAACAAGAGAATACCTCGTTTAATGTAGTCTTTTACATCTTAAATCGTCCTAAAATAAACTATAAAATATGTTTAATTATTGACTTGTCAACTCACAGTGGCACCTAAGGGTCCAAATCCGATCAAAACAGTCATAAACCGCTTGTTTGAAACCACAAGATCAATCCAATTCCATTAAAAAATCCATCCACACTACAATTCCATTATTAAAACATAGATTTTGCAAATTCTTTTTGAATAAACCAAAGAAGATGAGATAATGATGACCTAAATCACAAATCAAGGTAAAAGGGTTCATTTTCTATCTTAAAACTCTAAAGAAAACCATGATTTCATTCAAAATTAAGTATGTCAGTCAAAATAAAGACCATTAGGGAAGATGAGATACCTTGCTTCATGAGATCTTAATGAGAGTTCCCTCCCCTCCACCTAACCCATCAAGAAAGTGTTCTAGGGTTCCCTCCTTAAACTCTCTTTGTAGTAAAATCAAGAAAAAGTGGCTTGAAGCCTAATTGCAGTTTATGTATTAAGTCGAGGGGGTTAGGTTTTTGTTGACCAAATCAAAACCCCCTATCTCTTCTTAGTCTCTTTTAGTACTAGGACAATCCTAAGGTCCTCATTTAGTCCATCCTTAATATGTTATTGACTAAATTGCTATTTTTCTTTATTTAATTTATTTTACATGCCCCTTGAGCTTATTTTTATTTACTTAGGATTATACTCCCACCTAAGTCAACTAGATAGTATATAATACATACTACATTCACACCAATACATACATACCATGCATATCTACTAAATTAAACTCGATAATAGGACAATTTACCATATTAAAGATTACGAACGTCACAATATTCCCAATTTTAGGAAGTTTCATACTCGAAACTAAAATTAAGTTATACCTTAAGATTCAAATAGATCAGGGAAGTGCTCTGCCATATAATCCTCTAATTCCCAATTTAGCTCCTCATATTCATGGAACTGCCACTGCACGTTAACTAGTGGGATCTCCTTGTTGAGAAGCTTTTGAACCTTCATTTCAAGAATTTGTACTGGTTGTTCTTCGTATGACATATTCTCCATTAAGTCCAACTGCCTTCAATAACCGGCTGTATGCTTGGTCAGTGTCTTTCACAACAGCTATATGTGCAACACGTCATGAATTCTCGCTGATTCAGGTGGCAAAACTAATATATAGGCAACAGGGCTCACTTGTTTAGTCACTACAAATGGTGAAATATACCTTAGAGCAAGCTTCTTTTTCAGCCCAAATCTGTAATGTCCCTTCATTAATGAAACAATAAGTAACCCATGAACATTCTTCTCGATGTGCACCTCTCGGTGACCTTTAATCGGCATACTTCTTTTGTCTATCTTGTACGGTACGTACTTCTTTAATCAACTTAATCCTCTCGGTGTGACTTTGTACGATATTTGGTCTTATCAACAACGTGTCACCAACCTTTACCCAACATACCAGAGATGTACAAGGGCCTCCCATAAAGTGCCTCAAATGGTTCCATACTAATACTTTCTTCAAAGTTGTCATTGCATGCAAACTCACATAATGGTAGATAATCTTCCCAACTCCCACTAAAATCCAACTCACAAGCCTTGAGCATATCCTCAAGTATTTGAATTAGTCTATCAGTCTGGCCATCTGATTGAGGAAAAAATGTAGTGCTGAGATTAAGTTTGGTTTACATCCTTGTCTGTAAACCATTTAAAAAATAAGAAGTAAAATTTGAATCTCGATCTGACATAATAGACACATGGATATCATGTAGCCTTACGATCTCATCAAGATATTTCCCGCTCAGTTTGTGCACTGGACCCCTCTAAAAAATTGGAATGAAATGTCTAGATTTAGTCAAACGATTTACGATAACTCAAACTGCATCATGTTTCTTATTCGTCATAAGCAATCCGATCACAAAGTCAATGGCTATGTGTTCCACTTCCATTCAGGAATAGGTAAGGGTTGCAACATCCCTCCAGATTTTTGATGATCCACTTTCACTTGCTTACAACTCACAAAGTATAAGATATACCTCGCTATATATGACTTCATCTTAAGCCATCAATACATTCATTTCATTTCATGGTACATCTTGGTGCTCCCTGGAAGACTAGTATAGCGCGATCGATGAGGCTCTTTAAGTAAATCTTCTCGCAACTTTAAATGCGATGGAATCCGTAACCTATTCTTAAAACTTAATGCTTTGTCAGCTGAAAGCTTCTTATCTAGAGATTCCTTAATGTCAGTGTGTGATATGTAATTTTCATACTCCGAAGCAACCTTCTAATAGTCTATAATTCTCAAAATAGCCACTAGCTCTGCTTTCTTTTGAACTCATGCTAAGCAACCTGAAACGTTAGACTCATCCTCCTGAATTTCATTAATACACATTACTGAGGCTTGCTCTAGTAATTTATACTCCTTTGTCATCATTATGCCTGTTTACTTGTTTCTTTCCTTATACGACTTAAACATCAGCCATAACATTTGCCTTCCCAGGGTGATACTGGAGAGTGAAGTGAGAGCCTTTAAAGAACTAGAGCCAACGCTTTTGTCGCATATTTAGCTCACTTTAGGTAAATAAATACTTATAAATCTTAACCATACAAGTAATATCTCCACAACTCTAAAGCAAAAAAACTATGCTAACTACAAATCGTGAGTTGGGTAGTTCTTTTCATGCACTTTCTATTTCTTAGAAGCATAAACAAAAACTTTCCTTCTTGCGTCAACACACATCCTAACCCGATCTTCGAAGCATCAGTACAAAGAACCAATTCTTTCTCTATGACATCCTTTATCTAGATTAGGGTGATACCCAGGCTGAAACCCTAATTAAGCCCTAGTACACAGCTAGACTTAACTAGAGCCAACAACCTCTCCTCCTATACCTGATAAAATCTAACAATATATTGATATCGAACTATAAATTAAAGTATATGCAGCAAAAAATGAAAACTTTTTTGATAATACATCCAATATACATAAATTCAGATTTTATAAAAAAAACTTATTTGTAAAACCTCCAACCGTGTTATATTTCAACAATGTAACTCAGACAATATTCATATATACAAGAAAGGTTCATTACTTCTTAGAAAAGATAGTAAGACTCTTAAATCTTCCCGTTGCTCTTAGCTGAAGTGCTTGCGTGTGAACCTGATATGTTAATGGGGGTAAGCTCTCCAACTTTCTTACTAAGTGATGCTCTTAAATACATCAATTATCAACTAATATCAATAATTAAATGAATAGTAGCATGAGTCTAAAACATATCTATTCAGGTAATGAAATTGATATAAACAATAAATATCCGAATGTGATTCTGATAGGTGAGATGCAACCGAACTCGTTCATAATTTGAATTAGATTACGGAGGCATATACTCTAGTCACTTTAGAATTCAACTATAAAATCAACAAGTTTGGCCGATAAGGGATATTGTTGGTTTATTCTAGCTTGATTGGGCTACCAACTCCAACAAGACAATGACGACTAAGGTACAACTCCAAGTAACTGAGGATAAAAAAGTGGAATCCATTTCTAGGAAAACCTTTCCATTCATTAGGATAAAGGGTTTCATTTCCCAGCATACCTTTTGAATCCTCAGTTTCGGTCCTCCATATCAGCCATTTATGGGATTCTCCACATATTAAATAGTCGAATCATAGTACGTTGCCCCAATCCCAGTCTATAATACTATATGAACTAAATATACTAGTTTACGAAGCATAATTGACAAGAATACGAGTCACACATACCTCAATTTGGTTTCATTACAATCTCCTAACCTTTTCGGGTTACTCGACCTTTTTCGGTGTTCAAAATTCTATCATAAATTATTTGAGGTTAATATAGGTCTAATACCGTATATTTAGAACCCATAAGTCATTCCCTATAACCTGAAGAAATAACAATCAAAACTCAGTATTGATGGTATTTTTGAGGTGGGAGCCTCACTATGTAGGGCACACTCCACCAACATGGTTCTTGACTTTTTATGAAGGGAATGCGCTTCCCTGTTAAAGGGAGTTCACTTCACCTTTTACTATCTCGAAATTGATCAGGGCAGTAACCCCTATTCAATCACCAAAACATAACAACAACCTCCAAATAACTCCCCACAATATTAAGGAGGACCTCTACTTAGGTATAAACTCATTTCCAACCATCAATAACAACAATTAACAGATAAGTCACTCCCTAAGTATGAATTGAACTCAAAACTAAATTCAAACTTACCCAACTGTGGAAATCACTAATTTATAGTGGTATTAGTCTATTGATCCTTTCAAATCCATTGAGAAATCTCTCCTGATAAACTCCTTTACGATCAAATCCTCATCTGCTTGATCTCTCTTAATCAAATTGAACTATGATAAGTGATAAGTTTGAAGCTTTTTTATTTATATATGGATTTTTTTCAAGATACGCATCGCTTTATCTCAAGGTTGATTAAGTGAATACTGTATTAAAGTGACACAACCTATGGTAGCACACATCCTAACACAAATCTCTAATTACGCTCATATCGAGGCGATCCAATGATCCATGTAAATCAATTCAAACCTATAGTTTTATTTACATATAAATATATATTTATATACAAATTATATATATATATCAAGTATTTTATCGCTAATAAGTTCACTGGACAGGCCTATAAGTATTCCCGATTGTGCAAATTCAATTCATAACCCCCTCGTTGCACTTAGTGTGCCGACAATTATTTCATTAATTGTTTATTATATGCTTGTATATAAATTTTCTTTTTATACGACAACCTATAAATTCATTTAAACATGCCATACAAACACCAATCATTATACAAACACATGCACACGCCAATCGATGTACGTCAGACTTAACCACGAATCTAACTCGAGTTCATTAGGATTCAAGTAAAAACTAATCACTAACTTAAAGGAACGGGTCATTATAGTCTCCCCAATTTAAATAATTCCTATCCTGAAAATTAAAGTATACTTTTCGTTTCAAAGAGAAAAGGAAACTGTACCTTCATATAAGATTTAGCTCCTCATCTCCTTGAAATTGCCATATAGTATTAACGAAAGGAATCTCTTTGGTTCACAGCCTCTGAATATTACGATCAAGAAATTGAATCGCCTGCTCGTCATCAGATAAGTCTTCCCGAAGATCAATTTCATTTCAATCAATCTTTGAGTGAACTGAGTCTACGTATTTCAAAGCATAGATACGTGGAAGACATTATGAACTCTAGCTAGCTGAGGAGGTAACTGCAACTTGTAAGTAATGGGACAAACTCTTCCATTCACTTTGAATGACCCAATATACCTAGGAGCTAGCTTATCCCGCAATCCAAATCTATACAACCCTTTCATATGTGAGACTTTTAAACTGAACATAAACGTTATTTGAAAACTCCATAAACTTATGATGTTTGTTGGTGTACCTCTTCAGTCTTAAGAGTATCGTAGTCAAAATTTGGTGAATCTGTTGAATTCTTTTTGTTGGACTTGAATTAACTTTGCCCAAAAAAAGTTATATCTCCAACCTTTGCTCAATATGCAGGTGAACGACAAGGCCGACCATACAGAGCTTCAAAAAATAACCATTCCAATGCTAGCCTGATATATATTATTATAAGAGAACTCACACTAAGGAATGTATTTCTCCCAGTTACCACCAAACACCAAGATACAACCTCGAAGCATATCCTCTAACACCAATATCAGACGCTCAATATTCCCATCATTATGAGGATGATATGTCATACTAAACTTAAGGACAGTTCTTAGCTGTCATTGCAATTCACCCAACAACCTATATGTGAACCTCTAATCTTTATCCGAAGTAATTAACACTAGAACTCCATAAAATCTCAACACCTCACCTTTGTATATCTCAAATAATATGTCAAGAGGATCTCGCATAGAAAATGGAAAGAAATATGTAAGCTTTGGTAACCTGTCAACTACAACCCAAACTACATCGAGCTTTTGTTGATTTAAAGGTATAGCAAAAATAAAATCCATCGATATGTGTTCCTATTTCCACTCATGAATCGGTAGAGAATGCAATAACCTTCCAGGTTTCCTTCGCTCATTCTTAACTTGCTGACATATCACACATCTCTTTACAAATGCACAACATCTGTCTTCATACTAGGCTACTAATAAATACACCTCATATTGCGCTACATCTTAGTGTTACCTCGATGAATAGAGTAATGAGATCTATAAGATTTTCATAGCAACTCTTGCCTTAACTGATCTTGAGCTGGAGTCCATAATCTATCCCTGAAATGTAACAGATCTTCCTAGAAACTAACCAATCATGATTATTTACACTAGTCGTTTATCTGTGATGTGCTAAGTAATCCTTATAAGATTTATGAGAATTAAACACCCGCTGAATATTCTTTGGTTCAGCTCAAATCTAAGCACAAAAGAATAGAATAGTAGTTTAGGAACTAGCTTACTCAATTAATGATGTACTAGCTGGACTTTTACGAATCTTCATCACTAAAAATTCCTTGAGAAGTCTGAACTGAGAAGCTCTGCTAGTAGCTACATTTTCCCTGCTTGTTCTTCTCCTACTCCAGGCATTAGAAAACACATTTGCCTTGCCTTGGTGGTAATCCAAAATGAAATCATAATCCTTTAGGGATTCAAGCCATCTACGCTACCTCATATTCAATTAACTCTGAGTAAAAAAGTTTTTTTGAATCTTATAATTTGAAAATACTCTAAATTCCTCATAATACAAGTAATGGCTCCAAGTATTCAAGGCAAACACCATTACTGCTAATTTAAGATCATGAACTGGATAACTTCTTTCATGAATCTTGAGCTGCCTTAAAGAATAAGCTACAACCTTGCTTTCCTGCATTATCACACAGCCTAAGGCTGGATTAGAAAAATTAGTATAAATCACTAACTCTTTCCTCGATTCGGGTAAAGTAACAACATGCGTTGTAGTCAAATTACTTATCAAATCCTTGAAGGCGAGGCTTACACTCTTCAGATAATTAGATTCCACATCCTTTTTGTCACCCAAGTAATTGGCAGAGCAATACCAGAGAAACCATCAACAAATTGTTGGTAATAACTCGCTAACCCAAAAAACTTCAAACCTTAGACACTTAGTAGAAGTAGGCCAATCCTAAATTACCTCAACCTTCACCAGGTTTATAGATATGCCTTCTGTATTAACCAAATTTGACCTCTTAAGACTAGAATTCGCACTTAGTAAACTTGGAATGTAGCAAATTATTTTGTAGAGTCTATAATGTAACACTGAGGTGGTGCAAATGCTCTTCATAACTCCTAAAATAGATCAAAATATAATTGATAAACACGGTGATGAATTGGTTAAGATTGGTTTCGAACACCTTGTGCATCAGTTCCATGGACATAACAGTAATGAGCCCAAACAGCATCACTGTAAACTCGACGCGCCCGCACCTAGTACTGAAAGTTATGTTCGAGAAATCCTTGTCCCTGATCCTCAGCTGATGATAACCATACCTCAAATCAATTTTTAAGAAATATTCAGCCCTTTTCGACTGATCTAACAAATCATCCATCCTGGGCAGTAGATATTTTTTCCTGATAATTACCCGATTAAGCTATTTATAATCTATGCACATACGAAGGGTTCCACTTTCTTCACCACCAAATGAACCGATGCTCCCCATGGTGACATACTAAGATGGATAAATCCCTTCTCTAACAACTCCTTGAGCTACGTTTGCAACTTACATAATTCCTTCACTGCCATACGATTAAAAAAAAATAGATATAGGTTTGTTGTCATGAATAAGATCAATGATGAAATCAATGAAAAGTGGTAGTGGAAGTCCAAACAAGTCGGATGAAAATACTTTTGCAAATTCATAAACCACTGGTATCTTAATAACTTTAAGTTCCCGACCAAGTCAAAATTGATGTCATTTAGCACCCATAATAGTACGACTACGTATCTTAAATTATAGTTGGTGAAAAATAGTCTCATTTTCAGTAACTACATTTGATTTGTAGTGACAAGAACCAGGTCGATCTCATAGAGATTGGGAAGTTCTTTTTTACGTTTAGGGAAAAATTAGGGTTTGTAAAACAAAACCAAAATTAAACAAGAAAATCAAATGCAAACAAATTAAAACACTTGAAACTAAAATGAATGAATAAAAGACTCGAGACAAAGGCTGGAATGGACATTCTAAGGAATTGATTTGATCGTCGATTTAGCAAATGTTTGTCCTATTATTGATTCTCCTAAATAGGCTTATAGTGACTCTTATAACCTTGTTATCCTCATGTCAATGGAGGGAACTTGTGATGCAACCACATACTAACTAGATTTGTAAAGCCACCGGATATGCCATAGGCTTTAAACAAATTAAGAGCATTAGCGCTCTATGAGAACACCTATCATGAGTGATAATTAGCATCAAATTGTCCACTTGTCACGTGGAAATTACAATACACTGCTACCTATCTCATATCCTAAAAGCACAATGACACACCAGTTGAGAACTGACAAGGCCCCACTTGCCACCTAACGTAATCCCCCTTACCGAGCAGCGATAAGATCACTACAATAGTTTCTAACCGTAATCGCAATGCACGTGCACTTACACAAAAAAAGGAAGGAACTCAGGGTTTAAATCCCTAATAGAAAACCTCGTAATAACGATGCAAATAAGAGTATGAAAAGAAGTGATAAATAAATTAAGAATCGAAACGAATAAACCTTACGAATCTATGAATCCCAAGAACTCAAATAGCTTGGCCTAGGTAGTGGAACTTAGACACTCATAATTGTAAATGCAAATCAAAAATTTATCAAATCTATAAATCAAAATGTAGATAATAAATAAAATCTTATAAAGAGTCTAAGCACAAAATTTCAAAAGAAAATTCTACCAACAAAGTTTCCTATGTAGAACTCTATATGGAATTCTATGTATAGAACTCTTGGTCTCCCTTTTCGTCATCCAAGGGTTTTATATATATAGTAGGAATAGGATAGGACCATATTCAAACCAATAATATTCCGATATTTCCAGCGCCTTACGTTTAGAGTGCCAAATAGCTGTGACATCACTATAACATTGTTGCGATGCTCTATTTTTGCCCATTTTGTGTTCTGAATTGAGGCCAACAATATGGCACTGCCGTACGTACATACCAAAATTTCTATGAAGGCGCTGGAGTTTTCACGATATATGAGCTTCCTTTTTCTTTTGGGTCTTCACGAGGCTTTTCGTACATTGTTTCCAGTGAGCTTCCTTGAATCTAGCCATTTTTGGTCAAGCGATTTCTTGGCGACTTAGCTTTATACTAAGATCTCTGCCCAGGCGCTATGCGTATTTTTAGATTTTTGATTGAATTTGTGGAAATCACTATTTTTTGTAGAAATGCCTGTTTTTGACTTGAAAACAGAAAAAACAATGATTTATCAGTATAAATGATGATAAAAGTCATGAGATCAGTGGTAAATCACCCTAAAATATAGAACAAATGATGACTTTTGAAATACCCCAAAATTTAGAGAATTGCTCGTCCCGAGCAAAGTTGCATAAGATAATCGACTTTCATAGAAAACATACTTTTCAGCTCTTCTAATGTCCAACTCTAACTATAATGGTTTCGTCCATTTTTTCATAAAAATTACCAAATCGAGAACAAAAACACTCAAGCAAAGCCACTTACTTTGAGTCAAGATATTTTGGCCACTTTCTCGAGGAATACTCCAGGGAATACTAGGCTTTGTCAAGACTAAAGCCATCTATTAATCATGAGTATTCGGAAACATACAATTTCTTAATAGGGCATTGAATACCAAGATTCCACAAATAGAAACTTATACAACCATTCCATTGATACATTCAAAACATCATTTGAGGTCAATAGGAATTTCTTTTAGGTTGTAAAGGCTGGGCTGGGGTAACAAGGAAATGGATATTAAAGGATTCAAAGCATTAGAAACAATTACTTAATCTAGCTACAAGCACTCTAGCAAAATCTTTTTATTTTAGGATTTTTTATAGAATTTTGCCTTTATTCACTTCACTTATATAATCTATAATTTTTCAAATATATTTTTAGTACGGTCCCTGCTCCATTTTGAGTGGATTATGCTTTTTCTCAGTTTTTCCAACCATTAGATTCCCTGCTACATTTCCTTTGGAACCTAAGGGACACTATTTAAAAAAAAAAAAAACTCCTGATCGTATTTCTCACTTTCACTATGATTAAGTTAGCTATCAAATGTAGGTAAGAGGATAATAAGGCCAATGGCTATAGGTTTCATGATAGGTAATGAAGAAAGCAGGTTGGCTTGGCTCAATTGGCTAACTAGGGATAAATTATAGGTGGACAAAGGTTAAGGGCTAAACAAACACTACCTTTGTCTTCCTCCATATTTAGTCTTAAGTTATACTCAGTTTCAAATGGATGCAAACCTATTCTGAAATTTTTAGAGATTAAGTTGACTATTGTCCTAATGTGACCTTCTACCCGATTTCGTATCTAGCATAGAGCCTTGACTCCACACTAGCACTCATTGTGTAGCCTTAGTCTGTAGGCCAATCAAAATAGCATGAACTTTCACTTATGCTCTACATAAGGTCTTGTCTATTATTGGCAACATCATTCCAAATATGAATCCAAAAACTTTCGACCATTATTCTAAGCTAGAATTAGGCATTCATTTAGGCTCAGAATAAATGGAAAAAAAAATCACAAGTTATGGAAATGTGTTCAACCTACCAATCCATCAATCCATTACATAAATGAAGCTGTATTACCTCTATTTTGCTAGGAATTTTGAAAGAAAAAAAAATGAAAAATTGTGAAAGTTTACCAAAAATCCTTACGGTTCATCCATGTATTCCATATTTACCGAAAATCCTTATGGTTCGTCCATGCATTCTATCAAACCTACATACCTACATTTCCCCAAACTTATCATGAACCTTGTCCTTAAGGTTCGAAAAAGTTAGAAATTCCTAAACCTTGTCCTCAAGTTTCAAGAAAATCCAAAAACCAAAGCACATTCCAAAAGAACAATTGAAATTGAAATGAAAGATAAGAAAATGAAATGAATGAATGGAATGAAATAGAGTGAAATAAGTACATGTATAAGCTGAGAATGAATGCAAATGATGTGCTATGTGGTGATAATATAAAATACAACATCATCATATTAAATCTCCTCTCAATATATTACAAAATACAAAGTTTCTCAAGTTCCCTCTCTCAAATACATACTACGACAAAAGATTGACTCTTAGATTAGCTGGAGCTTTCCTGCTACTGTGCACTAGCCTGTAGAGCCTAGAAAGGTATCTACATAATCTGTGAAGAAAGGGAAGATGAAGGTCCTCTATACTCCTCGTGTGCGTGATAAACTTGGTAGTCCAATATGATATTGAATAGACTATTTGATGTCGGTGGAGTTGGCTACAGTGGGTGATCATGCACATAACGATGCCACATGTGATCGTAGTAAAAGAAACAACTAATTCTTCTCTTGTTATGGATAATGATCTCCTCTTGGGACATCTGTCTTGGTTCTCCTCCTGGGGTGGTGGTGCAAGAAAAGAAGCTCTCGCTGCTGGGACTCGTGCTTCTCTCCTCCTCCCCATGACTCTCCTAACTTAGGTCTCATGCTGCTGCTATAGTTGTGTTGCTATTCTCTTTATCTTGTGCCCACCCCTGCTCATCCTTAGAGTTAATCTCCTCTAGACTTTAAAAACCAAAAATATCCTCATTGTAAATGGTCAGCTGGGAAAGGATGTGAAATTGGAGACTATCGAGAGGAACTCTAGCTCGTCGGCACAAGTCAGTGATGAGTAGAGGAAATACAAAGGTCATGTTCTTCTTTGTCTCTATCCTCTCTCTAATAACCTCGAACATGAATCTCCGCACATCAATGCGATGAACACATTCCCATATATGGTAAAGAATCGCACATTAGGGCCATGTCACATCACCATGCTATGTGGTGGGGTAGAGAGATGCATCAAAGAAGTAGGACCACATTTTAAGAGTTTTTTTAAAGTAGGCCTTAACCAAATTCTTAGGTTGCAGGGAAAAAAAAGCGTAGGTCCAATCATGTGTGGGAAACAAGTAAGAGCTGACTTAACATCCACGAAAGGGTAGTGAGAGTCATGGGTATAACATATGTGAGAATATCAGAAATCCCTAAGCTCTCAGACTCGAAAATTCAAGCTTGTGATGGAATCATGACCGTTCATGTAAAACTTGCCAACTAACTCATCACATCCCTATATCATGTCTGGGTGATGGGGAGGTCAGTTTAGTGCCTGGTAATCCTTAATAAAGAAATCTGAACCCTTCTCTAATAATAGATGTAACTCTCCTTTCATATTTGGGAGTTGTTATCCTAAATCCCCTCTCAACTAAGGGTTTTCTATTCTTAATGTTAAGGTCACTCTCGTACCCTTTTGCAACTACCTTGCTCATAAACCGAAACTGATCAAAAGGCTGGGGTGCTCTAGGTAGATAGGCTCTAGGTATAGGAGATGATAATCAACTAACTCTCATTTGTCTGCGTCCCGCAGATCCACGGCACTCCTTTCTCTCCATAGCACAAAAAAAAACAATCACACCAAACAAACAACCCTGCAATAAGTTCATCATGAAAATATGAGCAAACAGATAATAACACTCGACAAAACAAAGAACATGAAGTTCAAAATACAAAAGTTTGCTCTAATGTCTTCGTTTATTCAAAAATCAAGGCGAATACAATTTTGAGAAAATTTGGTTAAAAACTTTTTTGGAAGTCTCGAAAGCACACAAACTCTCAAATCAATAGAGAAGGATGCAACTAGCATTCCCTCACTCCATCAATTCACATATAAATGCAATATCAAAACCCCAAAATTGAATGAACCCAAATTTTCGATGGTATCGATGAATTTTCAATAAAAAACAAACTTCGAAAATTCAATTTTTGATGAACTTTACCGCACTTTCCCCAAAATTTGATTCATGTGATATTGATCATTTCAAAGCCATTGGAAAACTCAAAATCGAGAATTGGATACGAAATCCAAAAATTTTCAAAACAACATAAGCTTTCATTCGAAAAAATCAAATTTTCAAAATTGATCAAAATTAACGAACTATCCGACCAAATCACACTAAATAATCTCACAAAAAAAGGCTTATGGTTCTAGGAACCATTTCAACTTATAAAACACATATTTTAGCCCAAATTTACAGAAGAACACCTGAGAAGAAATTGAAAAAATAACGCAAAATCGGGTTGTTCCCACGAGCTCACAAAAACTTTTTTTGCCTAGTAGACGCCTTAGGATGTCGAAAAAATCAAACCCCTTACTCGCGGCTTCAACATGGTGCTCGCCAAACTTGCAATCTCGTAGCTCAAAACGATCCCCACTTGATGGAGAATAAAAAAATGAGTGAGATGGGAGCTTGGAATTGGTGGAGTTGGTGGTTGGAAGTGGGTTTTCAAGGCTTGGGGTGGTAGTAAATCGCTAGGATTTAAGAGAGGAAGATGACAATGGGGTTCTGCCCATTTAAAAAAACTGATTTTGAATTCAACATCATACTTCCAAATGTGACAGCACTAAGAAATTGATGGTGAATCATTGGCAATTTTGATATTTCCTAAAATAACCTATGGCGCCTTGCCAGCGCCTTACATTCACACCCAAATCGTTGTCAAATTGCTAGCTCAAAAAATGGACTACTCCAAATTTGGAGTATTCCCCAGTGCCACCACAATGATTTATGTAACACCATTACGGCTCTATGACATCACTGGACTCGAAAAACAAATTAATTACCAAAAAATTTGTAGTGTATGTACCTCACTATATATGCGAATGACTTCATGCAGATGCATCAAATTAAAGTATACATGCTCTGAATTATGTCGCCAAAAGTTGTTTAGAATTCAGTGCACGCAAAACATTCCACAATTCTCCAATCAATCATCATGTCTCTGCAAATATAAATGTATTAGATGAATGCAAAAATTCCATCAACTTTAATTCCTCAAACTGAAGTAACCTAAATCAAATTATTCAAATCCGAAGTTTATTCAAATTCAAAATAATTAAACCAAGTTCATGCAAAATAGCTAAGCAAGCAAATGACTAAATTTGGGCTGCCTCTCACGAAATGTCGGTATTTAACGTCGATGGCCCGATGTTACCACATTCTTGGACTAATCGGAGTCCAAGTCAATCACATCAATTAGAGGCTTCTTTTCCTGAATGGCGGTGTAGACACTTTCTAACGCTTGATAATTTCTTGTTCATTAATGCACAACAAGCACTTTTATTTTAAGTCATCAGCTAGACTTAGCTTGAAAGATTACGTAACACCCACTACTTGAGAGTAGTCAAGAACAAATAGATTCACCATAACCTGGGCAATGAAATAGGTATACCCTCCTTCAGAGTTTTGAGTTCATTATGGACTTCTAACACATAAGTATCCATATAGTCTTGAATGTCTAACACATAGTTGTCAACACCACATAAAATTTCAAAGTGCCCTTCTTGCCCAATCCCCGTTTCAAATTCCATAAGTATGCGTGATGGATTCATCATCACTAGAGGTTGATCTTCCTTTTTATCTTCATATAGTTCATGTGACATTTCTTGAATGTGTTCTACTTCCTTTTCAGTTTCTTCTTCTATAATTGTGCAATCGTGGAGATTTAGCATGCAATTTGGCTCAAATTCCTTGTCCAATTCTTTTTCTATGCTTAGGTCATCATCTTTTAATGTCAGCTCAATAATCTCTTCACATGAAGCTTCACTCGAGGTTTCCAAGAATGGAATGAACCATTCTCTTTGAATTTCATCAATCTCTTCTCGAATTTGCATCATTAATAGTTGAATATGAAAAATTTCTAGTATACTCTCACTTTGCTGTAACATCTCATGAGTTCGACATATTTTGAAGTGAAAGTAAATGTTCTTGTCAGATATAAACACGGCGGTTAGAAAATTTTTATTCATAATTAGACATACCTACCCTTTTCACACTTTTATAGTGTGAGTTTTCATATTGATCATTATTACTAAAGTAGGAGCCCATGAAATAATCTTGTAAATTGTTAGGGACAAAGATCTATATATACTAAATAAATGAAAAAAACCAATGAAACTTTAAACTCAATCCCCGACAATGGGGTCGAAAACTGACGTGTGTCGAGCGTGTAATAATAATACCCACATATTTATTATACTTTAATTTTGTAGTAGCAATAAGTGGGATCGTCTCTACAAGGATTGTGTAACTTTCTTTAGTTTAAAAAGGGTTTTCGTCACATTTTAATAGTTACTAATTAACTATATTATTTAGAAAGCAGTAAATAATTAAATAAACACAAGGATAATAATTAAAAAATGCAATATGAATAATGAAAACCTAGAAAAAAGGTAATTACCAACTAAGTGTAGCCAGTTAATCATCGATCATAAAAGATGAGTTCAAACAATTCAATAATAGGTTGATAGCCTTTAGCCAGCTACCGATTTTCTTAAATGAATTAGAAATGCTACATTATTATCATTGTAAATCTAACTATTGGATAAAACGCAACACCTTAAAAATACGATCACATTACATTTAGTGAAACTCATGCATAATCTAAATAAAGAACTTAAAACACAATCACCTAGAACATCCACTCATTAAATGACCTATAGATTAATCCTAGTTACTACTTCTAAATAATTTTTGTTAATAATTATAGCACATACATATTAAAAATATCATAGTACGTATTGCACACTATGCATGCAATACAATCTTCATTAGTTGTAATATGCAAAAATAACTTGTTAAATCCATGATTGACGTGTATTAAACAATAATGAAAGAACTATTAAAGTAAATTTCTCATAAAAGACTTACAACCATAGTAGCAATCCTTTGGTCTTATTTATAAACACTCCATTAAAACTATAAACACTCCATTAAAACTAAAAAGGAAATAAAAAGAAAAGAAAATAGGAGAGAGTGTGTGTGAGAGAGAGAGAGAGATAATTAGGAGGCCTATGGTCTTATTTATACCATTTTCCTAATTTTTGTTTCAGCCTCTGGTGCGGTTTAGATAGGGTAGAATAGGCTCGATGCTCCATATCTTGATAGAAACAAACTTTGTGTTGATCGCTTGTTATTAGATTTAGTTCGATTTTATTGATTTTTTAATAAAACCTTCATTTTCCATTCAAACTCGGACGTCCAGCTTGGTTGGTTAGGAGCTTATGTGTTGGTGCGGATGAGGCTCGGGTTAGATTCCCATAAACCACGCTTTTTATTCTCTTTTATTTTCTTAACTATTGTGGTTGAAATATTTGTAGAAGCTTGGCAACTTTATCACAAATGGCCAAGTAGCCTAGATGAATAAGACCTTTCAATGAGTTTGGTGGCTAGGGATCGAATCCCTCCTAAAACATATCCCCTCTTCACTCTTGATTTTCTACTCATCATCAACCTTATCAGCACTCGTCTTGGGGAGAATCCTGCGGCTCCTAAACCACCACGAATTGACACAAAATGATGACTTTTATAAGTGACACAATCAACTTCACTCACTTGATCTTCATCAACTATTTAGTGCGCATCTCGAGGTATATAAGACACACTTCTTTAAGGATGTACATTAACTATCTTGCACTCTGCCATATTGGAACATAGCTTATGCCACCTTTGCATGGCCCATGCAAACACATCTTAGAACACATCACTCCACCAATCACTCATCCACACATCATCACACGTCCAACCCACTATAGCTACGTCATCATGACGTCACATCATCCTTGTAGGCCCGATTCACTGCCTCGAGATTTTACCTTATAAAACATACTAAAATGCACTAAATAATCTGTGTAATTTATGACTTGTCAAAAATACCAAACTGAGGACTTTGCATGCCCCGAGCAAAGAGATATAGTGCATTTACAATCTAATTCAATGCAAACTAGACTCTTAATAATGCAATCCTAAAAAATGCATAATGCAATAGAATGAACTATCTTATATGCTTTACTAATCAATGCAAATTTAATGATCTTAAACCCGTTAATGACAAATGGTATCTTCGAATCTTTTGATACACTAAATCCATACAAGAACACTTAAGTAAAGCTAAAATTTAATCCCTAAATAGAGCATTGAATACTAAAGGATCCACAAATAGAACTTATACAACCAATCTCCACTAACATAGTACTCTGATTATTCTGAGTCAAAAGGACAAAAATAAATATGATATATTCATGAATTTAACTGTTGGAAAAGAAACTCTATTTAACTTAGCTATAAGCACTCGCGCTAAATCTTTTATTTGAGTTGTTTTCATAAACATCCGCCTTACTTTTTCATACATATCACTCAATTTCTTCTTCATATATTTTTTCTTTTCATTTCATACAGTTGTCTACTCTATTTCCTATAAATACTGTAATTTTTTATTGGAATAATTTTCTCACATTTTTCACGAATAGGTTCCCTGCTGCATTTCCTTTGCAACCTTTGGGACTCTCTATTTTTTCATTTAAAAGCTCTTGTTAGCACTTCTCATTTTCACTATAGTCAAGCAAGTATTCTTTACAACTATTTTATTATTTTGTTCTTTTTCTTTTTGACAAGCATTGCCTACGTCTTCCCCTAAACTTAGTCTGGAACTAAAATTTCGTATTGAATAGGATGCAAACATGTTTTGGAATCTATAAATATTTAATTAACATGAACTTTACCTAAGATCTTGTATCACAATGACAACATTAAAAACATTCATTCTCATTTGTCCACAAATATATTAGTTATCATCGGGTAATACTCTTTATGCAACAAAATGATCTTAAAAATGCAATATAAATGTACTAACATTCTTAAAAATGAAGATTTTAACTCATGATAAACACAATGTATTGCATGAAATAAAATGAATGAATGAAACTATGCAAATACAATGAATAATAATTAGAAAGATAATAAGGAACAAAATACCTTAATCTCTCACAAATCATACCATTCATCCCTAAATACACCCAAACTTAACCCAAACATTGTCCTTAAGGTTTAAGAATAAGTCAAGAGTAAAACAATATCACATAGAAAACATAAAAGTAGCACATGATAATAATAATATGATATATAATGTAGAATATAATATATAATCGCAGGATTGAAGTGAATAAAAGTCTCTAAAAACCTAATCTATTAAATAAAATATATAATTTTCTTAGATATTTAAATGGTGTTATATATTTTGTGATAAAATTGTGTGTGATGTGAGTAAAGAAATCAAACTTTTAACTTTTCAAACAGTCAAGAAAATTATACCATGTCATTCATTTGTCAAAGTACTTGAATTCAATCACGAGAACCCCAAACTTATTCTTGACAATTTTACAATCATCAAAAATAGTTTGCATTCTATAACAACCTAAAAATTTCAACTTTTAAGAAATGTTACTCGTAGTCTTTAAACATAATCCAACATTCGTAAAAATCATCGCAACTTTTATTCAATAAAATCAAATCATCAAAAAATCTTAATTGATATTTTCAAACATTTTATAATTCAAGAATCAATAAAATTTCAAATATTATAAAAACCTCTAAAATATTCAAGAAAATCATAGTAGGAAAAATCAAAGTCTTGAAAACAAATTAATTTTGGTTGAGTAGTTATTTTCATAGAAATAAGTCTCCTTAGTAATATGCATCATAGGAATGTTTCAATTTCCAAATTCATGCTCCAACTAAATGATCTACACACTTTTCTCTTACTCTAGGCTATAAAACATATCAACGAATGTATCACTTTTAATCTCATTTCTATTTTAAAATGATATGGAAAAATATAGTATTTCAAAACCAATAATACCTCTTCCAAGAAATTCTCAGTACATACCAATCTATAAAGCATTAAAAACAAGTGAGAAACTTGGAAAGTAACTCATATTTCTACTGAAAATCTAATTTTTGCATACGATTGCTAATAACTCAGTCATATCAATTTAAACTTTCAAAACTGCCCTAAAACTTATTAGAAACTCTAACTCAAACCAAATTTTATAATAACACCTTGAATTTATACTTTAAACCAAAAACATGAAATTTTTTTAAATTAAGAACTTCGATATTTTTGTATGTAAGCCAAGAATCATTGTATACACCTCATTCCAATTCATTGAAATTAATAAAATCATACACTTTTAGAAATCAAATCAATTTCAACAAAACATTTTGAAGTCAAGAACTTTTCAACTATTTCAAAATTTAATTAATAATCGTTGTTGAAAATTGTAAATTTTCAAGTAAACTAATTAAGGAAATGAATAATTAGCTCCTTGAGAATATATCCCTCAAGAAATTGACTCTTAAGCCCTCCTAATTTCTTCTTTAATGGTCCAATTCTAATTCCCTTGTTCAAGCTCTATCCTGGCTATAAACTCTCAAACTTGATATTTTTTAGGTTTGGAATAATCAAAATTGTTGTAAGAATCACTTAAATACACTAAAATGAAGCTTTTGAAGGTTGAATATACACAAAAACTTGATTAACAATCGAATGGGTGCTAGAGTGGGGTTCTGTTTTGTTTTTTTAAGAAAAAATGGATTCGTGCTTAGTGATTCGAGATTTAGATGGATTCGCTAACTATTCGCCAGTTAAATTATTGATAGTTGGTCTCAGTGATCTACTAATTTGTCCAGTGATTCTTAGTAGAAAACCTGAATTGCTGACAAATCCTTAAGTCATTTTTACACTATAAATTTCGCAAACTGTGGCCAATTTACCCAACTATTCCAGTGTTATTTGGTATCGCTGATGAATCACTGGTGTATTTTTTTGAAAAATATTTTGAAAGAACAATTTTGAACTTTCACTTTAAAAACATTCATATCATAACATAGTAAGAGTAAAAAGTAATAAATCAGGGAGTTGAGTTAAAAATATTTTCAACCAAATTTTGCGTGCCCAAAATTTTACAATTAAAGGTAAAATCAACAAAATAGTGAAAATTGAATCTAGTGTTTTGAGTTCTACTTAAAGACCTGCCACTAATGCAGTGACTTAAGTTAGTATTTGAAATTCCAACTAAGTCTGAAAACACGAAAACCCTAATAAGTAGTCAACTTCCTAAAAAATTAACTCAAATCGTGCTAATTAAAATTTAGTTAAAAGTCAAACTTGATACCATTATATTGTACTTTCTTCTTCCTTCACCTCAAGACTTTCCTTAACCTATTTAAAATCAATAAATGAAGTTTAGAAACTAGCTAAAATGGCTGAATAACTCAAATGAGGAAAATTAAATTAAACTAAATTAAACTAAATTGAACTAATATAGAAAGACACAAATGCATGAAAATAAGAAAATAAGGATGGGTTGCCTCCCACCAAGCGCTTTTATTTTAAGCCATCGGCTAAACTTAGCTTGAAAGATCACATATCACCCACTACTTGAGAGTAGTCAAGAACAAATAGATTCACCATAGCCCCGGGCAATGAAATAGGCGTACACTCCTTCAAAATTTTGAGTTCATCATGAACTTCTAACACATAAGTATCCATATAGTCTTGACTGTCTAATACATAGTTGTCAACACCATATAAAATTTCAAACTACCCTTTTTGCTCCATCCTCGTTTAAAATACCACAAGTACGCGTGATGGATTCATCATCACTAGAGGTTGATCTTTCTTGTTATCTTCATATGGTTCATGTGACCCTTATTAAATGTGTTCTACTTCCTTTTCAGCTTATTTTTCTATAATTGTTCAATCATGGAGATCTAGCACGCATTTTGGCTCGAGCTCCTTGTCCAGTTTTTCTTTTACGCTTAGGTCATCATCTACTAATGTCAACTCAATAATCTCTTCACATGAAGCTTCACTCGAGGTTTCCAAGAATGGAATGAACCATTCTCTTTGAAATTCATCAATCTCTTCTCGAATCGCATCATTAATAGTTGAATATAAAAAATTTCTCGTCTAGTCTCACATTGTTGTAACATCTCCTCGACAAAGTTTGACATATTTTGAATTGAAAGCAAATGTACCTGTTGCACATAAAAACGCCGGTTAGAAAAATTTTATTCATAATTAGACATACCTACCCTTTTCATACTTTTATAATGTTAGTCTTCATATTGATCATTATTACTAAAGTAATAGGCCATTAAAAATCCTATAAATTGTTAGAGACAAGGATTTAGATATACTAAAAAAAATGAAAAAAAACAATGAAAATTTAAACTAAATCCCCAACAATGTGTTCGAAAATTGACACGTGTGAAGCGTTCAATAATAATACCCACATATTTATTATACTTTAAATTTGTAGTAGCGATAAGTGGAATCGTCTCCACATGGATTGTGTTACTTTCTTTAGTTTAAAAAGTGTTTTTGTCACGTTTTAATAGTTACTAATTAACTATATTATTTTGAAAGCAATAAATAATTAAATAAACACAAGGATAATAATTAAAGAATGCAATATGAATAATGAAAACTTAGAAAAAAGGTAATTACCAACAAAGTGTAGCCAATTAATCATCGATCATAAAAGATGAGTTCAAACGATTCAATAATAGGTTGATAGCCTTTAGCAATCTACCGATTTTCCTAAATTAATTAGAAATGCCACGTTCATATCAATGTAAATCTACCCATTGGATAAAACGTAACACCGTAGAGATATGACAGCATTACACTCAGTGAAACTCATGCCTAGTCTAAGCCGATATTACAGAAGCCGTATGATAAAAAACTTAAAACACAATCATCTAGAACATCCACTAAAGAAATGACCTATAGATTAATCCTAGTTACTAATTCTAAATAATTGTTGTTAATAATTATAGTAGATACAGATTAAAAATATCACATTACGTATTGCACACAATGCATGCAATACAATCTTCATTAGTTGTAATACGCAAAACCAACTTGTTAAATTCGTAATTGACGTGTATTGAATAATAAAGAAGTAAATATTAAAATAAAGATCTCGGAAAAGACTTATAACCATAATGTAGCAATTCCTTAGTCTAGAAAATGAACTAGCTAACAATAACTATGTAAAACTCCATTAAAACTAAAAAGGCAATGAAAAGAAAAGAAAATGGGAGAGAGAGCGATGGGGAGATAGAGAGAAAGTTACTTAGGAGGCCTATGGCCTTATTTATACTATCTTCCTAATTTTTGTTTCAGCCTTTGGAGTGGTTTAGATAGGCTAGAATAGGTTAAATACACCATATCTAGACATAAACAAACATTGTGTCGATTGCTTTTTATTTGATTTAGTTCATTTTTATTGATTTATGAAAGAAAACTTTATTTTCCCTTCAAGCTTTGAAGTCCTGCATGGTTGGTTAAGAGCTCGTGTGTTGGTGCGGTTGAGGGTCGGGTTCGATTCCCACAAACAACCGCTTTATTCTCCATTGATTTCTCAACTATTGGTGTTGAAATATGTGTACAAGCTTTGCAAACTTATCACATATGGTGAAGTAGCCAAGATGGATGAGAGCCTATCCATCTAGGCTACGAGCATCTTGATCACGTGTTTGTTGATTACAGGTTTTAGGAGTTCCCATGGCCATTGGTGCTTTTAAGCCAGATTTGGATGATACAACCATAAAATATATAACATCGATAGATAGTTATTGATTAGGAAGGTAGGGATAGAGAACTTACGTTATTTACACCGATAGGTGAAGTTCTAGTTTGCACGTTATAATATTTTTCATCACGATAGTAAGTTGTAGTGGATTTAAAGGAAATCTGCTATTCTAATTAAGCATTGCGCACACATAATGAAGATGAAGGAATTAAGTTGAAAGCATAGTAATTCATTACCTAGGAGAAGTTGCGAACTAAGATCTTTATAATATAAGATTACAAGTATTTACAATGTTTTGTTAAAATAGAATAGTTTAGTTAAAAACCAATTAAAAAGAGATTTTCTTAGCAATAGATTAAACATAACTAAGTATACTATGTGCAATACACCTTTCCCCGAGGATGATATCCATAATCAACATAAGTTGATTACATTATTATTACAATCGAGCTATCATACTTTTGGCCATGATTAAGTTTTTGGCTTCATTGCCGGTGATAGGGTAGCAACTTTAGTTTAGTTAGTTTACGAAATTGTAAAGGTTTTATTTTGAGTAATTTACGTTCAAGTTTATTAAAAAAAGTGTTTAAATTTCAAGTTTGACAATCAACACTTGATATTTTGTATTTTCTGTATGTTCTTTTTCAGGGAGAATTGGTGCATTCGTAGTAAAGGAGAGAAGGACTTAGTGTCTTACAATCGGGAGATTGTTAGAACCAACAAGGAAAAAAAAAAAGGAATCAAGATGGCGGATGATGAAACGCGAAACCAACATCAGGGCTGAGGGAATTTCCAACCCGAAGGTGATATATTAGTGTAAGACACAGTGCAAAAATAGAGATGTCTTCATGATTACTTCAAGCCTGAAGTTCAAGAGACTTACAATGGAGTGATGAGGCTTCCAGGCAACACTATCGAGTTCAAACTGAGATTGTCTCTAATCAACAGGGTGAAAAATAGCATGTTCAATGGGCTAGCGAAAGAAGATTTCATTTCACATGTAG
Organism: Stephania cephalantha; assembly: GCA_039657325.1. Lineage (NCBI taxonomy): Eukaryota > Viridiplantae > Streptophyta > Magnoliopsida > Ranunculales > Menispermaceae > Stephania > Stephania cephalantha. The sequence goes on along the minus strand of CM077570.1, from coordinate 25,791,003 downwards.
AGAATCTGTTCGAGAAATATGACACCGTGCACATTACCGGAGTTACAAAGGAGGTAATTAAGATGAGACTTTTTCACTCTCATTGGTTGGAAAAGCCAAATCTTTGTTCCAAGGATGAAATGCAGGGAGTATGACTTCATGGGTGGAAATAAATGAAAGATTTGTAGACAAGTTCTTTCCCCTAGTGAAAGTCAGTGAAAGGAAACTGAAAATCAATCAATTCAAGCAGGAGGATACTGAGTTTATTGGTAAGGCTTGGGAAAAATTCAAGGAAATGGGGAGGAAATGTTTAGGACATGGATACGTGAAATGGGCATAACTACAAAGTTTCTACTATGGAATAAATCACAGCACCAGAACATTTGTGGATGCCACAGCAAGGGGTTCTCTACTAACCAAGGATGAGGTTGGAGCATTAAATAATCTAGATTTTATGTCTCCTAACTCTACAGTTGGTATTTATTGCATAGTTATGAAACCAACAGACAAGCGTATATGAGATTGATTCGCAAGAAGTGATTATGGCATAACTATCCAACCTATGTAGTGAAATGATGAAAATTAAAATGGGACAACAAATTCCACAAGTGAAAGCTATACAATAACCCATTAATCACTAAGCCATAGTAGTTAATCCAATAGACATGCAGCAATGCATTGTACTTGAGGAGATCAACTTCATGAATAATCAGAGCTATGGAAAGAACTTCAAGGCGATAGGAATGGCTCCTCAAAGTTTTTATCAAGGATACAACAACCCAAACTTCTCTTATAGAAATCTTGATAATGCATTGAAGTTACCTCCAAGCTTTGATTAACATGTCTAACAAGGGAAGCTAGGGAAGAGTGAAGAAATGACTTCATTGAAGTCAATTGAGAAACTTTTGCATGCCATCGACATGAACAATAGGGAATGCCATAAGAAGCATGAAAAAATGATGGAAAATGTGAAGCAAGCTATGAAGTGAATGGATGATAAGATATCACAATCCATCAAGAACATGAGAAACAAATTGGTCAGCTAGCCATTGCTTTGAATTCAAGGAAGGAAGGGCGATGTTCGAGTAACATTATCACAAATCTCAAAGAGAATGTTAGTGTTATTCACATGATGAGCACTATGGCAACGAATTAGCCAATGCAACAGCAAGTGATGTCCAAGCTAGAAGGAGTCAACACTTTGCTATGAGAAGGTATAATATGATGCATGAGAAAGGAACGAAAGTGAGACAAGATGAACTTTAAGGATTCAAGCACCAAAGGATCAATTCCTTGAAGAATAACAAGAAGGGGAAAAATAATATAAGGTTAAGCAACAAGATGAAAAATCTTTTGAAGAAGCGATGAAAGGAAATAACATCAAGATTATTCCAAAGAAATTGGAACCAAAATTAATTTTCACACCGAGACTTCAACCAATCAAGAAGAGAGATCCCAGAGATATATGCATACCATTGAGCATTGATGGGCATTGGTTTAGAAACATTTTGTGTAACACGGGAGCCTCAGTCAATATAATGCCTATACATGACATGTTAAAAGTGGATTTGAAAATCAATTGTCTCGATACTATAACTTTGCAAGTAGTTGATGGTAACTTGGTACAATTAATAGCGAGAGTCTTGAATGTGCATGTGAAAGTGGGTAAATTCACATTTATCACTGATTTTGTGATTATAGATAATGATATAGATGATGATATGTCTATGATACTTGGGCTACCATTCTTGAACACTGTCAATGTGGTCTTGCACACAAAGAGGAAAATTATCACTATGAGTATCGAGGAGGATGATAAGGTCGAGAAAATTGTATTTGTTGAATGGTAAGAAGTACATCCGAATGGGAGAGATATCATTATTTGTGTAACAAATGAAGTATCTCAATTTATACTTAGATTAAACGAGCAAAAAAGCATTGAGCTAATGACATTAAACTAAGCACTACTAGGAGGCAGCCAAAGGGTTTTCTAATTTCAATTTTTAAATTTCAGTTAGTTATATAGTTAGTTTAGATAGAACAATCCAAACATTGAAGTTATTTTCTAACTTTTGAAAGTTAGTACTAATTATGCAGGAAAAACTAATTTTTAGGTGACATCTCATTGGAATGGAAAAGTCTCGCCTAACTAAGTAAATAGCGTTAAAGAGCAAAGGAGATAAAGTAGTAAAGGGTAGATACATGGACAAATCAAGGGTATGTTTTTATGAAATTTTTATACATAGGGTATGTTTTTATGAAATTTTTATACATACAAGGTATTTTCACGCTGTCATGATGTCTTGTGTAGTAATACAAAAAGCTGGGAGAGGGCCAATTGGGAGTTAATGAAAAGTTTGCATAATTATGGAGACAGACTGGTTGATGCCATGTGCATACATACACGACAACGTGAGGGCAAGAACACGACACTAGCAGGGCACCGAGCTGTGTGAAAAAAAAGCTCACAGTAGTCTTGACGCCATGGTGGCACAGTGGCGGTGTCGTGCCCTATAAGGGACGGTACCAGCGTTTAGATAGGGGTTTTAAAACGTTTTCCACACTTGGAACTAATTCCATACACCACTAACCAACAATACATCTTTCTAGAACCCATGTTTGAGCAGTTTTAAATGAGAAACGATTGTTCCTAGTATCAAGAGTGAAAACAGAGATTACATTATGGATTTGCAAAAGGAGGAGAGCTAGGGCATTGATTTACATATTTCATTCAAGTGACCACTAGTGTTTTAGTTTGTGAGAAAAACGAGTGGGCTTTAATTGATAGAAGCTTGGGGAAGTAATCTACACCCAAAAGTATCTAGCATTAAGGTAAATTTACAATTTCATTATTTATGCTTTAAAATTTTTGGAAATTCTTAATGAAATTGCATGAATTGTTGATACGAGGTTGTTGGATAGGAATTTTAAGTTGTGCAGATTTCAAGCATCAATGTAGCTTATGGTAAATTACTCTATGTCTTTAGCATTACATGGCATGTAAATGACCCTTGTGAACAAAACTTGTGATTTTAGGAGATTTGAAGACCCGTATTGTGAGTTGTTATGTTATGTGAATAGTTTTGAAAATGCCAAAAACGAGGAGGAAGTCAAGTTAAATTAGTGATGTTAGAGCAAATTATTATAAGGCATCATCCTCGAGATCTTAAAATAAGGATGAACCGAGACCTTTTAAGTCTTAGAATTACATTAGTAAAGTTCTTAATGAGAGATATGAGGCCATTGAGAATAGGGAATTCATTTGCGAAAGAGAAATGAACTTACCTGTTAAGTATGACAAGAGCTTAAACGATTTCATTAGGCAACAAGTTTGGGAGAAATTCACTAATGACTACAAAGAGAAAAAATTTAATGAAGTGAATGAAATTGTTTATGAATTTTATGCCAATCCAAAGTTTACCACAAAAGGTGATCCAGTGATGGTGAGAAGGGTATTAGTCCCCTTAAATGAGCGTTACATAAATGTCATTTATGCGTTAGAGCACTCGTGTATGGTTGAGGAATCACAGATCTTCCCGTATGATTAATATGATAGACCCTATAACCTAAACCTTTAAGAGTTTTTGAGAGAGCATTGGTTGTCCAAGGACAACAAGGATGGGTAATGGGAGCTGAGAATGTGCTGAAGCACATCAAGAAGGGGAGTGTAAGGAAATTCTTTAAAATGTGGCAACATTTTTTAGTTGCTTCATTATACGCGACCACTCAGCAGGGCGAGATCAACAAGCCTAAGGCAACTTATTTGTATGAGATTATATAAACGAGAGGATCAATGTGGGGGAGATCATATACAAGAATCAGAAGGAGTCTACTATGTATAAAAGAGACAAAAAATTGTTGTTTCCAATCCTATTCACCCAGATGTGAATGAAGGCCGAAGTGATATTGCTTTAAGATGAAGAATTTGATATTAAGGCCCAAGCAATAATAAATGAGGAGTTTATGCTAACCTTGAAATCATTGATTGGATACCAAGAACTTAAGGATGAGCGAGAGAGATCTGAGATGGACAGACTTAAGGTCGAGTTGTTGGCCAAGGAGCAAGAGAATCATGTAATAATAGCAACAACAGCAGCATCGAAGTTGGCCTAAGAGTTCTAGAATGAAATATATGGAGAGGAGGATCACCAAGAGGGATTTGCTTTGAGGGCTAAGAGTTTGTATACCCACCGATAGCATAGTAAGACTAGGATGGTGATGTGGTCTTTCCACCACCTCCATCACCACAGGCACCAGTACCACCACTTAAGGACTTGCCTCCATGACAGTAGAGGCTGTTGATTGTTGAGATGAGGAGACAATACAGACACGACAGGGCTTACTATCATGAAGCTTTTATGAGATTTGAGCAAGGCTGACTGAATGGACAATGTAACTTCATGTTATTTGCAAATCATCAAAGGAACGTAGCTAGATACGAGAGAAGCAAATGAATGAAACCTATTGATAGGTCTATTTGCTTTCTAGCAACACCAAACTACACGTTCAATCTTGATAAGGTGCAGAGAAGAAGGGTGGAGCATCTTTTGAAACCATCTTTTGCCAAAACTGATGATAATGATGTTGATGATGATGCGCAGTCCTAGAGTCTGATTTTTAGGATTTCTTTAGACCTTGGGGAGATGAGTGATACTTTTACATTGATTATCTTTTACATTTAATATATTTTGTTACTTTATTAGTTGTTTAAATTTTATGTTTATCTATTATTGTATCTCGCATTATTAATATTATGTTTATGTTTAGTGTTTTCATGTTTCAAGCTTAATTTTAAACCTTGAAGTCAAGTTTTAGTTTACGTTTGAGGGCATCTACACTATGAGAAGTGGTAAGAAAGGATGAAATACGATTGACACTTGCAGGTATGCTTGTAAAATTTTAATTTTTAAGCGGTTAAAAGGAAAGCATGGTAGTATATTCTTTTTCATTTACTTCTTATTTGAGGATGAGTAAGAATACAAGTATCTTGTTGGTAAAAAACTCAAGAGAGTGTTATCAATTTTTGAAGAAAATAAGAAATTGATCTTTAAGGAATTCTATAATAAGTATAAATCTTACTTGAGTATAAAGCAAAAAAAAAGACTTAGTACTACGAGGGGAAGAGAGATGGGCATGATGTTTAACGAAAAAGTTTGCGTTAAAACTTGCTTAATTAAATTAAAGTGAGAAGTGCTAACAAGAGTTTTAAACAAAATAAAATAAATTAAAGCGTCCCATAAGTTCTTTAGCAAAAGGAGCAGAGAACTTGATGGTTGGAAAAAGAGAGAAAAAAAGGGAATACATAGGAAAACGAGCGGGGACCTTGCTAATAGAAAATATGAAGAAAAAGGAAAAATAAATGAAAAAAATATATATATATATATTATAATGAAAGGAAGGAGGAAGTCAGATTAAGACTTTTCAAATAAAAGATCTAGCTTGAGTAAAAGTGGCTTAGTTGAGTTAAGTATTTTTTCAACTATATTAAGTCCTATGGACTCTTGAAGTTCTAAAGTCTACAAAACTAGTATGATCTTCGCTTATTTGTGAATTTTTGAGCTTAATTAGAAGTCATGAGATTGTACACTTGCCACTTGAGTGTCGAGGTAAAAAAAACTTGTGAGTAGTGATGGTTTTATTTGTAAACTATTTATGAGATTCGAAAGTGAATTGTATGTGTTGTTAAATCTACATGTTTTTTAAGGTAAAAGTTTTTGCAAATAAAAATTCGAGTGGATTATTAACTCAAACTTATTTGAATTAAAGGATACCCCATGAACTAAGTAAAATGAATATGGAATTAAGTAGTAGTTGTAAGAATACTTAGTAAAATACACATTTGCTTGGGACGTGTAAAATCATAAGTTTGGGGGTGTTTGATAAGTGATTATTTAGAATTATAAATAGGACTACTTAACTAGTATATTTGGTGTAAATATCCTGAAATGAGCCTTAATTGACGGTATTTATCTATTTTCGGTATAGAAGGTATAACAGAGACAAAGGAGTGATTTTTTTATAAAATTAAGATAAAATGCACAAAAGCATGTTTGACGCTATGGTTAATAGGAATGACGTCTAGGGAAGAGTGAACATAGTGTGGGCAAGGCGTGGAGAAAGAAGAAGAGAAGAAAATGGGACAAAGAGTGTTGGTGCAACGTCGCGACATGGGTATATAGGGATGGCACTGGGGTCGGCTACACAGGTGTCGATCCCACTAAGAATGAAAAATGCACACAATGAGGCCGAAGCTGTGGCAGTGTTGTACCTACACAAAGACAGCACCGAGACGTTGAAAATACAAAATTTAGAGTTCTAGTTCGTTTTAAATTGTCTATTTGAGTTTGTAATTGTATTCTAAAGTGTGTTAGGGGTATAAATATTTTTTAGAATGTGGTATAGTCACCAATTTATAAATTATCATTAAAAGTAACTAATTATCATAGTATAGTTTAGTTTGACTTTGTTATTGAGTATTAAGAAGATTTTTAGAGGAGAAGACATTGAACACCACAAATGTGGTTATTCGTTATTGTTTTCTTGATTTAATTGAAATTATTTAATTTAATCTTTTACCTGCAATAAATAACATGATGTGTATGTTTATTTAATTGATGGGTGAGTACTTCATTAATCTTAGGGATTAATGGATCTTATGGTATAAATGTTATGCTAAAGTAGTTGCTAAAGTAGTTATAAATAGATTATAAAGTTAAAAAATGCAATGGTTAGAACTTATATTGATTCTAGACGTCAAGCTACGAAAATCTTGATCATGTGTTTGTTGATTAGAGTTTTTGGAGTTACCATGACCATTATAGCTTTTAAGGTGTATATGGATCATACAACCATAAAATATATAACATCGATAGATAGTTTTTGATTAGGGAGACATGATAGTAAACTGAAGTGGTTAGGAATCTAAAGATTTTGAACTTAAAGCAATGTGGAACTTACGTTATTCACACTGATAGGTGGAGTTCTACTTTGCACATTAGAATCTTTTTCATCATGATAATGGGTTGAAGTGGATTTGAAGGAAATCTGACCATCCTAATTGAGCATTATATTCACATAATGAGATAAAGGGAGTGAGTTGAAAGCATATTAATTTATTACCTAGGTGAAGTTGTGAACTAAGATCTTCTTAATATAAAAGTACAAGTATTTACATTGTTCTGTTAGAATAAAATAGTTTAGTTAAAAACCAATTAAAAAGATATTTTCTTAGCAATAGAGTGAACTTAACTAAGTATACTATGTGCAATATACATTTCTCTAAGGATGATATCCGTAATCAACATTAGTTGATCACATTATTACTACAATTGAACCGTCATACTTGCGGCCGTGATCAGGGTTTTGCACTTGGGTGTGTAACCCATAAAGCGTGTCGCCGCTAAAAATTTGGACAAAAATACTTAATTTGGTCCTACAAAATATAAAATCAATTAATTTGACCCTAAAGTATTTATAATAATATATTTCGACACCAAACACTTAGGTGACTACAATAGGGTGTCGCGTGCGCACTTTGAGGGGTGAGCTAGACTTTTCAAAGGGTGTTTGCAATTGTTTGAGGTAAGTAAACCCATAAGAAAATCATTTAGAATTTATTCAAATTCTTGTCAAATTAAGCACTGTCTTATGATATAAATTGCACTATTTATAGGCTTGTGTATACTTTATTCTCGCGTATGTTTGTGTATGGTCGACGGGGCGGGCATGACACTGGTCCCGACATCCTGTAGATGGCAATCCGAGAGTAGTCATGTGGTATGTGTATTGTTAATGACGCACGTCGACTTGTCTTCGTGAGTCCGAAGGGTACGAGATGGAGTTGACGTGAGGATTGCCTCCATCATGGGTTCCTTCTCGAGAGGCGTTGATCGGAAGACTAACTTTCATCCATGGGGTCTTATTTCAACCTTGAAGAGTTTGGTGGGAAATAACTTGCTAACAGGGACTTCTTAGTTAAGTGAATCTAATCCTCGTGGTTCGAAAAACATTCACCACACATGCGCTCAAACTTTGCTTACTTATTTTGCGACTTATATTCACGCATTCTTTTCAAGATTTACTTAAATTATCCAAATGAATTGTAGCCGTTTTATTTGTTATTCTTGTGAATATTAATTGATTTTCTCTGGGATTTACTCATTTGAATTTGTTGTTGTTTTGATGACAAATTATATATCATACGAGGAGCCGGGGGAATATCTCTGGGATTTACACTTTTGAACTTTTATTGCCTTGATGATCACGTATACCTAGTTTCCACACTATAAACTTATTTACTTACGCAAACTTTTATTTCTCGCCTGATTTGCATGTGTAAAAGACTTTCGTTCACTAATAAACTTATAATGAACCTTTAAGTTGGGAAAGACACGTAACATGGTAAATTCATGTTAATAGCTAACAATACACATGAGAATCACTAAGTTGGGAGAAATTTTAAAAGGAAATGGTAATAGGTCGTGAGTCGTCATGTATAAGCGTGTAGTGACGTGGCATGACTTGGTGATGTGTTTAGTGACGTAGCTTTGCTCGATTTGCCTCAGGGTTTGGGGCCATCCCGGTTGGTATCAGAGCATAGGTTTAGGAGAACCTAGGGTAAAATTAACAAAACTGATTAAGACTTAACTAACACATATTAGATGTGGAAACCCAAATATCTTAACTTAGAACTTTAGTTGGGAAGTGTGAGTGAGATGGGTATAATCAAGGCTTATACATTATATATTTTGATTGTAATAGTATATACGCGCATACGAGGCTGATTTAGATACACCTTTTCCATTGCAAATACGTTATGGATGGACAGCCGAATCAGATCGCTACTGATGGGGGTCAGATGAGTGACACAACTCGTGTCGTCATGGCTGATCAGAGTATATCGAATAGATTTGTGGCTTATGACCTACAACACACGCAGTTGACAATGCTAATATGTGCATGATCAGTAGCAATCGCGACCCTTATTGCTATAGGTACATTGAGCACACTGTAGGCGACCTTCACCCCCACCATCCGGACACCGCAGCTTACGATCGTATCCATAACCATTAAGTAGTTTATGGCAGTTCTATAGGCATAATTGCATAATAAGACCCAGGGTCAAAACCATAGAGGCAGAAATAGGTGCAATAGTGTAAGGGCCAAAGATGAAGTTGAAAAACTCAGAGCTTCGAATAATGGCAAAAAAAAATTACGCGTTTTTAACACCTATTGCAGCTTCGCCGATGCAGACCACAAAGCAAGTGAGACGTGATGAGCATGTATACTAAATTTCTTTCCTTTATTTCAGTTTTAATATTTTATAGTAGTGGTAAGTAGGAATCTCCACCACAGTTTTGATTTCCTTAAGAAAAGAGTTTTATTATTATTTTTATTTTTAATTTTATTTAATAGAAACCTGAATTTAAATTTATACATTTAAAATATAAAAATCAATTAAACTAAATAAACTTACTTAAATAACACAAATCAAAGTCACTAAATAAAAATCAATTCAATTCTGCATAAATTAATATAAAATAAATATCTAAACAAAACTCCTAAACAATAAAACTTCAATCAGTTTTGCATCCAAACATGTTATTTCAATCATATAGTCATGAATGTACTTTCTAAAGTATCCTAGATCATTAAACACTAATCAAAATTAAGTAAAGTACATTTAGCCTGCCATTTGTTCTTTTTATACCAATTGAGCAGCCACTTTCCAATTTTATTGAGCTAACCCCTTAGAATAAAGAAAGACATTAATTTCACGCAATAAAATTGCATTACACTTCATGAAAATTTTAAACTTCTAAATCTAACACCTTGGGAAAGCTACTTCAACATTAGATTTAGATCTTAAATTCACTTAGGACATCTAAACAGTCATACCTTACAAACAATTTTAGTTACTAACTTTAAATTAGATAATGAATCAAAACATCACAATACACATTGGCTACAATGCACATAACACTTAGATTCATGATTGCAATCCGTAAACAATAATCTATTAAATCAGTAAATAAAACAATAGATTGGTTTAAAGCATTAAGCATATATTCATCTAATCATAACTACATTGCGAACAGTTCTAGTTCATGTTTAAAGTTTTGTTTAAATTAACAAACTTCTCGTTAAGATAATAAATAATACCATATCATTAAAATTGAATACATAATTGAAAATACATTAATGATGACTTGAATCTTCAATCTTCTCCAAAAGAAATAAAAATAATATTGAATGGTCACAAAACTAAATAAAAAAGTGTTTAGTTATCAAAAGCTATTAATTTCGTATTCTAGTGTATATATTAATAGTATATTAAGTCAGCAGGGAATATTAAGTCATCTACTTTTACTAAAATATCTTCAAATAAACCATAAGGTTTAACTTCTATATTATTAGCAAAAGTAAGATTAATAGATATATTATTTAACAAACTTATTTTCAATGATTCATAGAGTGTAAGGGACATCACATTAATTGATGCTTCAAGATCAAACATAGCAAAGTCCGTAGAAGAAGTTTCTATCATAATAGATATTCCAAACATTCTTGGATCAGAAAATTTCTCAGGTATTTCATTTTTAATTAAAGCAGACACCTTTTGGCCTAAGTTTTCTTTACATTCTCGTAAAACTTTATCCTTAGATTCAGAGAATTCTTTCAAAATAACATCATAGTTAGAAAATTGTTTAATTGATTTCATCAATGGTTTATTGATTTATATTTTCCTAAATACTTCAAGTATGTCTTCATTGTTTTCTTCCTTCTTAGCATCAGCTAATCGTTATGGAACGGTAGAATTTGAAAACATATATTCATTCAAAGTAACAGGAATCTTATTATCTTTCTCTTCATTAATTATTTCAGACTTTTGTAAAAAAAATTCATAAGCTTCAACTCTAGCTAAATACTATAGGCATAGCCTTTCAAGAAAAGGTTTATAATTCAATTGTTTAGCCACCCATTCTCTAGTAAGAATGACATTAGCCATCATTTTTTCATCTTGTTATTTAATAGTTTTCTTTATTTTCTTTTTCTTTAAACCCCTTTTAGGTATCTTTTCAGGTATATGTGTGTATTTCTCATTATCACTAAATAAAAGTATTAATTTGTGCTTGACTAGTAGGAACAATTTGAGCTGGTGCTTTAGTTTGATTCATGAATGTATTAAGTTGTTGGTTCATTTGACTTTATTGAATTCTTAATTCATTAATATCACCTTGTAAGACTTGGATTATGTTATCTTCCTTCTTGTTTGAGTTTTCTAATGATATGGTTCTTCCAATTCATGTAGGTGACCGAAACCCTTGATAAATTTTATTAATTATATCATTTCCTATATTTGGTTGTAGATAATTTGTATCGTAATTAAAGTTATAATTATGTTTAGATGAATCCACCATAATGGTTCATCATCATGTTAGCTTCTTCAATTTTATCTTTTTTGCATTAAAGGACATCCATTATCAAGATGATTATTATTATTACAAAAAGCACAAGTTTTCATTTGTATTAACCTATCTTTTCATAAGAGCTTAACCATGCTTTTTAATTCATCAATTTTATCATCTGATGTGTTTAATTTTATTTTTTACTCTTGATAAAGTATCTCCTTGATGGGTCTATTCTTTTGACAAGTCAATAATTAGATATGTTTTATACTTTGTAATTTAGGTTGATTTTAAATATAAATGACGATATTACACTGCGTATTCTCTTGTTTTGTGATTTTAGGATTTAATGAAGAAAAATGAAGAAATGGAAGAAAAAGATGAAGAAAAGTAAAATAGTCAACTTGAGAACAAAGCCAACGATTAGCCAACGATATGAGATTACACATGAATTGCCACCAAAATCGACTACGAGAGAAAAGGTAGCAAATCAACAGAGAATTGGGAAACACACAGAATTGCTAGAAGAATCGGTGGAGTACAGAGAGCTATTTTCAATGATTAACTCAGCGATTTCTGTAAAATATTGGATTTTCAATGGAATCACTGAGCTTGATAAAATGTTTTTTAGATAATAACAAAGAATTTAAGTTTATCTATGATATTTATAATTAAGGAAACTATAAGTAGGACCTTAGGGCTTCAAAATTAACACTTTCAAAGCCCTCAATTTGCCATTATTTGTATTAAAGTCTTTTCAATTAGGTTTAATTTATTTTGCTATTTAGAGACTCTTTGGAGATTCAAGAATTATTTGATAAAGGTATTTTACATAAATGTCTTTCAATTATTTGTTTATGGTAATGTTTATAATTAATATGTGTGAGTAGTTTATTATTATAAACAATACTCTATACATGATTGTAAAACGTTCATTAATATAATCATAATGTAGAATTTATGTCCTTAATGCTTTAAACAAATCACACTCGTCAATCACGATTTTAATAAGTTATTTTTGCGTATTACAACTAATGATTCTTTGTATTGAGTGCATAGTGGCCAATATGTTTCTTAGTATTGAGTATCTAAATCTATGTCTATGATTATTGAGAATAACCGTAGAAATAGTAACTAGGATAATCTATAGGGAAAAATTACCCGAGTTGATGTTCTAGGTGAATGTGTTCTAAGTTATTTAATGATTTGCATAATTCTACTTTTTATTTAGTTTGAATTATGTATGACTTTTACTGAGTGTTAATGCTACCGTATTTCTATTTTATTGCGTTTTATCTAATAAATAGAGTTACAAGGGTAAGGATATGGCATATTTCTATTTGAATATAGAAAAGTTGATAGTTTTGCTAAAGATGGTCAACCTATTGTAATTAGAGTTTAATGATTTAGGATCATTATATAAATATGATGATTTGATTATGACTATGCTTTAATGAAAATATCCATATATGACGGATTACATATCGTTTTCTAAGATGTGTTGTTTAGATTATTTTATATAGATAATTTGATTGTTTTTTTAAATTGCATTAGATTAGTTAATGAATTTAAATTGTTTATAGTTTAATTATTTTAATTAATTAATTATTTTGTTTTTAGATTGATAGTGTTTTATTCTCGTTTTAATTAGATTAGCTAAATTAAAGAGAATAAAATCCAATAAAACTTTAGGGTAGCCTTGATTCTAAAGAGATTTGCAAAGACATTGTGGATACGATATCCCAATTACCACTAGTACAAATAATGGGAAAAGACAAAAAATTATTGTAGATACTTGACACGTGTCAATTTTTAGTGTCGTTGTCGGGGATTTTTAAAATAATCTCTTGGAAACCTTCTTGTTGAATGTCAAATAAAATGGCAAAAGACGAGGAAGAACTAAGTTTTAGGCAATCTTATATGAATGTCATAGCTTATAAACCTGTGTATAACCTTTACACAAGAATTTGTGGAATTTGAATTGAAGTTCGGATTCATAAATTCTTTGTCGCATTTCTATGGTGAGGATAATGAAGATGCTCAAAAATTAATTAGAGAGTTTGCACACAAAGTAATCATGTTGAAACTTAAGAATATAGATATAGATTATGTTAAATTAAAAGTTTTTCCTTCTATAGTAAAAGGCCAAAGTTTATATCGATTATTTTACCTTCTTCAAAATTCCATAACCAATTTGTCAAAGATGCTACAAGTCTTTCTTAATCAATATGCCCCTGCAAAACAAATTAATTTACATAGAAAAAAAATTTGTAATGCTAGAGTTGAGATTGGACAAAATTTTGATGAATTTTGGGATATGTATCAAAGATTGATTTCATTACGTCTAATACATAGATTCACAGAATAAACATTGATGCTATATTTTTATGAAGTATTAAATTAATTAGAACGAAGATTCTTAGACATGGTATGTGGAGGGTCTTGCTCGACACCACCAACTTTAGCAAGAGAATCTATAAATAAAAAGGCTAAACAATCTATAAGCAATATGGCAAGAAGAGTGAATCAATGAAGAAAAATTTAAGTGAAATGAATAGAAGTACATATAAGACATGAAATGATAAGATAGCTGAGCTAAAGACCATGGTAGAATTATTACTAAAGGATAGATTAAGCAAGGTAAAATCTTTTGTTTTCTGTAATGAATTAAGTCATTCTAATGATGAATGCCCTTTAAGACAGCAAACCAAAATAGAAGCTAACGTTATAATGAACCAATATGATGGATTTGTTGATCCAACTTATAACTTTAATAGTTATACAAATTACTCATAGCCAAATGTAGATAATCATATTAACAATCAAGGTTATGAAAGGTATAAAATATCAAATAATTCAGAAAAAGAAAAAGATCAAATAATTCAAAACATTATAAAATGATAAGACCAAGTTGAAAAATCAATTGAGTCAGATGCCAACATAAATAAGTGAATTTGTAAATCAAGGAAAATTACCATCTCAACCTTATCCTACTTTATATGAAAAAATACCAACCATAAAATTATGAAGTAAAGCGAGATGGTTGAACCTAAAATGCCAGATCGATTTGTTTCTAGAAAAAAATTAAAGTAGAATAAGAGAAAGAAATTGAAGTAACATGTAATAGGATTTCCAATGAAAAGGGTGATGAACGTGATAAAGATAAATCATGTAATATAAAACCACCATTCCATCATCATTTGGAAGATAATAGAATTGCTAAGAAATTGCAGGAAGAAAAATAAATATTTGATACATTAAAAAGAGTAGTAAATAATATACCTCTATTAGAAGTCATTCAAAATGAGCCTAAGTATCAAAAATTTATAAAATATTTATTCACTAATAAGATTAACGCTAATGAAAAGGAGAATCTAGGAGAACATGTATCAACACTAGTTCAAAAAAATTCCCTCCTAAATGTTCTGACCCTGGAATGTTTTTTGTTCCATTTACAATTCAAAATATAGGAATTTCTAAAGCATTGTGTGATATGGGAGCCTGCATGCCTTTATCTATTTATTTGCAAATGATGGATATACATTTAGAAGAAACTGAAATAGTGGTACAATTAGCAGATACATCCATCATTAAATCGGTAGGGTTACTAGAAGATGTACTGGTCAGAGTTAATGAAGTAGTCTTCCCATTAGATTTCTATGACTTAGACATGAAAGAAGATAATTTTCTAAATAGAATTTCTCTACTTTTAGGAATACCATTTTTGAAAACAACAAAAGCAAAGATTGATGTTTCAAATACAACATTTACCAAGGAAGTAGATGACGATACATTAAATTTTAATATATATGACGCAATGAAATACATAATGGATGTCTCTTCCTTATACACAGTAGATATGATATACCCATTAATTGACGAATCCGTTAGAAAAGATAAAACATATAAACTTGAATTAATAATAGATAATTTAGATGAAGATAATAATAGAGAGGTGGAAACAAAAAAAATAATAAGTGCTTTGGAATTATACAATGAACTACCATAACTTACTTATTACCTAGATTAATCTAGATCTCATTCAAAACTTTTTCCTTCTATAGTTAAAGCCCCATAATTAGATCTAAAAACTTTACCATATCATTTGAAATATGTTTATTTAGGGGACTTCAATAATTTACCAATGTTAATTTCTAATATACTGACAAGTTTAGAAGAAGATAGATTAATAAATGTACTAAAAGAATTTAAAAGAGCAATAGGATGGACCATAGATGATATTAAAGGATTAAGTCTAGTTACGTGTATTCTTATGATAAATCTAGAAAGTAACACAAAAGTTTCTAGATAAGCCCAACATAGATTAAACCTTTCTATGATGGATGTAGTAAAGGCTGAAATATTAAAATTATTAGATGCGGGAATGATATTTCCAATAGCTTATAGTAATTGGGTAACCCAGTCTAAATAGTTCCTGAAAAAACACGAATTACAATAAAAACAAATGAACATAGAGAATTAGTACCAACTAGAATCCAAAACAGTTGGAGGGTATGTATAGACTATTGGAAATTGAATGCCTCAACTAGGAAGAACCATTATCCACTCCCATTTATAGATCATATGTTAGAAAGATTTGCTGGAAAAACCCATTATTATTATCTAGATGGTTATTCAGGATTTCATCAAATACCAGTAGCCTCAAAAGAATAGGAAAACATAACTTTTACTTTCCCTTTGGTACATTTGGCTATAGACGTATGCCTTTTGGTTTATGTAATGCACCTGCAACTTTTCAAAGGTTTATGGTTAGTATTTTCTCTGATTATTTGGAAAATTTTATTAAACTCTTCATGGATGATTTTACTATTTAAGGTAATTCTTTTGATGAATGTTTAATTAGTTTAACTAAAATGCTTAAGAGATGCATAAAAAAGAATTTGGTATTAAACTATGAAAAATGTCATTTCATGGTTGATCAAGGACTTATACTAGGACATATAGTGTCAGATAAAGGAATAGAGTTATATCCAGCAAAAATTCAAGTAATCAAAACATTACCTTAACCTACTAAGGTTAGAGAAATACGTTCATTTCTTGGCCATGTAAGATTTTATAGAAGATTTGTTATAGATTTTTCTATAATAACACAACCTTTATGCAAACATTTACAAAAAGACATTCCTTTTGTATTTACCAATGATCGCAAGATAGCATTTCATAAATTAAAGTATTCTTTAATAACCGCATATTTTATTAAATAAACAAATTGTTCGTTACCATTTAAAAATAATGCATGATGCAAGTAACTATACAGTTGGAGTTGTTTTAGGTCAAAAGTAGGAAAAGATTCTAATGTTATATATTGTGCTTATTGAAAACTAGATTATCGTATTACTCAGATCATGCAGTATTGTGATAGTTAATGACAGAACAAGATTCTAAACAAAGACTAATAAGATGGATTTTACTTCTACAGAATTCGACCGTACTATAATCTATAAGAAATGAGCCGAAAATCAAGTAGCAGATCATTTAAGTAGGTTAGAAAATGGAAAACCACATATACCATTAAGGGGCGACTTTTTGGATGAACATTTATGTCGTATAAAGAGTAATGACCATTGGTATGCTGATATAGTTAATTATAATACCACCAATAGGTTATCACCCTATTTGACGAGATCTCAAAAGAATAAAAAAAAAAAAAAGAATTATAAACATTATTTATGGGATGATCCCTATTTTATGGAAATTTTGTACGAACCAAATAATTAGTAGATGCATACCACATCGAAAGTACAATCAATTATATCTCATTGTCATACTTAAGCCTGTGGAGGACATTTTGGTCTACGTATAACTACTTGTAAAACTTTAGAATCAGGATTGTTTGGAACCACTCTATTTCGTGATTGTTTTCTTTATACAAAATCTTGTCCAAATTGCCAATGAACTGGAAGCATAGAACGTAGAAATCAAATGCCTTTAATTCCTATTCTTTCGCGTGAAGTGTTGATGTATGAGGTATAGATGTCATGGGACCTTTTCCACCATCGAATGGTAATATTTATATTTTATTTGTTGTATATTATGTGTCTAAGTGGGTAGAAGCAAATGCTACTAAAATTAATGATTTAAAAATAGTGGTTATTTTCCTTAGATCAAAGATTTTTATGATTTTTGGAGCACCTAAAGCACTTATTAGTGATAGAGGTTTACTTTTTTTAATTGATTAGTTGTTGATCTACTTGCTAAGTATAAAGTCACACATAGGACATCTACTGCATATCACCAACAAACTAGTAGACAAGTTGAAACTTCAAATAGAGAAATTAACTCAATAATGGAAAAAACTACTAGTCTAACACATAAGGATTCGAGTCTTAGATTAGAAGACGCATTGTGGGCATATAGAACAACATTTAAGAAACCCATAGATATAACACCTTATAAGTTAATATTTGGAAAAAAATTTCATTTGCTAGTAGAACTAGAACATAAAGCTCATTAGGAAATAAAAACATAATATGATTTATAATGAAGCAAGAAACCAACTTAAGTTGAGCATTTAAGAATTAGAAGAACTTAGGAATGACACTTATGAAAATGCATCAATTTATAAAGATAAAAGCAAAGCATTTCATGAAAAGAAATTAGTTCCTAAAAATTTTCACGTAAGAGATAAAGCTTAACTCTTTTGTTAAAGACTTAAACTATTTCCTGAAAAACTATATTCAATATGGATATGGCCTATTATGGTTATGAATTTATTGCCTCATGGTGCAATAGAAATAGAAAGGTTCGAAATAGAAAAAATATTTAAAGTAAACGATCATAGGTTAAAAACTTATTATGAAAATTTTATTGAACGTGATGTGGTGATCATTAATCTCTTGTCTGAGAATCAAAGTTCGACACATAATGGTTAGAAGTTCAATGTTTACATTAACACGAACCATAAATGAAGAAACAATTAAACTCTAGATTTATGAAAAGTTGTGCAATAAGAAGAAGAAATAAAAGAAG
This sequence comes from Stephania cephalantha, assembly GCA_039657325.1. NCBI lineage: Eukaryota > Viridiplantae > Streptophyta > Magnoliopsida > Ranunculales > Menispermaceae > Stephania > Stephania cephalantha. Next base: position 25,772,626 of record CM077570.1, on the reverse strand, counting down.
CAACAACTTTAAAAGCCACACCTAAAGCGCAATAGCAAGCGAGATAAACACCGATTGAAATAAAATTTACTAATGAGCAAATAAAGGTTCAACATCTAAGATGTTTGATTGAAATTTTCAAAGATGATCCAGGGAAACTCTTTATCCATGTTCTGATCAATGAATTCAGCTTTCTGGATGTTCTACTTGATATATGTGCTGATATGAATATCTTGCCGGAACAATGGTTCAGAATGGCCAAGTTGAAGATTGATTTTATACCACCTTTGGCTGCCAATAAACTAAATGGTGCAAAGATCATTTCACTAGGAATGTCGATGAATGTGCCAGTGCAAGTGGGACAATTCTAATGTCTCACCAACTTCTTGGTAGTACTACAGATTGAAAAGGATTAAGTGATATTGATGGTATGAACTGTTCTCAAGAAAGGTGGAGCTATTCTCGATGTATATAAACGTATGGTTACGCTTAAAATGGGAAATGATTATATATGTCTTCAAGAAGATTACGAGATGGATGATTGCGTCAATGATGATAATTATGACGATGGCTATGAAGGGAAGAATTATTGTAAAGATGATTAACCTAAGGAGAACAACTACTAAGAGTTTAGTGAACCTATCGAAGGACATTTTGCCGATGCTAAGAATGATAAAGAGGATGAAAATGTCAAGAATGATGAAGAATCATTTGATGGTCAGTTTGACTCGCTCAATTTGAAAGACGAGTGATATAAACTATAAGTTTTAATTTGGGAATAATTTCATATAAGGGAGGTTGATCGAGCTAATGTCTTTCGGTAATAGTATATTTAGGATAATTAGGATATTTATTTTCTTTCTCCTTGTTACTTTCTTTTGGAATATTTCCAATAAAGAGGGGGATGATCGAGTCATCTTTCGGTTGAACTATATTTGTCTTTAATAAAAAAGTTAGTTAGTTGTATAATGTTTCCTAGTTACAAACCAAGATTTCATCTTTGAATATTTCTTGTTAGTTACTGATCAATTCTATCTTCAATATGATGAATATGTGTGAAATATTAGTAAAATATTTGATATATTGGAAAAATAGTAAAAATTGGTCAACGATACTAAATAACATAGGGAATCGCTTGGAAAATCAGTAGCAGTTTGCATAATTTTCTATGGAAAAATAAGTAATCAATTTCTCAGCAATTCACATTTATATTAGGAATCGCTGAGCGGTCGATAGACCACTGAGACCAATTTTCGAGATTTAATTGACGAATAGTCAACGAATCCACTTAAAATTTGATTCTCTTAGCGAGAATTTGTTTTTTAAAAATAGAACCCCAACTTGCCAAACCATAAACCCTTTCACATCTAAAAGCCTTGGTCCCATTCAATTGCTGATCAATTTTTGTCCAGATTCAACCCTTCAATGCTTGAATTATTGCTTATTTAATTGTATCCCATCTTGTTTAGGAGTGATTTAACCCTAAAAATTTCAAAATCAAGTTCATACAACAAAGTTAGGGCTTCAGTGGGAATTTTTCAAATTGAAGCTTGGAGAGGGATTCTAAAAAGCTAATATATCTTATTACTTATGAGATTAACTCTCAAGAATGTAATAGATTGATACTCTAGCGTTCTTTTCATTTTGATGTTTTGAAAAATCGATTTTTGATGATTTTTTTGACGAATGAGGTTGATGAAATTTTTTATTTCAAAATTGTTTTAGAAATACGAGTTTAGATAAAAAATCTAATTTGGATATAGGTTTTCAATTGAGTTTAGGGGTTTTATAATTTTTTCCAATATATACATGTACATAATTATGATAGGAATATGTCGATTAAATTATTTTAGACATATTATTTTCAAATATTTTGAGATTCAATTATAAAACCTTTTCACAAATTTGTAAAGCAAGATAAAAGAAAAGGGGGTAGTGCAATAAGAACCCAAACAGAACTATGCGAGCCACCTAATGAATATTATACCTACTGGAGTTAGTATTAGAGAACCTAGACTTGGAAGGGTTGAGCTTAGAAAACAATCCCCATTGTCATTTAATGAGGAAGAATATTTTGATAATCCAAACCCTAGCTATTTAGTGCCTTATGACCTTTCATTGATTTGTGAGACCTAGAGCTTAGAGGAGGTACTATAGTGATAAGAAGAGGGTTATAAATCCAGAGAGGGTTCAATATTAAGAATGTAAGCAAGTATGAGGATAAAATTGTGAACATCATCTAAGAATGAGGATGCAAGCAACTTTTGAGAGACTATGCTGGTAGAGAAGAAATAGGATGTTCTAAAATTGTGCGACAATTTTATGCAAATGGGCTTGTTAGTAAAGAATAGGATAAAGTAGTAGTGCAAGGGAAGAAAATTGGTATTTTTGCCTGTAAGAATGAATAGATTTTTAGATACACCACGAAACAAACAGAGGACGGAGGGGATTACTCGAATGTCATTTAATTCGATATGGAATCATATCCTTATGCGATGATCTAACACACACTGGAGATTCCTATAGGGAAGAGATTTGCGTTTGATAGTGAAGGACACACGAAGTTTATCGAAACGCCTACTTTAGGAAAATTACAAAAAATTGGAGCTAGATGTATCAATGCATGATTTTATCTGACGAAGCGACACTTTGAAGTGAAGAACACTAGAGTTGCTTTACATTACCATATAGTGATGAAGAATGGTTATATCGATGTTGGGAAGATTGTACATGATTCTATGAAGTTTTCAATGAAGACTACGAAGAACGAACCACTACTATTCCCAATTGTGATTACTCAGTTGTATAGGCAACCTGGGGGTGGTTTTGATACAAAGTTCGATGTATTGACCAATAAGACAATAAATGATGCAGGAGTACAGAGAATGAAAAAAGTGGTAAGATACACTGACTCTGTGGCGGCCCTGCGCCCCGGGGTGACATGTCTCTGTGTACTCCTTGCGTAATGGGCCCAACTACACGTCTCGGACACATTTTGTCCTCTTCTTGTCTCGAAATTCGTGTCCACATGTGTTTTATAAAATTAGTTACTAGATTATACGTATTTCCTTAACTTATTCTCTTTAAGTATTAAAATGTTTATTAATTTCAATAACATGCAGTTTATTCTAATGCCTAACCATACTAGTGGGTTGTATCTTACAAGTTAACATAAAACAGCAAACACCTTAATTCATACAATTAGAATAAGTAATCTAGCAGGGTAAACATTATTCATAAGAGCAAATCCTACTGTGGAAAAACTGGAAAAATACTCCGTATATAAGCGACAGTACTATAAATAAGGTATATATACATGTACCTACCGTGTCATCTCAAGTCCCCCAATACCCAAAATAATACAAAATATCAAAATAAGCACGTACTAGTAGGTCCTTGACGGCGGGTAGTCAGATGTAGTCGCCTAGGATCCCCTTGCCCATACTAGTATTAGAATCTACACTCAATCATCACAAAAGACAGATGATGATTCTAGTAAGTAAAATCCCAAGGAACCCCTCTTAGCGTTCGCGTAAATAAACTAAGGAAATGCAAGAAATACTGTCAAGTAAACATGCGGAATGTAAAGACAAATAATTGTAAATGGCTCATTGCATAAATAGATAATAACTAAGGTAACAAATGTATGTGTTCGCTCAATATGAACTAGACAGTACTTCGAGTCACAAGTTGCCCTTAGTGGTCGAGCCCAATTGGCCCGACACTTTGTCCCTAAAAGCACTAGCTAAATCCGCTGAGTCACAGACACGTGCACTAAGGGCAAGCTCAGGTTGACATGAGGGACGGGTCACACATGCTACAAACAAGTGCATCATGAACACACAACCAAAAAATCCAGGGGAGTAACCTCAACCCAGGTCCAAGTAATAGAATGGAATAGTAAAACAACAAGGAAATGAAAATAATGAAATTTAAAACATAATCAAATACTCATAGTTTATCAGTTGGGTTTTACAAACCCGAAACCGCTCTCCAACCTCCCTGGACTCCCGTATCTGACTCATCAACTCCCTAATATCGAGCTATGGTCCACTAAGTCTTTTAAGGCCAATTTTATAAGTTTCGGTTGTTTATAAGTGTTTAGACATGTATTAAACTGAAAATCACCAAAACACCCTTCAATTCATATTTTATATGTCATTAGACAACTAATGGGTCTGCGTAGTGCGCTAGGTGAAGTTAGCGCGCTAGGGAATCATCAAGCGCGCTACTGTTCTTCATTTTGAAAAAGAGATGGAAACCTAGAACGATTAACACGCTAACCAACCCGATGAAGCGGGCTAATTGCCCTCTGTGACGAAATTTTCAAGTCGAGAATTTTGTCATTCCCCTCTCAATTAGCTACCTTAACTTGGTTTACATCCTCTCCATACCCAAGTTACTCTAAAACATTAGTTAGACTCACCTCGAACAACAATTAAGTAAAAATCCTCAAATCCCATCATTCACTAGTTTTTTCCAAATTCAACAAAACTCCAAATTCATTCAAAACCAGTGATAAATCCTCAATATAAATGATCATTAAACCCATAATTCATTAAGTTTCCATACAAAACTAGAGATCTAACCCTCTAACTCAATTTTTACCAAAAACACATAAAAATGGGTTCATTGAAAAGTGTATGAGATGAGGAAAATGATTACCTTAGTTTGATTCTTAGTTTTGATCTCTAAATTGATTGAATTCAAGCTTGAATCCCTTTTCTTCACTAGTTTTCTCAGATTGAATGAGAATTTGTGTGGTTTGATCAAAACTCCACTAACTTCCTATATATATATTTGGTTAATATCTAGTGTGCATACGTATCTCGAGGATTATCTTGTGGTTCATAAACATGCTGTCCCACACCACTTGATGACTCCATTAATAACTCCAATAGCACACTCGTTTCCTTATTTCTCTCATTATCATCATTTAAATGTCCATCTCATGGTCGTCCATATTTAGCACTACTGGGTGGGCACGAGCTACGCTTGTTAATGTTTTTAGCAACTTGCCTAATTAAACTAAAAGATTCAATTAAGATAACTACCATATCCAGAAAAAACTACTATACAATTTTTTTTTCTCTCTCTATCCACTTTTAAGTCACCACTTTTATGGTAGTTTAATTGAATTTACCTAAGAACCCCTACTTTTATTTTTTCAAAATAATTTTCACCCAATGAAATGTTAACATTGATGGGTACTTTTGTTAATATGGCTATTTTGCTTCAAGAATATCTTAGAGGATATTGCTATTATATATAAGATAAAATATAGGCTTTTCTTTATTTAATTAACCCACATTATATTAAGCCTTATCAAACCATATGGTTAGTGCTTTATTTAATAAAACTAACCAACTTATGACCCCACTAACCTTTGGCTAACCGATATTCGATGCCCCGCGTCAGAACATGCATTTCGATGCAGGCCAAAGCCTATTGCTCTAATTTCTTAATTGACTTAGCCTATGGTAACATTACCCATTTTATTTGATTACTTGGTCATAGTAACATGAATTAGTCGAGTTCCTTAGTGTACCTGTACTTCGCCTCTCGATACCCGCATTGACACGCACTTCGAGGCGGCTACCCATTTCACAACCTTGCACGATATAACCATTAAACATACACACATGTGATGTATTAGCAAATAAATTCATAAAATGCATCGCAATTCAACAATACAACACACAATTTGTTGTAGTACCTAGGTCGACATGTGCCCCAGCCTACCCGCGGCGTCCACAAGGATTCGAGCTGGCATCGATGTCTGAAATTATGAAAAAAATATATCGGCATTAATGAAACGGACCGTTACAGTTCTTCCCAACTAAATAATATTTCGTCCCGAAATTTAACATAACCGGATGTCGTACCGTGAAATAAATGAGGGTATCGTTCTCGCATCATCGACTCGAGCCCCAAGGTAAGTCCCTCCGTCCCATGAATGCCACCAATGAACTAGGACCTTAGAGAGCTCCCTGTTCTGAGAATTAGAACTCGTAGTCAATGATCTTTATTGGCCATTCCTCGTAAGTCACATCGGCCAAACTTCAATTTGCCCCAAATAAATCATTAGTCTCACTCGTGACCTAGCTAGTCTCAAATTGAAATGTCGGATGAACCCCAGCTAGCTTAGTGGGTAACTCTATGCAATATGCAACACTGCCAACTCTCTCCGAGATCTTGAATGGTCTGATAAATCTCGGCGCCAGTTTTCCCTTAGTACCAAACCTCTGCTAACCCTTCCAAGGGGAGGCCTTCATGTATACCATATCCCCCTAATCATAGCTCAAACCCTCGTGGTATTGATCTGCATATCTTTTTTGTCTATCATGTACAACTCGTAACCTCTAACAGATATGTCTTATATTCTCTGTGTGATCAACAACTATCTTCGGCCCAACGGTCACTGTATCTTTCGGCTCGCCTAATACGTAGGTGTTCTACAAGGCCTCTTATATAGCGCCTTAAACGATGGCATATCAATACTCACCCGATAGCCGTTATTATATGCAAACTCACAAAAAGGTAAATAATTCTCCCACAAATCCTCAAACTACAATATACAATCCTTAAGCATATCCTCTAAAATCTATATCGGTCGTTACGTGTCCATCGATCTTAGGATGATAAGTCGTACCAAACTTCACTATGGTGCCAAACTGCTCATGCATAACCTCTCAGAGCCTTGAAGTCAACCTGGGATCTCTGTCCGATACAATACAAATCGGCACCCCATGCAATTTAATAATCTCCTGCCGAAACAATATATTCAGTTGTGGGAATGTGTATCTCATAAAAACCTGAATGAAATGAATCGATTTCATCAATATGTCAATTACAACCCAAACTGCATCGTGACGCCTTGATGTCTGCTGCAGTCCACTGACGAAATCCATGGTGGTGTGCTCCTTTTCCATTGTTGAATGGGTAACGGCTGTAATAGTCCACCGGGTCTCCTGTGCTTAGCCTTCACCTGCTGGCGGGTCTCCTGTGCTCAGCCTTCACTTGCAGGCAAATGTGATAACTCCTAACGTACACCGTTATGTATGTGTTCATCCATGGCCTCTAGAATAGTCACCTCAATTATGGTACATCTGATACGACCATGATGAAGTGTAGCGAGATCAGTGTGCATCCTCCATAATCTTATCCCGTATATCCTAATCTGCAGGTATTCACAATCCCCTCCTATTTCTCAAACACTGATCTGTGGTCTTTGTCCAATCAGTGCACTCCGAGTCCTAAGCCAGACATTGAACCGCTCATTAAGCCCGTTAGCCATCTGACACTTGGCAACTCGCTCAATCGTACGATCAGAACTCTCAACTGACAACAAATGTGTTGCTCAGCCATAGTCAACACCTCTGCTAGGCATATAACCGCTACCTCATATAACAAGCCATGGTTGTGTGTCATATGTCGCAAAACAGTCTGACTATCAATCCGACTCCTACTCAATCCGTCTGCTACAATGTTGGATTTTATGGGTGATACTTAATAGCGAGTCATAGTCTTTCAGTAACTTAAGCCATCTCCTCTGGATCATATTCAGATCCCTCTAAGTTAAAATATATCGTAAACTTTTGGTGATCTGTATATAATACGAACCTCACTCCATAGAGATAGTGCCTCCAAGCCTTTAGTGCAAGGACGACTGTTGCAAGCTCCAAGTCGTGCACTGGATAATTCCCCTCATGGGGTCTCAATCATTTGAAAAGTTACTTAATTGGTCTACCCTCCTGCACAACACACGTCCAAGACCAATGGCCTATTCTTCCGTATAAACTATCAAAGTCTTGCCCGGCTCCGACAATGTCATTACAGTTGCAGAAGTCAACCTACTCTCCAGCTCATAGAAAACTTGCTCACACTCCTCTGACCAATCAAATCTAACATCCTTCTTGGGCAGTCTCGTCATCGGCGCGCAATAGAGGAAAATTCATGCACGAATCACCGGTAGTATCCTACGTATCCAAGAAAACACTGAATATTAGTAACAAACTCAAGTGTCCCTTTTCAATGTAGCCCGAATCTTCTCTAAATCTATAGAGATACCCTGATCACTTATTATATGCCCTAAAAATCTCACCGCATTCAGCTAGAAGTCACACTTATTGAACTTGGCGTACAATTTATGATCTCTCAATATCGTCAACACTGCCATGAGGTGTCTCTCGTGATCTAAGTCCTATTGTAGATCAAGATTTCATCGATGAAGACTATGAAAAATCTTTCCAAATACAATCTCAAGACCCTGTGCATCAAATCCATGAAAATCATTGGGACGTTAGTCAGCCCAAACGGTATAACTGTAAACTCGAATAACCCATACCTCGTGCTGAAAGCGGTCTTCTGAATATCCTCATCTCGAATCCTCAACTGATGATAACCTGAGTGAAGATCAATCTTTGAGAATAATCTGTTGCTTGCCAACTAATCGAACAAATCATATATCCTAGGAAGTGGGTAACAGTTCCTGATTGTCACTAGATTTAGTTTCATGTAGTCTATGCACATCCTCATCGAACCATCCTTCTCCTTCATAAACAACATTGGAATCCTCAAGGTGACACACTAGGGTGAATAAAGCCCTTCTCCAATAACTCATCTAGTTGTCGTCTAACCTCCTTTTGCTCAAATGGTAACATCCTATAAGGTCTACTAGCAATCGGCTACTTAACTGGTATTAACTCAATGATAAACTCAATAGCTCGTGGTGGTGGTAATCTTGGTAGATCATCCAAAAATACGTCAACAAAATCTCTAACTATCGGAACGTCCTCAATCCTGACCTTTGTCCTGACCTCCGGTTTAACTACTGCTGCAAATGCCTCCATCTCGTTTGTTGTAGCTAGCCGTCCTCTAGTGATATGTAAGTTAGTTGCGGATCCAACTAGTGAGAACTTCAATATCTTGAGAATATAAAACTCAATTCTCTTACCATAATAATCTATCTGTGCATGATAGGGTAACAACCAATCTATCCCGAGAAGAACGTCAAACTCTAGGTATTCTAACATTCAAATATTTATCAGTAACTAATGTCTCTCAACCTCTATCATTACATCTATACATACTCGGTTAGAGTATATCTTATCCCCAGCAGTATTGAGAACAAGGTGTGTGTCTAGTGTTTGTGTAACTAACCCTAACTCTCTAACAATATGTCCAACAATAAATGATAAAGTGCAACCAGAATTATGTAACGTACCCTCGAAGAGCTGTCTAGTCGCCCCGCCATCCGGCTACGCTACTGTATGGGCTCTCTCAGGCCTACTCTTGCTCTCGACATGGTGACAGTGGTTTCCTGCTATCTATCCTCAAATGTCCCCTCTGACTACACCTATGACATCTGCGGTTGTCTTGCCTATCACCCTATCCCCGAACCCAGTCTCTATGACCCCTATCATGTCCCCTGATATCGAACCTAATGGTACATTTGTGGTGATGGCTTACGTTGATCTGTCGATGCTTTGGTGCGATGGCGTAAACCGGATGTCTCTCCTTATACTACAACTGACTACCCTGGGATCATCCCTACGGGCCTTGTCCAGTCTTTCATCCCTCCGACCTCTATCCAAATGACCCCTTTGTCTTTTTAGCCTCTGGTCCAGCCGAGAACTTTGTCCTTACTATACCTCAGTCTTAATGACACGTTTGCCATCTCTTTGCATCAGGTAGGTCTCTGCAGACGCTCAGTCCCAGCTACATCCATCGAGAACAGGAGTAAGTACTGAATCTCTCCATATACTGCAATAAACCCCGTTTACCCTGTTTGAGGGTTAGAAACTCTTCTCATTTCAATCTCATCTCCATGGGTATGTACTTATCATATAACAACTCCCTAAACTCAGCCCATGTCTTCAGCTCTGGATGGGTATCCTGATATGTGGTCCACCAGACTGCTGCGTGGCGTCTCAAGCATGCCCCGAATAACCTTATCTAAACACTCTCATCGTTCTTCATTAGCTTATGGAAATGCTGATGAGACACAATCCACTTCCCCACAACCTTAGGATCACCATCTTCGTAAAAGAACCCTGGCTGAAACTTCAGAAACTCTCTCATCATCTTTGCCTCTAGAGCCAAGATGAATCCTGATGTAGCAATAGAGGTAGTAGTGGTAGTAGTTATATGATCCGTGGTCATAGGAGGAGGCATAGGAGTCAGCGTCTCTAGTGGAACAACAATTGTAGTGGCTCTCTATGTCTGTGTCTCCGTTGCTATCCTCTTAACGGGTGTCTAGGGAACAACCAGGGTGATGGCTGTCCTAGTAGGTACGATAAAGAACTACTACGGCTCTCTTGGTGCGGCAACCGCTGTAGCAAGTGTCGTCAGTGTGGTGGTTTAATCTCGTAAAAATGTAGTACCTCGACCATCAGAGTCTCTTTAACCGAGAGTCGATCCTCTATACTAGCTGTAACTGGGGAGTCCTTAGCTACATCGCTAGCTTTGATCAATCACATGAGGCGTAGTCGATTGTCTATCCATAATCTGCATGGAGAAGCGTGCTCTGGATCAGCCTTTAATGTATATACGTATATCATATATATTAAATGAAGATATAACACGTGTATAAAGCCTATCTCTACCAGCCTCACATATCTTCCCAACTAAAGTTTTATGGCAATAACTTCAGGTTTCCACAACTAAAGTTTATTTATTAAATTTTACGCATTTTCATTTTACATTCCCAAGTTCCTAAAACTCTTGCTCCGATACCAAATGTGGCAGCCCTGTCACCCTTGGGTGACGTGTCTCCGTGTACTCCTTGCCTGGTGGGCCCTACTACATGTGTCCGACACCTGCTAGTCCCCCTCTTATCTCGAAATTCATGTCCACGTGTGTTTAATCAAATTAGTTAGTTGATTATACGTATTTCCTTAACTTATTCTCTTTAATTATTTAAATGTTTATTAATTTCAATAACTTGCAGTTTATTCTTATGTCTAACCATACAAGTGGGTTGTATCTTACAAGTTAACATAAATCAGCAAAAGCCTTAATTGGTAGAATTAGATTAAGTAATCTAGCATGGTAAGCATTATACCTAAGAGCAAATCCTACTGTCGAAAACAAAGAAAAGTACTCTGTATATAAACGACAGTACAAATAAACAAGGTATATATACATGTATCGTGTCATCTCAAGTCCCCCAATACCGAAAATAATACGAAATATCAAAATAAACACGTAGTAGTAGGTCCTCGATGACAAGCAGTCAGATGTAGTCACCTAAGATCCCTTTGCCCCTATTGGTACTAGGATTTGCATTCAATCATCAAAATAAAAGATGACGAGTCCAATAAGTAAATTCCCAAGGAACCCATTTGAGCATTAGCATAAATAAAGTAAGGAAATCAAAGAAGTACTTTTAAGTGAACATGCGAAATGTGAAGACGAACAACTGTGAATGGCTCATCGCATGAATAGATAACAGCTAAGCTAACAAATGTATGTGCTCGCTTTAGAAAAACTAGACTATACTTCAGGTAACCAGGTTTCCACTAGTGGTCGCGCCTAACTGGATCGACACTTGGTCTTTCGCGGTACTGGCCAAATCCACTTAGTCATTGGCACTTGCACCAAGGGCAAGTTCAGGTTGATGATCATTGAGGGTCGGGTCATACGTGCTACAGATTAGTGCATCATGAACACACAACCAGGAAATTCGGGGGAGTAACCTGAACCCACATCCAAGTAACAAAATGCGATAGTAAAATAACAAGGAAATGATATAAATGAAATTTAAGACAGAATTAAATACTCAGTTTTTCAGTTGGGTTTTACAAACCTCAAACCGCTCTCCGACCTCCCCGGACTCCCATATCCTATCCGTCAACTCCCCGACACCGAGCTACGGTCCACTAAGTCCCTGAATTCCAATTTTATAATTTTTGGTTGTTTATAAGTTTTTAGACATGTATTAAGTTTAAAATCACCAAAACAACCCTTAAATTCATATTTTATAATTCATTTGCGCGCTATTGGGTCTACCTAGCGTTCTAGGTGAAGTTAGCGCGCTAGGAAATCTGTCTAGTGCACTACTGATCTTTATTTTGAAAGTAGTTGAAAACCTAGAACGATTAGCGCGCTAACCAACCCAATTAGCACGCTAATTGCCCTCTGTGACAGTATTCTCAAGTCGAGAATTACGTCCTTCTCCTCTCAATTAGCTACCTTAACTTGTTTTACATCATCTCCATACCAAATTGACTCCAAAAAATCAGTTAGACTCACCTTAGAACAACAATTAAGTCAAAATCCTTAAAGCCCAAAATTCACTAGTTTTTTCCAAATTCCATAAAAATCCTAATTCATGTAAAAATAGTGATAAATCTTCAATAAAAATTATCGTTAAACCTATAATTCATTAAGTTTCCATTAAAAACCAGGGATCTAGCCCTCCAACTCGAATTTTACCAAAAACACACAAAAATGGGTTCATTGAAAAGTGTATGAGATAAGAAAGATGATTACCTTAATTTGATTCTCAGTTTTGATCTCCAAAGTGATTGAATTTCAGCTTGAATCCCATCTTCTTCTCTTGTTTTCTCAGATTGCATGAGAATTTGAGTGGTTTGATCAAAACTCCACTAACTTCCTATATATATGTTTGGTTATGATCAAGTGTGCATACATATCTTGAGGATTATCTTGTGGTTCATAAAAATGTTATTTCATACCACCTGATGAGTCCATTAATAACTCCAATAGGACACTCATTTCCTTGTTTCTTTTATTATGATCATCTAGATGTCCATCTCATGGTCCTCCTTATTTAGCATAAACTATAGGCTTTTCTTTATTTAATTTACCCTTATTATATTAAGCCTTATCAAACCATATGGTTAATGTTTCATTTATCAAAGTTTATCAACTTATAATCCCACTAACCTTCAGCTACCCGATATCCGGTGCCCTGCGTCTTGACAAGCATTTCGAGGCACGCCATAGCCTATTTTTCTAATTTCTCAATTAACTTAGCCTATGGTTATATTACCCATTTTATTTGATTACTTGGTCATATTAACATGAATTAGTCGAGTTCATTAGTATACCCGTACTTCGCCTTTCGATACTTGCGTAGACACACACTTCGGGGCAACTACCCGTTTGACAACCTCGTCCTATATTACCATTCAACATACACACATGCAATGTATTAACAAATAATTTCATAAAATGCATCGCAATTAAATATTAAAACACATAATTTGTTATTGTAACTAGGTTCATGTGTGTGTTTGCCTACTGCGGCATCCACGTGGATTGGAGGTGGCGTGCATGTGTGAAATTAGGAAATAAATAGTGGTGTTAATGAAACGGGCGATTCTGACTCGGAGGATGAATGAGAAATATTTTATGCGATAAATGCGAGAGAAACAAGAAGGCAAAGCTGCAAAGAAGATAGAAGGACGACTAAAGAAGACACACTGAAAGCGGCAAGATTGATGGCTCGAGTTAATGTGCTAAGTGTTGATATGAGTTCAACACCATTTTCGTCATAGCCTAGGATGGGAGAATTTTTCCAGATCAGATTTATTTCACTTATGTGCAGCCAATCGAAAATTCAGTGACATGATGAAATGATAGCAGCTAACGAGAGGACTTTACAACGTTATCTTTCTATGTCTGAGGACTTACAAACTAGCTGATAGTTTAGTTTCACAACCTTCTGTACGAATGGATGATGATAATGAAAATAACTACAAATTTACTTCTAGACACCACCATGTGTTGTTTATTTTCTTTTTTATGAAATAAATTAATGAATGATTAAATGTATTGCTCTTGCTTAAGTTTTGGCTTATGAGTTAAATATATTCCATTTGCATTCTATTAATTTGAAGTATGTAGAATTACATATTTGTCTATTTCATTAAATCTTTATTACACATATCCATTTTTTATGCTTCGCAAGGTATATTTATTTTGATGGAAACACGACTTAAGTTTTAAACCTTGAGGACAAGGTTTTGAATGAGTTTAGGAATATTTTAGATGAAGCATAACATGCATATAAAAGAAAGAAATGAAAGAATGAAAGGTAGAAGATGAGTTCTGAATTGATGTAAACTTTAAACTTTTGATCCAATATTCAAGTGAGTTGATAAAATTTTTAAAATATCTTCCGAATTCTAGTAAGTATGAATTTCATTTTACTTTATTTTTAGTTAGGAATATAATATAATGGAATGAATATATAATAGATTTTTTAATGGAAGTGATATTTTTATTATCAAAGTGATTCTATGATAGAAGGAATCAATTTTTATACCCTTTTTGATTAACTTTACTAGTTGATGTATGCAATTGATTAGCTTGTGTTAGTCATGAAAATGGGTAGAGGATCAAAACAACAGTGCAAGATGAACAAGAAAGATTTCTAGGAATCATGTGCTATAAAGGCTATTTATTAAGTATTTTTATAATATATATAGAAAAATATTATTCCACAATTGGAAGAATAAATGTGTTAGAAACCAATAAATTCTTATAGTTAGGAAGCCTATTTTCTTCAACTTTAGTGGACAGTGAGAAGTGCTAACAAGAGTCTACAAATGTATAGAGAGTCTTATAGATTCCATATGAAATGGTGTAGGGAATCTTTATTGGAAAAAAGTGAGAATGTCGAAAGGAAATGGAGCAAGGACTCAAAAGTCAAATGAGAAAATATATATAATAAAGAAAATAATTAGAATAAAGTAAAATAAATAAGAGATGAAAAAGATGGATGTTCTTAAACTCTTCATAGAAAATATAAGTACTTGAAGAAGTTAATTATTTCTTAATCTAACACGTTTTATAAGATATATTCATTGGTATCTTGGTAAAATTTCTATTGATTTTGATTGTGGTACTATTTATGAAGTATTTTTTAAAACTAAGATTAATCAAGTGGTTTTTGTGTTTTGAGATTCTACACTAGTAATCGTAAGCTTGATGTTTCTCAATGGAGATTTAGAAAACCTATATTATGTAATGGCTTTGGTATTGAACTTTAAGTACTAAGGGGTATTACATTAGGTGGACGAGTTATCATTAAGGGATGGTTCGTTTTGTATAAATCATTATATTTTATCATAAATCTCATTTACTTATGGGTAATATGTTTTTATTTGAAGATCACTTATATCTAAAATTTCTATTTCATAAAATTAAGATGAATTAGACTGATATCTGTATATAAATAATGAAAAAAGATTATGTTTGAGAGAATTCCTTTCCATCTGGACAACGAAGTGCTAAGTTTGGGGGTATTTGACAAGTCAATAATTAGACATGTTTAACAGTGTAATTTAGGTGGATTTTTTATATAAATGATGATATTACACTATGTATTCTCTTGTTTTTATAATTTCAGGATTTAATTAGGAAAAATGAAGAAATTAAAGAAAAAGAGGGAGACGAGCAAAATAGTCAATTTCATAATGAAGCCACGATTAGCCAATGATATGAGATTATACAAGAATCGTTACCAAAATTAGAAACAGAGAGGAGTCAACGAATCTACAACGAATTGGGAAATACACAGGAATTAATGGATGAGTCGATAAAGCACAAAGAGCTATTTCCAATTATTAACACACCGACTTGCATACAAAATTGGATTTGTTGAGGAATCACTGAGGTTGGCGAAAAAGTATTTTAGATAAGAATAAGCAAATTAAGTTATTCTATGATATTTACACTTAGGAAAACTATAAATATGACCTTATAAGCCCTCAATTAGCCATTATTAGTTTCAATGTCTTTTAAATTAGGTTTTAATTTATTTTGCTTTTGGAGACTCTTGGAGATTCAAGACTTATTTAATGAAAGTATTTTGCATTAATGTCTTTCAATTATTTGTTTTTTGCAATGTATATTATTAATTTATGTAAGTAGTTTATTATTCTAAAAATACTTTAGACATGATTGTTAATCGCTCATTAATTTAGTCATAATGTAGAATTTATGTGCTTAATGCTTTCAACCAGTCACACACATCAATCATTGTTTTAATAAGTCATTTTTCCGTATTCCAACTAATGATTCTTTATTTTGAGTGCATAGTGGCCAATATGTTTCTTAGTATAAGGTATCAAAATCTATGTCTATGATTATTGATAACAATCATAAAATTAGTAACTAGGATTAATCTATAGGGGAAAATGACCTGAGTGGATGTTCTTAGTGATTGTGTTCTAAGTTATTTAATGACTAGCATAATTCAGGTTTTTATTTAGTTTGGATTATGTATGACTTTTATTGAGTGTAAATGCTTTAGTAATTTTGTTTCATTGCATTTTATCTAAGATATAGAGTTACAAGGGTAAGGATTTCATTTTTTTTCATTGAATATCAGAAAGTCAATAGTTTGCTAAATATTATCAACCTATTGTGATTAAAGTTTAATAATTTAGGATCATTATATAAATATGATAATTTGATTATGACTATGCTTTAATGAAAATGTCCAGATATGACAGTTTACATATCATTGTCTATGATATATTGTTTAGATATTCAATTTATATTGACTATTTGGTTTTTTGTTTGAATTGCATTAGATTAGTTTATTGAATTTAAATTGTTTATAGTTTAATTATTTTCATTAATTAATTGTTTTGTTTTTAGATTGAAAGTGTTTAGTTCCCATTTTAATTAGATTACTTGAATCGAACAAATTAAATCCAATACAACTTTAGGGTAGTTGTAATTCTAAAGAGATTTGCAAAATCCATGTGGAAACGATATCTCATTTACCACGACTGCAAATAATTAAAAATTTGAGAAACTATTGTGTATGCTCGACTCTTGTCAATTTGTTCACCATATTGCTTAGATTGTTTAGCCATTTTGATAATAGCTTCTATAGCTAAAGTTTGTGTTAGTTCGAATAAAGATCCTCCACATACTGTGTCTAAAACTATTCATTCTAGATGGTTTAATCCTTCATATAAATATTGCACTAAAGCTCTTTTTGTAAATCTATGTTGTAGACATATTGAGATCAATATTTGTTACCTATACAAAAACTCATCAAAGTCTCATCAGTTTCCATCATAGCATTACTTATTATTTGCCTTTGTAAACTAATTTTTCAGGTTGGAAAGTATTTATCTATAAAAGCTTGTAACATGTTGGACCAAGTGGTTATGGAATTTTGAGAAAGATAGAAAATTCAATCCAGAGCTTAACCTTTTAATGAATAAGGAAAAGCTTTCAGTTTAACATACACAAGTTCTATATCTTTAAGTTTCTTCGCATTTACTCTCCATATATAGTCTATAGTAAATGTTTGAGGATCTTTATCATCTTCACCATGAAAGTGTGGTGAAGATATGACGAGTCTAAACTTTAATTCAAAGTCAGCAATTCTACAAAAAAAGCAATGCACATTGGATCATACGCCGCCACATTTTTATCATATTACCTAAAAGTAAGTTCTTGCTCGTCTTGTATCATATTATATGAGATTCAACTAGAAAGATTCCTAAGAAATTATATTAAAATATCTGCCAACAGTGCCAAAAATTGATACGTGTTGAGCGTGCACAATAAATTTTTTGTATATTTATAACTTGTAATAGTGATAAGCGGGATATCGTCTCCACGAGGATTTTGCAAACTTCTCAAGAAAGTGGGATTTTATTATTTTGTTTATTTTTCTTTAATTTATTAAATTACAATGGGAATAAAACTATGTCTAATTAAACCATGTATATAATTTAAATTAAACTAATTAATCTAACTAAACTAACACAATTCAAATCAAGTAACTAATAAAAGATAAACATCTAAACAAATCCTCTAAAACAATAAAATTAAACTGGATTGCCTCTGAACATTCAAACTTAACTTAACTTAACAAACATAGCATACTAGATATAATTATATCATGGAATCTTTAGTTCATTAAACCCAATATCATAATAGGTTGATAACCTTTATCCAGCCACCGAACTATATTCAATGGAAAAAAGCCATATTCTTATCATTGAAATTCTATTTGTTAGATAAAACGCAACAAACTAGAAATTACGATAGCATTAACACTCCTTGTAAATCATGCCTAATCTAAACCAAATAAAAGGCTAGAATATGCTAGTCAATAAATAACTTAAAACACAATCACCTAGAACGTCCACTCAAGAAATTTCTCCTATTTATTAATCCTAGTTACTACTTCTATATAATTGTTGTCAATAATTATAGTAAAATTAGAATCAAAATATCACAATACATATTTGCAACTATGCATTCAATATAAGAATCATTAGTTTCAATACACAAGAACAACTTTTTAAAACTATGATTGATATATATGATTGGTTTAAAATATTTAGCACTGTATTCCATAATTATATCTAACATGCAATCCGGTTTAATTTATATTCAGAAAGTCTTTAGGTAGTAATCAAGAGCAATTGATTTTGCAGCCTAGAGTCAAATGCAACATTTTAGGTAGTACATATCCCAAACTATGTCAAACGTCTCGTGGTTATCTAAAGTTCTTGAAATGGAACCTAGCGATTCCTAATCGATTCCACTTATTACTCAAATTTCAGTTAAAACCTTGAACAATCATATCCATGCTCCACTGACTTTTGTCTGGCAATTAGTGTACAAATCCCAAATCGCTGAGGATTGACCAGTAGTAGTTTTTAGTCGATCCTTGATTCGCTGATGATTCATTGTGTATCTCCTCCACTTGATTAAATCCTTCATTGTCTTCTCTTTTTCATCCATTTCTTCACATATTCCAACTATTACCTCTATAACAAAAACAAGAGAAAATCTAGTGTAATATATCGTTTTACATATGAAATTAACTTAAAATATACTATAAAACACTATTTAATTATTGACTTATTAAATACCTCAAACTCAGCACTTTGCTATCCTAAGCAAAAGAATAATCTCAATTATATTCTATTTTCTTCCCTCGTTCTAATTTCCCAATTATGTACTCTTATTTTTAAACAAATGTGATCATTAAATAGAAACATATTTTCCTCATTAAAATAAAAAAATATAAAGATAGAATAGAATGATTTAAAGAACAACCCCTTATTTGACAACTCAACCTTCTAGTTATGAAATATATTTCAGAATTCAAAGTTAAATCAATTACCAAAGCTAAGCCACTATATTAGTTTTCTTAATCTCCACTGACAAGCATCAAGCTTACAATGACTAATATATAATCTCAAGATACAAAAAATCATTAAATCAATCTTTTTTTAAAATCTTTACAATGCCACCACAATCAAAGTCGAAAAGAATTTTTGATCACCAATAATTATCATTTCTTGTTTAATTTGTTGGAATGTTGGAATAAAAAGATATACTTCACTTAACTTAGCTATAAGCACTCGAGTTAAATATTTTATTTGAAGAGTTTTTATAAACATCCTTAAATTTTATCTCTCTTTTTAGATATATATTTCTTATTTGTTATATTCAAACGGTTTCCTAATCCATTTCCTTTGCAATCCCTTATTCTTTTTATAGGAATTATCCACACAATTTGTTCACCACCAGATTCCCTGGTCCATTTCTTTTGGAATCTATAGGTCCCTCTCTTCTTCATTTAAAAACTCTAGTTAGCTCTTCTCACTTTCACTATAGTTAAGGAAGTATTCTTTCCAACTTAGTAAAGTTTATTGGCTATTTCCTATTTTTTTCCTCAATTGTGGTATAAACTCTTTTCAATATATATACAGATACTTGATCAATAGTATTTGTATAACAAGGTTCATAGAAATCTTTCTTGTTTATCTTGTATTTTTGTTTTGATCTTCTACACATTATAATGTCTCATACAAAACAATCAATCCCCCTCTACACTCTTATAGTTCATACACAATCTAGGTTAAGTCAAATAAGGTATAACAATTCCTTTCTATCATAAAATTTTATATTTATATATATGACAATAATTAAAATTATATTCAATTCATATTCGCAACTAAATAAAGGAAAAGGAAGAAATATCACCTGTATCTTCAAAAACATGAAAATTTTCAGTTAACTTTGAACATCGAATAAATAGATTCTACCTTTTGAATCTTTCATACTTCGTTTCTTCATACTTCACTTTACTTAAATAACCTCAAAATCATTTCAAACCTTATCCTCAAGGTTTAAAATTAAGTCACTTTCCAACAAAACAAAAATACCTCGTGAAACATAAATGAGTTAAATAAAATAAATAATGATTAGATGAATAAGTTATCACAACAAGGAATTTCTAAATCAGAGAAAAAATGATGAATGGAAATTTTCCAAGCCTCATAGTAATAGAGAATAACACATCAAACATTGTATAGTATAAACCAAATCACAGCAATTGTATCATAGTAGCACACCATATCATACAGATAATCATAACATATTACCAACCAAGACCTTACATAGAATCACTTAAAGATAGAAAAAGTACAGAAAAAAGTAGCTCCAAACCACCGTCGAGAAGTCACATCGTCACCATCATCCCCTTACTCATGATGTTGGAATTGGTAGCTAACTGCAGGGTCATAGATAATGCAGTCAACTCCCACCACTGATGTACTTTCTAAAAAGACTCCCTAATTGGGCATTCTCAATTTGGTAGATGGTGTTGGAATATCAAATCCCTTGCATTGCAATCTATAGTTCATACATTTTTCAAACTCATGTAAACTCCTCAAAATTTTGCACTGGTTCTGAAACATGAAATCTTGATTTATCAGAGTTTGCATTTGATTATACAAGATTAACCCATCATGGCCATCTTCATTTTTTCAGTGTACATGCTAGTGAAATCTTCAGTAAGTGGCTTTGAGCTCTGCCTCAACCTCTCATTATATGCAACAAATCGCATTCTTCCAAAACTTTTTTGTTTTTTGCCCATATTATTCTTCTCTCTATGGTCTCACTTCTAAATATCTCATTCCTTTCCCACTACACCTCCGAATTTGTATAGTTCGACACTTTTTTGGTGTTTTTATGATTTCATCGGTGATGATCCTGAAAGGGTAAGCATTCAACCCAAAACCTATCATAGGAACTTGGTCTTGTTTTGCAAAATTGTGTGATCATCAATCGAAAATGTAACCCTTCATTTTTATTTGTGGTCATGGCAATCCTAATGGAATCATAAATGATTTTGCAAATGTTAATGTAACCTATCTCTTAGATAATGGGGTACAACAACACCACCTTAAAGTTCACAACCACATAGTACTGCAAAATTGGTTGTAGGCTCTCATTGATGAAACTATTCCATGTTTGGTTGTTTTCCTAAAGTTTTTTAGTTTTAATGTGTTTTGGATACCCATCCCTATCAGAGAAGTCAATAATTAGACATGTTTCAAAGTGTAATTTAGGTTGATTTTAGATATAAATGATGATATTACACTAGGTAGTCTTTTTTTGTGATTTTAGGATTTAATTATGAAAAATGAAGAAATGAAGAAAAAAAGGAAGAAGAGCAAAATAGTCAACTAAAGATCAGTGCCAAGGATTAGCCAGCGATATGAGAATACACTAAGAATCTCTTTCTAAATCAATAGCAGAGAAGAACCAACAAATCATCAGTGAATTGGAAAATGCACAAAGAATCGCCAGATGAATCGGTAAAGAACAGAGAGCTAAATCAAGTGATTAACTCAGCGATTTGTGTACAAATATGAGTCACTGACGAATCGGTAATATGTATACTTAGGACCTTAGGGCTTTGAAAATTACTCTCTCTAAGCTCCTTGAGCCCTTTATTAGTTTTATGAGTTTTAAAGTCTTTTCGATTAGTTTATTGTTTATTACTTTTGGAGACTTATTGGAGAATCAAGTGATTTAAATCAATCACATATGTTTATTATTAATATGTATGAGTAGTTTATTATTCTAAAAAATACTCTAGATATGATTGTAAACCGTTCATTAATTTAGTCGTAATGTAGAATTTTTATGTTTAATGCTTTAAATCAATCACATACGTTAATGGCGGTTTAATAATTTTTTTTGCCTATTACAACTAATGATTCTTTGTATTGAGTACATAGGGGCCAATATGCTTTTTAGTATAGAGTATATAAATTTGTCTATGATTATTGAAAACAATTATAGAAGTAGTAACTAGGATTAATCTATAGAGCAATATTACCCAAGTGGATATTCTAGATGATTTTGTTCTAAGTTATTTATTAATTTGCAATTCAGATTAATATTTGATTTAGATTAAGTAAGATTTTTATTAAGTGTTAATGCTATCGTAATTTCTAGTTTCTTGCATTTTATCTAATAAGTAGAGTTACAATGATAAGGATATGGCTTATTTTCATTAAATATAGAAAAGTCGATAGTATCCTAAAGGCTATCAACCTATTGTGATTAAAGTTTAATGATTTAGGATCATTATATAAATATGATGATTTGATTATGAGTATGCTTTACTAAAAATGTCTAGATATGATGATTTACATATCATTGTCTAAGATGTATTGTTTAGATATCTAATTTACATTGATATATCGATTATTTGATTGTTTGTTTGAATTGCATTAGGTTAGTTTATTGAATTTAAATTGTTTATAGTTTAATAATTTTTAATTTATTTATTTATTTATTTTTAGATTGATAGAGTTTAATTCCTATTTTAATTAGATTAGTTAAATTAAAGCAAATAAAATCTAATAAAATTTAAGGGTAGCCTTAATTCTTAAGAGATTTGCAAAATGCCTATGAAGATGATATCCCATTTACCACTACTACAAATAATAAGAAAATACAGGACACTATTGTGCACACTCGACACATGTCAATTTTTGGCGCCATTACCAAGGATTTTTAAAATAATTCTTGGAAACCTTCTTATTGAATGTCATATAATAAGGTAGAAAACAAGGAAGAACTAATTTTTACACAATTAAAAAAGAATTTCATGGCTTATGAACATATGTGTATTACCTTTACAACAGAATTTCCATAATTCGAATTGAAGTTTATATTCTTAAATTCTTTACCGTGTTTCTATGGTGAATATAATGAAGATGCTCAAAAGTTTATTCAGGAGTTTGCACACAAAGTAAGCACTTTGAAACCTAAGTATATATAAATAGATTATGTTAAATTAAAAACTTTTCCATATCTATTAAAAGGTCAAGCTTTAAATTGGTTATAGAATTTAGAGGAAGGTAAAATAACCAATTGGTCAGAGATGCTACAAGTCTTTCTTGATAAATATGTCCCAGTAAGACAAATTAGCTTATATAGACAAAAAATTAGTAATGCTAAGATGGAGATTAGAGAAGCTTTTGATGAATTTTAAGATGGGTACCCAAGATTGATTTCATTATGTCTAAAGCATGGATTAATAGAAAAAATTTTAATACAATCTTTTTATGAAGGATTAAATCAATTAGAATGAAGATTCATAGATCTAGTATGTGGAGGGTCTTCGCTCGACAAAACACCAACTTTAGCAAGAGAAGCTATAGAAATTGATAAACAATCTAAGAAATATTGTGAGAATAGTGAAATAATAAAGAAAAATCTAAGTGAAATGAATAGAAGGACATAGAAGACATCAAACGATAAGATAGATGAGCCAAAAACCATGGTTGAATTATTACTAAAAGATAGATCAAACAAGGTAAAACCTCGTGTTTTTGTTATGAATTAATTCATTCTAAAGATGAATGCCATTTCGATAGCAAACCAAAATAGAAGAAGCTAATGCTATAATGAACCAATTTGATGGGTTTGTTGACCTCGCTTATAACTTTAATAATTATTCAAGTTACTCACAGCCAAATGTAGATAATCATATTAACATTCATTGTTATCAAAGGTATAAAACATCAAATAATTTAGAAAGAAAAAAGATTAAATAATTCAAACATTACAAAATGATATGCCCGAGTTGAAAACCAATTAAATCAGATGGCAACACAAATGAGTGAATTTGTAAATCAAAAAAGTAGTAATGAATATACCTCTTTTTGAAGTCATTCAAATTGAACTTAAGTATCAAAAATTTATAAAATATATATACACTAATAAGATTAAGGCTAATAAAAAGGTGAGTCTATGAGAACACTTATTAGCACTAATTGAAAAGAAATTACTTCTTAAATATTCTGACCTCGGAATGTTTTTGGTTCCATGTATGACTAAGAAAATAGGAATTTATAAAACATTATGTGATCTGGGAGCCTCTATAAATGTTATGCCTTTATCTATTTATTTAAAAATGATGGATGTACATTTAGAAGATATTGAAATAGTGGTCCAATCAATGAGATAGATCCACTATTAAACCAATCTGATTATTTCAATATGTCTTTGGTCGGGGTTAATGAAGTAGTCTTCCCAATGATTTCTATGTTTAAGACATGAAAGAAGATAATTTCTCAAATAGTACTTCTCTATTTTTAGGAATACCATTTTTGAAAACAATGAAAACCAAAGATTGGTGTTTCAAATGGAACACAAACAATGTAAGTAGATAATGATACAGTGAATTTTAATATATATGATGGAATGAAATACCCAATGGATGTCTATTCCTTATGTACATTAGATATGATATACGTACTAATAAACAAATCATTTAGAAAAGATAGAATAGATAAATTGAATTGGTAATATAAGATTTATAAGAAGATGATGAATAGAGATGAGGAAATAAAAGAGATAATTAGTGACTAGGAATCATACAATGAACTAGCATAACTTACTTAATACCTAGATTTATTTTGATCTCATTTAAAACTTTTACCTTTTATAATTAAAGCCCTTGAACTAGATCTAAAAAATTTACCAGTTCATTTGAAATATGTTTATCTACGAAATATAATAAACGCGATAATAATTTCTACTAAATTGATGAGTTTAGGAAAAGATAGATTAATAAATTTTTTGAAAGAATTTAATGGAGCAATAGGATGGACCATAGATGGTATTAAATGAATAAGTCCAAATACGTGTATGAATCGGATAAATATAGAAACTAACATAAAGCTTATAGACAAGCTCAACGTAGATTAAACCTACTTACGATGGATGAAGTAAATGCTAAAATATTAAAATTATTAGATGCAAAAATGATATTTTTCAATGGTGATAGAAATTGGTAAGCCTAGTGTAGGTAGTTCCTAAAAAGACATGAATTATATTAATAAAAAATGAGCATGGAGTGTTAGTACGAACTAGAACTCAAAATGGTTCAAAGATATGTAAAGATTATAGGAAGTTGAATGCCTCAACTAGGAAGGACCATTATCCACTCCTATTTATATATTAGATGTTAGAATGATTAGCTAGAAAAACCCATTATTGTCGTCCCGGATGGTTATTCGGGATTTCATCAAATACCTATAGCCCCAAAGAATCGGGAAAAATTAACTTTTACTTGCCCATTTGGTACATTTGCTTATAGATGTATGCCTATTGGTTTATGTAATGTACCAGCAACTTTTCAAATGTGTATGGTTAGAATTTTCTCTTATTATGTGGATAACTTTATTGAAGTCTTCATCGATGATTTATTATTTATGGTAATTCTTTCGATGAATGTTTACTTAATTTTACTAAAGTGCTTAAGAGATGCATAGAAAAGAATTTAGTATTAAATTATGAAAAATGCCATTTCCTGGTAGATCAAGGACTTCTATTAGGACATATAGTGCACATAAAGTAAAAGAGGTAGATCTAGCAAAAACGAAGTAATCAAACGTTACCTTGCACTACTACTGCTGAGATAAATACATTTATTTATTGGCTATACAGGATTTTATAGAAGAATTGTGAAAGATTTTTCTAAAATAACATATCCTTAATTCTCGAAATATGTTCATTTCTTTCAGGGGCCCTTTCTCCCATATCTATTGGTGTTCTATCAATCGTATCTCTCTTTCAATCGTGTTTTCTCTCCGTCTCAATGGCGAACCAGGTGAAAACGATGAAAAAGAACAGATAGGGAAATTGATTCAATAAAGGTGAGTTTTATATCGGTTTAATGATTCTAATTAGTTTCGATGATTTACATCAATCAATAGGGATTTCGAGAATTTTAAAAAAAAAATTAAGTCACGATAAGCGATTAAGGGTTTATATATAAATATATTACTTTGATTTCAATAGAACATTCAATTAGTTCATACTCTAAACCCTCTCAACTAGGGTATACACTCTGCAACCTCTTAATGCTTGATTTTTGCCCTATTTCTCTCCACCAAATTGTAGAGCATCATGAGATAATCAATTCGAGCCATGTTTCGCGTGAAAATAAGGTATTCGACACGCAATTCGGTAAATACTCAATTTAGGGTGTTTTCCTCAAATTTATTTAATTCTAGCGATTTCTCGATATCTTCTCGGGGTTTTGATAGAAAATGATAGGACTTTGTTGTGAATTGGTATAATGGATTGATTTACGCCAATTTGAAATAAATCCCACTGGCATAGGATAGGGTTTTGAAGAATTGAACTAATGTGATTTAGTTGATAACTATTTTTGAAATGTTTTATAGTTGATATTGATTTACATTGGATTTCAGGGATGAATCGATTATTTGTTTTGATCCAATTTGACTCTACGGCCTATGGAAAGATTTACGTTGGTATCGAATGATTTTGTGGTGTTTGTTGGCTTGTTTTGATAATTTATTTGCAAAAATATTTATTTGTAGACGTTTTTCAGTTCAAAATAAATAATGTTTGCCTAGTTGACAGGTCATATTTGAAAATTTATAACTTCTCCGTCGGTGATCTGATTTGAGTGTTCTTGGAGTCTATGGAATGTAGGACATGAGTACTACAAGTTCCTTTAAGGTCATCATGAAAAATATTTAGGTTTCCAAGGTTAAAAAGTTACCCCAAGTTGGCTAGTTGAAAGCCATTTGAAACAGATTATATAAATCATTTTTTTGGAAACTGTTCTCAACCGTAATTTGTCTGCAGTTATCATAAGGTTTAGTGAATTGGTTTCACTTGAAGCTTAACCCATAATATAATTAGATATGCACAAAAGCCATTGGAAACATTTTCAAGGTGATTTGAAGCTCAGGAACACCAAAAATTGAGCAAAAATTGGTTGGTTGTAAGTAAACCTTAAAGTGATCTTTACTATTGATTGAATATCTTTGTATATGTAATTGTATCATAGTCTGTATTGCATTTTATCATTCTTGGTCATGCATACATAGAGAGAGCGAGAGGGATAAGCTTGTTTCAAAGTCTGGTTTGCTTGAAACTAGGTTTAAATCATACCTCTACGTCGTTTAGTGAGACTACCTGAGTCTAACGCCGATAATTTATCTCAACATTTCGTACAACAACAATGCCACAACGTTTATATATGTTTGATCCATTTCATGAAAAGTGACAAATGTTTTACGGCTGGTCATTTGTCAACCTATCACAACCCTCCTCTATTTTCCAAGAATGGAAAATGAGCTTGGGGCCTCCTCCTCCACTTTTCTGGTATGAAAAATGAGTTTGGGACCTCCCTTACCCATTTTTTGGTATGAAAAATGGGCGTCGAGTTCTCCTCCTTTATCCGGACTTGGGACCAGTTTGTGTAGTGCACATAGTGTACAACATAGGTGGTGTTTACCTCTACATTTGATGATCTCTTAATATTTTCTCGGTACTATTCTTGAAAGTCGACAACTTAATATAGTTAGGAGACATAAACAAAGTGGATTGCATGTCATGTTGACACATATATCTTATTATTTATTTGAAAATGCAATAACATGTCTTAATGTATCGGACTAAAAATTGCGGTATAGATAGATATGGGAATTTACTTACGACATCTTCAACTTGTTTTTATTGGTGTCAAATTCTATATGAAGACAAGGGACGAATGGACAAGACTCAAAGATTGTGGTAATTGTTTTAGGAATTTAAAGTAAAATCTTATTTTTAAATTATTTTTATATATACATTATTTTGGGATATTTGGGGAAAGTGTAGGACGAAAAATTCCATTCAAATGTAATGAGAGTTTCCTAAGTTAGTTTGAAATCAATAGAGAGGTTTATGTCTCAATTTTGGTCTATTTGGCATAGTAAAGTTGTGATCAAGCTATCGAGAGACTCTAAGTTAGTTTATAAATTTGATTTTGAGATATATTATTACCTACGGGGAGTTATGAGTCCTTTTAGGCTTCTCCCCAATTTTGTTGCCTATTAGGTGAAAGTTTTTTAGCAAGCCAATTTTTAGGAAGGTGTTGCTTAAATTTTTACAAAATACGAAGAATGATCCGTATGATTTCCTAATTTGCTCCACTTGAAAAAACCATGAATTGAGTTTCATTGAGAATATAAATTTAGTTTTGGAGCTTTCTTTAGGATTGTAATAAAATTTATTTTGATGTCAAAGTTAAAACAATGGGTTCGCCTTACTAGATTATCAGATGATGAAGATAATTTAGGTTGGTCAGTCATCTTAATGGCAAAGGGGCTGACAATGCGGCGTTGCGACACTAAATGACAAAAAAATGCTAAACTAAGACTAATAAGATGGATATTACTTCTTCAAGGTAATTCGACCATATTATAAAGATAAGAAAGGAGCCAAAAATCAAGTAGCAGATCATTTAAGTAGGTTAGACAAGGGAGAACCACCTATACCATTAATGGATGGATTTCCGGATGAATATTTGTATAGTAAGAAGACTGATAGCTCTTGGTATGCTTGATATAGTTAATTATCTTACTTCTAATAGGTTATCACCTTATTTGACGAGTTCTCAAAAGAAAAAAATTTAAAAGGATTCTAAACATTATTTATGACATGATCCCTATTTATGTAAAAATTGTATCGACCAAATAATTAGGAGATGTATACTATAGTCGGAAGTACAATCAATAATATCTCATTGCCATATTTATGCTGTGGATGACATTTGGTCCACGTAGAACGCATTTTCAAAACTTTAGATTCCAAATTCTTTTAGCCCACTCTATTTCATGATTGTTTGCTTTATACAAAAATCTTGTCCAAATCGCCAACGAATCGAAACTTAGGACATAAAAATTAAATACCTTCACTTCCTAAACTTTTTTATGAAGTGTTTGATGTATTGGGTTTAGATTTCATCGGACCATTTCAACCATTGAATGGTTATATTTATATTTTACTTTTTGTAGATTATGTGTAAGTGGGTAGAAGCAAAAGCTACTAAAACCAATGATTCAAAAATAGTGGTTAATTTCCTTAGGACAAATATTTTTATTGTTTTTAGAGTACCTGGTGCATTTATTAGTTATAGAGGTTCACATTTTTGTTATCGATTAGTTGTTAATGTACTTACTAAGTACAACAGTACACATAAGACATCTACTGCATATCACCCACAAACTAGTGGACAAGCTGAAACTTCAAATTGAGAAATTAAGTCAATATTGGAAAAAATAGTTAGTCCAACACGTAAGGATTGGTGTTTTAAATTAGAAGATGCATTATGAGCATATAGAACAGTATTTAAGACACCCATAGGTATGACACCTTATATGTTAGCATTTGAAAAATCATGTAATTTACTAGTAGAATTGGAACGTAAGGCCTATTGGGCAATAAAAGCATGTAACATGAATTACAATGAAGCAACAAACCAACGTAAGTTGAGTCTTAAAGAATAAGAAGAACGTAAGAATGACGCTTATGAAAATGCATCAATTTATAAAAATGAAACCAAAGCATTTAATGATAAGAAACTAATTCTTAAAAATTTTCAAGTAGGGGATAAAGTTTTACTATTTTGTTCAAGACTTAAATTATTACCTAGAAAATTCCGTTCAAGATGGATAGGACCTTTATGGTTGTGATTTTATTGCCTCATGGCGCAGTAGAAATAGAAAGCTTCGAAATAGGATAAATATTTAAAGTAAATGGTCATGGGCTAAAACTTTATTATGAAAATTTGGTTGACCATGATGTGGAGATCATCAATCTCGTGCTTGAGTAACAAAGTATGCAACGTAATGAAAAGAAGTTGAACGTTTACATTAATGCAAGTGATAGCGTTAAGAATGAAACAATTACACTCTGGATGTATGAAAAGTTGCGTAGTAAGAAGAAGAAATCAAAGAAGCATCAACTTGATGAGCACAACCTTTAGTGCAACAACAAGCAAAGAAGAAACTGGCGGAAGAAGAATTTACTGATGAGCAACTAAAGCTTCAAGATCTAGGATATATTATTGAAATTTACAAAGATGATCCAAGGAAACTCTTCCTCCACGTGATGATCAATTAATTCAGTTTTCCTGGTGTTCTTCTTGACATGAGAGCTGATATGAATATCTTATTGCAACAATGATTCAGAAAGGCCAAGTTGAGGATTAATTTTATATCACCTTTTGTTTTCAATAATGCAAATGGTGATAAGATCATTTTAATAGGAATGTCCATGAATGTGCCAGTACAAGTAAGACTGTTCAAGTATCTCACCAACTTCTTAGTGGTGCCACAGATTGAAAAAGATGATGTGATATTGATGGGACAAACTTTTGTTAAGAAGGCTTGAGATGTTCTCGATATAGAACAACACATAATTATGCTTATGACGTGAAATGAATATATGTGTCTTAAGAATGGTTACGAGATGGAGGATTACATCAAAGACAACAATTATGATGATAACTATGAAGAGGAGAATTAATACTGTGATATTACATTGAAGGACGTTATGCGGATGCTGAGAGTGATAAAGAAGCTGAAGATGTCAAGAATGATAAAGAATAATTTGACGGTTAGTTTGATTCGCTCAAGCTGAACGATGAGTGATCTCATTTATCAAGTCGAACCATTGACTATAAATAAAAGTGTAATATGGGACGCAACCCACATACTCTATCTTTACCTTCAGTTTTAGTATTAAGATTAGTTAGTTGTTTTTTATTCTCTTAGATTTTGACTCTTAAAATGAATATATTTTAGGAATATAATTATGGAATAATTTCATATAAGGGGGTGATCGAGCCAATACCTTTTTGTATTAGTAGATTTAGGATAGTTGGAATATTTATTTTCTATCTCCTTTTAACTTTGTTTTGGTATAAGTCCAATTGAGAGGGGGGAAGATCGACTCGTTTTTCAATTGAACTATATTTGTCTTTAATTATTTTCAGTAATAAAGTAGTTAGTTAATTGTATAATGTTTCCTAATTATAACTCAAAATTTCATTTTAAAATATTTATAGTTGATTACTGATCGATTCTATCTTAAATATGTTTAATATGTAAAAAAATTTAGTAAAATATTTGACATATTGGAAAAATAGTAAAAATTGGCCAACAAATTACTAGCAATACAAAATAACACTAGGAATCATTAAGAGAATTTGTAGCAAATTGTAGAATTCTTAGTTTAAAAATAGGTCAGCGATTTGTCAGCGAGTCACATTTATAATCTGAATCGCTGAGATAATCGCTGGACCACCGAGACCAACTTTCAGCGATTTAACTAGCGAATTGTCAATGAATCCACTTAAACTTCGAATCGCTGAGCACGGATCCGTGTTTTTAAAAACAGAACCCTAAAATTCTTAAACCATAAACCCATTAACACCTAAAACCCTTGCACCTATGTAATTGTTAATCAATTTTTGTCTAGATTCAACTATTCAAAGGTTGAGTTATAGCTTATTTAAGTGTATCCCATTAACCCTTGAAATTTTGAAATCAAGTTCATACAATTAAGTTTGAATTGAAGCTTAAAGAGGGAGTCTAAGGAGCTCATAGAGCATATTACTTGAGGGATTCACTATCAAGAAGGTAATAAAGTGATACTCTAGCATCCTTATGTTTTTGATGTTTTGAAAAAATCGATTTTTGATGATAATTTTGACAAATGTGGTTGATGAATTTTTATTGCAAAATTGTTTTAAAAATGAGTTTAGATACAAATTTTCAATTCGAATATGGGTTTTCAAATGAGTTTAGGGTTTCTACGAATTTTTCCAATTTATACATAACTATGATAGGAATATGTAGATGAAAATATTTTAAAGGTACTATTTTCAACTTTTTGAGATTCAATGATAAAACATTTTGACAAACTTTTTTTTATTACCTTGATAGTTTGAGATTTTGAAATATGGGGTTTCAATTTACCTATTTCATCTTAGCTGAGTATTTTTATGGCACGAGGAGGTAGAGGAAGAGGTAAGAGTAGTTAGCAAGAAAAAGGGAAGGGGGTACTGCAAGCAAAACCCAAGCAAAAGTATGTAGGCCACCTAATGAATATTTTATCTACCGGGGTTAGTATATGAGAACTTAGACCAAGGAGGGCAAAACTTAGAGAATAATCTCCAATGTCATCTGATGAAGAAGAATATTTTAAGAATCCATACGTTAGTCATTTAGTTCCTTATGGCCTTTCGTTGTTTTTGAGACCCATAGCTCAAAGGATGATAATTCCTCAGGGAGGGTTCAATATTAAGAATGTGTGCAAGCATGAGGATAAGATTGAGAGCATCTGCGGAGATCGAGGATGGGAGGATCTTTTGAGATACTATGCGGGTAGAGGAGAAAGTGGCTGTTCGAGAATTGTTCAAAAATTTTATGCAAATGCGCATGTTAATAAGGAATAGGATAAAGTAGTACTGAAAGGGAATAAAATTGATATTTCACTTGCAAGGTTGAATAGATTTTTTGGCCTACAAGAATACAAATAAAGGACAGAGGGAGATTACTCGAATGTCATTTATGTCGATAAGGAATTATATCCCTATGAGATAATCCAAGTGCTTTAGAGATACCTCCAGGAAAGGGTTTTGTGCTTGATAGTGAAGGACACGCGAAGTTTATTAAAACCACCTACTTTAAGAAAATTATGAAGAGTTGGACTTATATTATATATGCATATTTTTATCCAACCAATAAACACTTTGAAGTTAAAAACCTTAGAGCTACTTTACTCTACCATATAATGATGAAGAAGGGTTATATTGATGTTGGGAAGATTATACCCGATTGTATACAGTTTGTAATGCAGACCAAAAATAACGAAGGACTACAGTTCTCAATTTTGATCACTTAATTATGTAGGCAAGCAGGGGTGGGTTTCGATAATGATTTCGATTTATTGCTAGGAAAAATAATAAAGGATGCGGGAGTACCAAAAATGAAGAATATGGTGGAATACAATGACTCAAAGGATGAAAGAGAATCTTTTCATGCGATAAATGCAAGAGAAACAAGAAAGCAGAGCGGCACATGAAATTGATAGAAAATAAAAGTAGACGCATGGAAAGCAGCAAGATTGATAGCTTAAGTGAATGTGCCTTGTGTATATACGAGTTTGGCACCATTTTCATCACAACTTATGACGAGAGGATTTTTTTTGGACCATCGTTTCTTCACTTATGTGTAGCCAAATGAGAATTTACCAAAATAAAGAGATGATAGCCGCAAATGAGAGGGCATTACAACATTATCATTATATGTCTGAGAGAAGGCATAATAGTTGTTTTCAAGACTCGAGGAGAAGCATAGACATTCCATCTTTGTAGTTTCAATTTCCAACTGGGACTTACAACCTAGCTGATAGTTTTGTATCACAACCTTTTGCAGGAATGGATGAAGATGATGTAGATAACAATGATTTTACTCCTAGACACCACCATGTGTAGTTTATTTTCTTTTGTATGAAAGGAATGAATGATTAAATGTTATGCTCTTACTTTTGTTTTTGCTTATGAATAAAATATGTCCCCTTTGCATTCCATACAATTGAAGTTTATAGAATTAAATATTTGTCTACTTAATTACATTTTATTATTACACGTATCAACTCATTTATGCTTCACGAGGTATATTTGTTTTGTTTGAAATCTGATTTAATTTTAAAACCTTGAAGAAAAGGTTTGGAATGAGTATGGGTATTTAAGGTGAAGCATAACAAGCATAACAAAAAAGTAAGGAAAGAAATGAAAGGTAGAAGATAAGTTCAGCATTTATGCAACAAGTTCAAAATTTCGATCTGATGATCAAGTGAGTTGATGAAGATTTTCAAATTTCTTCTGAATTGAATTATGAATTTTATTTTATTTTTAGTTAGGAAAAGAATGAACATGAATATATATAATATATTTTTGAATGGAAGTGATATTTTTATTACCCAAGTTAATTATATTATAGAATAAATCAATTTGCATACCTTTTTTGATTAAATTTACTAGTTCATGTATGAACTGGATTGATTGCCTTGTTTTAGTCATGAGAATAGATAGAAGATGAAAACAATAGTGCAAGATGAACAAGAGAGATTTCTAAGAATCTTGTCATACAAAGGCTATTGATTAAGTATTTTTATAGAATATATATAAAAAATTATTATGCCTCAATTGAAAGAAGAAATGGGTTAGAAACCAATGAATTTCTATAAGTTTGAAAGAATAATTTCTTTAACTTTAATGGATAGTGAGAAGTGCAGACAAAAGTTTACAAATATATAGAGAGTCCTATAGATTCCTTTAGAAATGGAGCAGAGAATCTATAGTGGAAAAAATATGAGAATGTCCATATGAAATGGAGCAGGGACTCAAAAAGTAAAAAAAATAAAAATATTTATAATATTGAAAGAAAAAATAATTAGGATAAAATAGAAAAAATGAGAGATAGAAAAAGTGGATAAGACTACTTTCAGTACGAGGTATGATAAAGAAATGGCGAGTGTCTCCTCAATTTCTTCCTCTTCCTCCGAATTATAGTTAAAACTTAATGGTGGAGAAGGCCCACTAGGTACTTTAATTGGGGGTTATTCACTGAAATCCCCGTTGGCCTAATTGGTTTGGTGGCGCTTTGAACTTTTTTTGGGTTTTTCTACTACTTGTGCCGTTCCCTTATCCTCTCGAGTGCTTCTATATTTACCTTCTCCGGCCATTGTTTCAACTTTCAAAACTCACTAGTTAAAATACTAAAGAAACATGTAATTGAAAGAAACAACGTTGTCGAAAATAGTTCGGTAAAAGTCAAGACTTTATTTTAAAAGGACAAATCTATTTGGAAAGCTAGTTTTAAATTGGTTGTAAATGTAAAATAAAATTGACATTGAAGTGAAAAATAAAATATAAAGTTGAAAATCAGTTTTCTAAGTGTCGTAAAGGAATTAGGTGACAAATTGTAAGCTCTTTCCAAAATATAGCAACTTAAATTGAAATAAAACCATAACCAACCACCAAAACTCATTTTAAACTAGCTGTCTTAAACCATATTGCAAAAAATTTTAAATTTTTAAATTTGTAAACCATTAATAAATGTGATCACTATTCATAGTTATTTGAATCAATAAATCTATTTATGCAAGAAAATTGAATAAATTCCAACAAAATAATTTTGAAAAATATTGAAAAATTTTCGACAATCCTTGAATAAAAAATTTGTTAAAGTAAAGAGTTAGGGTTGATGTAATTACCTTCTTGAGAGTTAATCTCTCAGGATTGAAGCTATTGATCTCTTCTAGACCGTCCATTCAAGCTGTAAGTTCAAATTTTCTAAAACCCTTGTTTGACTCAACACCCCCAATATTGAGATTTTCAGTTTGAATGGGACTACTTTGATTTGGGAACACTTAAATACTAAAGGATTGAGCTTAGAATGGTTGAATATATACAATAAATTGAGATTTTGGTATAGGGGTGCAATGGTTTGCAAGTGTGAAAGGTTTAATGTGTATGGCAATTTAGGGTTGTGGTTTTAAAAATAAAAAATTGTGCCCAGTGATTCATATGTAAGTGAAATTGTTGGGAATCATTGTGTAAATTAGTGGAATATGACTTACTATTTTTACCGATTTTTGGCCAGCAATTCCCATGTATTGAGTAATCGCTGGGAATCACCAGACTCCACTTTTGCACTAATTTTTTTTATGTAATCCTACCAATTTTGGTAGCGATTCTAGTGTTAATTCAAATCGTTGAGAATTGCTAGGCCTATTTTTACTATTTTTTCAATTTATCATATAATTAAATTATACATCATTCATAATAACTCATATTAATGTAGAATTGACTAAGAATCTAAAAGTTTGAGTTGGACATGTAACTAAATAAACACCTTTATAAAATAAATAAATTAATTAATTAATAAATAAGCAAGTAAGTAATGCGACTTGCATAAAGGTCAGAAAAACAACTCGATCACTCCCATTTAATTGAAATTACCTCAAAGTTTAAAAATTCTAAAAATATTTCCAATACAAGAGTCAAAAGTGAGAGGATAAAACATATTAAACTAAAATAAACTAAATTCCTAGTAAAACTAAATAAACATAAAATAAACCTAAAATATGGGCTGCATCCCATAGAGTACTTTTGTTTATCGTCGTAGGCTCGACGTAATCCTTCTAGAATTAGGTTGGATTTCTAAACTTGAATTTATGATTTTTCACTCTAGTGCCATTCCCAAAAGTGAGTTCTCGACCATTAATTGTCAGAGTAATTGTTTTGTTAAGAATATCCATAATAGCTTAAGTAGTGGCTAAGAAAGGTCGTCTTACTATTATAAAAGGATCTTCGTTGATAAAGTATGGCATTATCAAAAAGTCTGTGAATACGGTGTTGTTGTCCATTTGAGATGGCATTCCGTGAACGCTCCTATTGGTTGAATCGAAGTTCTGTCCGGTAAAGAAAATTGTTCAAAAGCAAGTGAATTCAACTCCAATTGAGTATGTAGAAAGAAATGTATGGGCATGAGATTTGCATTAGAGTACGTACCACACTAAGCTCTGTAGTACCAACAACAACAACAACATAGCCTCATTCCCAAATTAACTGGGGTCGGCTACATGGATCAAACTTTTCCATTGTGCTCGATTAAGTGCAATTGATGGTGAGCTTTGCAAACCATTCAAATCCCTCCAAATTAATGCATCCCATGTTAACTTTGGTATGCCCCTACCTCGTCGAATTTCTACAGTTTCTATTAAGTCAAGTTTTCTAGTTGGGGCATTTGTAGGCCGTCTTTGCAAGTGACCAAACCATCGCAACCGCCCTTCCCTAATCTTTGTATCAATTGGTGCTACTCTTACTTGTCTTTGAATTTCTATATTTCTTATTCTATCTTTACGAGTTTTACCACACATCCACCTAAGCATCCTCATTTCTGCTACGTTCACTTTATGTAATT
Source organism: Stephania cephalantha (assembly GCA_039657325.1). Classification (NCBI taxonomy): domain Eukaryota; kingdom Viridiplantae; phylum Streptophyta; class Magnoliopsida; order Ranunculales; family Menispermaceae; genus Stephania; species Stephania cephalantha. The sequence goes on along the minus strand of CM077570.1, from coordinate 25,735,517 downwards.
GTTGTTGCTTTACCGCCCAACATTCACTTCCATAGAGCATTGCTAGCCTAATAGCGGTCCTATAAAATTTTCCTTTTAACTTAGTAGGAACATTTCAATCATAAATCACCCCTGTTGCACTCCGCCATTTCTTCCATCCAGCTTGAATTCTATGTGTGACATCATTCTCAATGTTACCATCATTTTGTATGGTTGATCACTGGTATCTAAAGTGATTTACCTTAGGAACTTCTACTTCCCCTAATTTTACCACACCGTCATCTCGATGTCTAGTGTTTCTAAACTCACAGTGCATGTATTCGATTTCTTCCTACTCAACTTAAAGCCTTTAGATTCTAATGTATTCCTCCAGAGTTCTAATTTCCTATTCACTCCATCTTTAGTTTCATCCACTAAGACAATATCATCTGCAAATAACATACACCATGGTATATCCATAACTAAAGTAAATAGATATGGGCTTAAAGCAGATCCTTGATGTAGTCCTATCGTAAAGGGAAATTCTTTTGTAGCTGCTCCAAATGTCTTTATACTCATTACTACTCCATCATACATATCTTTAATAGTGTCTATGTATCTAGCATGCACACTTTTTCTTTCTAGAACCCACCAAAAAACATCTCTAGGGACCCTATCATATGCTTTTTCTAAATCTACGAATACCATATGAAGATCTTTTTTCTTTTCTCTATATTCTTCTAACAATCGTCTTACAAGAAAAATCACCTCCATAGTTGACCTCCCAGGCATGAAACCAAATTGGTTCTCTGATATTGTTGTTTCTCTCCTTAGCCTATTGTCAATTATGCTCTCCCAAAGTTTCATAGTGTGACTTTTAAGTTTAATTCCCCGATAGTTTGAGCAACTTTGAATGTCTCCTTTGTTTTTGATGATTGGCACAAGTGTGCTTCTTCTCCAATCCATTGGCATCCGTTTTGATTTTAAAATTTTATTGAAAAGTTTTGTTAACCAAGTCAATCCAATTTCTCCTAAGCATTTCCAAACCTCTATGGGTATTTCATCTCAGGGCCACATGCTTTCCTATTTTCATTCTTTTCAATGCCTCTTTAACTTCTACGAGTTCTAATATTGCGTGTATAGTTTACATTTGTTTCTTTGTGTGGGTTTTCATCTATTATAGTATCAACTTGACCATCATTAAATAAACTATCGAAGTAACTTCTCCATCTCTCCTTAATATCCTCCTCGCGTGTTAAAACATTTTGATTTTCGTCCTTAATACATCTTACATGACTTAGGTCTTGTTTCTTTTTATCTCTTAATTTGGCTAGCCTATATATATTTATTTCGCCATCTCTATTACCTTACCTTGTATATAGATCTTCCATGAAATTTGTTTTAGCTTGTCTAACTAATTTTTTAGCTTGTTTTCTAGTTTCTCTATATTGATTGTATACATCTTCATCTTGACATTTAGGTATTTTCCTATACATCTCTATTTTAGTCTTAATTACTAATTGGACATCCTCGTTCCACCGCCATATTTCCTTCTTTGGAGGTCCCAAGCCCTTAGATATACCTAATACGTTTGATCCCACTCTCCTTATGCAACTACTCATTTCTAGCCACATTGTATTAGCATCTAAGTCAAGATTCCAAACATTTTTCTTTAGTAGTTTTTCTCTAAACTCTACTTATTTACTATGTTTTAGGTTCCACCACTTTATTCTAGGGTCGCTAACTCTTTTTTTCATATTATGTCATCGTGTTAGCTTAATATCAAGTACTGATAACTTATGTTGGGTAGTAAGTGCTTCACCAGGTATTACTTTGCAGTCTCTATATATTTTTCTATCTATTTTTCTTGTTAAAAGAAAATCTATTTGACTCTTGTTATGACCACTACTAAAAGTAATTATATGTGACTCCCTCTTCCTAAAACTAGTATTTGCTAAGACAAGATCGTATGCTGAAGCAAATTCTAAGATTGATTCTCCTTCTTCATTTTTATTACCGTAACCAAAACCTCCATGAACTCTCTCAAACCCATCGTTACTTGCCCCGACATGACCATTTAAATCTCCTCCAATAAAAACCTTTTCCTCTAATGGTATACTTTGCATAAATCCATCCATATCGTCCCAAAACTTGCGTTTGATGCTCTCGCTTAATCCTACTTGTGGTGCGTAAGCTCTGTAGTACCAATCCCATTTAATTTTATTGTGCAAGTTTATGCCTCCAGGATCACTAAGCATTACAAGACTCAAATCAAACTTTTTTTTTCTTCTTACTGTACTTGGATCTAGAAACTTTCATCTTTTTCATGATTTTTCCACTCCCTGGTTGTTTAATTCTCCATTCTTGAGTTACTTTCTTTTCTTTTGAAGTATCTTCGACTATTTCTTTATTTCGAATCCCTTTATCAGTTTCCATTGTTACTGCTTGCTTAAATTTTAGCATTAAAATTATCATATTAGTTTAAGTCTAAAAATACATTATCATTTATTTTAATATCAAATAATTCATCATATTCTTCACAAGTGTCATAGTTATGTTCATTATTAATCTTGAATTTGACAATTTTATCTTCAAATTCCATAGACATTGTTCTTTCATAAATAAATAACTTAGTTCTAGCCGTCTTTTGAAAATCTCTACTTAATAGTACATGCAAAGGATTGGGTGATGTTGAATCTTCCAATTCCATGTCATAAAAACATGCTAGAAATACTATATGATGTACTGGTACTAGGATATTTTGTAATAATCCATACAGTTTCATAATGGTATTGTTTAATAAAGTAAGGTTAATAGGTGTGTTAGTTAATGGTCATATTCTCAATAACTCATAAAGTTTAAGTGACATAACATTAATGATGCTCCGATATCATACATAGCAAATTCAATAGACATTTTCGTAGGCTTCAATGTTGGCTCAATACCATTAGTATAGCCTTTTAGAAAGCAAAAAAAATGTGTATTTTAGTTTCTCGGCCATCCATTCCCTAGTGGAATGACATTTTTCATTATCTCTTCTTCTTCTTCTTGTTCTATTGTATTTGGTACTTTAGTTTTCTTTTTACCTCTCTTTGGTGTGTTTTCTTGTGTATTCTTGTCTTTTTCATTTTACAAATAAAGTGTAAACTTGTGCTTGATTAGTAGTGTTCGTAGGTCGAGTAGTTATTTTAGTTTGATTGCTTAACTTGTTGATGTGTAAAGTCATTTGATTTAATTGATTTTTCTTCTTGTTAATAGACGTATTGGTTTTAATTTTATTTTGAGAAATTTGCGTAAAGTTTTTATGATTTTGGGTCATAAAGTTATATAATATTTGTTCTAAATTTTTTTGCATCGGTTGAATAGATTGTCGAGGTTGTTGCATTGGCGTAGGTTGAGTTGGTGCTCTTTGTATAAAAGTGGTATAATTTCAATTTTATGGACCATAGCAAAGGTTTGAATTTAGTTTTCCAATGTAATGGTTGTTGTTATTGTATTAGCTTCTAGGAGGACCAAAATATTGGTTCATAACCATGTTGACTTTTTTATTGTTATCTTCTTGTAAAGTAGGACATGCATCCGTAGGATGTATAACTTCATTACAAAACTCACATGATTTAACTTGATTTGACCCATCTTTTAATAGTATCTTAACCATGATAGATAATGTTTCAACTTTTTCGTCAAACTTATTACTTGTTCTATTATTAACCTCATAAAGTTTCTTTTTTGATGTATCAGTTTTATCACCATATTGTTTAGATTGTGTACCCATCTTATTAATAGCTTTTTTTGCTAGAGTTGGTGTAAGATCGAATAATGATCCACCACTTTCAATATCTAATGGTCTTTGTTCAAAATGATTTAGTCATTCATAGAAGTATTTTAATAAAGCTCTTTGAGTGTATTCACGTTATGGAAATGATGAAATTAATTTTTAAAATCTATCCCAAAATTCATTGAAGTCTTTATCGTCTTTTATTTTCACGATCGTGATTTCTCTTCTATAAGTACTAATTTTTCTTGCAGGCATATATTGACATAGGAAAGCTTCTAACATTTTAGCTCATGTTGTTATCGAATCTTGAGGAAGATAAAACAATCAATCTTTTGCTTGATCTTTCAATACAAAAGGAAAAGCTTTAAGTTTGACTTGTTCTATCGTGCAACCTTTAGGTTTAATCCCATTGACTTTTCTTTGATATTACTTTATAAATTTTTTTTTGTCTTCATTGTCCTTAACTTAGAAGTTAGGTAGAGCGCTAATGAATCATGATTTAATTTCAAATTCGAGATATCCCTCACGATAGGCAATGCATATTGGTTCATAAGCAGTGACATTTTGATTAGTTTGTCAAAAAGTAAGTTCTATATTATCATTATTATTATTAGTATTAAAGTTATTAGTGGCTTCCATTGTGGTACATTGGTGTTCTCTAAATTTTTATTGTCTTAAATTATGATTAAATGTCATATTTAGATCAGGATCAATCATATGTAAAGATCCCATTGAATTAAAATGGCAAAGTGGATAGACCATACAACGTGTAAATCTCCTCAGAAATTGTGTTTAAATCCTCGGCAACAGCGCGAAAAATGGGCACGTGTCCGATGTGTAAAATAATTTCCCCTTTATATTATACTTTAAATATTTTGTAGTAGTGACAAGTAGGAATCGACTTCACAAGAATTTATCAAACTTCGCTAGGAAAAAAAGACTTTTAAGTTTATTATTTTATTTTACTTTACTTAATTAAAAACAATAATTAGATTAATTATTAATTAACTATAATAGAATAATAATTAACTAAGAATATTAACTTAACTAACACAATTCAAATTCACAATCAATCAAATAGATTAAATTCAGTAATCACAATTCAAATTCACAATCAATCATATTGATTCAATTCAATAATAAATAAATATCTAAACAAACCTCCAAAATAATGAAACATAAACCTGTTTTGCATTCTAAATATGTAACTTCTACCAAATAGTTATGAATATACTTCATAAAGTAAAATAGATCATTAAAGTTAAACAATAAATAAGTAAATAGCCTTTAGCCATTCATTTGTTCTCCTTATACTAGTGGAAAAGCCACGTTCTAATTTTATTGAGCTAACCCCTTTAAATACACAAAGACATTAACTTCACACAATAAAGCAGCATTAAACTTTATGAGAACTTAGAATTACTAAATCTTACATCTTCCGAAGGACACTTCAACATCGGATTTAGATCTCAAATTCACTTAGGACATCTAAACGGTGTTTGCCTTCCAAACAATCTTAATTACTATTTTAAATTGATAGTGAAACCAAATATCACATTACACATTCTAGATTATGCATGCAATACAAAGATCATGATTAAAATCAATAGATAATAACTTTTAAAGTTAGTGAATCAAAGAATACAATCAGTTCAAAGCACTAAGTACATAATCTTCACATATTAACCACATTGCAAAACGGATCTAGTTAACGTTCGCACTTTGCTTAGATTAAATAATTACTCACTCATAATCATAAATAACATTGTAATAATATAAATAAAAGGTATAGCTAAATTCCTCTAGAATAAAAACTTTAAATCTTCCAATTTTCTTTAAGAGTATAAAAAATAAATAAAATAACTAAAACAATAAAGAATGACTCTTAGAGTAATAAAATATTGATTTAAGTACTCAAGGGCAACTAACTTATTAACCGTAGGCTTGTATTTACATTATTCTAGGTAATAAACATCTTAAACCAACTCAAACAATTAGTAGTTATCTTAAATTCTAGAAATGGATTCCAACAATTCTCAGCGATTTGTGTTAGTAGAATTGTTGGAAATATCTGTAATTTGATGATCTTTGGTTTTACCGATTTGGCTAGCAATTCTGGTATCCTTAGGAATTGCAGGGAGTCAATGGTATAAAAATCAAGTTCTTTCTTGCTTCCTTGGTGAAGATTCTTCACATACTCTTGATTAATTCCTTTATAATCTTCCCTCTTTCATTCATTTCTTCATATTCTACATTTAGTACATGAAATAAACAAAACAAGAGAAAACCTTATGTACTATAGTCTTTTACATCTAAAATCCTTCTTAAATTAACTATAAAATATGTATAATTATTGACTTGTCAAAAACTCTCTAATTCAAAAGAGTAGAGGGAAGAAAAAAATAGTGCTCGAATGGAGTTGCCCTCAAAAAAAGAAAAAACATAGCGGAGGGAAGAAGTCCTAACCTCAAAAATAAGTAGAGATCGAACAACACCTTATTGAATGTCGATATTCAAAACCCTAATAACTGAGCATCTGGGATGGAAACAGTTGAAGCAATTCTTGTTTGTAAAGAGAATGTCGTCAATGAAGTTTTTTGAAAGCAAACCACCCCTAATCTCTTGCCTTCGCCAAAACTCCTCAGAGAAAGTCGATGGAGATATGGTAAAGAAGCAAGTTGATGGAGAGATGAGGCACAGAGAAGCAAGTTAAAAGATGAGGCAGAGAAGAAAGACGATCGATGGAGAGATGAGGCAAAGAAACAAGCAAGATTCACACTCCAAAAAGTCTTGCAAACGATGTCTCCAATCAAATCCCCTTATAATTCACTCCGCACAAGAAAAGGGGAAATTAAACGTTTTAGTTTTTGTTACTTAATTTCTATGCACACAAGGATTATAAAAGTAGGAAATAAACTTATTAAAATTAAAAATAAGAAAAGCAAAGCAAATCAAAGAAGGGTTTTCAGTGCCAAAACAGCTTTGGTGGGTGGGAAATTGCTTAATGAAGTGAGTTATCCTCATTAGCCTTGAAATATAAATCCCCACCTTAATTCTGAAGCCTTTTAATGATCAAAAGATATTCCCTTCATTAAATAATGCTTTTCACCATGAGATTCAGTATGATCACTATCTTTTGGTGAATAAAATCTCTTTTTCTTGTACTGAACATTTGTGGTCGAGATATGCATGTTTTAATTAATGTTTGTTCAATAATTTCCTTTATTGCTAGTGCAATGGTTAATGAGTTGAAATTCAAACATGTTAGAGCTAGTACATTGTTGATCTTGAGCACATCAGTGAGTGTGAAGGTTTTTCCTAACCTGATATGTGAGAGATGTGTTGTCAAGATTAAGGAGAATGAGCCCCCATGTGATCAAAGGGTCATGAAGTTCTTGGAGTATGATGCACTACTAGGAATGGATTTGTTACTAGCCTACCAAACCAGTAATGATTGTTTTCATAAGTGGGTAATATTTAATATTCCTAACCTTTCTAAAATGATAGTATACAAAGGCTATAATCCTTCACGACTTGCAACTCGGGGAAGGGAAGCTAATCCTCAAGATTTAAATTTTATTGTAGAGGTTGTTACTTTTAGTGAGTTTGGTTAGAAAATTAAGGTTGATGAGATACTAGTGGATTGTGAATTTTTTGAAATCTTTCCATATAACATGCTTGGACTTCCACCACCACGTGTCACTAAATTAATCATTGATCTTATTCCCGACACCAAGTCTATATTTATTCCTCCATGTTGCATGGCACCGAAAGAATTGAGTGAGTTGCAAACTCAGCTTGAGAAATTTTTGCAGAATGGTTTTATTAAACCTAGTTTTTCACGTATCATTCTTGCCAAATATAACCATAGTTGAATTACCAATCCTACTTAGGTGTAGTAGTGGTAAATACGGGGTTGAATCCACAAGACTTAGGTTTTACTCTGAGCTAAATAAATAAGAAAAATTCGGGGGGTTTTAGAAATTTTAAGAAAACAATTAATTAAAACTATTAGAAATTGAAGCTTGCAAAAGTAAATTCAATGAGAGAGAATACCTAGGTCTACAATCTCATAAGTCCAAATAAAGATATAATAGCATGTCATGGTCTTCGAGCTTTCTCTAAAGATTATTAATTCAATTCCTCCTAGATTAGTATAGGAAATCGACATCTGCCAGAAATCTCTAATTCCCCTAATCTCTACAGCTAGGACATCCGCCACTAACTTCTTCCCTATTCAACATATAACTCTAGACATCTGCCAATAAAGTTTAATGCATTAATCATATAAATATTCATGGGAATAATATCCTGAATAAATTGATCACGTCTGCTTTCAGATAAACCGAGATTTATCTATGGCACACTCAAGAACCAAAAGGTTTTGACCCCAAACAATTAAGTGATTGTCACTTGTATCAGTCCAACCGTACAATTACAGATACAATTGTCCCAACTAACTATGAGTCTTCCACCTAAAAGCATGGAATGGCCATGTACATACCCTAAGCTTGCACTATAATCATGAAACCACAACAAATAAAATAGAGAGAATTGAATTAACTTAAATCATATGTAAAAGATCTCACAAGTTATGCCATCAATCAAGATTTGGGCTTGCCTCACCTCCGACATAAGAAAAAAGTGCTTAACTGGTCATTCTCTTTAACAAATCCATCAAATTATAAATAAAAGAACTAGAAAATAAGATAGAAGAGAGAGTTTAGTTGTCTCATTCAATTCTCCTAAATCTTCCTTGTGTTTTTACCATGTCCTAATGATTATTTATACTCCTGAGACCCCAAAAATACAATTAGACACCCTAATTAGCAATCCTAAATGAAATAGAGCTCCAAAACTATTTGTTTTTTGTCTCCGTACCATCTGTAAGTGATATACACTGTGCATGTAAAATTTATAGCGCCGTCACTGCACCAACTTTTCTTGTATTTTTCTCCTTTTAGTGGTCTTCACGCCATCTATATATTTGCTCGGCGCCATCTATGTAAACCCACATTTATGACTGTATTAACTCTACATGCACAACGTCGACATGTCTGCACCTCATTCTTTGATGCCCACACTGTCTCCTTGTTGTCTATTGATTCTCCATGGCGTCAAAGGTCTTCCCCATGGCGTGAAACTTGCTTTTGTGCTTTTTCTAGGCTTTTCATCATGAAGTCATTCCTTTGTCTCTTTTATAGATTGTAAACCTAAAAAGACATAAATACAATCAATTAGAGTTCATTTCAGGATATTTAGACCAATTATACTACTAAACTAGTCATATATATAAGTCTAATTAACTACTTATCGAATATCTATAAACATAGGAATTTGCACGGCCTGAGCAATGAAATATAAGACATGCAGCTAGATTCCTAATATAATTATAATCTAATACTAATTAATCCTTCACCTGATTCCACACTCATAGAGTTCCTTTGGTTTAAATAGTCGCCAAATAAACAAGTTACTGAAGAAATTTTGTAGTTATGAGATGTCTAGAATGCAATCCAAACATAATTAAGATCACACTTTCAAGACCTAGACCGAATGAAGACAAAGGCTATCAACTACTCACGAGTTTTCTTAGCCTATATAGTCAAGCACTCAAGTTTACGATCTTTTTGAGATAGCGCATCAACACTTATAGGGATACCATAGGCGAGAAATAAAACCACACTCTCCACTATTGTAGACTTAACACCAATAAGGATCAATAAGACTTTAAGTAGGTTGTAACGTAGCTAGGGTAGGGTACCAGGGAATGGATATAAAGGTAATGCAAAGCATTGGAAAACTAAAACTTAGCCTATCAAAATATTTTTTGAGAACATGAAAGTGGCTTATACTGCACACAACTTCATTTTTATTTTAATATGCGTAGTCCTCACATTTTTCCAACCACTCAGCTCCTTGCTCCATTTCCTACGGATATCTTTTTAGGTAGGACTCTCTAATCTTGACTTGATTTTTTCATCATGATTAATTTCCCCTTATTTTGGGGATATAAACAATTTTCCTTCTAATTTTTTTCTTTTTTTTTCATTTCTCTTTTTAAAGATTTCAAGTCTAAAACTAGCTTCCAACTAGGTAAAGGATAATATCAGGCTATGGCAATGAGTTTAACATTAAATAAAAAGGAATTAAAGATTCGGTTGACTCAAAATGGAATAACTAAGGAAATTACTTTAGGTAGGCTTAAGGCTAAGGGTTTTCATTTAAAAATGACCTAAATCATTCCTTCAAAAGTGGTTTAGTCATAGGAATTTTTCCTCAAAGGGGTTACACTCTTGTTCTAGCACCCTAAAAATATGACTTTCTTCCACTTGCATAGCTTTGACCGTCTACCCCTTTTTGTATCTAGCACAAGGCCTATCCCTCAAACTAAGTCCACAATATGAAATCATAAATGTCAGGCTATGGGCAAGAGTTAGTGTGTCTCCTGATTTTCCCAAAGTTTCAAGTAAAAAATGCAACCATAGTTAAATCATCCCTTACCAATGGTATGAAGCAAAGTTTTGGGTGACTCTAAATATGACATATGACACTACGTAAGGACTAAATTCAAGAACAAACTTATTCTGAACCTTGTCCCTAAGGTTCAAAACAAGCAAAGAAGTCAACACATAAAAACGAACAAAAGGCTAAAAGAACATGATAGATATTAAATTAAAGAAATTATAAAAAAATTTGCATAAGAATAAGAGTACTAAAACAATAAAACAAAGCAATATAAACTGAAATTTGGGCTGCCTCTGAATAGTGCATTTGTTAATTGTCTTTGACTCGGCTTAGTCTGAGTTTGTCCGTCATTATAGATTTGTTTTGCTAGAGATACGACCTCCACATTATGACTCAGGAAGTCTTTATAGGAAATCTTCTCGGATCTTCAAAATAACATACGAATGGTCCCAATTTGCTTTCCTCACATAAAAACCAACAAAATATATCGGATTAGTAGGAAACCACTTATTCATAACCTAAATTATCATCAAAATGTTACTTATCAAGGTACTAAAATATGCTACGCATTATAACCTCATTCTAAAATCCAACATATCCATATCTTGTGCTACCTATAAGTCTCAATTTAATTTTCATTTTCAAAACAATTCTCAACCATTTGAGACTTAATTTAAGTCTATTTTGGCACTTTCCTGAGTGTTTCACAATTTTAATAATTTGATATTTTCAATTTTATATGACTACATGTTTAGTACGTACGTACCTGAATCAATTGGTGTCGAACTATTAATAAAGCCTTTGTGAATTCGAACTTCACAAGTCCATTTCACACCCATTCACGCTCAGTTTCATTTCAAAAGTCTATTATATCTTTTATTATATGTTCCTATTTAACTCATTACATCTCACGAGTAAAATATTGAACATACAATGAGAATAAACTTCCTATCGCATATCTGCCAATAATATATATAATTACATAGCAAGCATAACATAGTAACCAAATATCCCAACTCACAATTGCTTCCCTACTTATCGCCATCAATAACCTTTTGGTTCTTAACCAAATTTTATCCTCAATTAAGCCAAACTTAGGCTCTAATACAAACCTTGTCAGCCCCATCGTCACTAAGATGACTGATTGACTTAGATTACCTTAATCCCCGATAATCTAGTCAGCTTTATCCATTTTCTTAACGTCAACCTCCAAATATTTTTTATTTCAATCCTTAAAAAGGCAACTAATTAAATTTATGTCCTCAATTAAACTCAATTCATAATTTTTTCAATTAGAGCAAATTAGGAAATTATAAAGATTATTCTCCATATTTTGTAAGAAATGTGGCTGCACCTTTACTAAAAGTGGCCTATCGGACTCTCACCTAATGGATAATTGAATTGGGGAGAAGCCCAAATGGACTCACTATTCCGAGTAGTTTACAATATATATCAAATTAAATCATTTAAACTAATTTAAGGTCCTCGATACCTTATTCGCAGCTTTACGAACCCAACATAGACAAAAATTATAACATAAACCTTCTCAACTTATTTTTAACTAACTTAAGAGACTCTCATAACCCTTAAACAAAATTTCGCGCCTTACACTCACCTAAGAACTCTAAAACAATGTATAAAAAAAATTATTGAGAATTTACTTTAAATTTTGAAAACAATCACCACAACTCAAAGATGTTAGGTAAGTAAACATCTACACTAATCTTTACTATTCCAATCTTTAATCTGATACATGGAGACATGTAATTGCATTTTTTAATAATCAATAAGATATATGTGTCAACATGACATGCAATCCACTTTGTTTCCGAATCCTAACTATAATCAAATGTCGACTTCCAAAAATAGTACGGAGATAATATTAATAGAACATGAAATTCAATTAGAACTTGTGTCATTTGACTTTAGAACTAGTCTCACTAGTTGACGTTTGATGTGGGATTGAAATCTAATTTCAAGCAAACCAGACTCAAAAACAAGCTTATCCCCTTCTCCTACTCAGGCGGGACTAAGAATAATGATATGAAATGCAAACTATGATTCAATTACATGTACGAAGATATTTAATAAATTGAAATATCATTATAGGGTTTACTTAAAATCAAACCAATTCCAGATTGGTTGTACGAGTCCTTACTCGTGCATTTCCCAGATTCCCTTTCCTTCGATAGACCTAATGAATAACAAAAATCTATGACTTAGTGACAAATAAAAAATTAGACACATTTTATAGTGTAATTTAGGTTTATTTTATGCATAAATGATGATATTACACTAGGTATTCTCTTGTTTTTATGATTTTAGTTTTTAAATAACAAAATAAAGAAATGGAAGAAAAAAAAAAGAAAAGCAAATTAGTCAATTGAAAAACTACACTAGCTAATCTATAGCAATTTGGAATAACACTAGGAATCACCATATAAATCGGTAGCTGAAGAAGGCCAATGAATCCACAACGAATTGGAAAATGAGCTATAAATCGCCAACTAATAGCTGGAGCACAGAGAGCTATTCTCAGTGATTTGCTCAGTGATGTAGGTATAAGTTAGGAATCATTGAGAAATCGCAGATGTCGATTACGGGTTTTTAAGATTACTATGAAGAATTTAAGTTTATTTATGATATGTATACGTAGGGAGACTAAAAAAGACCAGGGAGCTTCGAAATAACTATCTTTTTTTTTCTCTCTTTTTGTTTTTAACCTTTGTTGTGGGTTAGTTTTATCGTCTATGTTTGAAGATACTTAGGAGCTTTGATTTATATTTAGGTGTTTATTCATTAATTATATCTTTTAATTATCTTTATGCCATGTTTATTTCCAACATAAGTGAGTAGTCTATCAATCTATACAAACTCTAGACAATGTAGTATATATCAATCTATACAAACTCTAGACAATATAGTATATTTTGGATTAATAGATAGTTATAATTAAGGAATCATGCACGTAATGCTTTAAGTCTATTCATATACGTCAATTACGGAATTAACAAGTTGTTTTTGTGTATTACAACTAAAGGAGATTAGTATTGCATGCATAGTTGCAAATGTGCTATGTGGTATTATGATTCTGAATCTATGTCTATAGTTATTGAAAGCAATTATAGAAGTAGTAACTAGGATTAATCAGTACGGCATTTCCCGAGTAGATGTTCAAGGTGATTGTGTTCCAAGTTGTTTATTAGGTGGCTTCGGTAATATTGACTTAGATTAGGAATGATTTTCATTGAACTTAATGCTATCTTATTTTGATGGTGTTGCATTTTATTTAATAGGTTGATTTACAATGATAAGAATGTGGCATTTCCATTAGTTGAGGAAAATCGGTGGTTGGCTACAGGCCATCAACCTATTATGAAGTAAGGTTTAATTATTCTAAGATTCCATGTTTTATGATTATAACTATAGAATGAATTAATATTATGTTCTAGTTTAGAAAGTAATCCAAATATATTATATTGTTTAGTGGGGTTTGTCTATATGTTTGTTTATTTATATTAAATTGCATTTGAGTATTGTTTAATTTAGTTTGAGTTTGATTTGTTTAGTTTAATTTAGTTAGTTTGGTTATTTAAGTTAGTAATCATAATTTTTGAGTTATTTAGTATTTCAATTCTCGTTTAACTAGATTAATTAAATTAATTAAAACAAGAAAAAGTTATTTCAGATTTCGAAAATCCCTGTGGAGAAAATATCATTAATAGTAAAATACAAAATATTATTGTGCACGCTTGATACGTGTCAATTTTTTGCTCCATTGCTCGGGATTTTTATATAATTTATAAAGAATTATAGATGTTGTATGGTCTACACACTTCATCGTGTTAATTCAACAAGATCTTTACATCTGTTTGATCCTGAAATTGATAGAACCTTTAATCGGAGTGTAAGACAACAACAACAACTTACGGAAAATTTAGTTAATAGAATGGAAAACAATAATAATGATATTAATGACAATTTCATTAATAATGACAGTGATAACAGAATTATCAATAATAATAGAGAACTCACTTTTCGACAAGCAAGTCAAAATGTTATAGCCTATGAGCCTATGTGTATAGCATACCCTAATGGATTTCCTAAATATTAACGTACATCTTGATTTAATAGTGCCTTACCTAACTTCTACAGTAAAGACAATGAAGACCCATATAAATTCATAAGGGAGTATCAACATAAAGTTAAATGGATGAAACTGAAAGAAGGAACTTTAAAACAAGTCAAACTTAAGGCTTTTCATTTTGCATTGAAAGATCAAGTGCAAGATTGGTTGTTATATCCCCCAAAAGATTTGATAACTACATGGACTCAAATGTTAGAAGCTTTCCTAGATGAACATATGCCTGCTAGAAGAATCAGTTCCTATAGAAAGCAAATAATAATTGCTAAGATGAAAGATGATGAAAATTTTAATGAGATTTTGGATAGATTTCAAAGACTAATTTCTTCTTGTCCATAACTTGGACATACTCACAGATCTCTATTAAAATATTTTTATGAAGGACTCAATCAATTCGAAACAAAGACTACTAGACATAGTGTGTGGTGGATCTTTATTTGAAACAACACCTACTTTGGCAAAAGAAGCTATTACAAAATGGCAAAACAATCTAAACAATATGGTTAAAAGTTCGAGTCCAAAGAAACTTTATGAAGTGGATAGTAAGAAAGATAATGCAACTAAGGATAAAATTGATGAATTATCTAAGATGGTTAAGCAGTTAGTTAATGATAAATCTAATCAAGTTAAGGCTTGTGGTTTCTGTAATGAGGTTACTTATCCTACGGATCGTGTCCTACTCTATAGGAAGAAAACACTGAAGAGGTTAATACAATGATGAATCAATTTTTTGGTCCCCCAGGAATCAATATAATATTAATATTTATTATCCTGGGAGACTGAATATAAATCTTAGTTATCGTCCTCAAAATCAAAATTATAACACTTATAGACCAAAAGCTCATATACAATTTGCACCTAATCAGGAGCCTCAACAAAACACCCAACCTATGAATCCAAATTTAGATCAAGTACTACATAACTTTATGAGTTAAAATCATCAAAATTTTACACTGATCTTTCAAAATCAAATTAAGACTAATACTACCATTAATGAACTGAAAAATCAGCAAAGTCAAATGAATTTGCAAATAAATAGGTTAAGTACTCAACATCGTAATCAAGCTAAAGCACCCACTTAGACCAATGTTTCTCCTATTAATCAAGCACAAGTTAATGCTACATTCAGTGATAAGAAAAACACAACTATAATTGGTAAGACACCTATACAAAGTAATATAAAGAAGGTTCAAAAGACTATTGGAGAAGAAGTAGAATAAATGATGGCTAATGTCATTCCTGATGGTTGTGCAATTGAAACATACACATTTTTCTTGGAAGATTGTACCCATGGTACTTAGCCAGAGTTGAAGCATATGAGAAATCTTTACAAAAGTCTGAATTAATTGATAAGGATAAAAATGATAAGATTTCTAATAATTTGAATGAAGATATATGTTAATATTCTACTGTTCCACAATGATTAGTTGATGATAGAGAGAGAAATCAATGAAGACATTCTTGCACCATTTAGGAAAATAGAAATCAATGAACCATTAATGGAATCAATTATGAAATTTTCTAATTATGTTGATGTTTTGAAAGAATTCTTTGAATCAAAATACAAATTTTTAGAAGAATCTAAGGAAAACTTAGGAGGAAAAGTGTTTGCTTTAATTAAAAAGAAAATACCTAAGAAATATTTTGACCAAGAGATGTTTAGAATTCCTATCACAATAGGAACTTCTTTAATAGATTTTGCTATGTCTGATCTTAAAGCCTCAATAAATATTACGTCACGCCAGTTATATGAGTCAATGAAAATAGGTTGATTGAACAATACACCTATTAATCTTACTTTAGCTTAGAGTACCATTATTAAACCCTATGGTTTACTAGAAGATGTTTTAGTCAAATTTAATGACTTCATATTTCCCGCTAACTTCTATGTCATGGGAATTGTTGACTCAATATCAACTAAGTCACCATCTATACTTTTGGGAACACCATTCCTAAAAATAGCTAAAACAAAACTAGATATCTTTGAAAGAATAATGTATATGGAGTTTGAAAATAAAATTGTCACTTTTTGTTTTAATGGTGAAGATATCTATAGAAACTCTGATGAATATGATAATGAACAAACTAAATACGTTGAATTTTTAGAATTAAATAACCATGAAGTTGAAATATATGCTATTAGTACAATAACAATGGAAGATAGAAATGCTAAGACCACAAACAAGCCAGGTGAAGATACTGCTAATCAATAGACAATAACCCAATAATGGAGGGTTAAGCAATCAAACAATGTTGAGAATAATAACATGGAGGAATTTAAATCTATAAAAATAAGAAGAAGAAATTGAAGAATCCAACAATTATCAAGCTCGATGATTAGGGAGATATACACATAAACATAAAGGTCAAATGAGCTTGGTACTTTAAAGCTATATGTGACATGTGTTCTAGAACAAACTATATGTCGAATCATTTTTTCCTTCAAACTCAATTAGAATTGGATGTACTGGCTTACGAAAAAGTTGCCCTACCAAATAGGTATTCAGTAAAACCGATAGGTGTGTTTACTAATGTATCAGTTCAAATCGATAAGTATATATTATTTCTAGAGATTTTTTGGTTATGTCACACTTCATCAACGAAGATCCTCCATTAATTTTTGAACAACCTTTTGTAGACACTTCGCAAGCTGTCATGGATACTCTAAACAAGACAATTACTTTTCGAGTACATGGTCGAGCAATCACTTTTTGAAATAGTATAAGAGTAGATAATCCTAAACTTAAGTTCATAGAACCAGCCTAGAAATGTATGGTTTAGTTAAACCAATGACAGTAAACAAAGGCACTCTATTGGAAGTAGCCCATACTCTATCTTTATTTTTCATTTTAGAATTAGGATTAGTTAGTTGTTTTTATATTCTCTCAACTTTTGACTCTTATTATGGGATATTTTACGAATATAAATTCTGGAATAGTTTCATGAAAAGGAGGGTTGATCAAGTCAATTTATTTTTCGTATTATATTGTTCGATGCATTACTTTTATGTTAATTGGTTATTTATGGCAATAAAATAAATTATTCAATACATATCTTAGTTAAATTCTAGGATTTTGAATATTTTTACCTTTATTGAATATATATGTGATAATTAAAAGGGAAAATTGATTCAATTGGAAAAAATAATAAATATAGGCTGGCGATTTCTTAGTGATTTCAGTTTGCATTAGAAATTACTGAAAAAATCGGTAGCAGTATGCTGAATTTTTAGTTTCAATTTGAAGCCAACGATTTCTCATCAAATCAAATTTTCAACTTAAAATCGTTAGGCAAATTGCTGAGTCACTGAGGCTTATTTCCAGCAATTTCATTAATGATTCCTCAACAAATCCACTTAAACCCTGATTCACTAGGAACGAATTTGAGTTTTTAAAATAAAAACCACAAATCGCCACATTAAAACCATTCCCAGTCACAAACCATTGTGCCCTTTCGATCAAGAGACTAATTTTCATTTAGATTCAACATTCCAAAGATTAATTTTAGTGTATTTAAGTGATTCTCACATCAATCCTCAAACATTCAATCCAAAAACATAATGAGTTTTTAGAGTAGAGCAACCTAGGACTTGAGCAAGGGAGTTCAAATAGGAGCTTGAGATTTCTAGAAAAGCAATTTTGAGTTCAATACCTGAAAGAATCACTTTCAAGAAGGTAATGAACTAAAGCCTTAACCTCATATAGATTAGATTTTTGGTTTTTCATTGGTTTTGGATTAATTATTAGAATAGGAACTCAATTTCGAAAATTCTTATTTTTAATATGGTTTTAATATCGAATGATTTCTATTATACTACTAGGTGTGAGAGTGAAGTGATGATTCGTTTATTACTATATAATTTTTGAACTATTTTTAATATATGGCGAGTAGATTGAATTATATACTCAACCTAATTTGAGATAAAGTTTCAAATACGTTTGATGGTTTTTGTGCATATTAATCGATTGACTTGAACTATTTACAAAGCTTTTTTCCAATACTATTTTATCAACAAGTTTTATATAAATTTCAAAATCTCAATTTCAAAATACTTTTCCTAATGATTTCTCATTCTATATAGATAAATTGAACATTACCAAATACTTTTCTGACAAATTTGGTTTCAGAAGATTTTACAGGTTAATTATTTTACTTACACTATTCTAAATGGCCAGAAGAGGAGAGGGTAGAGGCTCACGAGAAAAGAAAGGGAAAGGAAAGTTAGTAAAAAATCAAAAATAAAATTTAAACTTCCCAAATCCTACCCACATCAATATCGTTCAACACACCTAGGATTAAACTGTCAAGAGGACCTACTCCACCTTCTTCGTATAGTTATAATACTGAGGATGATTATGTGGATGAGGAGGAAATAAAATAAGTTAAACAAGTGATACCGATGGAGGAGAAAAACTATGAATCGAGGAAAGAAAATTTTTTCAATGAAATGGGCTACGAAAAAATCAAGAATGATGTAAATAAGGATAGGAAGTTGATCCCATAAAAGGGATTTAATTTGAAAAACGAATCAAAGTATAGGCCTGAAATCCTAGATATTATAGAGATAAGAAACCGAGGTTTATTGACTAGATATTACAACCACCTAGTCCTAAAGGATGTCCCTAGCGAACGAAGTTGTAAAGCTTTAGTGAGAGAATTTTACGTCAATGCATATGGAAGTCAAAGTATGACCGAGTCTAAAGATAGAGGGAGAATAGTGGACAATTCCGCTGCAAGAATAAACAGGTATTTTGGATTACTGGATTTTCAGCGAAATTTAAATGATGAGTACCCCAAGCCCGAGTAAGGAATTAAGTATCATTTCCCCACCAAGACAATAAGGGGAGGTTTAGAAGGAATCCATGGAGATGGATTTATTTATATGAATGGTTATCCCAAGCACATAACCATAAAATTTTTAAGGAAGACCACTAAAGCTTGGTGTTATTTCATCAACACCAGCTTACAGCCAAGCATGCAATAATTCGAAATAGTGAATTACAAGGTCGCTCTACTTCGCCACATTGTAATGGGATTAGGATACTTGGATGATGGCAAAATCATTTATGAATCTATTAAGAGTACCATCCATCACCACCAAGAAGAACGATAGACTACCTTTTCCCTTGATGATTACGACCTTTTATAGGATGGACCAAGTAAACATGGCAGACCTTGAGTTGGGTGTTTTACTGGAGAAGATCATGACTAATGAGGTTATGGAGAGATATGACAGAGTGAATGGTTAAGAAGACAAATATGATGATAGAGCTAGAGCTGAGAGACCGAGAAATGAAACAGAACAAAGAAGGTAAATTAGAGACGACACAAGGAGAATCTTTAAAGAGATGTTAGAAGCTCATAATGATCTGAACGTAGAGCAACCTGCTAGGAAATATAATGGATAATAGATTGATGATTCAGAGTTGGCTTTCATGGGTGCAATTTTGCGCAATTAGATGACCACTTTTCGTAATCAAGATCTGGTATTCAAGAACCAGAGAGCCTTAGTAAGAAACATCTACAGACTAGAGCGTTCGATGTACAGGAGAAACATATGTCAAGGAGGCACATCAGCTCATATACTGTCTGCACATATACGATTACAACTTAGCAGAAATCTTGATGTTCCGACATTACCTGGTCAGGAATACCACCTCTACAACCCCATTGTGAGCTACCAATCATAGAGGATCGATCTAGTGGAAGATGATGATGATGCGAATTATGGACGCCGACATTGATTTCCTTCTATTTATTTTCTTTTTCTTTGAGTGATGTTGTGAGATTCATCTACGTAATTCTGGTAGTGGTGACATACTTTGTGTTTCATGGTTATATATTTTGTGTTTATGATGATATATTTTGTAATATATTATATTCGTTGCTTGGATATGATATTTAATTCACTTGTTATATAATGGTGATGTTTATTCGTTAAAGTTTTACACACTCTGTCTTATTAAATTAACTTAATTTTTTGTTTGTCATATTTATTTTAATTTTATCAATTATTTTGCACATCACGTGATATACTTGTTATGATTGCAAATCGGACTTCATTTTTAAACCTTGAGGACAAGGTTTAGAATGAGTTTGGGTGTATTTTAGGTGAAGTTTGAAATTGATGATAATGAAAGGAAAAAAGGTAAATAAAAGTTCAGAAATTGACAAAATTTTTCAAATATCTTTCGAAATTAAGTAATTATGAATTTTATTTTTCTTTATTGTTAGTTAGGAAAAGAATGAAAATGGATATATATAATAGATCTTGAATTGAAGTGATATTTTTATTACCTAAATGATTTTTATGATAGAAGGAATCAAAATGCTTTTAAACCCTTTTTGATTAACTCTGCTACTTGATGTGAACACTAAATTAAATGTATTGTGTTAGTCATAATAATGGGTAGAAGATCAAAATAATAGTGCAAGATGAAGAAGATAGATTTCTATGAATGTTATGATATAAAAGTTATTGATTAAGTATTTTTACAATATATATATTATGCCATAATTGAAAGAAGAAATGGGTTAGAAACTGATGAATTTATAGAAGTTAGAAAGAAAACTTTCAACTTTAGTGGACAGTGAGAAGTGTTATTAAGAGTTTATAAAATAAATATATGGAGAGTCCTATAAATTCCAATGGAAATGGAGCAAGGAGTCTATAGTGGGAAAAAGGTGAGAATATCCAAAGGAAATGGAGTAGGGACTCAAACGAAAAAAAAAGTAAATGAAATACATGAAAAAGAAATAATTAGAATAGAGTAGAAAAAAATAAAGTGAGATGAAAAAGATGGATGTTCCTAAACTCTTCAAATGGTACTATTTTGAAGTATTTTCTAAAGCTAAGATTAATCTAGTGATTTTAGTGTTTTAAGATTCTATATTATTTATCATAAGCTTCATGCTTGTCAATGGAGATTGAAAAAAACCTATTTTATGCACTAGACTTGGAAATGAACTTTAAATTTTAAAGAAGTGGTACATTAGATGATCGAGTTATCATTGAGGGATATTTTATTTTGACTAAATTATTATATTCTATCATATCTTTCATTTACTTGTCGGTAATATATTTTCATTTGAAAATCACTTCTATTTTAAATTTTATATTATTTGAAGTTTAGTTGAATTAGATTGAAATAAGTTTATTAAGAATGGAAAGATAATATGTTTTAAGAGTATTCTTTTGCTCGGGATAGCAAAGTGCTGAGTTTGGGGGTATTTCACAAGTTCATAATTAGACACATTTTATAGTTTAATTTAGGTTGATATTAGGCATAAATGATGATATTACACTAGGTATTCGCTTGTTTTTACGATTTCAGGTTTTAAATAAAAAAATAAAGAAATTAAAGAACAAAGAAAGAAACGGAAAACATTAAATTGGAAAACTATACCAACGAAACCACAGCGATTTGGAATAACACTAGGAATCGCCATATAAATTGGCAGCAGAAGAAGGCTAGCAAATCTACAGCGAATTAGAGAACAGAAAACAAATCGCCAGCTGAATCGGAGGGAGCACTGAGAGCTATTCTCAGTGATTTGCTTAGTAATTTATGTTTAAGTTAATAATAGTTGTGAAATCGTTGAGGCTGGTTATGGGTTTTTCAGATTAGTATGAAGAATTTCAGTTTATCAATGAAATTAATACGTAATGAGACTATAAAAAGGACCAAAAAGCTTTGAAATAACTCTCTCTTCTTCTCTAGTTTTGTTTTTAACCTTTGCTTTAGGTTAGTTTTATTGTTAACGTTTGAAGATACTTTAGAGCTTTGATTTATATTAAGGTATTTAATCATTTATTATATCTTTTAATTATCTTTATGCGTTGTTTGTTTCTAGCATAAGTGGGTAGTCTATCAATCAAAACAAACCTTAGACAATGTAGTATATTTTAGATTACAAGATAATTATAATTAAGGACTCATGTACTTAATGCTTTAAATCTATTCATACACTTCAATCACAAAATTAACATAAATTTTTTGCTTATTACAACTAAAGGAGATTAGTATTGTATGCAATAGTTGCAAATTATATATGTGGTATTATGATTTTGAATCTATGTCAGTAGTTATTGACAACAATTATAGAAGTAGTAACTAAAATTAATCTATAAAGATTTTTCCGAGTGGATGTTCGAGGTGATTGTTCTAAGTTATTTATTATGCGCCTTCTATAATATTTGCTTAGATTTGGCATGATTTTTATTTAAGTAAATGCTATTGTTTTCTATGGTGTTGCATTTTATCCAATGGGTAGATTTACAAATATAAGAATGTGGCATTTCTATTGAATTAAGGAAAATTAGTGGCTGGGTAAAGGCTATCAATCTATTATGAAGTGAGGTTTAGTGATTCAAAGATTCCTTGTTTTCTAATTATAACTATAGAGTGAAGTAATATTATGTTCTAATGTTTGATAGTAATCCAAATATATTATATTGTTTAGTAGGGGTTTGTTTAGATGTTTCTTTATTTATATTGAATTGCATTTGAGTATTGTTTAATTTAGTTTGAATTTGATTTGTTTACATTAATTTAGTTAGTTTGGTTATTTTAGTTAGTAATCATAATTGTTAAGTTATTTAGTATTTCAATTTTCATTTAACTAGATTAATTAAATTAATAAAAACAAGAAAAAGTTACATTCCTTAGAGATTTCAAAAATCCCTATGGAGATGATATCTCATTTACCAGGACTATAAGTTAATAGTAAAATACAAGAGATTAGTGTGCACGCTCGACACGTGTCACTTAGAGTGTTGACTCAGTTGTACCACTTCTTATCAAATTCACACATTTTCTAAGTTACAGTAATCACAGATGTTTTAAATCCATTAAAACTCGTACAACTCCTTTAAATTCCCAAACCTTATTTTTAAACTCTTGGAAAGCTCTTTCGAGTCTCGTTTACATATTAAACTGCCAATCTCACATTCTCCTACTTTAAGATCACCTATAACCCATGTAATATCATTTTTAAAAATTTCGGTTCAGTTTATGATAAATCTCCCACCAATGCATAAGAAAACCATAAAACTTATTTAACCTTCAAAAAAGGCTACAAACCCCTAAAATTGTCGATTTCCTATTGAGGAAACACATTTTCGGGTTTTCTAGGGATTTACGTTGTTGAAACTCATTTTTTCACAATTTCATAACTCAGTCACAAGTGCCTAAGTTTAATATAACTCACTCAGGAGTGATCAGAACTGAATTCCAGATCGGTTCTGCCATAAAAATACACCTCAAAACCTATCCTACACTGTTTAATTCATCAGCGCATGACAACCACAAACCCTTAAACCAATATTAGTCAAACCCAACGCCACTAATAATTACCCATCAATAAAAATCATAACTCAAATCCTTAACAGTCTGCAACGTACAAAACATAAATTATTCACTTTCGATCCCTAAACCCAAACCAATTTAACTATTAACTGATTCAAATAAATCCTATTCAATCTCAAGTCATCAAAACTGATGAACACAATTGAAATCAATCCAAAAAAAAAAATATTAAACTTACCAATTGATCTCCAACACCACCACCAGCCCTTCAGTTCTCTCTTCTTCATCTTCAATTTACCATTATTATTATTTTCTTCAATGGCAGAGAGAAAGAAATAGAGGAGAGACGAGAGTTGGTGAGCCCTGAGAAAGAGACGTGTGGGAGTTGGAGCAGTGGGAGAGATGAAGAAGATGGGAAGTTGATCAGCAAGAGAAAATAGAGAGATCTTCATGGCTTGATCAAAGGTTAATGGCGAAGAACGCCATTGAAACGATGACCAAACACCCTCCCCCATGTTTTGATTGAGATGGGGATGAACGTAACCCCATTTCGTTTCCCATTTACAGGGGTGCATTCAATTGAGGTTTTAACGAACTTTCGGTTACTTTTAATTACTAAAAACGTTTAGGTGTATTCAATTAAAACTTTTAGAGAGTTTAAAAAAGTAAGGTGTATTCAATGTGAACTTTTATAGACTTTTTAAAAGTCTATAAAAGTTTAAAGGTATTCAATTTAAACTTTTAGGGAGTTTATAAAAGTAAGGTGTATTTAATTTTTTGGTGACTTTTGTGGTTTGGTTACAAATCTCGACTTCTATAGATTTCTTGTATAAAAATACACATAAAGAAATCTTCAACTTCTCATCACCACAATCTAGAAACTTTTAGAGACTTTTAATTTTTGTTGGTTCCTTTATTCAATAAGGATTTCATTGTTCACAAGGTATTTTCTTATTAATTGTTTTTATCAACTTCTCTAACCACTCCACAACTAATGGATTTCATTGCTCACTCATTATACTCTAATGTCTATGTTGATGAAAATTAAAATGATAACGTTATTAACAAGATCTCATTCTTGCATTATTGTACATTTTTTATAAGATCTTTTTACGAAGAAGTTTTGTTTATTAAGTGTATAATTATAATCTCAAAAAGTGTAATATTATTATTTTTGGAGAAGATAATCGTATATTTTTTTTTTCATATGCAAGATGTGTATTTTAAGAAATTTAAACTATCATTCTTAAGGAAAAAATAAAGTTTTTTTTTTTTAGTAAGTAAAAAAAAAAGTGCAAATTTTTACACAATGATCTTATTTAATTCTTTTTTACCACTAAAAGATGATTTATTTACATATTTGTTTTGTTGATATTTATTTACTTATTTATTATGTTACTATCTTGATAGTAATTCATTAATATGTATATATGATTTTTTTATTAAAATACAAAATACTTTTAAAAAAATTAGTAATAGTTCATAAGAAAAAGAAATATAAGTATTCATCTATTTTTTATAATAAAGTGGAAAATATTGTTTCAATATAAAAATCACAAAAATTTACTAGTATCAATCAAAATCATGTTTAAAAAGTTCATAAAAGTCACTAAAAATCTTAAATGTTAATAAAAGTCATCAAAATGAAATTTACATAAAAGTTTATCAATGTCATTAAAAGTCTACGAAAATCTACAAACTTCATAAAAGTCATCCACTTATAAAAGTAACCAAAAATCTATTAAAATCTCAATTGAATACACCCCCGTAAAAGTTTCGGGTTGTGGTGAGGAGAAGTTGAAGATTTCTTTATGTGTATTTTTATACAAAAAGTCTATAAAGGTCGAGATTTGTAACCAAACCACAAAAGTCACAAAAAAATTAAATACACCTTACTTTTATAAACTCTCTAAGAGTTTAAATTGAATACCTCAAAACATTTATAGACTTTTAAAAAGTCTATAAAAGTTCACATTGAATACACCTTACTTTTATAAACTCTGTAAAAGTTTTAATTAAATACACCTAAATTTTTTAGTAATTAAAAGTAACCGAAAGTTCGTTAAAATCTCAATTGAATATACCCATGTTAGAGACTTTTAATTTTTGTTGATTCCTTTATTCAATAAGGATTTCATTGTTCACAAGGTATTTTCTTATTAATTGTTTTTATCAACTTCTCTAACCACTCCACAACTAATGGATTTCATTGCTCACTCATTATACTCTAATGTCTATGTTAATGAAAATGAAAATGATGTCGTTATTAACAATATCTCATTCTTGCATCATTGTACATTTTTTATAAGATTTTTTACGAAGATGTTTCATTTATTAAGTGTATAATTATAATCTCAAAAGGTGTAATATTATTATTTTTGGAGAAGATAATCGTATATTTTTTTTTCAAATGCAAGAAGTGCTTTTTAAGAAATTTAAACTATCATTCTTAAGGAAAAAAAAGTTTTTTTTTTATGTAAGTAAAAAAAAACTTACAAAATTTTTACACTATGATCTTATTTGATTATTTTTTACCACTAAAAGATGATTCATTTACCTATTTGTTTTGTTGATATTTATTTACTTATTTGTTATGTTACTATCTTGATAGTAATTCATTAATATGTATATATGATTATTTTTATTAAAATACAAAATACTTTTTAAAAAATCATTAATAGTTCATAAGAAAAAGAAATATAAGTATTCATCTATTTTTTATAATAAAGTGCAAAATATTGTTTCAATATAAAAATCACAAAAATTTACTAGTATCAATCAAAATCATGTTTAAAAAGTTCATAAAAGTCATTAAAAATCTTAAATGTTAATAAAAGTCATCAAACTTAATTTTACATAAAAGTTTATCAAAGTCATTAAAAGTCTACGAAAATCTACAAATTTCATAAAAGTCATCCACTTATAAAAGTAACCAAAAATCTATTAAAATCTCAATTGAATACACCCTTGTTAGATTGTAAATGAATAAGTTGGTAATTACCCATTTGCCTTTAAACTTACCTACTCCTCCTTCGGAAAACAAATGCCCCTTTTAGTCATTTCACATTTTCTATATTTTTTTTCATGTTTATCTTCAATCTCTAAACTAATTTAAACCTCAAAAAATGCCTCAACTTCATCAAAAATTGGAAGAATTCTCAACAAGCTTTGATAAACGCGGATAACGTATTTAAACCTTAATTTGACCCTATTTCACAAAGAATAGAGTATACTACACCAATTAGTCAAGCGACATACAAAAATTATATTTTTACTCGCCATCTCCGGTCCCTTACATGTAGGTCCAACCTCAAATACCAAAATCCCATTTTAAATCTTAAAATACTTAATCGGTTGCCCAATAAAGTTTATGAAATTCTTGGATGTCACATTGCAATCCCTCAAGACAAGCCCAAAGGCGATTGAATCCGCCTATGATGGAAGTAGTGAAAATCGAAACCCTAGAAATCGTGTGGATGAGAGTTCTGAATATGATTGGTGGAGATGTTCTCTATTATTAACCAACACTTATTAACAACCTTAGTTGTCTCGTCATTTTTTTTTCTTTCTTAATCTTGTTATTACAAGTGATTTTTGTGGTTAGATGTAAGTGATCTTGTTATTACATTAGGATTTGAAAAGATCATTGTTTGTTATCGCTAATTTAGATCACTTTTTTAAAAACTTCTCAAACTTTTATGATATTGGGAATCAAGTATCTCTCTGCAAGATTTCTTCGTACTTATAGTTTGAATTTAGAATCTTTCAAGCAAGAATTTATGTCATGCCAGTACATCTTTATGTCATGTCTGTAAAGTAAGTCATATCTCTAAATTAATGCGTCTTATCTGTAATTTAGTGCGTCTTTATGTCATGCCAGTACATCTTTATGTCATGTCTGTAAATTAGTATGTCTTTAAGTCATTTCACACTATTGATCTCCCTCAACGAAGCCTTTGCATTCATTATAAATAGCAAGGTTAGCGCTTGAGCAGAATATCGAGAAATAAGTGAAGATTGAAAGTTGGTTTGTAACTGATGAACACAATTGAAATCAACCCAAAAAAATAATATTAAACTTACCAATTGATCTCCAACACCACCAGCACCCCTTCAGTTCTCTCTTCTTCATTGTCAATTTACCATTATTATTCTTTTCTTCAATGGCAGAGAGAGAGAAAGAGAGGAGAGACGAGAGTTGGTGAGCCCTGAGAAAGAGACGTGTGGGAGTTGGAGCAGTGGGAGAGATGAAGAAGATAGGAAGTCGATCAGCAAGAGAAAAGAGAGAGATCTTCATGGCTTGATCAAATGTGAATGGCGAAGAACGCTATTGAAACGATGATCTAACACGAGGCCCATGTTTTGATTGAGATGGGGATGAACGTAACCTCATTTCGTTTCCCATTTACAGGGGTGTATTCAATTGAGATTTTAACGAACTTTTGGTTACTTTTAATTACTAAAAAAGTTTTGGTGTATTCAATTAAAACTTTTAGAGAGTTTAAAAAAGTAAGGTGTATTCAATGTGAACTTTTATAGACTTTTTAAAAGTGTATAAAAGTTTTGAGGTATTCAATTTAAACTTTTAGGGAGTTTATAAAAGTAAGGTGTATTTAATTTTTTGGTGACTTTTGTGGTTTGGTTACAAATCTCGACTTCTATAGACTTTTTGTATAAAAATACACATAAAGAAATCTTCAACTTCTCCTCACCACAACCTAGAAACTTTTAGAGACTTTTAATTTTTGTTGGTTCCTTTATTCAATAAGGATTTCATTGTTCACAAGGTATTTTCTTATTAATTATTTTTATCAACTTCTCTAACCACTCCACAACTAATGGATTTCATTGCTCACTCATTATACTTTAATGTCTATGTTGATGAAAATGAAAATGATGACGTTATTAACAAGATCTCATTCTTGCATCATTGTACATTTTTTATAAGATTTTTTTACGAAGAAGTTTCGTTTATTAAGTGTATAATTATAATCTCAAAAAGTGTAATATTATTATTTTTGGAGAAGATAATCGTATATTTTTTTTTCAAATGCAAGAAGTGCTTTTTAAGAAATTTAAACTATCATTCTTAAGGAAAAAATATAAGTTTTTTTTTTATGTAAGTTAAAAAAAAAGTGCAAAATTTTTACACAATGATCTTATTTGATTCTTTTTTGCCACTAAAAGATGATTTATTTACATATTTGTTTTGTTGATATTTATTTACTTATTTGTTATGTTACTATCTTGATAGTAATTGATTAATATGTATATATGATTTTTTTATTAAAATACAAAATACTTTTTAAAAAATCAGTAATAGTTCATAAGAAAAAGAAATATAAGTATTCATCTATTTTTATAATAAAGTGCAAAATATTGTTTCAATATAAAAATCACAAAAGTTTACTAGTATCAATCAAAATCATGTTTAAAAAGTTCACAAAAGTCACTAAAAATCTTAAATGTTAATAAAAGTCATCAAACTGAATTTTACATAAAAGTTTTTCAAAGTCATTAAAAGTCTACGAAAATCTACAAATTTCATAAAAGTCATCCACTTATAAAAGTAACCAAAAATCTATTAAAATCTCAATTGAATACACCCCTGTTAGATTGTAAATGAATAAGTTGGTAATTACCCATTTGCCTTTAAACTTACCTACTCCTCCTTTGGAAAACAAATGCCCCTTTTAGTCATTTCACATTTTCTATTTATTTTTTCATGTTTATCTTAAAATCTCTAAACCAATTTAAACCTCAAAAAATGCCTCAACTTCGTCAAAAATTGGAAGAATTCTCAACGCGCGTTGATAAACGCCGATAACGTATTTAAACCTTAATTTTACCCTATTTCACAAAGAATAGAGTATACTACACCAATTAGTCAAGCGACATACAAAAATTATATTTTTACTCGCCATCTCCGGTCCCTTACATTTAGGTCCAACCTCAAATACCAAAATCCCATTTTAAATCTTAAAATACTTAATCAGTTGCCCAATAAAGTTTATGAAATTCTTGGATGTCACATTGCAATCCCTCAAGACAAGCCCAAAGGCGATTGAATTCGCCTATGATGGAAGTAGTCAAGAAGGAAATTCTAAAGCTACTAGATGCAAGGATGATGTATCCTATTTTTGATAGCAAGTGGGTTAGTCTAGTTCAATTTGTACCCAAAAAATCTTAATTAACTGTGATGACCAACACCAAATGATAGTTTGTACCTACCCGTGTCCAAAACGGATGGCGTGTTTGTGTTGACTAATGGAAACTTAATGCAACCACATGGAAAGATAATTTCCCCTTGCCATTTATAGATTAGATGTTTAACAGTCTCATTGCAAAATCTCATTATTTTTATTTAGATTGTTATTCAGGGTTTCATCAGATTTTTATTGCACCAAAAGACCAGAAGAAGAATACCTTCACCTTTCCTTTTGGAACATTTGCCTATAAGCACATGCCATTTGCGCTATGTAATGCCCCTGCAACATTCCAACGGTGCATGGTAAGCATATTCTCTAACTTTGTTAAAAATTTCATTGAAGTCTTCATTGATGATTTCACTGTTTATGGAGATTCTTTCAATAGTTGTCTTGACAAATTGACCAAACTATTATCTTGATGCATTGAAAAGAACCTTGTTCGTAATTATGAGAAATGTCATTTTATAGTAGAAAAGGGGATCATTTTTGTCACATTATTTCATCTATAGGTCTAGAGGTCGACCCAACAAAATTGGATGTCATTCGTACTTTACCTTATAATTCCACTATTGGATAGATACGTGCATTTCTAGCACATGCAGGTTTCTATATGTGGTTTATCATGAACGTTTCTAAGATAGCCCAACCTATGTGTTGTTTACTTCAAAAAGGTATTCCATTTATCTTTGCTGATGAACTAAAAAGTCTTTCTCTACCCTAAAAACTGCATTTACCTCCACCTTAATCATCAAAGCTCCTAATTGATCAATTTCATTCAAGATCATGTGTTATGCGAGCAACTATGTTGTAAGAGTTGTGTCAGGAAAAAAAGTGGGGAAAGAATCTCATTTGATTTACTATGCATTTAGAACTTTAGACATTGCAAAAATGAATTACACTACCACTGAGAAAGAACTTGTTGTTGTTGTTTTTGCACTGGAAAAGTTCAGACCATATCTCCTAGGTATTGAAGTCATTATCTATTCAGACCATGCAACTTTGCATTACCTAATTTCCAAGAAAAGTATAAGCCTAGACTCATAAAATGGATACTCTTACTATAAGAATTCAATCTTACCATCGAAGAAAAGAAAGTTGCCAAAAAATCTAGTGGCAAACCATCTCTGTCACCTAAAAAATGGAGAGCCACCTACTACCATAAATGAAGAGTTTCCTGATGAACGTGTTTATGAAGTATCTTATGAAGTTCCATGGTATTTTGACCTTGTAAACTATTTAGCTGGTAAAGAGTTATCATTGGACTATACAAGTGCATAAAAGCAGAAGCGGGTGTATGATTACAAACATTATCTTTGAGATTATCCATATTTATCGAAGTATAGTGTAGGTCAAATGGTTCGTAGATGTATTCCTGAGTAAGAAATACACTTCATCTTGTATCTGTCATTTGTTTGTGTATGGCGATCATTTTGGTCCAGTTGTACAGCTCAAAAGTTTGGGATTGCTATTTTTATTTGCCCATACTATTCCATGATGCATATATTTTTACCAAGATTTGTCCTAACTATCAGAAGTACGGATCATTAGGACCAAAAGATCAAATGCCTATGACTAAGATTCTCTCATGGGAGATCTTTAACAATTAGGGCATTGACTTCTTGGGCCTATTTCCACCGTTTAACGGTAATGCCTATATCTTATTAGCAGTGGAGAATGTTTCCAAATGGGTGGAAGTTAAAGCCGCTAGGGGAAATAACTCTAAGACAGTCGTCAAATTTCTTAATTAACGATTTTTCTCAAGATTTTAAGCTCTACGCTCGATCATTAATAACAGAGGAACCTATTTTTGTAATAGAATTGTAGAATCTCTATTCAGAAAATATAATAATAGTCATAAGACTTCTACATTCTATCATTCCCAAGAAAATGGTCAAGCAGAGGTCTCTAATGCATATTTCTAATCCATTCTTGAAATGATTATTCATCCATCAATGAAGGACTAGATTTTATGCCTTGAAGATGCATTATGGTCTTAGAGGATATCTTTTAAAACACCCATTGAAATGTCCCCATATAGGCTAGTTTTTTTGAAAGCATATCACCTACCTGTACAGTTAAAGTAAAAACATATTAGGTAGGTAAACGTTGTAAAATAAATTAAAACAAAGCCAGTGTAGAAAGCAAACTATAAAAAAATTGGAACGATGTATATCAGAGCACAAGGATTTATAAAGATAAGAGGAAAGCTTATCATTATCGTCATCTGATGAGGAAATCATTCATAATAGGTCAAAAAGTTCTCCCCTTCAATTTTAAAGTAAAAATCTTTTAGGATAAGCTTAAATATAGATGGGCAGGTCTATTTATCGTTACTAATATTTTTTCTGCGGCGCTATTG
The DNA here is from genome assembly GCA_039657325.1 of Stephania cephalantha. Lineage (NCBI taxonomy): Eukaryota > Viridiplantae > Streptophyta > Magnoliopsida > Ranunculales > Menispermaceae > Stephania > Stephania cephalantha. Next base: position 25,703,293 of record CM077570.1, on the reverse strand, counting down.
AAATACGTAGTATAGAGAATGGGAAAACTTTTATGGTGAATGGACACATGTTGAAGCCCTTTTATGAAGACTTCGATAGGACCCTAAAACACAGTGTTGACTTAAAACCAATCGAGTAACTAGCTGACCATGCGAAAAAGATTGGCAAGACATTGTATGTCTTAACTTTAAAAAATAAGCCAAAACAAAAATGGAAATTGAAGCCAAAGACAAAAGAGAAGACAAAAGAGACACATGAAGAGAATAATGTTGAGGAAACTGTAAAGTCGTTACTCACCTAAGTATCAGCGTTCTTGGGAGGCAGCTCACTGGCTGACGATTCATAGGAATGAGGTGATGATATTTGCCTAGAGTTTATGGATGAGAAATTCTCATTTTAATTCATAGCATTAGTTTATTTTCAACTTTTATATATCCACTTCATCCCATTTCATTCCATTTTCTTATCTTCTATTATTAGAATTCACTTGTTATTTTTTGAATGTTTATTAGTTGTGTTATTATCTTGAACCTTGAGGACAAGGTTCAGGATAAGTTTGGGGATGGAAGCTATGAAGGTTGGTGGAATGCACAGATAAACCGTGACTGATTTATTGTAAATATTTTCACAATTTTCAAAAAAATTTCAAAATCTATGGCTAAACGCAGGTATTAAAGTATGATTTTATATTAAAGATTGATGGTTTAGTAAGATGTTTAAACAATTCCATACTTGTGAATAATTATTTTTGTTTTTTTTTCATTTATTAGTTTAAGCTTAAAAGAATGCCCAATTTTAGCTTAAGATAATGGTGGACAATTTGAGAATTCAAATGTGGATTGATGTTGGCATGAATGGACAAGACCTTAAGTAGAGTTTAGGTGAAAAAGCTAATTTTGTGATTGGTCTAGCGTACCAAGTCTACACCAAAAAGTACTAGTATGGAATCAAAGACAAGAGTCAACTAAATCTCTACAGATTCCAAGATAGGTTTATAATCCATAAAAAATAAGTAATAACTTAAGAATAAGTTTAAAGGAATATGTAGGCCTTATTTTTTTAAAGCTCTGTGCCTTTTTCCACCTAATAAGTTATCCCTTATTAGCCCAGTTGATCAAACACAACCTAATTCTTTAATCACCTATCATGAAACTTGATCATGTGTCGTGAATGTCAAACACAACTCGTAATAGGTTTCCAAATCCTATTAGAATGTAGTAAATGTAAGAATGGGGTTTAATCAATAGGATTCAGTCAAACTGAGTTCAACAAACAGAAAAGTAAATTCGGGGTTTTTTGAAAAAGTTTTATTTAAAATTCTACTAAACAAGAAAGTAAATAAGTTGTAAATCAAAGAATAAAAACATACCTAAGTCTAGGAATCCACAATCTAGCCCTATGTTGTTTCAATGTATTATATCATTGACTTTAAAATATGTGTTTCAAAACACTTTTCCCTAGATAGGCTATTGGTGTTGGGGTCACCAACACCTTAGTCCCCTTATTCTTGATAGATAGGGCAACCGCTCTCTAAATATTTATCTTACTCCACCATACAACCTTAAGTAACCACTCTCCAGATTTAGCACGTGAGCAGCATTAACAGCTCTTTAGGAAGACCTACCCTAGACAACATTGGGCAACCACTCACTAGATTTAGCCTACTTCTTGATGTTACTCACCAAGAACAACAAGTATGTTGGGTTTCTTGCTCTAGGTGAATGCCACTTCTCAACCAAATCGGTATCACGGACTCAACCTGATTGATAGCTTGTCAATGGGTTTACACTTAGAGATTAGCAATGAGTTTACAAACTTTAAACTACCATTGAGACATCGTTAAAAACAGCAACACAAAGATAGAGAACTGAAATAAAACATTTTATTATAGAAAATCTAAACAAGACATAGAAAACAACCTACTATTGGCAAGAAAGCTTCATCCGCGACTAAGGTATTAAAGAACCTAGCCGGACACGGCTAGTCTACCTTTCTCTACTCCTAAATCACTTTAAATACAATATATTTTCATTCATAGAGGTCCCTCCTTTATGTAGGTGAGCTAGGGTACAAGAATAGGAAAGCCCGAGAAATAAAAACTTTCTAAAAAATATAAAACTTATATTATGCAATTTTTGCGTTGTTATTGTCGCCGCCATTATTTATGGACGGTGTCGAGTCATGGAGTGAGGTTTTTGTAAAAATTATTGGTCTTCAAGTCAACTAAAACTTCTAGTTTTGAGTCTGGAGCAGTAGGTGACATTGCTTATGCAAATTTTGGCACTTGTTAGTTCAATTCTAATGTTGTCTATTGATCAGGCCTGACGCGTTAGTGACGCTGTTGCTCCTTTTCAGACATCGATTGTTGTTCTTCACAGCATTAAGCCTGCTACTATTCTTACCATAAGTTTACTTCATTCCCAGAATTGTTTAATTCACGTACAAATATTCAAATACCATGTAAATCTCGAAAGTAAACATATAGAGCCATAAAACACGACTTTAGACTTGATTTACGTAGAAAAACACCTATGAAAAAAGTACTTATAAAAAGACTCATCAAATACCCCAAAACTTAAAACTTTACCCATCTTGAGCCAAGGGTTATTTGATTACAACGACTAAATATAATGCGACAAAATTGAGAGATGACTACTCTTAGACTTTATACCTACAACAAAAAACAACGAAGTCTTTTCAATCCAAACTCGGACAATCTGTTTAACCAGAGACTTAGAATTTTCAAAGGATGGTTTGATTGCTCAAAATTTGGTTACTTTACAAGACCACACTTCTTCAAAACTTGAAGCATACCAAAACCATACACCTTTAACTTAATCATAGGTTTTCTTGGTCTCCTTATCAAATCAGTAAATCTAATAGGTCTCCTTTTTAGGTGGATTTTTTAAATAGAATTTATCACCTTTTTTCGCTTATTTATTGAGTTTTTACACTTACAAGGGTCCGTATGACTTATTTAAGGGTAGGCTATTATTTAACTCAAGACATTGGAAATACTAACGTAATCCTAGCTTACAAGCACTCTTTAAAGGAGTTTTTATGTACTTCTACCTTATTTTTTCACCCTTAATGTTTGTTTTATGTACTGTCCCTGCTCCATTTCTCGTGGATACCAATTTCTTTATAATTTTTCCAACCATCAAGTTCCCTGCTCCATTTCTTGTGGAACTTGTGGGACTATCTATTACTCGTGTTAGCGCTTCTAACTTTGCTAAAAGTAAGGTAGCCTTCCAATGTAAAATTATCAAGCCATAAGTCTACTTCATTCTCTTACAAGTATTAGATCCTTGACAATTATATTAAAATTAAGGTAGCCTTCCAAAGTAGAATTATCATGCCCATAAGTCTATTTCTTACCCTTACAAGCATTAGATCCTTAACAATTATACTCAAAGTAGACTACTCCTAGTTTTGGGATCCTAGAGATTTTAACTTTTCGGCAAGGGTGATTTGACTGCATACCTACTTTTATCTCAAGTTATGATTTATCCCTACTCTATATTTCTATTTATGTTGTTAAGGAGGTAGAAAAAGCTCTTTTTAATTCTTCTAAGTCTTAAAGTAAACAATTTTACCAGATTTTTACTCAAAAAATTAAAAGAAAGTTTTGTTTGTAGGAAAGACTCCATAAAATGGTAAATATACTGAACTACATAAAACATCCATGCATATATACTAATTTCTAAGTGATAAAAGAAGTGGAAGATAAGAAATGGGATGAAGAGGAGATAATATTGTCGTGAGCTCCTTTAAGCCGTAAGAAAAATTTTAAAATCGAGTTCATACCTATGAGGCTTTATTAATTACTCTGTCCACGTACCTAATACCGACTTCGCCTTCGAGGTTCAAAATTAAGCTGGGTATACCAATCATAATAGAAATGGTGAAACTAGATGGATGATATATAGAATTTAGTACAATCATGCATAGTTAAAAAAATAAGAAAAAAAATATTAAAACCTATTAATAATTACAAAATAGTTCCATGGCTGCCTCCTAGTAGAGCTTTCATTTCAGATCATTAGCTCGACGAATTCACCTGTTACTTACAATTATTTGGCTCCTGAAGTGTCTCATCTTCCAGATCCTGACATGGGAAATCCTTGTTGTTTGGTTTTAGTCTATGCCCATTAACTTTAAATGCATGGCCTTTTTCTATGTTCTGGATTTCCACGGCTCCATGATCGTCTACTATGAGTACCAAATATAGTCCCTTTCATCTCGATCATAACCTTCCTACAAAAATTTTAATACGAGACTGAAATAAAATTGCCTTTTGTCCCACACAAAACCCTTTTCTAGAGAGGTTTTGATCATGAATTTTTTGTCTTTTCATTATAGATATGACCATTTTTGTATGCATCATTTAATATCTCTTCGAATTGTTGCAAGTCCAGTTTCGTTTCATCGCCTGCTTCATCAAGTTGCATATTGAGCTTTCTGATAGCCCAATAAGACTTATGCTCCAACTCAATCGGTAAATGGCATACTTTTTCGAATACAAGATGTTATAGTGACATCCTGATCGGTGTTTTATATATTGTTCGATATACCCAGATGACATCTTCCGGTCATGTGCTGTAATCTTTTCAAGAGGGAATCACTATCTTTTCCAAAATAGACTTGATTTCCCTATTGGAAATTTCTACTTGGTCATTAGTATATGGATAGTATGATGTTGAAGTCCTATGGTAAAAGTTATATTTCCTTAAGAGGCTTTCCACAATACTATTGCAAATATGAATTCCCCAATCACTTATTAGGGCTCATGGAGTCCCAAAAGTGGTGAAGATTGTACACTTCAAGAATTCGCAAACCATTTTTGCGTCATTGGTACACGTATCATTTGCTTCCACCCATTTGGATACATAACCATTGCATGAAGGATGTAAACATTCCCAGAAGATGCTGGAAAGGGCCCCATGAAATCACTCCCCCATAAATTAAAGATTTGACATATACTAAGAGGTAAGTGGCATCTGATCCCTAGCCAAGGTTACCCAATTTTTGGTAGTCGAGACAAGATTTGGTAAACATATATGAATCATGAAAAATAGGGGACCAATAAAACACACTTTTCGAACTATACAATCGGACCCGAAATGCCCCCCACATGCAAATGACTGACAGAATGCCAATATATTGGCTTTCTGTGTAGGACACACGTCTTCAAATTACTTGATCAGTGCAAAACTTTTATAGATTTTCATCATCCCATGTATAATGTCGCGCATCGTTCCTAAGCTTGTTTTTTTGTTCTTTAGTATGGTGTGTAGAAAACATGCATGTCGTAATGAATTTTACCAGATCCGCATATTAAGGAACATCATCCATCACGGAATAAATGTACTCATCTGGAAATTTTTCTTCAAGGGGGTTGGGTGGTTCACTACCTTTCTCAATCTTATTTAAATGATCTGCAAAGAGGCTGTCTGCACTGATTTATCTTTGATTTTAATGTAGAATTCTAGCAATAAGACGATCCAGAGGATCAAACGAGTTTTAGCATCATTTTTATTTAAAAGATGTTGTAATACTGCTTGATATAACTACACTATGACTTTAGTCCCCATGAGATAAGGACGAAACTTCACTAGTGCAAATATTACTGCATGAAGTTCTTTTTATGTAGTGGTGTAGTTTATTTGTGTCAGATTAAGAATGCGAGAGGCATAGTAAATGACATGGGAAGCTTTTCTGACTTTTTTTCCTAGAATTGCACCGATTGTATAGTTACTAGCATCGTACATAATTTCAAAAGGGGGTTCCTAATAGGGTGCCTGAATAACAGGTGTGCTAGTGAGTGAATTTTTAAGTTTGTTAAATGAATCTTAACACGTTTTAAAAAACATAAAGTTCACTTCTTTCAAAGGAGGTGCTAGAAGGGTTGCGCGATTTTCAAAAATTCCATTATGACTCATCTGTAAAAACTTGCATGCCCAAGGAAAGATCTGATGTCACGTAAATTAGCGGGATATGGTAGTTTCTTTATGACGTCGATTTTCGCTTGGTCTACCTTTACCCCCTTAGTGGAGACAATGTGCCCTAAATAAGTCTTTGACCTACCATGAAGTGACATTTTTCATAGTTTAAGAAAAAGTACTTTTCTATGCACCTGTCAAGTACTTTGGTCAGATTTATAAGGAAAGTATCAAAGGAGTCGTTATAGACCCTGAAGTCATCTATTAACACCATGATGAATTGTTCCACAAAATCCGAGAATTTGCTTACCATGCATCTTTGGAAAGTAGCTGGTTTATTGCACTACCCAAAAGGCATGCGACGATAGGCGAAAATGCCAAATGGGCAAATGAAGTTGTCTTCTCTTTATCTTTGGGTGCCATTGGTATTTGGTGAAAGCCCAAGTATTCGTCAAGGCAAAAATAATGTGAACGACCAACTAGTCTTTCTAACATTTGATCTATGAACGGGAGAAAGAAGTGGTCCTTTTTGGTGGTAGTGTTGAGCTTCCTATAGTTAATGCACACTCGCCACCCATTCTGGATGCGAATAGGAACTTTCTCTCCCTCTGAGTTAGTGACTATTGTGTCTCCTGGTTTCTTGAGGACGACTTAAATTGGGCTTACCCATTTACTATCGAAAATAGGGTATATCATCTCGGCATCTAGAAGCTTCACGATTTCCTTCTTCAAGACCTCTATTATAGGCGGTATCTATCTCTTTTAAGCTTCTCTGATCCGCCTTGCTTCATATTCCATGTTTATGTACAGCATGGAAATAGTGGGGCTCAGGCCCTTCATGTCCACTATTATCCATCCAATGGCTTGCTTGTATTCGCGGAGTGCCCTAACAAGCTTCTCTTCTTCCAATGTAGTAAGTTTTCTAAGATGATCACATGTAATGTATCATTTTCACCTAAAAATACATACTTCAAGTGTTCGAGCAATAGTTTGAGCTCGATCATGGGCGCTTTCTTTAGTGATAGAAGAGGCTTGGTGTCGAGAGGACGTAGATCTAAATAACTTGGGGAGTGCTTCTTCTAGTTCAACATCAAAAGATGCTCTTTCTTTTTAGATTGACATGTTATTCAGATGATTCTTCTCCAAGATGATTTGAGCTTTATTTTCATTCCCTATGTGTAAGGTTTGTTGAATAAGCGGATTAACATCATCTATTACGTACATTGGTGTAGGCTCATCCACCGGATATCACACGGCATGTTATATGTAAAACTTCATAAGCTCTTCGTCGAATTCCATGGTTAAGGATCTGTTGTGTATGTATATCTTAGTCCTGACATTCTTCAAGAATGGTTGTTGAAGAGCACCGATGACGATCTAGATAGGACTTCCCCATTAATGTTTACTACGTAGAAATCTGCTGAGAATAAAAAACCATTTACTCGAACTAGTACATCTTCCTATATGCCCATTGGCCTGATCACCGATTAATCTGCTAACTAGATCACGATCCCTCTTTCTTCTAAAGCTCCTGCATTAACTGTCTCATAAATGGATAATGGCATTACATTTATAGAGATACAAAGATAGCATAATAATATTGACATCCCCTATAGTGCAAGGTACCGAGAATGTCTTGGGATATTTGCATTTAGGGGGAGTTTCTTTTGCAAGATTGTCATGACAGTTTCTCACACTTAAATCTTTTCGATGCCCTTCAATCTCCCTTAGTTGGTGCAGAGCTCTTTAAGAAACTTCTCATACCAAGGAACCTATTTTAATGCATCAAGAAGTTGAATGTTAATTTCTACTCTCATAAGGGTCTCGAGAATCTCTTTCTCTTCCTCCCTTCTTCTATCTATCATTAAGCGTTGGAGAAATGGAGGTTTGACTTTGTAAATAAGTAGATTTTCCTTTTGGATATCTTCCACTTTTTTAAGGGTTAGTCCAAAGATCTCAACTTAATTTTCTTCCTCGTTGGTTAGTTCCTTTGAGGAAGGTGGTCTGTCTGGATGTTTAGGTCTTGGCAACTACATTTGGGTTTGGCATAGTCTGCATAGGTGACTTTCCTTTCTCTATTAATTATCCTAGTTGTTGCATGTGTAATTTGGCCCATCTGGACTTCCATGTTTCGAACCGCGGCATTTGTATCACTGAGAGCTTACTGTTTACTTGAAACTGGTCGATGTTTCTAGCAAATTGGCTTTGTTGAGCTGCTAGAGAATAAATCATGTCCTCTAGTGAGGAATGATTAGTCACTGGTTAAAGCAAAGGTTGTCGTCTCATGGCAAATGAAAAATAGTTCTGGTTTTGAAGCCCATTACTGAAGTTAGGGTTGTTCTTCGTCGTTACTTGATTATTTGTATTTCTGAAAGGCGCTCGGGTCTACCCTTGGAATTGGTTACCTATGATATTGGCTTACTGATGGTCCTCAAACATAGTAGGATATTCATTAATCGCATGGCTTATGGCTGAGCAGAATCTAGAAGATTTGACTTGCAATTGGCCATAATTAGGGAGAAGTTCCACTAGGGAAGTAAACTGATCAATTTTCTTGTCAGTGGAGCTAGTAGTAGCTCCAACAGTCGAAATTTAGCACGCGTTAACACCAATTTTCTCGTATAATTGGGACTATTGCATTATGCCTTTGTATAGTTGCTTTATTTTAGCAGGAGTTTTGTCAAGAATATGACCACTATAAGAACTATCTATCATACGTGTGCCGATATAGAAGTACGAAACAATAACTCTATTAGATTGGCCATGCTATGAGAAATTGAGAATTACGCGCCTATAGCTGACCCAATAATCACTAAAAGACTCATCGGTCTTCATCTTAATACTACATATCTCAGAAATGAGTTCGGCTACCTCATCTTGAGGGAAATATTCCCTGAGGAGCTCATCTATGATGTCATGCCATGCATTAATGCAGCCGAGGCAGAGGTAAAAGAGCCATTGTTTGGCCGTATCCTTTAAGCAAAATGGGAAAACCCTGAGCTTTATGGCATTCTCTTCCACTTAGGGAGGTTCCATAGACTAATAACTCATCTGAAACTCCTTTAAGAATGCCTCTGGGTGTTCACTCTCCATGCCATTGAAGGTGAGCAGTAGGTTGATAAAGCTGCACTTGAGCTCGAAAGCCATTGCCATTTGGTGGAAAGTTTATGCATAGGGATGCTGAGCAAGAAGATTTTGCAGATCTTCTTTAATGCAACCCATTGTAATTTGGCCATCACCGCTAGCATGGTGATCATCGTCAGCCATAGTAGGTCGGGGAAAATCGAACTCTTTGTTTAGAGCTTCCATAGCTAACCTCCGATGGGTTCTTTCAATTTATGAATCGAAAGGTAACAATGAACCAATAAATTTAGATTGATTTATCCTACCATGCATAAACTAGTAGACTCAAAGAACAAAACATAAAGAAAAAAAAAATCAAACTCAGTTTTGAACCGAATCCCCGGCAACGGCACCAAAATTTGATTACGTATCTTGTATTTCAAATATAACCCGTAATAGGTTACCAAATCCTAATGAAATGTAGTAGAGGTTAAAACGAGGTCGAATCCATAGGATTCAGTCAAACTGAGTTCAACAAACAGAAAAGTAAATCTTGGGGTTTTTGAAAGAGTTTTATTTAAAAGTCTACCAAATAAGAGAGTAAATAACATGTAAATTAGAGAATAAAACATACATAAGTCTAGGAATCCACAATCTAGCCTTATGTTGTTTCCATGTCTTATATCATTGACTCTAAAAGATGGGTTTCAAAATAGTTTTCCCTAGATAGGCTATAGATATTGGGGTCTCCAACTCCCTAGTCCCCTATTCTTGATAAATATGGCAACCACTGTCAAAATACTTCTCTTAATCCATCTTACAACTTTGTCTCAAGATTTAGCACTTGAATAGCATTAACAATCTATATAGGAACACTTACCCCAGATAACCTTGGGCAATCACTCTCAAGGCTTAGCCTAGTTCTCAATGTTAATAGCCTAGAACAATAAGTGTGTCAAGCTTCTTGCTTTATGTGATTACTACTTCTTAACCCGATTGGTATCACGAACTCAACCTGATTGATAGCAAGTCAATGGGTTTACGCCTAGAGATTTGCAATGAATTTACAAAATCTAAGCAACCGTTAAGACATCGTTAAAAACAACATTAAAAAGGTATAGAGAAAAATAAAAGACTATTATTATAGAAAATCTCAACAAAACGTAGAAAACAACCTACTACTTGCAAGAGAGCTTCATCCTCGACCTAGATATTAAAGAACCTAACCAGACATGGCCATTTTACCTTGCTATAATCCTAAATCACTCTGAATACAATATATCTTCGTTCATAAAGGTCCCTCCTTTATATAAGTAAGTCTGGGAACAAGAATAGGGAAGCCCAAAAAATAAGAACATTCTAGAAAAATATAAAACGTCTATTTTGAGATTCTAACACCATTAGTGGCGTCGTCATTATGTATGGATGGCATTGGGACACAGTGTAGGGTCTTTATATAAATTATGTCTTCAAGTTAGCAAAAAATTCTATTTTCTACTTTGGCATTGTGGGTGACACCACCTGTGTTAATTATGATACCGTCAGTTCCATTTTGACATCGTCTATTGATCTAGCCTGATGCCTTGGTGGCCTCGTTACCCCCATGTTGGCGCCGCCTGTTGTTCTACATGGTTTCAAGCCTGCTACTACTTTGACCATTTGTTAGAATTGTCTAATTCATGTACAAATACTCAAATACCATGTAATTATCCAAAGTAAACATATAGAGCCAGAACACACGACTTTGGACTTGATTTACATAGCAAAACACCTATGAATAGTACTTATTTGAGGACTCGTTAAAACCCATAACCATTAGCCTATAATATTTTACATAGTTGGAAGCTAGTCTTAGATTTGAAATCATTAAAAAAATATGTAAAAATAAGAAAAAGAAGGAGATTAGAAAAAAATTATAAGGGTGAAATATTGTTAATACACCCAAAATAAAGGGAATTGATCATAATGAAAAAGAAATCAACTCATTATTAGAAAGTTCCACCTAAAACGCTATCCACAAAAAATGGAGTGGGGAGCCATATGGTCAAATAAAATATGAGATTCCCATCTAAAACGGTATCTGCAGGAAATGGAACTGAGAGTCGGGTGGTTAGAAAATGGTGAGGATTGTACAGTGTGAAATGCAGAATTAAGTAAGTTGCAGTGTAAACCATTTCATGTTCTCTGAAAATCTTTTAACAAGTCTAAGTCTAAAGTTTTACAATGTTTTCCATGAATTACTTTTATTTGTAACCCTACCTTGTGCGTGGGTTTGCGTTAGTTTCGAATGTTTAATGAATTTAATAGGTTGTAGTATAAAAGAGAATTTATATACAAGCCTATAATTGAAAATTACATAATTAAATAATAAATAGCTGGTACACTAAGTGTGACGAGGGGGTCATGAAATGAATGTGCACATCTGAAAAAACTCGTAAGCATGTCCTGTAAATTTATTGGCGATAAAATACATGAGGTATTTATGTATATATATATATATATATTTATATGTATTTGATATATAAATATATATCTATATATATATATATATATATTGTAAAACTATAAGTTTAGTTTGAATTATATGGATCATTGGATCACCTCGTGATGAGCATAAGTGTTGATGGTGTCAACATTTATGTCACTTTAAGGGTGTCATGTTAGCACATCAATCATTCGATCACCATCGAGATAACATGATGCATATCTCAAGGAAAATCCATATATTTAAACTAAAACCTTCAAAATCATCCTCACAATTGATCAAGAGTGAGAGAGCAGCTGAGGGTTTTATGTTCTGATCTTAAGGAATCAATCAAAGGGAGATTTGCAATATGATTAGAGGAGATCAAACAACCATAAATTACAGAACATCACTATTGGTGAGTTTAGTTTTGAGTTTTAAGTTGAATTTGATAATTAGTGATGATTTCTCTGTGAATTGTTGTGTTTGATCACTGGAAATGGTTTTATACCTCCATAGAGGTCCTCCCGAATGTATTTTGGGAGTGTTTAATGTTGTTATGTTGATTTGTGTATGGAACAGTGAATGTTGCCATGTTTACTGTCGAGACAGTACAGGGTGGAACGCGCTCCACCTAGCAGAAAGGCACGCTCTCTTCATCAATTAAGATGAACTTAACTGATGGATCGCACTCCACCAATCGAGGGTGCATGCTCCAACCCCAAAAAAACAACTCTGTTGTAAATTTGTTAGAATTTTTTGAGGTTTTAGGGACTAATTTATGGGTTGCAAATATAGGGTATTAGACCTATATTGATCACAAATGGTTTTTGATAGGTTTTGGATCACTGGTAAAGTGTGAGTGAAATAATGTTTAATGTGATTTATGAGAGTAAGTTCTTGAAACTTGGACCAGGTTATATAGGAGATGGGTTACCTTCACGGCCTATATCTAACTTCTTACTCAATTACATAGGTTACGTGGATTACATACTCACTGGAGGGTTTAGGATAGAACCATTGGAGATTAATTTATAGACTAGACTGCACATCGACCAATGTGTTGGTCTAGCAATCGCATTAATGGTGTTAGTAGGCAATGTACCCTAGTTTTATAAATAAAATGTGAATCATAGAGTTATAGTCATGGACAGTAGGATTTGCATCTGTTATTTATTGAATTATATGATTTTCATAATCTCGTTAGTTAACATCGGTTCATATTGCTATTGCATAATGTTCTTGATTATTATATGGAATATTGATGGTTTTGCGAATCCTTACTTATTGAGTAAGTTGGAGCACTCACCTTAAATTTAACATTTTAGGTTTTAACCTAGCGCTTCAGCAAAGGGAAAAGAGAAGATTTATGAGTTTTAACATCTTCTCTATGATGTAATAAGCGTTCATATATATATATACACTATTTGAGTTATTTTATTGTATATGAATAGGGTTTGGTGGTTTATAAACGAGGTTTTGAGTATTGATAAACTTTGTATTTCTGTGTATTGTTAATTATCAAAAAAGTTTAAATTTTTCGCTTCGTATATTTTTTATTATTTATTCGATAAGGATAAACAGGTTAAGTTTATCAGGTAAAGACATAGTGGCTACTTGCTCTAGTTATGTCTAACTGGTTTACTGGGCTTAATTAAGGTTTCATACTGAGTATCGCCCTAATCGGGATAGGGGATGCTACAGCTGGAATTAGAGCCTATGGTTTATCACTTTCGAACTAAGTGGTAACACTGATAAAAATTGGTATCACAGACAAAGCTCTGAGCTCGTCTTCACTTTTATATTGTTTTCAAAATAAGTGATTGCATATTCCTTTGTATCGAAACCTCAGTTTATTGACTCTGAGAGTTGTCTCGAGTTATAAATAAGCTTAGGGTATGATAAACTTTTTTCATCGTGTTTTTGGAGGAAAGTGAAAATGAATAAATTATTATACTTTATTTGTTGCACATATTATTATTTTATATGTAGATATGATTTCTTTGTATTCTTTGAATGTGACCAAATGATCTTATCTCTCCTTTGACTTAGAATATAATGGAAGATCAGGGAGAGGGTTTGCAGAGGCCTGGATCTCAAGGTATTAGGGAAACTGAGGATCAATGGAAATCTAAAATGGAGTAGCAAATGAGGGAACTTATGGAGTCTCAATTGAAAGTTATGGCTATGCTGATGGCTCAAATGAGACTCCCAGTACAGTGACCTGAGGCACAACCTGCAACTAGTCCCGAGGTTAGCAGATTTGACGGAGGAGTAGAGACAGTGGTAGCTCAAGCTAAACCTGTATTAGCACATATTTAGGTGTCGGAGACAGTTGCCATAGTGCCAATAGATTCTAAGAAGGCCACATTTTTCAGAACCCGCAAGATATTTATAAAATACAACATTATGAGATTCAATGGCACAATAGAAGAAAGGACTGTCACCACTTGGCCACAGTTTACGACCATGTTTTACAGGCATTATTTTTTCTGAAATAAGTTAGGAACAGGAAGAAGACTAAGTTTATTTAGCTGAAACAGGGAGCCATGCCTGTACGGGAATATAAGTCGAGGTTCAATGAGTTAAGTGAATTCACTCCTAAGATGGTGGAGTCGGTGGAGAACGAAATAGATTTATTTCTTGGTGGATTGAATTACAAGATTTGAGTTGTGGTTTACTCTCATCTTCGCACTAGTTATGCTTTTCTATGCGAGAGAACGCGATGGAGGTGGAAGAAACATATTAACCAGACCTTCCAAAATAGTATTTACGCCGCCACTAGTACCACAGTTTCTTTAGAGTCAAATAATACATGAATTTGCTCCTTTTAGGCCAAATAAGAGAAATATGAGTGTAGCTGGAGTAGCTATACAGTCAGGGTCAGCAGGAACACATTTCTTAGTGCACCAATTCCGCCAGTTTCTCAAGCTTCGGTAGCCAAACCACCTTTGCCACCACCTCAATCTAGAGGTAAGGGCGAGAGTAGAGCTCGGTTATCACAAAAACTGAGTGGATTTGAGCAAATTCCTCAGGCCAGTGGTTTTTCTCATAGGTCTTCCATGATATGCTATCAGTGTGGAAGGACAAGGCATATTAAGGGAGATAGAGTTCTATGCCATCAGCCACGTCAGTAGGCAGCACAACACCACTGGCACGAGGGCATACTCATGCAGTGGCTGAGGAAAATCCAGAGGCTAATAGGAGGCTTATAGAAGGTATATTAAACATTTGTAGTCGAGATATACATGTTTTAATTGATGTTGATTCTACAGTTTCCTTTATTGTTGATGAGTTGAAATTGAAACCTATTAAAGCTAGTACGTTGTTGATTTGGAGCACAACAGTGAGAGAGAAGGTTTATCCTAACCTTATCTACGAGGGATGTGTAGTCAAAATTAGGGAGAATGAACTTCCAATTAATATGAGGGTAATGGAGTTCTTGGAATATGAGGGTAATCTTTTAGATCCCTAACCTTTTCTGAAATTGTAGTCTATAAAGGCTATAATCCTTCACGACTTGTAACTCATGGAAAGGAAGCTACTCCTCGAGACTTAAAAGTTATGGCCAGTTTTGGTACATTTGGAGAGCCTGGTTAAGAACTTAAGGTTAGTGAAATACCCATGGTTTGTGAATTTTTGAAAGTCTTTCCATCTGACTTGCCTTGACTTCCACCGCCATGTATCATTAACTTTATCATTGATCTTATTCTTAGTACTAAACCTATATATATATTCCTTTGTACTGTATGGCGCCAAATGAATTACATGAGTTGCAAACTCAGCTTGAGGAGTTGTTACAGAAGGGGTTTATCCATCCTAATATGTAACTCTAGGGAGCATCGGTTCTTTTTATGAAGAAAAATGATGGAACCCTACATATATGCATTTATTATAGACAGCTTAATCAGGTGACTATCATGAACAAATAGTCATTGCCTAGGATTAATGATTTGTTTAATCAGTTGAAGGGTGCCAAATATTTTTGAAAGATTGATTTGAAGTCTGCCTATCATCAACTAAGGATCAAGGATGAAGATATCTTGAAGACGGCTTTCTGTACTCGTTATGGGCACTTTGAGTTTACAGGGATGCCGTTTGGGCTCACTAATGCTCGTGCTATGTTCATGAACTTGATGCATAGGGTGTTTAAACACTATCTTGACGAGTTTATCATTGAATTTATCGATGATATTTTGATTTATTCAAAAACAAATGAAGAACATTCGCACCACCTCAGAATTATATTACAAACTTTGAAGGATAATCGGTTATATGTCAAGTTTAATAAGTGTGAATTCTAGTCTTTAGAGGTCAAATTTCTTGGACATGTGGTTAATGCTGAGGGTATATTTGTAGATCCAGCGAAGGTTGAGGCAATCAATGATTGGCCTACTCCTACCATATTTTTAGAGGTTTGGAGTTTTTTAGGTTAGCGGGTTATTACAAATGATTTGTTGATGGTTTCTTCTGTATTCCTCTGCCAATAACTTAGCTAACACAGAAAGATATTGACTTTGTATGGTCTGATGAATGTAAGGCTACCTTTAAAGATTTGAAGAATAGTTTGACTACGACGCTTGTTTTTACATTACTTGAATCGGGGAAGGAATTAGTGATTTATATAGATGTTTCTCATTCAGGTTTGGGTTGTGTGCTAATGCAGGAAGGCAAGGTTGCAGCTTATGCTTAATGGGAACTCATGGTTCATGAAAGATATTATCCAGTTCATGATCTTGAGTTAGCTGTAGTTGTTTTTGCCTTGAAGATTTGGAGGCACTACTTGTACGGTGAGAAATTTATTGTATTTTTAGATCATGAGAGTGTGAAATACTTGTTTACTCAAAGTGAATTGAATATGAGGCAGTGTAGATTGCTTGATTTCCTCTAGGATTATAATTAACTCTAGACTACCATTCAAGCAAAGAAAATTTGGTTGCTGATGCCTTGAGTAGGACAAGAACATGCAGAGAGAATGTATCTATTACCAGAGCTTCTCAGTTTAGAATTCTTGAGGAAGCTTCAGTGATAATGATTCATGAAAGTCCAGCTGGCACATCATCAACTGAGAGAGCTAGTTCTTGGGCTACTAATATGTTTTTTCTGTGTTCATATTCAAGCTAAACCAGAGATAATTCAGCGAGTAATTAATTGTCCAAAAGCTGATCAGGATTATTTAGTGCGTTAGAGGTTAGCGGCTAGTGTAGATCATCGTTATTAGTCAGTTTATGGTAATGGTGCATTATGGTTCAAGGATAGATTGTGGATTCCAGCTCAGGGTTAGTTGAGGCAGGAGTTGCTATGGGAATCTCATAGATCTCTTTACTTTATTCATCTAGGTAACATTAAGATGTATCGCGATATGAGGCATAGGATGAAAACTGATATTGTTGAGTTTATAAAGAGATGTGAGATATGTCAGTATGTTAAGGCTGAGCATAGAAAACCTGGAGGGTTATTGCATTCATTGCCTATTCTTGAGTGGAAATGGGATAATATATCGATGGATTTTGTTTTCAGTTTACCACTGAGTCAGCATGTGCATGATGCATTATAAGTTGTAGTTGACAGGTTGATGAAGGCTGCGCATTTCTTACCAGTTTCCATGCGAGATCCTCTAGACCGATTATGTGAGGTGTACGAATATAAGGTGTTGAGTTTCATGGAGTTCTAGTATCAATTACTTTGGATAAAGATCCAAGATTCATATCCAGACTGTGGAGTGAATTGCAGAGACAGCTGGGAACTATTTTTTACCTCAACACGTCACACCATCCGCTGATTGATGGACACACTAAGTAGTTGATATTGGTCCTAGACGATATTCTTTGAGCTTGGATCTTGGAGTTTGGTGATAATTGGGAGAAATATATTTCTTTGTGTGAGTTCTCTTATGATAATAGCTATCAAGCTAGCGTTGGAATGGCTCATTTTGAAGCTATGAATGGTTGACCTTGTCGTTAACCTCAAGCACATGACCCACCCCTCATGGTAGACCCTATGGCATAACACTGATCAAACCCGGTCAAGGACATGACAAAGTGGATTCTCTTAAATCATCCTAAGTCCGCATCTCAAAGGTATGCATTAACAAAATATACAACCAATAGGAACTAAAGTTAAGTTTGCACAACACTATATGCATCAAAATTATTCCTAAGACTCTAAATGTATGGAACAAAACATATTTATTCTCAAAAACTTATTTTTTATTAGAATAAAAGAAAACTACATGTAAACATTAAATGGACAAAATAAATAAATGCATGAATGAATGAATGAATGAATGAATGAGATGACGAGAAAAATGAGATGAATAGGTAAGAAACGAGTGATAGTCAAGGAGATTAAATAAACAAGATTGGAAGAAAGTTACGCCACCATTGCCATCCATAGCAAGGATTGGCTCATTAAAAATTTAGTGAAATCATTATACATATCAAAGCATGCATTTCCAAACCATTCTTCCATAAACCTACATAACCCCCTCGCCCTCCCCCTCCCCCATATAGGCCAGTATAGTCCAGGAATTAGAAAAATTTTGGAATGATGAATATGAGAGCGCAAAGATTTGTAAAAATAAGATGAGAGCTTATCATTATCGTCATATGATGAGGAAATCATTCATAATAGGTCAAAAAGTTCTCCCCTTAAATTCTAGAGTAAAAATATTTCAGGATAAGCTTAAATCTAGATGAGTAGGTCCATTTATCGTTACTAATATTTTTTTCTATGGCGCTATTGAAATACGTAGTATAGAGAGCAGGAAAACTTTTATGGTGAATGGACCCATGTTGAAGCCCTTTTATAAAGACTTCGATTGCAATGTTTATTATTAATAAATGTGAGTAGTTTATTATTCTAAACAATACTTTGGGCATGATTGTAAACCATTCATTAATTTAGTCATGATATGGAATTAATTTGTTTAGTGCTTTAAACCAATCACACACATCCATCACAGATTTAATAAGTTATTTTTTTCATATTAAAACTAATGATTCTTTGTATTGAGTGCATAGTGGACAATATGTTTCTTAGTATAGAGTATCTAAATCTATGTGTATGATTATTGACAACAATTATAGAAGTAGTAACTATGATTAATTTCTAGGTCCATATTACTCGATTTGATGTTCTAGGTGATTGTGTTCTAACTTATTTACTAATTAGCATATTCTAATTAATATTTGTTTTAAATTAGGTAAGATTTTTATTGAGTGTTAATGATGTCGTAATTCCTTTATTGCATTTTATTCAATAAGTAGATTTACAATGATAAGGATATGGCTTATTTTTCATTAAATATAGGAAAGTTGATAGTTTGCTAAAGGCTATCAACCTATTATGATTAGAGTTTAATGATTTACGATCATTATATAAATACGATGATTGATTATGATTATGTTTCAATAAAAATGTCCAGATATGACGGTTTACATATCATTTTCTAAGATGTATTGTTGAGATTTTTAATTTATATTGATATATCGATTATTTGATTGTTTGTTTGAATTGCATTAGATTGGTTTATTGAATTTAAATTGTTTATAGTCTAATTCTTTTAATTAATTGATTGTTTTTTTTAAATCGATAGTGTTTAATTCTAATTTTAATTAGATTAGTTAAAGTAAAGCAAATTATATCCAATAAAACCTTATGGTAGCCTTAATTCTTAAGAGACTTGCAAAATCCATGTGGAGATGATATCAAATTAATACTACTACCAACAACAACAATAACAACATAGCCTCAGTCCCAACTTAATTGGGGTCGGCTACATGGATCGAACTTTTCCATTGTGCTCGATTAAGTGCAATTGATGGTGAGCTTTCCAGACCATTCAAATCCCTCCTAATTAATGCATCCCATGTTAATTTTGATCTACCCCTACCACGTCCAATTTCTACAGTTTATATTGAGGAAAGTTTTCTAGTGGGGGCATTTGTAGGTCGTCTTTGCAGGTGACCAAACCACCGCAACCGCCCTTCTCTAATCTTTGTATCAATTGGTGATACTCCTACTTGTCTTTGAGTTTCTATATTTCTTATTCTATCTTTACTAGTTTTACCACACATCCACCTAAGCATCCTCATTTTTGCTACATTCATTTAATGTAATTGTTGTTGCTTTACCGCCCAACATTCACTTCCAGAGAGCATAGCTGGCCTAATTGCAGTCTTATAAAATTTTACTTTTAACTTAGTAGAAACATTTCCTTTATCCAAAAAACTTAGTTGGAACATTTTGATCACAAATCACTCATGTTGCACTCCGCCATTTCTTCCATGTAGCTTGAATTATATGTATGACATCATTCTCAATATTACCATCATTTTGTATGATTGATCTTAGGTATTTAAAGTGATTCACCTTATGAACTTCTACTTCCCCTAATTCTACCACTCCATCATCTCTGTCTAGTGTTTCTAAATTCACAGTGTATGTATTCGATCTTCGTTTTACGCAACTTAAAGACTTTAGATTCTAATGTATTCATCCAGAGTTCTAGTTTCCTATTCACTCCATATTTTGTTTCATCCACTAAGACAATATGATTTGCAAATAGCATACACCATGGTATATCCTCTTGAATATGTCTAGTTAGTTCATCCATAACTAAAGTAAATAGATACGGGCTTAAAGCCGATCTTTGATGTAGACCTATCGTAATGGAAAATTCTTTTGTAGCTCCTCCAAATGTCTTTATACTCGTTACTACTCCATCATACATGTCCTTAATAGTGTCTATGTTTCTAACATGCACTCCTTTTCTTTCTAGAACCCACCAAAGAAATATTGGAAATTATTGTGCACGCTCAACACGTGTCAATTTTTGTCTCCATTGCCGAGGATTTTTAAAATAATTTTTCGAAAACTTTTTTGTTGAATGTCATATAATATGGGTGAAGACGAGGAACAACTAACTTTTAGGCAATCTAGTAAGAATGTCACAACTTATGAACCTATGTATACAACTCTTACAATAGAATATCTGGAATTTGAATTGAAGTTCGAATTCATAAATTCCTTACCGTGTTTCTATGCTGAAGATAATGAAGATGCTCAAAAGCTTATTAGAAAATTTCCACACAAAGTTAGCACATTGAAACCTACGGATATCGAAATAGATATTGTTAAACTAAAAGATTTTCCTTCTATATTAAAAGGCCAAGCTTTAGATTTGTTATTTAACCTCCCTTAAAATTCCATAACTAATTGGTCAAAGATGCTACAAGTCTTTCTTGATCAATATGTCCCAGCAAGACAAATTATTTTGTATAGACAAAAAATTAGTAATGGTAGGATAGAAATTGGAGAAACTTTTGATAAATTTTGGGACATGTATCAAAGATGGATTTCACTATGTCCAATGCATGAATTTACAAAAAAACTTTAACGTAATATTTTTATGAAGGATTAAATCACTTAGAACGAAGATTCCTAGACACGGTATGTGGAGGGTCTTTGCTCGATAAAACACCAACTTTAACAAGAGAAGCTATAAATAAAATGGCTAAACAATTCAAGCAATATGGTGAGAAAAGTGAATTAATCAAGGAAAATCTAAGTTAAATGAATAGAAGGACATATAAGACAACAAATGATAAGATAGATGAGCCAAAGGCTATGGTTGAAGTATTACTAAAGCATAGATCAAGCAAGGTAAAACCTTATGTTTTATGTAATGAATTAAGTCATTTTAATGATGAATGCCCTTTGAGATAGGAAACCAAAATAGAAGAAGCTAATGCTATAATGAACCAATATGATGGGTTTGTTGATCAAACTTATAACTTTAATAGTTATACAAATTATTCACAGCCAAATGTAGGTAATCATATTAACAATCAGGGTTAACAAAGGTATAAAACATCGAATAATTCAGAAAGAGAAAAAGATCAAATATTTCAATCATTACAAAATGATATGAAAAATGAGTTGAAAAACTAATTGAGTCAAATAACAACACTAATGAGTGAATTTGTAAATCAAGGGAAACTACCATCTCAACCATATCCTACTTCAAATGAAAAAGTATCAGCCATAACATTAAGAAGTGGAAAGCAAATGGATGAACCTAAAATGCCAAACCAATTAGTTTCTAGAAAAAGAAATAAAAGCATAATTAGAGAAAGAAATTAAAGTAACAAGTAATAGGATTCCCAACGAAAAGGATGATGAACATGATAAGGACAGATCAATTAATATAAGACAACCATTCCCTCATCATTTGGAAGATAATAAAAATGCTAAAAATTGTAGGAAGAAAAACAAATATCTGATACATTAAAGAAAGTAGTAGTTAAAATACCTCTACTTGAAGTCATTTAAAATGCACCGAAGTATCAAAAATTTATAAAAGATTTATACACTTAAGAGATTAAGGCTAATAAAAAAGTGAGTCTAGGAGAACACGTATCAGCACTAATTCAAAGAAATTACCTCCTTAATGTTCTGACCTTGGAATGTTTTTCGTTCCATGTATGATTGAAATATAGGAATTTTTAAAGCATTGTATGATTTGGGAGCCTCCTTAAATGTTATGCCTTTATCTATTTATTTGCAAATGAAGAATGTACATTTAGATGGAACTGGTATAGTGGTACAATTAGCATATAGTGAATTTTAATATATATATATATATATGTATGAATGAATGAAATACCCAATGGATGTCTCTTCTTTATGCACAGTAGATATGATAGACCCATTAATAAACAAATCTTTTAGAAAAAATAAAACAGATAAATTGGAATTGGTAATAGAAGATTTATAAGAAGTTGATGATAGAGATGCGGAAATAAAAGAGATAATAAGTATTTTGGAATCATACAATGAACTACCAGAACTTACTCATTCAAAACTTTTACCTTCTATAGTTAAAGCCCCAAAATTAGATGTAAATACTTTACTAGATCATTCAAAATATGTTTATCTAGGGGTTTATAATAAATTATCAGTAATAATTTCTAATAAACTGACAAGTTTAGAAGAAGATAGATTAATAAATGTACTGAAAGAATTTAAAAGAGCAATAGGATGGACCATAGCTAATATTAAGGGAATAAGTCCAGCTATGTGTATGCATAAGATAAATCTAAAAACTAACATAAAAACTTCTAGACAAGCTCAACGAAGATTAAACCTGCCTATTATGGACATAGTAAAAGCTGAAATATTAAAATTATTAGATGCAGGAATGATATTTCCAATAGTTGATAGCAATTGGGTAAGCCACTCAAAGTAGTTCCTAAAAAAATAGGAATTACAGTAATAACAAATGAGCGTAGAGAGTTAGTACTAACTAGAATCCAAAACGGTTGGAGGCGGTGTATAGATTATAGGAAGTTGAATGCCTCAACTAGGAAGGACCATTACCCACTCCCGTTTATACATCAGATGTTAGAAAGATTAGCTGAAAAAACCTATTATTGCTACCTAGATGATTACTTAGGATTTTTATCAAATACAAGTAACCCCAAAAGATCAAGAAAAATTAACTTTTACCTACCCCTTTGGTACATTTGCTTATAGATGTATGCATTTTGGTTTACGTAATGCACCTGCAACTTTTCAAAGGTGTATGGTTAGTATTCTCTCTCATTATGTAGAAAATTTTATTGAAGTCTTTATGGATGATTTTACTATTTATGGTAATTCTTTCGATGAATGTTTAGTTAATTTAATTATAGTTCTTAAGAGATACATAGAAAAGAATTTAGTTTTAAATTATAAAAAATGACATTTTATGGTAGATCAAGGACTTATATTATGACATATAGTGTCACATAAAGGAATAGGGGAAGATCCAGCAAAAATTCAAGTAATTAAAATGTTACCTTACCCCACTATGGTGAGAGAAATACATTCATTTCTTGGCCATCCAGGATTTTATAGAAGATTTCAGAAAGGTTTTTTCTAAAATAACACATCCTTTATGCAAACTTTTACAAAAAGACGTTCCTTTTGAATTTACCAATAATTGCAAGATAGCATTTAATAAATTAAAGGATTCTTTAACCACACTTGTTATTAAATCACCAGATTGGTCGTTGCCCTTGAAATAACATGTGATGCAAGTAACTATGCAGTTAGAGCTATTTTAGGTCAAAAAGTAGGAAAAGACTCTCATGTTATATATTATGCTTCTAGGATACTAGATCAAGCCCAACAGAACTATACCACTAATGAAATGGAACTTATACTGGTAGTGTTTGCCTTAGAAAAATTTAGACCTTATTTTTTTGGAACCAAAGTGATAGTTTATTCATAACACCCACGAAAAGCAGTGGTTCCTTTTTTATTAACTTTACTAGTTGATGTATGCACTAGATTGATTGCCTTGTGTTAGTCATAAGAATAGGTAGAAGATCGAAACAATACTGCAAAACAAACAAGACAGATTTCTAGAAGTCTTATGATACAAAGGCTATTAATTAAGTATATTTATAGTATATATATAAAAAATTATTATGCCACAATTGAAAGAAGAAATGGGTTAGAAACCAATGAATTATGTAAGTTAGAAAGAATACTTTCTTCAACATTATGGATAGTGAGAAGTGCTAGCAAGATTTTACAAATATATATAAAGAGTCCAATAGATTCCATAGGAAATGGAGTAGGGAATGTATAGTGGAAAAAATATGAGAATATCCATAGGAAATAGAGCAGAGACTGAAAAATTAAAAGAAAATAAAAATATATATTATAAAGAAAAATAATAATTAGGATGAAGTATAAAAAAATGAGAGATGAAAAGATGAATGCTCTTAAACTATTCAAAGAAAATATTTAGCTTGAGCGCTTGAAGCCAGGGTTGAGTAAAGTATTTCTTAATCTAACACGTTTTAATGATATATTCATTGGTATCTTTGCCAAATTCTAATTGATTTTGATTGTGGTACTATTTATAAAGTATTTTCTAAAGTTAAGATTAATCTAGTGGTTTTGTATTTCGGATTCTATACTAGTCATTATAAGCTTGATGCTTATTAGTGGAGATTGAGAAAACCTATAATGTGTACTGGCCTTGGTATTGAACTTTAAGTTCTAAGTGGTGTTGCATTGGGTGGTCGAGTTATCAATAAGGGATAGTTTGTTTTGTCTAAATCATTCTATTATATTATAACTTCCATTTACTTGTAGGTAATTTGTTTTTATTTAAATATCACTTCTATTTAAAAAAATTCTATTATGTAAAGTTAAGATGAATTAGACTGAAATCAGTTTATAAAGAATGAAAAGAGAATATGATTGAGAGTATTCCTTTACCCAGGATAGCAAAGTGTTGAGTTTAGGGGTATTTGACAAGTCAATAATTAGATATGTTTTATAGTATAATTTAGGTTAGTTTTAGATATAAATAATGATATTACACTAGGTATTCTATTGTTTTGTGATTTCAGGATTTAATTAGAAAAAATGAAAAATGAAGAAAAAAAGGAATAAGAACAAAACAGTCAACTAAAAATTAGTGCTGGTGATTAGTAAGTGATATGAGAATACAGTAGGAGTCGCTGTCTAAATCGACGGCAGAGAAGAGCCAGCGAATCATCAACGAATTGAAAAATACACTAGGAATCGCTAGAAGAATTAGTGGAGTATATAGAATTAAATCTAGTGATTAACTCAGTGATTCGTATACAAAGAGGAATCGCTGACAAATCGCTGAGGTCAGTAATGAGTTTTTTATATCAGAACAAGAAATTTAAGTTTATCTATGATATATATACTTAGAGAAACTATATATAGGATCTTAGGGCTTCGAGATTACTCTCTCTTAGCTTTCTCTCTAAGCACTTAATTAGTTTTTATTAATTTTAAAGTTTTTTCAATTAATTTCATTGTTCATTACTTTTAGAGACTCTTTGCAGATTCACGAGAGGTATTTTACATTAACGACTTTTATTTATTTATTTATTGCAATGTTTATTATTAACATATGTGAGTAGTTTATTATTCTAAACAACACTCTGGACATGATTGTAAACCGTTCATTAATTTAGTCATAATATGGAATTTATGTATTTAGTGCTTTAAACCAATCACATACGTCAATCACAGATTTAATAAGTTGTTTTTGCATATTATAACTAATGATTCTTTGTATTAAGTGAGTATAGAGTATCTAAATCTATGTCTATCATTATTGACAACAATTATAGAAGTAGTAACAAGGATCAATCTATATGGTCAAATTACCCGAGTGGATGTTCTAGATGATTGTGTTCAAAGTTATTTATTAATTATCACATTCAGATTAACGTTTGATTTAGATTAGGTATGATTTTTATTGAGTGTTAATGCTATCGTGATTTCTTGATTATTGTGTTTTATCCAATAAATACATTTACAATGATAAGTATATGACTAATTTTCCATTGAATGTAGGAAAGTTAATAGTTCTCATATTTTTGACTCTCATAGTTTGCAAATGAATTTTGTCAAAAATCTACTCTTCATTCAAAATCTTTCCAAATTTCTCGATAGCAAATTGATTTCCAAATGAATTTCCCACCTTAAGTCCATTTATTTGTATCAAATACAGGATTTTGGTTTATCGATTCATAGTAGTATTTTGATCACTATAGTGAGATAAGGTATTTGAAAGGGTATGAGTAGTGCACAAGAGAAAAGAAATTAGGTTATGGTAGAAACATCCAAGAAAGACCATCCGAGTCAACATACATATATTCTACCTATGGGTGTTATTATTAGAGACTTACGATCTGAAAGGGTTGATTTGAGAACACCCACTCCACCTAGTTCTGATGAGGGTTTTGACTACCTAGACCCAGACACATAAGTCCTCTATGACACCTTGAGATTTGTCTATCCCAAAGCACATAATAGAAACATTCGAGATATGAAAAGAGTTATCATTACCTACAAAGGACTTCAACTCCACAATGTGAATAAACGTGAAGATAAAGTTATGAGCACAGTACTGGAAAGAGAGTGGGAGCATAGATTAAGAAAGAAGATTAAAGAGAGTGGGAGCATAGATTAAGAAAGAAGATTAGAGAGAGGATGTTTAGGATTAGTCTGCTAATTCTACGCTAACGGATATGTGAGTGTCAATCATAACGAATTGACGGTTCAAGGAAACAAGATTGATATTTCATCAATGGCACTGAGCAGACATTATGAACTTCTAGAGCTTAGAGTTAGACAGGAGTATATCGACTATCCCAGCTTGCATTACTGAATGAAGAATGTTTACCTGTACCTAAGAATTCAAGAGGCCTTAGAGATAATTCCCGGATGAGGATTTATTCTCGATATCAAAATTCATTCGAGGTTTATCAAAACCACCAATTTTAGGAGAACAACCAAGTGTTAGAGCTACATCATAGATGCTTGCCTGTACATTACTAAGCAACATTCCGAAGTGGGCAACCATAAAGTCTCTCTACTCAACTACATTATTGCAAAGACTAGGTATATCGGTGTTGGACAAGTAATTAACGATGCATTGAGATAGGCAATGACATCTAGGAAGCATAATGTCCTACTGTTCCTAATTTTAATCACTCAGATATGTATGAGGGCCAAGGTTGGTTTCTATGAGATGCTTTGATGTGTTATTTTAGAAGACTATCATAGACGTTGCAATTAAGAGGATGAGAGCAGTGAATAGATATAATGATTCGAAAGAAGAGAGGGAGACTAACGAGATAAGGAGAGATTCCATGCAAGCACAGAAGAGGAAGCAAGGCGAGCACCAAATCTAATGATTTAAGCATATGTTTTGATTGCAAGGAGTAGTTCTACATCTACCAAAAGTCCTAGAAGGAAAGGATTTTTCAAATCATTATTTGTAGCTTTTCAGCACAATGAGAAGAAAATCTTAAGGAACAATGAAATGTTAGAAGCAAATGAAAGAACTCTGGTGCATCACCATTCCATCTCATAAAGGAGGATGGAAAGATTATAAGATCATAGGAGATGCATTGATGTTCCTTCAACACATATGAGACTTCCATTGGGAGTTCATAGCCCTACTTTTAACTACACTTCATAACCTTCTGCACCAAGGAACGATAACGGAGCTGAAGAGAGCGACGAGGAATTTATTTTTGTGCAGAGTACTTTGTAATTTTGAAGTATTTGCTTATATGTGTGAAATCTGAACTCTAGTTGGATTTTAATGAGAATGAATGCCTTTATCCATTTTGTATCTCTTTTATATAATTTATTAATTAATTTTTAAAAAGCAATTTATATTTCATACTCAATTCTCTTATACTTCACAAGGTGTTTTTATTTTGTTTTGCTGAAAACTTGACTTAATTTTTAAACCTTATGGACAAGGTTTGGAATGAGTTTGGGGGTATTATAGGTGAAGTGAACTACAAAGAAGCCAAATATGGAAGACTAAAGTGATAGAATTTATTCGATATCTAAGTATGGAAGACTTAAGAGGAAGAATTTATTTGACTAAAAATTTTTAAAATATTTCTACAAATTCAGGTAATATCTCTTCATTTTACTTTATTTAGTTAGGAAATATGAAATTGAGTATAATTTGAATTTAAGTGGAAGTGATATTTTTACAACCCCTGAAAATAGAAATTTTACGATGGATAGGAATTGTCATACTCTATTTGACTTAACCTAGGTTGTGTATACACAAGAGGAGTTTAGAGGGGATTGATTACTTTGTGTTACACATTAAAATAAGTAGAAGATCGAAACAATAGGGCAAGATAAACAAGACAGATTGCTAAGAATCTTGTTATACAAAGGTTAATGATCAAGTTTATATATCTATCTATTGAAAAGAACGTATGCCATAATTAACGAAAAAATAGGAAATAGCCAATAAATTTTACTTACTTAGAAAGAGTACTTCCTTGACTATAGTGAAAGTGAGAAGAGCTAACATGAGCTTTTAAAGAAAAAATAAAGACCTACAGATTCTAGAGGAAAAGGAGCAGGGAATCTAGTGGTGGGAAAAATAAGAGAAATAATTCCTATAAAAAGAATAATGAATTCCAAAGGAAAAGGAATAGGGAATCGTATGAATACATTATGAAAAAAATGGAATATATTCATACGAAGAAAAAAAACGATATAAAGAAAAATAGAAGGATGTTTATGAAAAATTATCTAAATAACAAATCTAGTTCAAGTGATAATAGCTAAGTTGAGTGAAGTATTTCTTGTTCCAACATTTAAACACATGGATATGAAATTATAATTATTGGTGAATAGGCGTTCTTATCGACTTTGATCGTGGTGATATTTTAAGTATCATTTGAAAATGAGATCGATTTAATGATTTTTGTATCTGGAGATTTTATATTAATTATCGTAAGCTTGATGTTTGTCATCGGAGATTGAGAAAACCTATTTAATGTAATAACCTTGGTGATTGGTTTAACTTTGAATTCTGAGGTGTATTGTTCTATTAGGAGGTTAAAATGTCAAATAAAGGGGTTATTCTTTAGTTCTTTCTCTTCTATCATGATTTTAGTTTTTATGAAGATAATATGTTTTTAATTTTACAGATCATTTATGTTTAAGAATATGAGTATATAATTACGAAATCAAACAGAGGGAATAAAATAGGATTTGATTGAGAGTATTCCTTTACTTGGAACGGCAAAGTGTTGAGTTTAGGGGTATTTGACGAGTCAATAATTAGACATTTTTATAGTGCATTTTAGGATGATTTTAGATGTAAAAAACTATATTATATAGGGTTTTCTCTTCTTTTTGATATTTTAGGTAATAAATGGATAATACAAAGAAATGAAGCAAAAAGGGAGGAAAATGAAAGAATTGACCAAGTGAAAAGATTGTATGAAGAATTACTAATGAATCAAGGAGAAGAACTAGGATTTCGAGCCAGAGACTCACAGCAATTCCTGGATAAACTTGAATCGCTGGCTAAATCGGAGGACACAAGAAATGACTAGTGAGCTTTAAATTTTGGATATTCCCAGCAATTCCTGACTCACACAAATCGCTAAGAATCAACGGGTGCGAATTCGGGGATTTTGGATTACAACAAGGATTTTAAGTCAATTTAGGATATGCATTACCTAATATACTACGAATAAAACCCTAGGCTACAAAATTATGGCCTTTTGTTAGTTTTATAACTTTTGCTTTAGTTTGGAGACCATTCTTTATTACTTTACTTTTTTGAGAAGTTTCAACTTTTTATCAAGGTGATTTTAATTATGTCTTTTAATTCCAAATTTATTTTGTTATTTATCATCATGAGTGAGTAGTTTGTTAATCTAAACAAAACTTTAAACATGAAATAGATCCATTTTGCAATATAGTCATGATGAGATGAATGTGTACTTAATGCTTTAAACCTAATTGTATTCTTTGATTCACAATTTTTATAGATTGTTACATATGGATTGCAATCATGGATTTGAGTATTATGTCCATAGTGGTCAATATGTATGTGATATTGATTCATTAACTAATTGAAAGGCAAACACCGTTCAAATATCCTAGGTGAATTTGATATCTAAATCTAGTGTTGAAGTGGTTTTTCGAATGTTTTAGATTTATTAGTTCGAAGTTTTCATAAAACTTAAAGTAGTTTTATTGCGTGAAGTTAGTGTCTTTTTGTATTCAAAGGGTTTAGCTCAATAGAATTATAACTTGGCTTTTCCACTGGTATAAGGAGAACAAATGGCTAGCTACTTATGATTGAGGTTTAATGATCTAGGATTTTATAAGTTAATTCATGACTATATGATTTGATTAACATGTTTGGAGTGCAAAATGGATCTATGTTTCATTGTTTAAGAGGATTATTTAGATTGTATTTATTATTGAGTTTTATTGCATTGAATTGATTTTAAATTTAATGACTTTAATTGCGTTACTTAAGTAAGTTTAGTTAGTTTAAATTTTATTTTAATTAATTTAAAAATACAAAATAAAAATGATAAAAGATTTTCCTAAGGAATTTGCAAAATCCCTTTAGAGACGATTCCTACTTATTACTACTACAAAATATTTAAAGTATAATATAAAGGGTAAATTATTGTACACGTTCGACACGTGTCAATAAATAGTGGTAATGGGTTTCTGATGTCTTCCTTGTCGCGATACATTCTTGAGCTTTTCAATATCATTTCTTCCAATTCCATTTGAACTTGTACTTTAGCATCCCCTAACTCGATTAGGGTAATACTCGACCTGAAACCTTAATTAAGCCTTAATAACCCAGCCAAACTTAATTAGAGCCAGCAGCCTCTCTTTCTCTCTCTTGATAAACACAATTTTATATCGAGTATCAATGTAAAACAAATATTAAACGCATCAGAAATTAAAACTTTTCTTGATATTAAATACGATATACAAAACCAAATCCAAACGAAATAAATCTCGATTTTACAAAACCTCCCATCTGTTGTGATATTACAAAATTGTAATTTAATATAAATATATAAGGCGAAAGAAGATTTAATACATCGAAGAGAATATCAAGACTTCTAAATCTTTTATATCCCGTAAACGTAGCACTCGTCGGTTTTCCTAAAATGTTAATTTGGGTAAGTGCTCCAACTTGCTCAATAAGTAAGGATTCACAAATCCATCAACATTCCATATAATAATCAAGAACATTATCCAATAACAATATGCACCAATGTTAACAAACGGGATTATGAACAACATATAATCCAATAAATAACTGATGCATTCAAACCATCAATGACTATTACACTATGATTCTCATTTCATTTATAAAACTAGGGTTGATTACCCACTGACCCATGATTGCTAGACCAAGACATTGGCCGATGTACAGTCTAGTCAATTCATTAATGTCCAATGGTTCTATCTGAAACCCTCTAATGAGTATGTAAACCATGCAACCTATCCAACTAAGGAGGAAGTTACATATAGGCTGAGAAGGTAACCTATATCCTATATACCCTGGTCTAAGTTCCAGGAGTTATTCTTGTGGGTCACATGAAACACCGTAGTAAAAACATTATAGTGTAAGTCCCTCATTCAGTCCATAAATTATATGAACTACAAATACTATAATAGCCAGGCAACATTGATAAATAAGTGAATCCATACATACCTCAGTTTAAGTCTCTGTTTCCAAACTTCTTAAGATTTCGGGTCACTCACACTTTCTCGATGATCCAACACATATCATAAACCATTTGTAATCAATATAAGCATAATTCCCTATGTTTAAAACCCCTAAAGTAATCGCTAAGACCTCAGGAAATTCAAAGTAATTTACAGCAGAGTTGTTGTTTTTGGGGTGGGAGCACGATCCCTCAATTGGTGGAATGTGCACCATCAGTTGAGTTCATCCCAACTGATGAAATGAGCACCTTCCTCTGCTAGGTGAAGTGCACTCCACCTGTACTGTCGCCACAGTAAATAGGGCGGCAGCCACTATTCCATTACAAAATTATCACAACAACCTCTAACACTCTCCCAAATCATCAGGGAGGGCCTTTAGTAAGGTAACAAACCATTTCCAATAATAAAACACAACAATTCACAGAGAAATCATCACTAATTATCAAATTCAACTTAAAACTCAAAACTCAAATTACCAAGGTAATGATATCTAATCCACAGCTATTTAATCTCCTCAATTCATTAGGAAATCCTCTCCTGATCAACTCATCTTTATCAAACCCTCAGCTGCTCTCTCACACTTCTCTCAATTTATCGATGAAATAGTGAGGATAAGTTTAAGGTTTTTTATTTAAAAATGTGGATTTTCGCGAGACACGTATCGCGTTATCTTGAGGCTGATCAAGTGATTGATGTGTTAAATTGACACTCCCTAAAGTGACACACATTATAACACCATCAACACTTATGCTCATCTCGAAGTGATCCAAAGATCCATATAATTCAAACTAATTTTTATAGTCTTATTATATATATTTATATATTAAATATATATATATTGTGTATTTTCTCACCGATAAATTCACCGGACATGCCTACGAGCATTCTAGGGCGCGCACATTCATTTCACGACCCCCTTATCGCACTTGGTGTACCGACTATTTATTATTTAATTATTTATTTTTCAATTATAGGCTTGTATATAAATTCTCTTTTATACTACAACCTATAAGATTCATTTATACATTCTAAACAAACACCAATCATCACATAAACCAACGCACACGCTAGTCGAGATACACTGGACTTATCCATGATTTATTAGGATTTAAATTAACATTAATCACCAGCTTATGGTAACGGGTCGTTACACTCACCCCAATTTAAAGCAATTTCGTCCTGGAGATTAAAGTAAACCTAAAATTACTTGTAGTTTCGAATAGAAATAGAAACTGCTTTTTCATATAAAACTCACCCTCTCAGGTTAGTTCCTCATCTCCATGAAATTACCATTTCACATTAACTAAAGGAATCCCTTTGGTTCTTAGCCTCTGAATCTTAGATCAAAATTTCGAATCGATTGCTTGTCGTAAGACAAGTCTTCCAGAAGATCAAATTCATTCCAATCAATCTTTGGAGTGAAATGAGTTTTCGTTTTGCGAAGCATAGACACATGGAAGACATTACGAATTCCAGCTAACTGAGGAGGGAACTTTAACCTGTAAATAACAGGACCAATCCTTTCATGTACTCCAAACGACCCAATATACCTTAGAGCTAGCTTACTTCGCAATCCAAATCGATAGAATCCTTCCATAGGTGAGACTTTCAACAGAATGAAATCGTCCTTTGAAAACGCCAACAACCTATGATATTTATCTGCGTATCTATTTTGTCTTAGCTGTGTCGTAGTCAAACGCTGGTGAATCTACTGAATTCTCTCTATGTAATTCTAAATCAACTCTGGCTCTATCAAAATTATTTCTCAACCTCTGCCCAAACACTCCAGTGAATGGCAAGGCTGACCATACAGAACTTCAAAAGGAGCATTCCAATACTACAAGCCTGAAAGCTTTTATTACAAAAGAGCTCACACAGAGGAATGTATTTCTTCCAATTACCACCAAACTTTAAGTCACAAGCTCAATGTATATCCTATAGCACCAAAATCAACTGTTCAGGCTGCTTATCAGTCTGCGGATGGTATACCATATTGAGGTTAAGAATAGTTCCCGGATGTCTCTGCAATTCACTCCATAGTTCAAATGTGAATCTCAATTCTCTATCCAAAATAATCGACACTAGAACCCTATGAAATCTTTACACCTCACGTGCTTACACCTCACATAACTGGTCAAGAGGATCTCGCAAGGAAACTGGCAAGAAATGTGCAGACTTCGTCAACCTGTCAACTACAACCCATATTGCATCATGCTTACAATGACTCAGTGGTAGACTATAAATAAAATCCATCGATATATGTTCCCATTTCCACTCGAAAGTTGGCAGTGAATGCAATAACCCTTCAAGTTTCCTATGCTCAGCCTTAACTTGTTGACATATCTCATATCGCTTTACAAACTCAACAATATCGGTCTTCATCATACACCAACATTATATGTGCTTCATTTTGCAATACATCTTATTATTACCTAAATGAATAGAGTAAAAAGATATATGAAATTTTCATAGCACTTTCTGCCTCAACTAATCCTGAGCTGGAATCCGCAATCTATCCCTGAACCGTAACGCATTATCATCAAAAATTGACCAATCAGGATGATCCATACTAGTCGCTAACCTCTAACGTACTATATAATTCTAATTAGTTTTCTAAAAACTAATCACCCATTAAATCAACTCCATTTCATCTTGAATCTAAGCATAGAAGAACAGATTATTAGCTCTGGAATTAGCTCTCGTAATTGATGATGTGTCAGCTGAACTTTCATAAATCATCATCATAGATACTTCTTCAAGAAGTCTAAACTGAGAAGCTCTGATAATAGCTACATTCCCTGTGTATGTTCTTCTCCTACCCAAAGCATCTTCAACCACATTTGCTTTGTTAACACATTTTTTCTATTTATCTGAATTGTAATTGCATACTGATAGTCTGTTAACACATTTTTGTGTAGTTCTGAATTACTCAGGCTCAAAATGACTTGTATCATTACTTCTTGTTCCATACCAATTGACGATGAAATAAAGCATATAATTTTTTTAAGGAAAACACCTAAACCTTTATAGCCTTACAATATCAATACCAAAGAACTCACACAATAAAATATTTCTTTCAGTAACTACCACCTTCTAAGTCACAAGTTTGGAAATTACATTCTCTGGAACTAATATTAGCTGCAAATATATTGTGTTAAGATTGAGAAAGGTCCCTCTCAGCTATTATACATTTCTTTCCCATTGGGAAGCAAACTTCAGTTCCTCGTCAAAATAATAATCCTGGTTCTCCATAAACTCTCAATTGTTTCTACACACATATATCTCGCTTACTTTTCCTCAAGAATTAAACCACAATACTTGTAAGAAATTTATGGACTCTATCATTCCTAAAATTACAACATCAATAACCTTCAGTTGTCATTACAACTTAGTTTTATCCATCATGAATTTCTGAACATGAAATTTCGTTCATATAGGGCAAAAATAATATAACCCTCTAGGTTAATATCATTCAGTTTCCACTTGTTGATATATCTCATATTTCTTTAATAAATTGACATTGTCGGCTTTAATTCTAGGTCACCAACAACTCATTATTATCATAATGATTTTGGATTTTACCTGAATGAATCTTCTAAGGAAATCTATGAGATTCTCATAAAATTCTTGCCTCACTTTTTATTGGAGTTCCAAGAACTTTCTTTACATGCTCAATATTTTGATCTGAGATTATCTATATAAAATACAAATTACTAGTAGTCAGACCTTGACCAGCTAGATAATCTCAATCAATTTTTCCAATAATACAGCACTCAATTAATCGT
Source organism: Stephania cephalantha (assembly GCA_039657325.1). NCBI lineage: Eukaryota > Viridiplantae > Streptophyta > Magnoliopsida > Ranunculales > Menispermaceae > Stephania > Stephania cephalantha. Next base: position 25,667,971 of record CM077570.1, on the reverse strand, counting down.
CATTAGCTCAGCACCAACCTAAGCACCAAAATATAGACTTGTAGTTACCAATCCAGACAACTCAGCTAATAATGTGTCTGCGCAGGACTTCAATTGTTCATCATTACACATCTCACTCAAAAGATATTATCGAGTTGCTTTCATCATATCTATAGCCCTTATCCATTTCTTATTCAAGACATTGCCAACACAATCACCTTAATGAGTGATGTTTCAGAGTGAATTCCTAACGTTTAGGAAATTCAAAGTATTAATCTTATCTTCAATTTCTATCACTCTGACAATTCTATTTTTACAAACCTACCTAGTTTGAAATTATACTACTTTAAACTTACACCAATCCACTAGTTTTTATACTTCCAGGTTGTCTTTAAATGGTTCTTCTAAGATTCTCAATAATCTCAAAGAATGATTAAAAGACTCGCAATAAACCTTTCCTCTTATTTACAAGTGATGTCTTTCCATATATGGTAGAACAACTAAAATAGTTATCTCGAAATTATCAATCTCAAATAGTTCTTCTCATAAGTATTGAACTATATATATAGAAGTAGAAGCTACAATTTCGATTTATTATTTCAACACACATTCTTACCTCAATAAGCAGTTTTAGGATGAATTTCTAACTTCTTTTATAATTCACATACAATTAAGCAAACATTGTAGTCAAACTATACTTCAATTTTCTCCTAAGGCATCCTTGTATTGGTCTTAACTTATAACCATCATCACATTTGAGTTAGTTGAATAATTACACAACGATATCAAAGATCCCTGGATCAATCGTTTATATTATTTAGTTATTTCAAGATTACTTTTCTCTTTTACCTTTGTGTTGAATATATGACAATCCCAAACTGTCTCAATTCCAGTCAAATCTCTTAATTTTTTGTTAATATTCAACACTCATATAAATAGTTTACCTTTGAGACTTTGTATTGGCACTTGCAGAACCTAGTCAAAACCAATTTACTGTCACGATTTACAATTTTCTATGGTAATGTTTGTGCATCTTTTAAGTTTTTAAGGACTCCATTCTTGTTATTATTGATAACATAATAACTTAATTAAAATAGGGTTTTAAAACTTGACACCCTTTATTGATGAACATGGTATGAGTTCTTGTAAGTTCTATTGGTTTCCACCATCCACTTAAATGATCCAGCAATCGCCTGAAATCATCTTTAAGTATATCCTTAACTCTGATCATACCACTGTGACAACTAGATCTCAACTAACTCTTGAGAACAGCTGGTTTCACCTTATTATCAGAATGAGTTGTCAATCATGGGCAATGAATATTCATTTCCACTATCATACATTATTCTTTGAATTTTTATATTTATTGATAACTTATTTTCCCCTATTTAAACTATACTAGTCTAAAATATCAGACTGAGATATCTTACCAACTGACTGTTATGTTCAGGATTAACTATTTTTTTCAGTTTCACCAGTTTAAATTCTTAATTTCACCTTTCATTATCCAACAAGTTGCTTGTCATTCCAATATGGATTTAGACCATATATGGAATTCCTACTTCATAACAACTTATAAAGTATAAATACATTAGTGATTTTTTAAACTCAAATAGGATTTTATCATTAATCACTAATTTATTTACTGAATAACTTTCATTATTTTTCAACTAGTCTCAATACCAGTATTAAATCACCTCTCAAAGTGGTTTACCATCTTTGAGTTTCACCAAAAGTCATTTAGTATTCTATTGTTTCATAAATTTCATTCTCCTAATATACGTTTCAAGGTCTAGATCCAATAGATACTTCTTCACTGACTATTATTTGTCTAATAATATCAGCAAGAAAAAAGACCTTTAAGAATTTCTAATAGGAGAAGAGTTTATTTTCATCTTTATAAGTTTTCCTTATGTCTTTCCTTTTCAGTTTTCTTAAGGATAAGATTATCTTGAACTCTTACCTTCAATGCTTTCTCATGTCATGAGAAATCGATGGACTTCAACCATCTTATTATCATTTAGGAAATACATAACTCTGATATCTACCACGTAGATATAATAAAACATTGCAAATAACAAAACTCAGTCTTTTATTTTTTTGTTACTCCCCCAAAAATCACGATAAAACCGTTTATTATGTCCTAAACTTCTTCGTAACTCGAGACAACTCTCAGAGTTAGTAAACTTAGGATATGGTATCAACGTATATCAGAGTCAATAACCTCAAACTTCGATACCAAAGTGTATCCAAATTATCACTTATTCTCAAGGAATAGGGTTATACTCTAACGTAGGATATGATACAAGCATCCTCTAACCCAATTAGGGAAATATTTGGCCTAAAACTTGAATTATGCCTCGGTAACCCAGTCTGACTTAACTAGAGCCAACAGCCTCTCCTTCTATCTCCTGATAAACACAAATGTATATCGAATATTGATGTAAAACAAATACTAAATGCAGCATAAATTAAAGCTTTTCTCGATATTAAATATGATATACAAAACCAAATCCAATCGGAATAAATATCGGTTATACAAAACCTCCCATCCCTTGTTATATTACAAAACTATGATTTAATACAAATATATATAAAACAAGGAGAGATTCAATACATCAAAGATAAGATCAAGACTCTCAAATCTTCTATATCCCGTAGTCGTAGCACTCATCGATTTTCCTGAAATGTTAATTTGGAGTAAGTGCTCCAACTTGCTCTGTAAGTAAGGATTCACAAAGCCATCAACTTTTCATATAATAATAATCAAGAACATTATACAATAACAATATGCAACAATGTTAATTAACATGATTATGAACAACATATAATCTAGTAAATAACCAATGCAATCAAACCGTTAATGACTATTACACTATGATTCTCATTTCATTTATAATACTAGGTTCGATTACCCATCGACACCATTAACGCGATTGCTAGACCAACACATTAGCCGATGTACTGTCTAGCCAATCCATTAATGCCCAATAGTTCTATCTGAAACTTCTAGTGAGTATGTAATCCACGCAACCTATCCAACTGAGTAGGAAGTTACATATAAGTCGAGAAAGTAACCCATCTCCTATACAACCTGGTCTCAATACCAAGAGTTACTCTCGTGGGTCACATTAAACATCGTTTTCCATTTAGTAAAAACATCACAGTGTACATAATCCCCCATTCAGTTCATAAACTATATGAACTACATATACTAAAATAGCTAGGCAACATTGATAAATAAGCGAATCCATATTTACCTCGGTTTAAGTCTCTGTTTCCAAACTTCTTAAGTTTCTAGGTCACTCGCACTTTCTCGGTGGTCCAACACCTATCACAAACCATTTATGATTAATATAGGTCTAATTCCCTATATTAGAATCCTTAAGTTTGTCTCTAATACTTTAAAATATTTTAAGTAATTTACAGCAGAGTTGTTGCTTTCTGGGTGGGAGCGCAATCCCTCAATTGGTGGAGTGCGCTCCATCAGCTTAGTTCATCTCAACTTATGAAGGGAGCCCATTCCTCTGCTAAGTGGAGCGTGCACCACCCTGTACTATCTCCACAGTAAACAGGGCAGCAGCCACTGAACCATTACCAAATCATCAGAACAACCTCAAACACTCTCCCAAATCATTAGGGAGGACCTCTAGTAAGGTAACAACCTATTTCCAATAATCAAACACAATAATTCACAGAGAAATCATCACTAATTATCAAATTCAACTTTAAACTCAAAACTCAACTTACCAAGGTGATGATCTCTGATCCACAACTGTTTGATCTCCTTAATTCAGTAGGAAATCCTCTCCTGATCCACTCCTCCTTATCAAATCAGCTACTCTCTCTTACTTTCTCTCGATTGATCGATGAAATAGTGAGGATAAGTTTAAGGTTTTTTATTTAAATATATGGATTTCCTCGAGACATACATCGCGCTATTTAGAGCTTGATCAAGTGATTGATGTGTTAAAATGACACTCCCTAAAGTGACACAAATTTTTACACCATCAATACCTAAGCTCATCTCGAGGTGATCCAACAATCCATATAATTCAAACCAAACTGTATAGTCTTATTATATATATTTATATATCAAATATATATAAATATATATACTTCGTGTATTTTCTCGCCAATAAATTCATCGAACATGCCTACGAGCATTCTAGGGCGTGCACTTGCATTTCACGGCCCCCTCGTCGCACTTGGTGTACCGACTATTTATTATTTGATTATTTATTTTTCGATTATAGGCTTGTATATAAATTCTCTTTTATACTACAACCCATAAAATTCATTAAACATTCCATACAAACACCAATTATCACACAAACCGAAGCACATGCTAATCGAGGTACGTCGAACTTAACCACGAGCTTAACTCGAGTTAATTAGGATTTGGATTAACATTAATCACTAGCTTAAGGTAACAGGTCATTACATGTACAGTTTGGTTTCCCTTGATCTTGCGCATACTCAAAAAACATGTTAGTACCAATTCACATTATTTGTTGACATCAAAATCTCGTGCAAAGTCTAAGTGATAGAACACTTGGACCAACAATCTCCCCGTGTTTGATGATAACAAAAAATTTGAACTTGACAAACAAAAGTGCATATCAAGTTCATAAGTTTCATGTTCAACGACAAGATTTCTCCCCCTTTGATAACATTAAAAAGTAGGTAAATAGCTCCCCCTATCAACATGCATCAAGTGAAAGACAAAAGATGATATAACAAGGAAGGCCATTCATTCAGAAAAAATTAACTCAAAGATATGCAAATAGAATCATGTCATTTCATTAAGTTTACAAAACAAGTAATGACACGGTGTAGCACATACGGAAACGAAAAAATTGAGAGTTTACGAAGACTCAACAAAACAAACTCTCACTAACAAAATAAGCTAATGTTCCACCTATTACTATGACTTCCTACGACTCCTCCTAAACATAAACATCAAGATGACTATTGCGAAGAAGTTTGACAAGCGGAGCCGGAGGCGCGATCGTTTTTTGATTGCATGAGCGGCAGAAAGTGTCCCTCAATCCTACAAAGATGAATGGCTTGATGATCAAGGCATGTATCGATGGTAGTGAACGTCCTCATCATGTAGTCATGAATGTAACCAAGCTGTGCGGACATATATGTAGAGGATGGAGACATGTCAGGTGGAGGGGCAACGCAAAAGTATGGTTGGGGAATGTAAGAGCGATGATACTGGGATGGAGCTAGCTACTAGATATTCACATGTGGTGGTTGCGGAGCTGGTGGAGCAGAGAATTCCTGAGGTGGGTCCTACTAAACCTCATCATCATCACCATCGTCGTGTGGTGGATATGAAAATTTGTAGTCCAGGTAGTCACACTCGTCAAAATTGACATCCGGATCTGACTCATGAGGGGACTCATAGTAACTACAATGCACATTCTCGGGAATTTCCTCCTTGCGAGTTCATCGCCTCTCCGTGTGAATGTAATGGTACTTTGTTGCCTTCAAAATAGCCATGCCAATGGTGTCGATTAACGAGAAAGGGTGACCACCTAGACGAAGATCCACCTCCACAGCCTCGAAAAAGGATGTCGGAATATGAGCATACGGTAAGTGCCAGCTGGAGCCAAAATTCGACGTCATGTAAGTAATGATGACGTGCGTTAGGCTGATCGGGATTCGTTTCATAAGGGCCCCAAGAACGTACATATCTAGGAGAGTAACGTAGTTCTTGCTCCAACCCCTATGAAGAACGACCTTGTGTAAAGTCATGTGAAGAAAATATGGCACAAGTTTAAAATCCATGTCTGTAACACTAGAGGGGTAAACAGTGATCTCCCGTTCAAACATAGCGAAGGAGTTCAGGACCTCAAGCCAGTTGAACAACCATTCACCGATTTTGCCTATGAGAGTAGTAGTAAGAGTATGGATCGAAAGGTCAAAGAGATCAACCAGGTGCTGAGGTGTGATCTCAATTATACGGTCACTAACGACGGACCAAACTATGAACTCAGTAGTGGTTGCAAGGTACCAGTAGAATACCCAGACTAGTGGCTCATTATAGGTGTCCTTATATTGGCAAAAAGACCTTCACCCTAGTTTGGCAAGCACATTTAGAACCAGAAGGTGTGCCTTGTCGAAGAAATCAAAACCAACAATGACCAGTTTAAAAACTTTAGCATCCATTATCCTTAAGCCGACCGCTTCTAGGATGGGTGGAAGAAGTGTCGGTAGGATGATAATTGGTAGACTTAGTCATGTGGCAGGTAGTGGATTAAGTAGCTATCTGAGACAAAGATGACTTGGAATCACTCTCGAATGATGGAGCCTATTGGCTAGTGATGGGACGACAAGAAGTAGATTCGTTGGCCACACAAGTGGTTTTGTGCATTTGAAACATTTTATGGAACACTTGGTGGGCACTAGTTGAAGGATGATTTCTGAGAAAACGGACTGATCAATGGATAAATGGATATGATAAGAGGGATTAGGAGGTGGTAAATAGTGGATTAGATGCAAAAAATGCATAAAATGCCACAAGAGATCGAGTGGGGAAGTTGGGAGACACAATAGTGAGGAGAGGCGCAAAATAGTGAGCAACGTCCTAAGTCTCTGGTGGTTTTAAAACCTGGCCCGAGACACGATAACGCGCTAATATGGGGTATTAGTGTGCTAATGAGTCTGGGATTCGACCTAAACCCGTGAAGCGCTATTACCACGCTAGCCATTCTTGTAACACGCTAATGATCTTACCTAACACGTTAATAAAATTTGCTAGTGCCCTAATTACTCTCTGGACTGGTTTTCAAAAATAGTTTGAATTCCAAAAGGGCACGTAGGACATGACACATACATCATGGACACCTCGAGATCAGTGTCAAACATGGTGTTCACTATCTAAAATACACTTATAAGGTTGGATTCACGAATCATGCCTAATTCTCGCCTAATTTTAGAAAATTGGTCCCTAGGAAAAGGTTTAGTGAATATATCCACAAAGTGGTCATTAGTGGACACATAAATCAGTTTGACGTCCCTTTTTTGCATGTGATCACGAAGGAAGTGGTACCTAATCTCAATATACTTGGTACGCAAGTGTAACACCGAATTTTTTGAAATTTTGATTGCACTTATGTAATCACAAAGAATTTTAGCACAACCAATTTTGATTTGATAATCCTCAAGTTGTTGCTTCATGTATACTACTTGAGCACAACAACTTCAGGCTGCCACATATTCGGCTTTGGCAGTGGACAATGTAGCGAAATTTTATTTTTTGCTAAACCCATGAAATCAATAAAATTCCTAACAAATGACAAAATCACGATGTAGTTCTCCTATCTACCAGGCTCCTCGCATAGTCAGAGCCAACAAAGCTTCGAAGTTCAAAACTTTGAGCTTTGTTGAACCATAAACCCAAGTTTTGTGTCCCACTTTAGTATCGAAATATATGTTTGACACATTTTAAATGTGACTCTTTGGGCTCGTATTGGAACCTAGCACATAAACATACACTAAACATAATGTTTGGTTTATTAGCAGTCAAATATATGAGACTTCCTATGATTCCATGATATAGCTTAGGATCTATGGGCTTTCCTAGTTGGTTCTTTTCCATTTTTACGGTGGAACTACTAGGAATGCCCCAAGCCTTCAAATTTTCAAATTTGAATTTCTTTAGCATGTCCCTCACATACTTCACTTAATTTATGAAAATATCATGCTTAGATTGCTTGATTTGCAAACCCAAGAAGTATGTTAGTTCACCTATCATACTCATTTCAAGCTCATTTGTCATTAAATATGAGAATTCTTTGCATAGACTTGTGTTTGATTGTCACGGCCCAAATCTCTAACCCCGTTTTAATTCCTTAATCAGGATCACCGACCCTTGACGTAGGACCTACACTGTGATACGTACACCGACCAAGGCACGTGGCCGAGGTATATGGTATTTTTGTATTGATGTATGCCTAGTGTTATGCATGGTGTAGACTTACTAAGTCATTTTGTACGGTTGTAGGCGTCGAGACGAGAGGGGGGGACACGCCTCGAGTAGCGTGCAAGCTGGGGGAACCGGGTAGTTAGCATTTTGGTATGTCTTATTTAATACTAAGATGAAATTGAATAACAATTTGTCAAGTAAATAATATGGAATATATATATTGAGTGACTAGCCACGCGGCGGTACGCGTATATCACGATTCAGACGCGAAACCGGGCGTTGAAATGCCCGAAAACACGGCGAGTGTCTTAGCTGTGTCACAAGTAGGTGTCGACACACCTAACAACATCACCATTTGTTTAGCTACATCAACACTTGGCCATTATCCCATACCACGTGTCACCACCCCACCTACCCACTTATATCACACACACACACTCACGCACACACTGTTCACACACACACACACACACACGTAACCGGAGGCCGAGAGGGAGGAAGAAGAAGAGGAGAGGAGGAGGAGAAGCGAGTGACGCGCCGGAAGGAGAGTGGAGACGTCACGGTTGAGGCGAGTCGTTGTGGTTGTTGTTGTTGTGGGTGGTTGCCGGTGGATGGCCGGGAGTGGGGGTTCGGCCTCCATGGTGAACCCCATGGCCGCGTGGTGGTGATGGCGGGGGTGCCTCCCCGCCATCGGCTCACCGGGGTTGGGGTGGAGAACCACCCCAACCCATCACCGGAGGAGAGAAGAACGAAATTACCTCCCCGATCGAACCAGAGGTTCGATTGGGGAAGAAGACCTGGGCCTGGCCTAGAACGGGCCAGGCTCGGCCCATGGGCCGAGCCTGGACCGTTCTGGTCTAGGGCTGGGTCGGGTCCGACCCAAACCGAACCAGGGGGCTGGCGGACCACGACTCGGCGGGATCGGGTCATACCGACCCGGATCCGGCTGGATCGGGTCCGGTTGACCCGGACCCACTAAAATAAAATAAAATAAAATAAATATATATATTTAATTAGTTAAATTAATTAAACTGATTTTTAATAAATAAATCCCAGAAAATAGAGAAAAATATGGAAAAAATATATTTGTGACCCAAATCAATAGAAATTGAGATTTTCATAAAAAGTGAAGAATTCGAAAGTTGGTCGAGACGTTATACGGGGGTTTTACCTCGAAAAAATGCGAAATGGGCTGAATGGCCGAAAATAAATAAGAAAAGTGTTTCGAAATTTGTCTCGACTTCGATTTGGCCTAAGTGAGACATTATGGAATGTTAGGGAATTACGGGGGAACTCTGGCGTTTGGGCACGCACTTCGATTCGTCGAGGAATCGGCTAGACTAGGACAAGCGTGTGACTTGTAAGTACAACTGTGAGAATTTTATATTTCATTTCATTCTCTTATTGCTTTATTGGTCTATTGGTATACATTACTACTTGTCATCTCACATCATGTTGTTCTTGTATCTATTCATGGATGAATATTGTGACATGATGCCTTGTGAATTATTTCATGGCCTCTAATTCCTACACTTGATGTCGTTCTTGAATACAATTGATGAAAAGCATGCTAATATACTACTTTGGATTTAAATAGCCTTGTATTCGATTTCCTTTAGGCTTTGCAGCCTAACTTGTCTTGGAATTCTAGAATTTTGGAATTATTCATTTTTGAAACGAAAGTAGGGATTATCCAGTGTCCATTGCACGAGAGATGCGCGGTTCACGGGGACATAGGTCTACCGGGGTTCCGGCACTCACCACTACACTTGCGCGGCACACGAGGTATGGGACTCGGGGTGGTCGGCAAGTATGAGATTGATGTTGTAAAGCGTAGAGTGCAGCTCCGCTATTTATGTGAGATATGTTGAGCGCAGCTCCATATCGTAGTGGAAAAAGTTAGGTGATAGGTCTCACCGCCGACCGGACGTAGATCATCTCGACTTAGCCTGTGTATGTCTCTACATCTTTAACTGTGGTATTTACTTGCATTACTTGTTTCAGCAATTTATTTTGCTCCTTTATGCTTTTAAATACCATTTGTTTAATTGGAAATGTGACATGAAATTCGCCAGTTAATACTTAAATATCACTATACTCACCGTCTAGTTTGTGACGGTGGGTGTAGGTCCGTCGAGCAGTAGTAGACCGGCGAAGGAGAAGATCGGCGATTATTCTTGAGCCCGCGACGCGTCACTGCATCGATTGTAGGTCTTATTTTGATATTTTGATTTTATATGTTATATACGTCTTTCAGATACTATTTGGGATTGTATATTGGGTTGAGCGTTAGTTCCCCGACTTGACTTAGACTATTTTACTGTTTCAATGCATTTTGAGGACTTTATATATGTGATGTCATTTCCTGGTTTTCCACACTTAGGATTTTATAAATGGCTTCCGCATAAGTTACTCATTGCTTCCGCATAATCAATAAGACTTCCGCTAATTAATTAATTTAATAAAAAGTTTTAATTAACTTTAAATTTTAATTAACTGGTAGGACTAGTGTATTACTTATCATGAACACGAGAAAAGAGGCGTTTAGGTTGTAAAGGCTGACTAATACGTAGTTAAGTCCTGCGTGGACATGATTAGGGCTTAATTTCGGGAATAGGCCGGGCGGTGCCCTAAATTAGGAGAGGGGCCGTCACATTGATAATCCAAAAATGATATGATCGACATAGATTTGTACAATGAGCATAACATCATTTTTTATCAAAATGAACAAAGTAGGATCTAGCGTTCCTTTCTTAAACCCTTTATCAAGAAGAAATGCACTTAACTTATCATATTATATCCTGGGATCTTCTCTCAACTCATACAAGGCTTTTTGAAGACGATAAACATTATTTAAAGAATCATAGTCTTCAAAACCCAGTGGTTGTTCTACATATACCTCCTCATCAATAAAGTCATTCAAGAATGCACTTTTAGCGTCTATTTGGTATAGTAGAAAATCATTGTAGCAAGCATAAGCAAGCAACATTGAAATTGCTTCTAGTCGTGCTACTGGTACAAAGGCTTTTTCATAATCAATACTTTCCTCTTAATTGTAGCCTTATACAACTAATCTAGCCTTGTTTCTCACTACGTCACCCTTCTCATTCTTTGTGGTCCTAAAAATCCATTTAATGCCTATAATGGTGTGGTTTTTAGGTCTAGAGACTAAGGTCCACATTTTGTTCCTCACAAAGTGTCCTAACTCCTCTTGCATAGTGATGATCCAAAATTCATCACTTAAGGCTTCATCTATCTTATTGGGCTCAGTTTGTGAAACAAATGCAATATGCCCCTCATCATGGTTTAGAGAAGACCTAGTAGTTGTATCCTTACTTGATACACTTAGGATTTGTTGAGATGGATGTCCTAAAAGAAGTCTAAAGTTCTTTGGTACACTAAGTTCAGTTTCCTCTCTCACTTCTACTTCTTTATCATTGGATTCTTAAGCTTGAATGACATCATCATCATTAAGTCTCATTTGTTCCAAGGTGTGTATGAAATGACCCTCACCTGAACTAGGGTCGGGTTACCAGACGAAAATCATTACTCAAGCCCGATACCAGAACCAGACCCAAATAACAATATGGCACGTCTATTTCAACCTGCGGAATAACATACTAACCATATGGAATAATAAATGTAGAAGTAAAATCAAAACTAGGATTTCATATACCATAAAATCAACATGATAAGTATTCAAATGTCTAAGTAGGTTCAATCATTCCAAATAGCTTCTAATACTACCATAAAGCTTCTAAATAGTTCAAAATAGATAAGGAGGGTTTCAAACTACCGAAATAACCTACTTTAAATTACAACCCAAATTTATTGTTCTCAAAACCAAATAAATAGATAATAGGAGTATGCAACTTCTCACAAGTAAAGAAAGACTTCAAGCGGGTGCCTTTCTTTTGTCACGAGCTAATACGGATATGGACGCACCTGGAGAGTAAGTAGGATGAGCTAAAATGGACAACAGAGCTTAATAAGAGGAAAACTTTACTCAAACATTAAATACGCAATACTACCTACTAATTATGCAAAATCTAATGTGAAGTTTAAACCAAATCTCAAACATTAAGTAAAAAGCATGAAGTTATTGATCAAGTTCAAATTTAGGCATGTAAATAAGATCTAAAACATGTAGAAACATGGAAGTATGATTCATCTTCGTAAATAAGGAAAGAGTCATTCATTCATAGCTTTTGAGACAAGTTCCAAGATTCATTTAAAACATAACAAAATTCAAATCATTCATGCAAGGAGTACATAAGAGATATACCATAAAAGATAATAATAATTATAAGTCATTGGTTCATTCAATGCATGCTAGGTATTGGTAGGAATCCAGTAATCGAATCCTTCAGGTTTGATTTAATGCAAACCATTATTGGACGCGATGACCGCTACGTCCTCCAAATAGTAGCATTACAACAAAATGAGTTCATCCAAAGTTGTCATCGAGACATGTCCCACTATCACTAAGTTGCACGAGTAGAAACTCCAACTCTTACACTTATGTGACATATTTATGCATTCAATTAGAAAATTAAAAACCTTTGTTGGCGAATTCCACAAAACATCCTCGGGCATTAACTAGTAAAGCCCTCGGTGGCACCACAAAGTTTAGGGGCATTTAAATATGATAACCTGCTAATAAGGCCTTCAGTGGGAACTCCACGAACATCCTAGGGCAATAAATGACATAAATGGGGAAACAAATGCATTCACATTCCATAGATTTGGAGATTCACAATCAATACCCCGATGCAACCCTTAACCTAAGTCTTTCATTCAAAGCATGATACTTAATTTACAAATAGCAAGTCATACTTAATGCGTGAGCGAAGCTCCCCACTTACCTCGACTCGTCGCGACGCCTATAACAACTTCCGGTATGCACGGGGTCTGATGTGAACCTTCGTGCGACACTATACAACTATAATACATCTCATCAACAAATGCTTTAATTTAAAATTAATTAAATATTCTATTTATTGGTCTTTAGGATTCATTAGTGTGGGTCCCGCAGGTCCCCCGTCGCTCCATGCGAGGGCCGATGGGTCTCCATCAGAGACGCGATAGTGCCCTGTTTGAAACCAAACATTTGCTTTATTTTATTATATTTTATTATATTTTATTTTTATTTTATTTTATTTATTTTCTTAGGATGACCGGTTCAGGGGCTTTTGGCCCCTGGACTCCCCCCCCCCTCCCTAACCATAGGTGGTGGGGCCCAACGCCAACCTGCGCTGGGCGCCTCCCTGGCAGCCCTCGGTTGGGATGACATTGGGGGTGGGTGTGGTCATGGTACCACCCCCTCTCTTCCTCTTCTGCCGTTGTGGTGGGGGCAGCCTGATGGCACCCCCACCCTACCAGCGGCGGCGACAGGGAAATCGCTGGTGGCGGCAATAGTGAGGTTGTCGCAGGTCGCTTCGATCGTCGCTCGCCTTGTCAACACCATAAATCACTAATAGCGTGATTTCCACCATTATTTTGTCGAATTCAAGTTTAATTTTAATTTATAAAAATATTAAGAGGGCGAGGGAAATGTGTATACCTTCAATTTGGTGTTCTACTTGAGTTAGACTGCCAACACCTCAATCTCCTTTTTCACACCTTATGGTTAAATTTTCAAACAAAAGTGGGCTAGGGTTTTCAATTTGATTTATACAATGGGGCTAATTAGTGTAGGGTTTGTGAAATTACTTAATTGCCCCTAATGCAGATCGTTTGGGTATTTAGGTCGTCACGACATCCCCAATTTTAAAGTACTTTCGTCCTTGAAAGTAAAATAAAGTTATACCTTATGGTTCGAAAAGAAATGGAAAGTTCTCCATTATATAGTCCTCCTACTCCCAAGTCATCTCATGTTCTCTATGGAATTGCCACCGAACTTGCACTAACGAGATTTCTTTCTTCCAAAGTTTATGCACTTTCCTATCCATGATTTGAGTCGGCTGCTCGTTGTAGGACACGTCTTTCCTCAAATCAACTTTCCCCCAATCGATCTTCGATGCATGTTTATTATGTGCCTTCCTCAAAATAGAAACATGGAAGACATTATGAACTCCAGCTAACTGTGGCGGTAACTCGAGGCGATATGCTACTAGCCCTATTTGTTTCTTGATCGCGAATGGCCCAATAAACCTGGGAGATAACTTTTCCTTCCATCCGAATCGATAATGCCCTTTCATTAGTGACATTTTTAATAATACAAATTCTCCTTCCTTGAAAACAACCTCTAGATGGTCCTTGTCAGTATTTTTCTTCTGGCGGCTCTGGGCGGTTTCCAATCGTTGCGTAATCTAATTTATCCTCTTGATTTGGTCATGCATAAGTTATGGGCCGATCAACATGGCATCTCCGACCTCGGTCCAACAAACTAGAGATCTACACAGTCTTTCATAAAGTGCCTCAAACGGTGACATGTCAATACTTGCTTGAAAGTTGTTGTACGCAAACTCGCACAACAGAATATACTTCTCTCAACTCCTATAGAAATCCAACACACAAGCTCAGGGCATATCCTCAAGTATCTGAATCAATCTCTCGGTCTGCCCATTTGTCAAAGGATGAAAGGTTGTACTGAGATTGAGCTGAGTCCCCATCTGGTGTTGAAACCCATTCCAAAGCTGAGAGGTAAATCTCAAATTGCGATCCGATACAATAGATATTGGGATTCCATGTAATCTGATGATCTCGTCTATGTATATGCCTCCCAACCTGTATGCCGAATACTCCATGGAAATAGGACGAAGTGGGCCGACTTAGTCAAATGACCTACAACCACCCAAACTGCATCATGCCCTTTCTGAGTCGTCGGTAGCCCAGAAATAAAGTCCATGTCTATGTGTTCCCACTTCCACCGAGGAATATGTAACGGTTACAATAATCCTCACGGCTTTCGGTGGTCTGCTTTCACTTGCTAACAAATCCTGCAATACTGGATGTAAGTAACGATGTATACCTTCATCTCTGGCCACCAATACATCCTTCGCATATTGTGATACATCTTGTTACCCCCGAGATGAACGATGAACCGAGATCTGTATGCCTCCTGGAGTAAGTCATCTCTCAACTATTTATGAGATGGTTTCCACAATCTGTCTTGAAATCTCAACCCTCCATTAGCTGAGAGTCTCCAATCCAGGTCATCAGTGCTATCCGCAAGTGAGTTGCACATCTCGTACTTTGAATTGACTCTCTGACAGTCAACCACTCTAATCACAGCCGTTGGCTCTGCTCTCATTTGAACTCGTGTCTGGCCCTTTGAGACATTTGGGCTGACAACTGAGTCATCTCCGAGTACACCATGTACATTAATTACGGTCTCGAACCCTGTCTCTAGTCGTACACGGCTCAAAGCATCCGCCACTGCGTTAGCATTCCCTGGGTGGTACTCGAGCGTGAAATCATAGTCTTTCAAGAGTTCCAACCATATCCTATGTCGCATGTTCAACTCGCTCTGAGTGAATAGGTACTTCAAACTTTTGTAATTCGAGTATATAGTGAATTTCTCCCCATACAAGTAGTGCCTCCATAACTTCAGGGCAAACACCACTGTCGCCAACTCTAACTCATGTACTGGATAGTTTTTCTCATGTACTTTCAGATGTCTTGATGCATAACTGATCGCCTTGTTGTCTTGCATCAACACACCTCCCAAATCGGTCCCCGATGCTTCGGTGTACACTGACAAATCTCTACCGGCCTCTGGTAAAATTAAGATCGTTGCGGTAATCAGACAGTTCTTCAACAATTGAAAAGCCTCATCACATGGATCATCCCATGCATAAGCAACATCTTTCTTGGTTAAGTTAGTGAGTGATGAAGCAATCGACGAGAAACCCTACACAAACAGTCGATAATAACCTGCTAATCCTGGAAAACTTCGTATCTTGAAAGCATCAGTGGGTTGTGGCCACCTAAGGATCACCTCGATTTTGTAGGATCAACTGATATTCCTCCTCCATTCACTACGTATCCAAAAAACTTCACCTCTGAAACCCAAAACTCGTATTTGCTCAACTTAGCATATAGTTTGTGTTCTTTCAAAGTCTGCAACACATTCCTGAGATGCTTTCTGTGATCGGACTCAGTCTTAAAGTATATCAAGATGTCATCGATAAACACGATCACGAACTGGTCAAGGAACGGCTTCAAAACTCCATGCATTAAGTCCATAAACATCGCTGGTGCATTGGTAAGCCCAAACGGCATCACAGTGAATTGAGAGTGTCTATAACGAGTACTAAATGTTGTCTTCGGTACTTCTTCCTCCAATATACGCAACTGATGGTACCCCGATCTCAGATCTATCTTAGAAAAGAACTTCGCTCCTCTCAACTAGTTGAACAAGTCATCGATCCTGGGAAGTCAATACTTGTTCCGAATAGTCACCCTATTCAATTATCGATAATCAATACAATCCTCAAACTTCTGTCCTTCTTCTTAAAAAACAACACTATCGCTCCCTATGGCGATACACTTGGAATAATAAAGCCTTTCTGATTCAACTCCTATAACTGCATCTTCAACTCCTTCAACTAGGTAGCTGCCATACGATAAGTTGCCTTGGAAACTGGTTTCGTACCGGGTATAAGGTCAATCATGAAGTTTATGTCTCGATGGGGTAAAATTCCCGGAAGGTCTAAGGGAAAGATCTCCGAGAAATCTCTTACTACGAGAATCTTCTCAATTAGAACTTCCTGTTCTTCTTCTCCCATGACAGTCAAACTTGCAATGGAGTCTATCTCAGCCAAAGTTGCAAATCTACCGCTGGTGGTAACACCAGCCAATGTACAACCTCTAAACTCAAATGGTGAAATGCCTGAAATTTGGAAGGTCACAATCTTATAGAAATAATCTATTTTGATGTGATACGCCGCTAACCAGTCCATACCCAACAGTGCATCGTATTCTAAGCACTCTAAGACTCGTAAGTCGAATGGCATCGTGTGATCCCCAATTTTAACTGTACACCCCTCACATATCATATTTAGATAAATCCATTTGGTATAAGTTGTGTTCAAAACCAAGTAAGTGTGTGCTCTAACTGGTGTCAACCCCAAAGCATAAACCATGGTCCCCGATATAAGTGAAATAGTAGACCCAAAATCAAATAACGTATGCATGTCTCGACCATTAATTAATACCGTACCTGCGACCAGTTGTCGTGTGGCTTCCTGATCCTGCTCAGCTATGGCGTTGACTCTCCCTCAAGCGACTAGAGCAGCATTCCCTTCAGATAGTGTCGGGTTAGGGCACTGGCTCTTGTAATGCCTAATCGTCCCACATCCGTAACATATGATATGCGGCTTCTGGTAGGTCGAGGGTGGCTGCACTATACTTGTTGATGCACTCAGCCTTAGCCCTGTTGGCTCTCTGCCCTCGCCCTGCTGTGGTGGACATGGTGGCCTAAATGCCACACTCTAAGTAGTCGAGGGTGCGGGGGCACATGACTAAGTGGTGTTCCCTATCGAAGTGTGTGTTGATTTTGAAACTACCCCTAAAAATGTCTGGTGACTTACTGATCCCCCAAATCTTTGCTACTTAAAGTTTCCTCTCTGACCTTTCTGATAAATGTCTAAACTGCGATTGCCTTGACTATACCAATCAGAAGCCAGCCAGTAAGTCTCTGATCATAATGTTGCCTTTATAGCACGTATTTCTTTCCTCAATCTCTGGATAAATCATCTCCTACGAGTCGTCTCAGATGGAACATACTCGTATGTGAACTCTGCCAGCTCATTAAACCTAGACGCATATTCAGCCACGATCATGTTGCCTTGTACCAAAGCAAGGAACTCCCTGATCTTATCTGCCTTGACGGTCTTCAGGAACCATTAATCATAGAACAAGTGCTTGAACTACGGCTAACTCATGTTTAGTCCCCAAGTTCTTGAAATAGACAACCACTACTTATGCGCCTTGTGTTCCAGCAAGAAAGCCACTAACGGTACCATAGTCCTTTTGTCAATGCCCAACGTATCTTTCCTCTTTTCTATATTCAATATACAAGCTTTTGCCTCAATCGAATCAGGGTCCCCATAGAAATATGGCACATTGTACTTCATGAACTCCTTTTGGATCATGCCCCTCTGGTATGCCACATCCTCTCCATCGACTATAGGTACGGCCGCTGCAGCTACAGCCATGACAGAATCAGCACCTTCCTCAGTAGGGCGGTGCTCGTGTATTGCTGTTAATGGAGGATCAAGACTTGGCCCCACTGGTGCATGATCCGCTACTCCATCATTCCTCTGACTTTGCAATACTTCCAAGATTTGTGCCATGTTTCTTTCATGTGCAGCGGTCAAGTCTTGTATGGCCTTCTGAGGTGCCTTGGTGATAGCAGATATGTATTATTCCATCTGACTGCACCATTACCTTTCTTCTCTTTCTTGAGTTTCCCTCAGGTTGTAGGATGTCCCTTCATGGTTACTCATCATGCACTGTGGAGCAACGAAAAAATAGATTAGTTCACAAGTTAAGAGAGTAGGCAAGAATATCTAAACGTTATAGATATTACATTATAAAACAAATAATATTATATTAATGTTTTATTTCATGTTTTCAACTCCTTCCCATCCTATGATTGGTCTATTGTGCACTTTAAGACGACTTGAACCAATGTCCCATACCATTAAGTTATTCGACTTAAACTCGACCTTTAAACTTAAAAGCTCTATATACTTAGGTTTCAAAAACCTAGCCGTTTTCCCTAGGTTCTAATACATATTCTCTTATACCAACTAAAACGACCCTCACCTGAATTAGCGAGTTGCCAGGCCCAAACCATTACTCAAGCCTGATACGTGAACCAAGCCTAAATAACAGCCTGGGACACCTATTTCAACCTGCGGAATAACATATTAACCATATAAAATAATAAATGCGGAAGTAAAATCAAAACTAGGATTCCATATACCATAAATTCAACATGATAAGTATTCAACTGTCTAAGTACGTTCAATCATCTCAAATAACTTCTAATACTACCATTAAGCTTCTAAATAGTCCAAAATAGACAAGGATAGTTTCAAACTACCCAAATAACCTACTTTAAATTACAACACAAATTTATTGTTCTCAAATTCAAATAAATAGATAATAGGAGTATGCAACTTCTCACAAGCAAGGAAAGACTTCGAGTGGGTGTCTTTCCCTTGTCACGAGCAAATGCGTATGTGGACGCACTAGGAGAGTAATTGGGGTGAGCTAAAATGGACAACGGAGCCTAATAAAAGGAAAACCTCGCTCAAACATTAAATACGCAAGTACTACCTACTAATTATGCAAAATCTAACGTGAAGTTTAAACCAAATCTCAAATATTAAGTAAAAAGTATGAAGGTATTGATCAAGTTCAAGTTTAGGCATGTAAATAAGATCTAAAACATGTAGAAACATGGAAGTATGAATCATCTTCGTAAACAAGGAAAAAGTCATTCATTCATAGCTTTTGAAACAAGTTCCAAGATTCATTTAAAGCATAACAGAATTCAAATCATTCATGCAAAGGGCCCACGAGAGATATACCATAAAAGATAATAATAATAATTATTATAAGTCATTGGTTCATTCAATGCATGCTAGGTATTGGTAGGAATCCGGTGACCGAATCCCTTACGTTTGATTTAATGCAAACCATTATTGGATGCAATGGCCATTACGTCCTCCAACTAGTAGCATTATAACAAAGTGAGTTCATTCAAAGCCGCCACTGATACATGTCCCGCTATCACCAAGTTACACGAGTAGGAACTCTAACTCTTACACTTATGTGACACATTTATGGATTCAATTAGACAAGTAAAATCCTTCGGTGGCGAATTCCACAAAACATCATTGGGCATTAACTAGTAAAGCCCTCGGTGGCACCACAAACATCCTGGGGCATTTAAATATGATAACTTGTTAATAAGGCCCTCGATGGGAACTCCAGAAACATCCTGGGGCAATATATGACATAAATAGGGAAACAAATGCATTCACATTACATAGATTTGGAGATTCACAACCAATACCCCGATGCAACCCTTAGCTCAAGTCTTTCATTCAAAGCATGATACTTAATTATCGAATAACAAGCCATACTTAATGTGTAAGAGAAGCTCCCCACTTACCTCGACCCGCTGCGATGCATATAACAACTTCTGGTACACGTGGGGCCTAATGTGAACCTTTGCACGGCACTATACAACTATAATACATCTCATCAACAAATGATATAATTTAAGATTTGTTGTAAATTGAGTTGGAACTTACTAAGAACTAGAGAAGGAAAATAAAAGACTAAGAACTTCTACTACTACAAACTACTACTACAAAGGAGAAGAGAAGAAATGAAATAGTTGGAATGAGAAGTTTTCATTCAACTTGGTGTGTGAATTACAATGGGGTTGGCACCCTTTATATAGGCCATTTGGTGATGATGATAATTGTACTTATACAATGTGTACAAGTTATACATACACCACAAGTCATACAACACATTACAAGCAACATAGACAATACATGGAAGAGTTGGTTTACATTGGAGAGGATTACAAGTTACATGACAATACATAGACAAGTGAAGCTACTATTAAGTGAGAAATACAAGTTACATGACTACACAATATGTTGGTGTACATGCATGGTCATCCATATTCCACAACACTCCCATTGGATGACATTTTCTTAGAGATTGTGCCTCGTTAAAACTTCTACTAAGAAAAACCCTGTGGGAAAAAATATAGTAAAAGAAAAAGATTACACTATTCTCATAAATATTAAGATGGGTATAATATTGTTAAGATTGCCTCATTAAAAACATTGCTAGGAAAACCCAATGGGATAAAACCATACCTAAAGGAAAAAGAGTGCAATACACTAATCAATAACTCCCCCTCATGTGAACATGGGTGAAACTTTTTCAGTTTCTTTACTTGCAATGTCTTTAAGTTTACGCAAGTCAATACCATATGTAAGCCTTTTAAATGTCGTAGTTGGTAAGACTTTTGTGAATAAATCAGCAAGATTATCACTCGATCGGATTTGCTTGACATCGATTTCACCATTCTTCTGAAGCTCATGCGCATAAAAGAATTTTGGTGAAGTATGTTTTGTTCTGTCCCCTTTTATGAATCCTTCACTTAATCGTGCAATACATGCTGCATTATCTTCATATAATATGGTTGGAGAATCTTTTATTGAAGGCAATCCACATGATTCTTGAATATGTTCAATCATGTTTCTCAACCATACAGATTCACGACTTACTTCATGAATTGCAAGTACTTTAGAATGATTGGAAGAAGTAGCAACCATAGTTTGCTTTACTAACTTCCATGATACAACAGTATTACCACAGGTGAATACATATCCCGTTTGAGAACGGGCCTTGTTGAGATCAGATAAAAATCCAACATCAGCATAACCTTGGAGATTCAATTTTACCCATCTCGAGTAAAATAAAACCATGTCACTTGTTCCTCGAAGATATCGGAAAACATGTTTAACACCATTCCAATGTCTTCGAGTTGGTGAAGAGATGTATCTTGCAAGTAGGTTGATAGCAAAAGCAATGTCAGGTCTTGTACATTTGCAAGATACATAAGTGCACCAATTGCACTTAAATATGGTACCTCCGGACCAATTAGCTCTTCATCACTTTCATGAGGTCGAAATGGATCCTTATCCACTTCAAGTGATCTGACAACCATTGGAGAGCTCAATGGATGTGCCTTGTCCATATAAAATCTTTTAATATTTTTTTAATATAATTTGATTGATGGACAAGTACTTCACTTGAAAAATGTTCAATTTGCAAACCAAGATAAAGTCTTATTTTTCCAAGATCTTTCATCTCGAATTCATTTTTCAAGTATTGGGATGTTCTAACGATGTCGTCGTGGTTTCCCACTATATTTAAATCATCAACATATACAGCAATAATCACAAATCATGTTGATGATATTTTAATGAAGACACATGAGCAAAGCGGATTATTTACATATCATTCTTTCAGTAAATAATCACTAAGACGTTTGTACCACATTCGTCCGGATTGTTTCAATCCGTACAAAGACCTTTGTAATTTTATAGAATGCATGTTAAGAGGTTTTGATTTATTTCTTCGGATATTACAAATCCTTCAGGGATTTTCATATATCTCACTGTTTAGGGATTCATACAGATATGCTGTAACGACATTCGTTAAATGCATATCAAGCCCTTCAGAAACTGCAAGGCTTATCAAGAACCGAAATGTGATTGCATCTATAACATGAGAATATGTTTCCTCATAATCGATGCCAGGTCTTTGTGAGAAACCTTGAGCTACAAGTCTTGTTTTGTACCTTGTAACTTCATTTTTTTCGTTTCTCTTTCGTACAAATACCCATTTATATCCAACAGGTTTTACGCCATTTGACGCTTGAACAATCGGTCCAAAAACCTCTCGTTTCCTTAACGAGTTTAGCTCTGCTTGGATAGCCTCTTGCCATTTTTGTCAATCAGGTCTTTTTCGACATTCGTCCACTGATCGTGGTTCTGGATCATCATCATTTTCACATATTTCAAAGGACACATTGAAAGCAAATATATCATTAGGAACAATTTTATTTTGATCCCAAATCTTACCAGAGTTTAAATAATTTATTAAGATCTCATTATTTTCATTTTTTCCTCTTTTTCTAGAGGTAGTTGTTCCTCGTCAGAATCAACTTGTTCTGATAAATCCTTATCAAAGGATTCTTGTGCTTTCTCAGGAGTATTTTGATTTGTATTTATTTTTACTCATGTTTTCCTCTTTCGAGGAATTGTATCCTTTAAACCAACTGGTCTTCCACGCTTTAAGCGTTTCGTTGGTTCTTGTGTATTTTGTTGCAGAGAGACATCAATTCTCGCAGGAGCATTTACAGCTGGAATATGTGATTTCGTCACTTGTTTTGCATCATTAAATGCATCAGGTAATTGATTTGTGATTTGTTGCAAATGAATGATCTTTTGAACTTCAAGTTCACACTGATTTGTGCGTGGATCATAATGTGATAAAGTTGATACATTCCAAGCAATTTCGCACCATTCCTTTTGAATTGGCTTCTTATCTCCCCTAATGGTGGGAAAATTGCTTGATCAAAGCGACAATCAGCAAAGCGTGCAGTAAATAAATCCCCTGTTAAGGGCTCAAGGTATCTTATAATGGACGATGAGTTAAATCCAACATAAATCTCAAGTTTTCCTTGTGGACCCATCTTAGTTCTATTGGGAGGTGGTATAGGAACATACACTGCACAACCAAAAATTTTCGAGTGTGAAATATTTGGTTGTTGACCTAAAATGAGTTGCATGGGGGAATATTCATGGTATGCAGTAGGCCTATAACGAATGATAGATGCTGCATGAAGGACTGCATGTCCCCAAACTGAAGTTGATAACTTAGTTCTCATGATTAAGGGTCTGGCAATTAGTAGAATGCGTTTGATTAGAGATTCTGCAAAACCATTCTGGGTATGCACGTGTGGAACAGAATGTTCAATGGTAATTCCTATAAACATGCAATAATTTTTAAACGCTTGAGATTGAAATTCCCCGGCATTATCAAGACGGATGATCTTGATTGGGTTGTCAGGGAATTGTGCTCTTAACTTAATGATTTGCGCTAAAACTCTAGCAAATGCAACATTGCGAGTCGAAAGCAAACAAACATGTGACCACCTAGTTGATGCATCTATCAAAATCATGAAATATCTAAATGGTCCACAGTGAGGATGAATAGGTCCACATATGTCTCCCTGAATGCGTTCTAAAAAAATTGGGGATTCCACAACAATTTTACTTGGGGATGGTTTAACTATCAATTTACCTTGAGAACAACTAGCACAATTATAATCACCAGCTGAAAAAATTTTGTGACTCCTTAAAGGATGTCCTTGCGAATTATTAATTACTCTTCGCATCATTGATGATCCTAGATGACCAAGCTGGTCATGCCATAAAATGAATGTCTTTGGATCATTAATTTTCTTATTTAAGACGACATTCGTTTCGACATGCCTTATTTGAGTAAAATATAATCCAGAGGATAATGCTGGGAATTTTTCTAACACTTCTTTTTTCCCATTTGAAACCAATGTGACATAAAGAAATTCTCTATTATTTTTGTTCATGGTTTCAATGTGATATCCATTTTGTCGAATATCTTTAAAGCTGAGTAAATTTCTTCTGGATTTTTCGGAGTATAAGGCATTGTCATCATGAATTGTTGTTTCCCCAAGCAACATAATATTTGCTCTTCCAGAGCCATTAATCAAATTGGAGATGTCAGATATTGTTTGAACATTAGCCTCAGCTAAGTTCAAATTGGAGAAATATTCTTTGTTTTTAAGGATTGTGTGCGTTGTAGCACAATCAACAAGGCATATATCGCTCTTATTTGATTCATGATTTGAACACATGATTTGTTGATCCATCTAGACAAATAATGTTTGGCAAATTAGAAAAAGAGTCATATTTCAATGATAAAATTCATAATATTTTGCCTTTGATTTTGAAGGCATGGTAAAGGTCACAAAAATATTCGGGTATATATATGACAATATTTAGGTAAAATAGCCTTTCATATATGACCAAAAAATGTCACAATTATGAGCGCTCATTGTCAATAATTATTTGCCCATTGTAGTGGTGCACCACTTTTATTCCAATTTTTAGTGGAATTGTCAATACGACCTTTACCTGATATTTTCACCTTTTCCACATCCATAAATTTATTATTGCGATCATGATCATTATATGCAACATATGCTTCATAATTTGAAGCTGAACTAATTGGACGGGATCGATATTATTTTACTCAGCTACCATGAGATAAGAAATCATTATATCATAATATCTCATTATTTTACTCAGCTACCATGAGACAAGAAATCAATCCTTAATATTTATTGGATTGACGTGCGCACTCGATATTTGTTGCAGCAATAAATCGAGGCGAGCCACATGACCTTCTTTTTATTGTCTCATCACTATATTTCCACACACCTCAACATAGAGGTAATTAAAATATTATAATTAATATTTGACTGATTAAATTTTGTAGCTTGAGACTCAACCTCTCATTTTGAGCTTTTGGAGCATTACCTTTTTTGGTATTTATATATTTATAACTCCATGAGGTGAAAAGATATACAAATTGAAATATTCACTTTTCAGGTCTTTAAAGAGAAATTGGCGAATGATTGTGTATAACACACAGTTTTGCATATATGCTTTATTCACAAATTGTAGTATCAAATTGTCATGACAAGTAATTCTTGTCGGTAATATAATAAGACAACAAATTCAACTATGGTTGAATAATATTTTGAAAATAAATTTAATATAAAATAGTTTTCCCCTTTTTATGTAAAAACATAACATATGATTAAATATATGTTCACAACTTGATTCATTAATAAACAAAATGTACTATTCGTATGAGTTGGTGGGACAACCTCCAGGTTGGGTGGCGAGACATAATCTACTTAATACCATGCCTCCTCGAACGGGATAACCCGTCTCCCTTTCAATGTTTAGCTTTACCGGGGACAAGGCTTACCCACTATCAACTCAAACTTATAGCATTATTTGTATTATAAAATCAAGAATAGAACAATAACTAATCGTTTGTAGTTTTAAGAGAAAACCTTTATGTCACACATTGACTTTTGATTTCTGATGTAGAAGATCGTACAAGACGCAACTACAGAGCATACTTTCGCAATCAGTGACGTTATAATGCATAGTATATGAATAAAGTATGCATATAGAAGTTATGCATATAATAAAGGAAGCAACCATGATAATATAGAAATAAATTGAATTTATTTAAATAACAAAAGTTATACCTTCCTAGCTTTGTCTCCTTAACAAGTCTTCTTGAACTTCAAGATCTCATTAATGCTAGAGCAAGCTCGTGCTGATAACGTGTTTTAAATTGAGTTGGAACTTGCTAAGAACTAGAGAATGAAAATAGAAGACTAAGAACTTCTACTACTACAAACTACTACTACAAAGGAGAATAGAAGAAATGAGATAGTTGGAATGAGAAGTTTTCATTCAACTTGGTGTGTGAATTACAATGGGGTTGGCACCTTTTATATAGGCCATTTGGTGATGATGATAATTGTACTTATACAATGTGTACAAGTTATACATACACCACAAGTCATACAACACATTACAAGCAACATAGACAATACATGGTAGAGTTGGTGTGCATTGGAGAGGATTACAAGTTACATGACAATACATAGACAAGTGGAGGTACTATTAAGTGAGAAATACAAGTTACATGACTACACAATATGTTGGTGTACATGCATGGTCATCCATATTCCACAACAAGATTAATTAAATCTTCCATTTATTGGTCTTTGGGATTCACTAATGTGGGTCCCCGCGGGTACCCTTTCGCCCGATGCGAGGGCCGAGGGGTGGGACCCGGTCAGTCTCCCTCAGAGACGCGATAATGCCCCATTTAAAAGCAAAAATTCTCTTTTATTTTATTTTATTTTATTTTTATTTTTATTTATTATTTTTTTGGGTTGACTAGTCAACAAGTTGAGCGGTCCAGGGGCCAACATCCCCTGGCGTGTTAGTTGATAGGGAAGGGAAACCCCCTTCCCTGACCACCGGTGGTGGGGCCCAGCGCCTCCCCGGTAGCCCTCAGTTGGGACGACAAAGGGGGTGGGTTTGGTCATGGTACCACCCCCTCCCTTCCTCTTCTACCGTACTGGTGGGGGCAGCCTGGTGGTGCCTCCACCATTGTACTTTCTCTTGTACTTGTCTTGCTTATACATAGACTTATAAAGATCTCTTGAAAGCAAAGTCACTTCCTCATCAAGATCATTCTCATTATGAGACTTCTCATCATCAATGATCACGACTGGTGGGATAGGAGCTTTTAACTTTGTTGGTGGACTATTTGCCTTCAATGTTATCTTTTTCTTTAAACATTTCTTGGATGCACTACCAAATGCTTCCAATCTTGCCTGGTCCTTTAGCTCAAATTCATGAACCGTCAATTCTCCACATAGAGCATCAAATGTATAATCTCCAAGATTTTTGTGCCGAGTGAAGAGCATACTTCTTGACATCTCATTACTTAAGCAAATCTCTAAAGAACTTGTACATCGATGTCTCTTGATCATAATTCTTTCTAAAGTTCTTTATCTCATTCAAGAGCTTTGTGAAACGAGTAAGTATTGTAGCAATATCTTCATCGGATCCAACTCAGAAAGTTTCATAGTGCTCCTCAAGGATCCTCAACTTGGTTTTCTTCACTTGAATGGTACCCTCATAGTGCACTTCAAGTTTCTCCCATACTTAGTCGTTTCGCATGCACTCACTCGGTTGAATTCATTGTCACTTAGTGCACAAAATAAGTGATTCATGACTTGATCATTTAATAGCTCGGTCCTTGTCTCTTTGGGGGTGTAATCTTTTCCAAGCTTGTTTGATGGAACATAGTCATTCTTAATCGAATCCCATAAGTGTCTACCTTATGCTCTTATGTAGAACTTCATCATTGCTTTTCAATGAGCATAATTTGTCCCATCAAAATATGGAGGCCTAATCGATGAGTTGTCTTCCCTAAGACGAGCAGGATCTAATGTTTGCACCCTAGCAAGAAAACACTCAAATATACGTTAGTAACACTTTGAGCAATAACCCGCTCTGATATCAATTGAAACCACAACCAAGAGAGTGAATTGGGTGTACAGAGAGGTTATCGCCTTTTTAAAATCTTTTAGTTGAATAATGATTCTCAATACACACGCAAGCAATAAATATCAATTTAATGTAATGGTGAAAGAAGTAAAGGAGATGGAAATGAGACAAGATTTATAGTGGTTCGATCCAACCGATCTACATTCACTACATAACCTCCTCGTTTAGGATTTTCAACCCCACTTATATTGCCAACAAATGTTACAATCTAAGCTTATAAGCCAAGAATGTATAATGACAAATTAGGTCTTCCCACCTATCATCAACTAGGATATTTGTCTAGCCTCAACTAGTCTTCCCTCGACTTCGATCCCACTATGTCTTACAATCAACTTACAAAGAAAATTGATGAATACAATAAAAATTGGCTTTACAAAGTAAAGCGGCAATAAGTCCAATTACTCATAAGCCTCCTAGAGCCTAACAATTCTTACGCATGCAAGTATGATTATGAATGATAATAAATATGCCTCTGATTTTGCATCAATCTCATTCAAGAAACCGATGAAATAAAATTGATTAAAACGAATGTGGTTTCAAAGCTGATGAACAAATGGTTTTTTAGAAAATCAAGATTAAGACCAAAAACTTGTTTTGTGGCGACCTCAATTCTCAACCTAAGGTCGTCGGGTCTTAACCGCCACTTAACCCTCTCGAATGTCGAGCCAAGTTAAGCAACAACTTAGTAAGCCTTAATCTGCGGAACAACTTATAAACATTGACTAACTTTTTTCTAGGTCAATTAAAATTTTGAAGAATTAGTTCAGGGTCTATTAAGGACTCATCTTTATTCCTAGTTAAGTTAATTAATTACAACCTGTAAAAGTTCTTCCATTTCAAGACTCAACTTTATTCCTAGTTATGTTAATTAGTTCAACATTTCTGATTTGAAGGAATCGTTGTTTCTAGCGAGATTTTGGCAAAGCTTCCTTTGTATTTTGAGCTGTCCAAAAATCCTAAAACACCTGTAAAAGTTCTTACAAAACATGTGCAAGGTATATCCAATAGCAATAAGGTATACTCATCTACATACATCATTTCTAAGTTTAACATTTAGTTCTACAACTAATTTCATCACAACTAAGTACCCAAGTCAACCTCTGAGTTATAAATGATTAAATACAAAAAATAATAATATAAATACATACATTTCACACGCAAATGGGAAGGCCTCATGACTTCCCTACGCCTTCTTTTTCGCACTCCTATCGCGGCAGTCGAGGTACATGGGGAGAAAAATGGGGTGAGAAAAATATCAAAGGAGATAATTCAACAAGGATCAACGATGATAATGAATGCCTTAGAGTCAAGGGGAGTGGCAATTGATATGTCTATTTGGGCAGTGGACAATAGCTTATCTTTCCCCTAATGTTGCGGGTTAGACAACATGAGGTTCACAAGTCAAATCACTTATCGTCCTATTCGGACAATAGGTCTAGCTTATCCTTCCCCCAATACTACGGGTTAAACAGCATGAGGTTCACAAGTTTAAGCACCTATGTCCTATTCGAGCAATAGGTCCAAGCTTATCCTTCCCCTAATGTTGCAGGTTAGACAACGCGAGGTTCAGAAGTCTGAGCACCTATTGTCCCAACTTAGCTTATCCTTCCCCCAACACAACGGATGAGACAGTGTGGAGTTCACAAGTCTAAGCCAAAGGCTTCGCAGAGCCATAGCGGAGGGAGGTCATTGGATGTCTCCGGCCCTCCAATCCGAGGTACCAATTCTAATCATTCCCGTATATTAGTTCCACAGGCATTCAAGACAATAGAGTAATAAGAGGGACATGATAAGAAGCATCTCAAAGTAAGATATCAGATTCCAAGTAATTCATAAACAATTACTAAAGTAAATTATTAGCATATCTACTAGCATGACATGATTGATAATAGAGCAAACCTTACTTGTCTTGCTTGTCACGTTTACCTAAGCCATTTCATATGCCGAATTGCCTAGCTAAGTCCTCGTTGTGTATCTACAAGCGTATAACTATAACACATATTGTTTACACTAGTTTAGAATTTGTTTAGACTAACTTAAACCATTTAAGGACTCATCTTTATTCCTAATTATGTTAATTAATTCATTCTTGATTTTAAAAACCATTCCTTTACATCAGAAACAACGATTCGAGTAAAACAAGCATGCAGTGAAGCAAAACAAAGAAAATCCCATAAAACTTGGTTTTTTAACATAAATCAATGTCATCGACTAATCACAACCAAAAAGGTTCAAATCACCTCATACAGGTCAAGTTTGACTTAGAATCCCCAAATCATAATTGTTAGTCGAAAATCCATGACTTAAACTAGTTAAGTTCATATTTAAAGAAATCAATCAAAGTTTCTTTCATGCATCGACTTAGTCTTGAATTCCATTCAAGAATATGAATCACGACCACTTTCGGTAAATGCGACTAAAACATATTTCAAAGAAACTACGAGTCATATGTGAAGAATCATTTACTTAGTAGCAATTTAAAACGATTTTATTAAAACCAATGCGAACAAGTAACAATCATTCCAAGACTTTAAAATAATGCCGAGGAACCTCAATTTGTTGAATCGTAGGAGTCAAACTTGATAAAGAATCTTCAAGACTTAAAATCATGTTCTTACTTACATTTTATTAAGAGAAACAAGTGAAGCGTCTCTTCTATCAATTTAGTCAAATACCTGAAGTGCACTATTCACCAATGTTGTTTACCAAGTATGAAAACACTTTTGAAAACAAGTTCAAATCATCGATAGATGAATAAGCCTTTTCATGAATTTCTACAAACCATGGCAACTAGATCGATATGTTGATAAGAATTATTTAAATATAAATTTACCAATTTAGAATCCCTTTTCAAAGCAAAACTATAGATCATTGAACAACTTTATGCATCGACTAGCTCTTATTGACAAGTCCGTGTTTTAATTAATTAATTGAGGGGGTTAGAGTCTCACCATGCCTTCAATGGATGGTTTCAACACCAGTTTTCCTTAGAAATCACATGTCTAGCAAGGGATCTCTCTCTTTCCTTTCTTTTTTTTCTCCTCATCGCGAGCAACCGCCGCCGCCATTAAAGCTACCACCGCGTCTTCGTGCCACGCCGTTCACCGTGCCGCTGCCGCTTATCTCTCCATGGCTCGCTATCGGCTGGTCGTCCAAGTCAAAGTCTCCCCAAAGCCGCTGCCCCTAGCCAGCGTTGCGTCCTGCTGGTTCGTCCGCACCGCCACCTGGTCTGCAATCGTCGGAGCCGTCCGCTGGCGTCATCCGCGCCTGCTGGGGTTCCGCGTCCGTGCCACCGTGACCTCCTCATCCATGGCCCCCGTCTCTTCTCTCTCGTGCGTTTTCGTTTTTGTGTGCGTTGTGTATGTTGAAATTAGGGCTGGCAATTTGGGTCATGAAACGATTAACATGACACGACACGTAATAAACATGTCATGGGTTTGACTTTAGTGGGTCTGGGTCATAAACATGTTAACACGTTTATACACGGTTAATAAACGAGTCATTAACATGTCAACCTGCTTAACTCGTTTATGATTCGCTTAACACGGCTAAAGAATTATGTATAAATAATAAATATGGTATAATAAATAGATTGTTACAAAATTCACCCATTTGAATGCATGTTAATAGCATGATTTATTTATTTTATTTATAAACATCTTTGATCATATTTTATTTTATATTTGAGAGGAAAAATTCATTTTACTTTTAATATATTATTTATGTTTTAGATTTTATTAATAATTATTTATTAAGAAAAAATAAAACTTTTCACCAAAGTAAAATTTAGATATTTTTTAGATGATTCTTATAATTTTGTTTATGTTATTATTACGAGTCATTTTTGCTTTATTATTATGAGTAATAAAGACTTGAATGAAAAAGTAAAGTAAAATTAACGACTATATACAACCACATTATATTTTATTGGCTATTTTAGTATGTTTGTTTGAATTTAATCATTTAGATATATTTAAAAAAGTAGTAACCAAATTATAAAACTTTAAATAAAATAAAATTTCTAAATACAATATTTAATAAATGGGAGACAGGAATACACGACATGTTTAACACGACCCGCTTAGACACGAAAACGATTAACACGATTAATAAACATGTCATGTAATGGGTTTGCATTATATGGGTCATGACCTATTTATGACACGACACGTTTACGACTCACCGACACGAATTGCCACCCCTAGTTGAAATGAAATAGGGTTTTAACCATTTTTATTTGATCTCTTTTGTTTTTAAGTGACAACGAATCCCACTGAGGGCCGCTATGGGCACCCCACCATTTCATGAAGGCACCCTGTTGTTGAGGGCACTAAGTATTTTACCAAGGGCACCCAGAATTTAGTCCCGAAATCCCCAAAATACCCCTCGTTGAAAACAGAGGCACCCCACCACCCCCACCACTGACCTCTTGAAGGAGCAACCACGCTGCTCTGAACCCGGTACCAGCGAGCAATCCCGAAAATCGTTTGTCTTCGTTCCTCTTCGTGTTTCTCCTCTGTTGTAAGACATTTTTCGAGTTTGAAGGCTCGGCGTGTTGGGCGATTTCGTCTCCACATTAGGGCTCGGTTGAACTTCGTCGTACACACACTCAAGGCGTGAAATCGATCGTTTGAATGTACGTTGATAGTCTAATTAAGTTCCATTTGGTATAGTAGTTGTAATGTTTGTGTGGCGGTGCATTGAATGGTTCCATTATTGGAAAGTCGTGGTTCTCGGTCACACAGGCCAGAGATGTCATTTACAGTCTCGGCCAAGCATGGCCGAGACAGAGGGTAAATATTTGGGAACTCGTCGTTCTCGGCCAGGCAGGCCAGAATAGTTCATACAGTCTCGGTGACGAATGGCCGAGCATAATTGTATTATTTCAGTCACGACATCACGAGAGTAACCTTAAGTGTTAGTTTATAATTATGTCGGTGGTGTACAACCGAGAATGTACACTTTCTCTCGGTTGTACATTCTCGAGACTTTTAGAGTCGACGCGGTCTGCACATCACGAGAGTAAGGCGAATTGAATAGTTAATGCTATGTCAGTGATGTACAACCGAGAACATAGCATTTCTCTCGGTTGTCCATTGCCGAGACTTTTGTTCCATTCTCGGTTAGGAGTCAACGAAAGTATTTTGTATTTCTCTAACCTGTTTGACTGAGACAACGGAAATGGATGATTTTGTACTTTTTTTAGAATTGTACTTTTGGTTATGTTCCAGTCGCTTAAATATTGTAGTGTTTTCAGGTATGGCTCGTTCGAAAAGACCGGTGACAAGGGAGGAGGTTGGTGTTGAGGTGTCTAGGGGTAACCGGGGGCGAGGCGGCCGGAGACCCCCGACAGCATCTTACCGGAAAGAGAAAGAGAAGGAGAATGTAGATGTTAAGGGAAAGGCTAAGGTTGATGGAAATCGTGCAAGGAATTTACAATTGCACGATGAGGGTTCCAACATCGACACGCGGCGATGAAAAGATCTTATTGTTGCCCGAGGGGAAGAGGAGGGTCATGCATCGGAGTCTAGTAGCAGTGACTCATCAGCGGCGGCGACCACCACGGAAACTGATCGTAATGTGGGCGGGAGTAGTAGTGGTGGAGGTGGCCATAATGAAGGAGAGCCACAAGGGCCTGTAGAAATGCGTGCTCCATTCCCCGGTGGTCCTTTAGACGGTGCGTTGTTGAAGAGCTTTAAGGATCATGTCGCATTAGCGATTTGGAGGAATGAGGTATTTAAAATTTCATTGAACGGAGTAATTAAAAACTTAGGGTTTTCGCAAAGCTGATGAGATGTTTTTGTTGTTGCAGGAGCTTCCGGTACTCAAGTGTATCAATCACGGAACTCAGATCCTAGAATGGGATTTACACTCGTGCCACCCTGACACCGAGGGCCTTAAGAGGATTATTCAGCGTTCTGGGTTGAATACGCTGATAGATTGTTCATACCGCAAGGCCAACAAGGAGGTTATCTCTGCATTTGTGGAGCGGTGGCAGCCGGAGACGAACACATTTCACTTACCATTTGGTGAAATGTCGATCTCCTTGGAGGATGTGAGCATCCTCCTGAAGATTCCTGTGACGGGCAAAGTCGTGGCAGTTGAGAACTTTGCGAGGTACACCGAGGAATCTCGCTCGGATGCTATTAAGATGGTGTCGAAACTACTTGGGGTGTGCATTGAAGAGGCTGAGGAGGAGGTGAATATCATCAAGGGGCTCACAGTGCGCAAATGTTGGTTGAAGAGTCGATGGTGCCCTAAAGCTGGTTCGAGGAACATAAATTATCCTCCTGTGGAATGCACAGCCCGAGCGTACCTGTTGTACCCTGCTTGCCGATAATAGTGGATCTCGGGTGTCTATCGCGTTGTTGAAGCTTCTTGAAGATTTGGACGACGTGGGAAAGTACCCATGGGGTGCAGCTGCATTGGCCTACTTGTACCGACACTTGGGGTCTGCCACCAGAGTACAAGTGTCTCAAATTGATGGCTACCTCACATTACTTGAGGTTTATTATAAAATAGACTTACATTGTTTAGGGTATAATTATTAGTAATTTTTGCATTTGCGGACTAACTAACGTTGTATGTATTTGCAGGGATGGGTGTACGACCATTTCAAACTTGGTCTCGCCACACCCAATGCAAAATACATGGACTACATGCAACCTCGTGTCTGCAGATGGATTCAAAAGCACGAGACCGTGATGAATATTTACAAGGTCGGGTCCATTAGGAGAACGTTGGACAAGTTGCGCCCAAGTGAGGTGAGATAGTTATCCAAATCCTTTGATGAATGTTGCATCTAGTGTTTGGTTACTAACAATGGTTGTTGCATTTTGATTAGATCACTTGGGACCCATATGTGAATTACAGGGATAATGGAGTTGTGCACGCGATGGCCTCTTACAATGGGACACTTAAGTACATGGATGTGGTGGAGCCCTAACATCCGGAGAGGATTCTGAGACAGTTTGGCCACGTGCAATCTATACCAGATCCTCCGTACCGCCCTTTGGAAGCACATCGAGGCCCATCTGCGAACAAATACTCTCGGTCAAGTATGGGTTCCAGCAAGACAATTGGGAGCATTGGCAGAACCATTTGTTGCCTCCCGAAGTTCGTGGTGACAAGGCAGAGTTCGAGTTTTTGGCTACACCGGACTACCTACCTTGGTTCGTCAAAGTGTTTCATCCAGTGATCACCAATCCGAGCCATGAGGACGAAGACATGGTCGCCACAACCATCGCTGACAATGAGCTACTGGAGGTATTGATTGTGTTATACGTATTATGCATGCCTACGTGCCATTTGTTGAAATCCCGATATGTTTTACATTAACACTAACCCGATTATTTTCATCAGCGTAATAGGCGTGCGTTGGACGCGGCATTACGATGGATGGACCTCCCGCCTGAGTTGTGTACGCTTGAGTCATGCGAGGAAAATGACAGTGATATCGTCAATTTCCTTTCGGGAATGAGTATCGGTCCCACCACCACCACTACTACCACTCCGGCCACCGCAACCGGCACAACCGCCACATCCGCCCTTACCGAAGCAAGCCCTAGGCAGTCCCAGCATGGTAGCACTTGTACACACTCCACCCCGGCTAATGCTTTGTTGGGTTTTGGGGTTCATACGGAGATTACAAAAACAGTTTTGACAAAAACCCCAACAGGATCCGAATCTAATTCCATTAAAACGTTTAAACCATGAAAAACTTAATCATACCTCAATCGCAATATACCTTTCAGAAGGTTGATCGATCTCTAAGGCGCTGCCAACGACGAACGCCCTCTATCAGCAGTCCACACACGAACGGCGGCCGAGATTTGAAGTGCTAGCTTCGAGAGAATACCAAACCTTTTTGTTTCTCTCCAAAACGATCGAGAGCATACCAAAAACCCTAAGTCGTTTCTAAAACGAAAATAGAGTTTCGGCCTTTTTGTCTTTCGTCTGTGTGTTCTAACTTAAAGCGTCTATATACAACCCTTGTATATAGACGGTTAAGTAAATTACACATATACCCCTACTTAAAGAAGTATAAGTGTAATACACCACAAGGACGTTTCCGTCATGAATTTTATCATATAAAATTCATTTTTCTGAACCATCTTAAAATCTCGCAAAACCATTCTTAGTGTGCGACCCAATAGGCTCATACAACGTTGGCAGTGTACCAAAACACATTTTGGTATACAAGTCATAAGCGGCCTCTAGCAAGACATTATGACTACCCAAGTTGTACGAATATCAAATCGATACAACCTAATCAATAGTGTATATAACATCCTTTTGTCACACGATATCCTTTGATCAAACATAAGGCATGGAATTGTCATCCAACATGTTCAATCGTACTAGTCTCGATCTCTAGGTAGACTGAAAACATCCAAGTGACATTGATCAATATCAATTCACTTAGACTAGGCCTTTTAACAGTCTAACACATCGAGGATCCACTAGATATCTCTTTATATGAGAGGGACAAATTATATCTCGATTACACAACTTCATGACATTGCTCACACAAGAACCAATCACAACCTTTATAATCGTCCTGGTTAAAGACAACGTTTGATTGTGTCAAATTATTGTGTTCCTAATGTTGAAGTCTCTGGCAATCTCAAGTCGAGGACTGAAAAATATACCTATCATGAGAAACAACTATGACTTAATCCATGTGATGTTCTCATAGTGGTCGGTCCAAGATTACTTTGTTCCCTAACAAGTACTCGTGATCTTGATTCGTATCCCTATACGTATAATCATCATATGATCATCAATCAAGACTCACACTAGTCTTAACTCATTATAGTTCCCAAGATAATGATCGACTAGGGACATTTAGATATTTATGTAAATACCCATGGATCTTATTATAATGTAAACATGCAAATTAATTATAATAAACATCAAATGAAATCCTCTATTTTATTAACTAAAAGTATTCATACATACATTTATGGATTGACCTAGGGCACATGCCCCAACATCTCCCACTTGCACTAGGGCCAATCATACATGCATCTAATGCCTAATGATCTAACATGACCATCATGTTTTGCTTGTGGAAGAGTTTTTGTCAATGGATCCACAACGTTGTCTTCGATGGGTACTCGCAAATTTTTACGTCTCCCTCTCAATAATTTCTCTGATGAGATGAAAACGCATGAGTATATGTTTGGATATGTGGTGTGATCTAGGTTCCTTGGCCTGTGCTATTGCCCCGTTATTGTCACAATACAAACAAACAGAGTTAGCAATACTTGGAACCACACCTAGTTCAGAAATGAACTTTTTGATCCAAACTGCCTCCTTTGCTGCATCGGACGCTGCAATATACTCAGCTTTTGTTGTAGAATCTGCCACAGTCTCTTGCTTCGAACTTTTCCAGCTTACTGCACCCCCATTCAAAGTAAACACATATCCAGACTGCGATCTAAAATCATCTATATCAGTTTGAAAACTCGCATCTGTGTAACCATTTACAACTAGATCATTTTCAAAACCTCCATAGACCAAGAACATTTCCTTAGTCCTTCTTAAGTACTTAAGGATGTTCTTTATCGCTATCCAAAGTGACTCTCACCAGGATCTAACGATATCTCGCTTGTAGTGCTCAAAGCATATGATACATCAGGTCGAGTGCATAGCATGGCATACATGATAGATCCAATAGCCGATGCATATGGAATCTTATTCATACGGTCTCGCTCATCATTTGTCCTAGGACATTGATTCTTGCTGAGACTTATGCCATGAGACATTGGCAACAATCCTCTTTTAGAGTCTTGCAAACGAACCTATTCAAGACCTTTCTATGTAAGCACTCGACTTAGACCGATTAGCCCCTTAGATCTATCCCTATAGATCCTTATCCCTAGGATATAGGCTGCATCTCCTAAGTCTTTCATTGAGAAACACTTCCCTAACCAAGACTTGACATTCTGCAATGTTGGGATGTCATTTCCAATGAGTAATATATCATCGACATACGTACCGGAAAAAACAACTACACTCCCACCGACCTTCTTGTATACACAAGGCTCATCTTCGTTCTTAATGAAACCAAAATCCTTGATTGCTTCAAAAACGAAGATTCCAACTCCGAGAAGCTTGCTTTAATCCATAAATGGATCTTTGAAGCTTGCATACCTTCCTAGAATTCTCGGGATGTACAAAACCTTCAGTTGTGTCATATACACGTCCTCAAGCAGCTTTCCATTAAGAAATGTTGTTTTTACATCCATTTGCCATATTTCATAGTCATAATATGCAAAGCAATGGCAATTAAAATTCTTATGGATTTAAGCATGGCTATCGGCGAAAAAGTTTCATCATAATCAACACCTTGAGTCCGCTCAAACCTTTTGCTACAAGTCTTGCTTTAAAAGTATGCACATTGCCATCCATGTCGGTTTTCTTCTTGAAAACCCATTTACATCCAATGGTCTTACCACCTTCAGTAAATCAACCAAGTTCCAAACTTGGTTATCATACATGGATTGCATCTCGAATTCATGGCACTTAGCCATTTATCTGAGTCTGGTCCAGACATAGCCTCCTGATAAGTGGTGGGCTCATTTTGATCCATAAGCAACACATCACGACTATCAGTAATGAGAAATCCAAATCTCTTTGGCTCATGTCTTACCCTACTAGATTTACGTGGGCCTTGTGTCACTTGTGGAGGTTCAACTGGTTCGGAACGTTGTTGAACTTCCAAAGAGCGGTTCGGTGTTTACTGTGATTCTTGAACTTCTTCAAGATTTATTTCTCTCCCACTAGTGTCTTTTGAAATAAACTGTTTTTCCATAAAGGCACCATACCGAGCAACAAACACTTTGTTCTCAGCGGGATTATAAAAGTAATATCCTTTTGTTTCCTTAGGATACCCCACAAATAAACACTTGTCAGATTTAGGTGCTAGTTTTTCTGAGACTTGTCGTTTTACGTAAGCCTCACAACCCCAAATCTTAAGAAAAGACAAACTAGGTCTCTTCCCGTACCATATCTCATATGGTGTTTTATCAACCGCTTTAGAAGGAACTCGATTTAGAGTGAAAACTGCAGTTTGTAATGCATAACCCCAAAAGGATAATGGAAGATCTGCATGACTCATCATAGATCGAACCATATCTAATAAGGTTCGATTTCTCCTTTCAGAAACTCCATTCCATTGTGGAGTTGCTGGTGGAGTCAATTGGGAGACAATCCCACAATTTCTAAGATGATCATCAAATTCTTGGCTTAAATACTCACCACCTCGATCTGATCGGAGTGTTTTGATAGTTTTACCAAGTTGATTCTGCACTTCATTTTGAAACGTTCGAAACATCTCAAATGATTCAGCTTTATGTTTCATAAGATATACATAACCATATCTGCTGAAATCATCAGTAAATGTAATGAAGTACTGATAACCTCCTCTAGCCATTGTGTTTATAGGACCGCATACATCAGTATGTATTAGACCCAATAAATCACTTGCCCTTTCACTGTGTCCAGTAAAGGGACTTTTAGTCATCTTGCCCAGTAAACAAGATACGCACGTTTCATATGTTTATAAATCAAATGAATCTAGAAGCCCATCTTTATGGAGCTTCGTTATGCGTTTCTCGTTTATGTGTCCGAGACGACAATGTCAAATATAGGTTTGATTACAGAAATGACAATTTTCTTCCTTTTCTTTTGGGTGTTTTGAAGCAGGAACAGGACGGGGCTTGACTTGTTCCATAGGCTTTGCGACAGGTGCAGCAACAGCCTTGGCAACCTAGCCTTGCCTTTGCCTTTCTTCTTCATTCCCTTTCCCTTTTGGACCATCAACACATTACTAGAAGGTTTCTTGATATTTTGTTCTGCCAGTTTTGAGCATCAAATGCAACTCTGAAATTGATTTCTCCATATTATTCATATTGTACTTCATCACAAATTGTGAGTAACTTTCCGGTAATGAATTTAGGATCAAATCCGTAGCCAACTCTTGGCTTATGGGAAATCCGAGTCTATCAAGTGGTCAACATAGCCCTTCATCTTCGAACATGAGGACTAATCGACGCACCTCGGTCATCTTGCAAGAATGTAGGTTCTTGACTGTCTCAAACCTTTCTTGCCTAGCTTGCTTTGTTGGAACATTTCCTTCAAGTTACACCATGCGTAGGCTTCCATTAGTTCCATGTCCTTCAAGTACAGGGAACCATAGTTGCCACATAATACATGCAACATCGGTAGAATCGTTGACATGCTTATTATCCGCATCCTTCACAAACTTTCGTAGCATTGGTGGTGGGTCCTCGGGGATTGGAGCATCCAGGACATACAACTTGCGTTCATGCTTAAGAACAATTCTCAAGTTTCGAACCAGATCAAGAAAGTTAGTCCCGATAGCTTATCCTTCTCAAGGATGGATCGCAGTGACAAGGGATTATTGTTACTTGAAGAGGCCATTGATCTACAATAAAGATTATGCAAAGTTTATTTTAGTATAGAGGAATAGACTCCCACTAAATTAACAACCCTCCTAAAACGTACTGTTTATTTAGGGGACTAAAATCCATATTTCACCTAATTCTGGTGACGGTATGGCATGAAACACATAACTAGATTATTTAGGTAGGTAACAGTTACCAATTACATCTTATGTAATTTTTAGATCCTTTTATGAGATATGGGACATCTTATGTCTTAGCATGTTTTTATCTCATCATTTGCCTAAAGCTCAAAACTATTTTGATGGCTTTATTAAGTCGGACCATTTTAAACATTAAGGTAACTCTTACCCAACTTGTCTCACCAAGATAACACAATACACCCAACTATGGCTGAAACTATATTAGTGTGATCGAGGCCTTGACAAGTGTTTAAAATGGATGGCACGAGACTTAAAATTTAATATAGGGATTTTATAAAGTTTTAGTGATTTTATGTAAACAATGAAATATCATATATTTTATTGATTTGTTCAATCACTAAACAATTTGGAAAAAAAAATTTTATACTTTTCACTAACAAAAGAATTTCCGGACGCTAGGATTAGTTAGATGGCGGTCCATTACCGGTCAATCAATGGACGGGGAATAGAGGGGCGCGCCCGTTTTTTTTTTTTTTTTTTTTTTTTTTTTTAGAAGACGAATCTCAATTCCGAAAATTAAAATTCGCTATAGAAAATCATTATTTTCGCTGATTTTATTATCATAAATTAACCCCTTAATTTATCCGAAATTAAGTCAATTAAAACATTTTAATTAACCCGGGCCCACATCTAACTAATCATCTTATCCTAATCCAATTAGGATTTAAGATATTTGAATCCTAGTATATCACCAATAACAAGATTCTTGATATTTATCTCATATCCAATAGGGATAACGAAACCGATTTTGCTTATATCTCCTAATCTAATTTGTTATCTATCTTTATCAAATAGAAACTTCATAACAAAATAGATATAACAAAATAAATAAATAATTTCGAAAATTAATTATTTATTTTGGATTTAAGATATTTGAATCCTAGTATATCACCAATAACAAGATTCTTGATATTTATCTCCTATTCTAATTTGTTATCTATCTTTATCAAATAGAAACTTCATAACAAAATAGATATAACAAGATAAATAAATAATTTCGAAAATTAATTATTTATTTTGGATTTAAGATATTTGAATCCTAGTATATCACCAATAACAAGATTCTTGATATTTATCTCCTATTCTTATTTGTTATCTATCTTTATCAAATAGAAACTTCATAACAAAATAGATATAACAAGATAAATAAATAATTTCGAAAATTAATTATTTATAAATAAATAATTTCGAAAATTAATTATTTGCAATTTCGGACTTCATCCAAATAATCACAAACATGTAATTGAATCATGAACTACTATCCTATGCGAACCTAATGGTGTCATGGATCACAGAACACGAAACTCAATTCATTAAAATTATTCAAATTAACCTAACATGGTTACTAGCATGTACGAAACTAATTTCAATTAAATCACGAATATATGTATCATATACACAAAACATGATAATAAATCTCACAGAAAACTTATGTATATCACATATACATCAACTATTAACATGTTTTCAATCATATATCATGTATATATCAGAAGAAAACATGCAATGAGTTTAATGGAATCAAACTCGAAGGCTTTGATACCACTGTTGGGTTTTGGGGTTCATACGCAGCGGAGATTACAAAAATAGTTTTGACAAAAACCCCAACAGGATCCGAATCTAATTCCATTAAAACGTTTAAACCATGAAAAACTTAATCATACCTCAATCGTAATATACCTTTCAGAAGGTTGATCGATCTCTAAGGCGCTGCCAACGACGAACGCCCTCTATCAGCAGTCCACACACGAACGGTGGCCGAGATTTGAAGTGCTAGCTTCGAGAGAATACCAAACCTTTTTGTTTCTCTCCAAAACGATCGAGAGCATACCAAAAACCCTAAGTCGTTTCTAAAACGAAAATAGAGTTTCGGCCTTTTTGTCTTTCGCTTTGTGTGTTCTAACTTAAAGCGTCTATATACAACCCTTGTATATAGACGGTTAAGTAAATTACACATATACCCCTACTTAAAGAAGTATAAGTGTAATACACCACAAGGACGTTTTTCGTCATGAATTTTATCATATAAAATTCATTTTTCTGAACCATCTTAAAATCTCGCAAAACCATTCTTATTGTGCGACCCAATAGGCTCATACAACGTTGGCAGTGTACCAAAACACATTTTGGTATACAAGTCATAAGCGGCCTCTAGCAAGACATTATGACTACCCAAGTTGTACGAATATCAAATCGATACAACCTAATCAATAGTGTATATAACATCCTTTTGTCGCACGATATCCTTTTGATCAAACATAAGGCATGGAATTGTCATCCAACATGTTCAATCGTACTAGTCTCGATCTCTAGGTAGATCGAAAACATCCAAGTGACATTGATCAATATCAATTCACTTAGACTAGGCCTTTTAACAATCCTAACACATCGAGGATCCACTAGATATCTCTCTTTATATGAGAGGGACAAATTCTATCTCGATTACACAACTTCATGACATTGCTCACACAGTAACCAATCACAACCTTTATAATCGTCCGGTTAAAGACAACGTTTGATTGTGTCAAATTACTGTGTTCCTAATGTTGAAGTCTCTGCAATCTCAAGTCAGAGGACTGAAAAATATACCTATCATGAGAAACAACTATGACTTAATCCATGTGATGTTCTCATAGCGGGTCGGTCCAGTACTTTGTTCCCTAACAAGTACTCGTGATCTTGATTCGTATCCCTATACGTATAATCATCATATGATCATCAATCAAGACTCACACTAGTCTTAACTCATTATAGTTCCCAGTATAATGATCAACTAGGGACATTTAGATTATTTATGTAAATACCCATGGATCTTATTATAATGTAAACATGCAAATTAATTATAATAAACAGCAAATGAAATCCTCTATTTTATTAATTAAAAGTATTCATACAGACATTTATGGATTGACCTAGGGCACATGCCCCAACATACTCCGCCCGCCACGGTCGATGATCGCCCTCCGAAGAGAATGATTGGCAAGGAATACTGCTTTACCTCCTATTGAAGACCCCGGTGTCCTTCCCTTTGTCTTTATTTTCGTAGGTGGCACAACACCCGGTGTAGATGAAGGTCGACTAATCTCCCTGAGCTACTGAATAATCCAGATGTGATCGTCCTCATCAGTGCAAGCATGAAACTTTTGCAACACCATTTCAATCTCATCGTGCACATTGTACCCAGACCAATCCACAGGATTCTCAGGTATCATACTCAACTTTCGCCAGTAAACATGAATGTCCTCGAGAGGGATGGGCGACGCAGCAAATTTATGATGGTTTAGCTCGTGTACACAAGGAAGGCCATGTGTCGTACGTATCTCGCAACCACAACGAGTTGAGTCTTGACCAACATCCTCTCCACGTGTCAATTCATATCTAATTAACTTAAGCGCCCGTTGAGAGACATAGCCACGCAATCGTCGATATAACTCATCAATGTATTCATGTTGGACCACATTCAAACTGAGCTCAAACGATGCCTTGATGTTGTTGTGTTGGATCCTAAGGATGCCATCAACCACATTCCACAAAGTCTCAAAATTAGCCTTACTGTTGCCAAGATGTAGCTTCATAGTGGAATGCGCAGACTCAACCCTCTGTGTTGTTGTTTCCCCAAAGTGCATAATTCGATTTGTCCATACGGGTACAAATTTCTCCTTGTAGCTCTTTACCCATGTGTTATCCAAGTAATCAGTAAGACCCTTCACATTCCCGAACTCACAACGCAATTCATTCATCCTAACTTCGAATAAGGCCTTCGACTTGGCATACATCACACTCGTCCACCTATCCATGAAATGAGCAAAGCCTTCGCTATCCCCAAACATCTTCTTAGTCTTGGCCAATACTACTTTGTTGATGTGCCAAGAGCAAATAAGGTGAGATAATGACGGGAATACTTCTTCGATGGCACTAATATGGCCTAACTCCCGATAGGTAACAAACACGTCAGGTTTAGGCCACCCATCCAATATGGATCTCAAGTTCTGAAGTGCCCAAACAAAATTTGCATGACTCTCTGATGATATGAATGCAAACCCAACGGAGAACGTCAAATGCGTAGAAGTGATGCCAACAATCTCCAATAAAGGCATTCGATACCTATTTGTTTTGTACGTGAAATCCATCAACAGTACCGATGAGAAACACCTTAGCAACTTGATTGAATCAGGATGTGACCAAAATAAATCGGTGACGACATTCGTATCGGGATGCTTCCTCTGCCACGACATCCACTTATTCTTCTCCTATATGTGCAACAGTTGTTGCATTTGAGTCCTCCCACCCGCATCCTCAATTCGGACTTTTTGTCTTGCATTATATATTGTCTGCATTGTCGATACGTTTGTAACATCTCTTTGCTTCAACGTATTGAGGATGCCTCTTGGCTTCACATTACCCTTTTTCATC
The DNA here is from genome assembly GCA_039657325.1 of Stephania cephalantha. Lineage (NCBI taxonomy): Eukaryota > Viridiplantae > Streptophyta > Magnoliopsida > Ranunculales > Menispermaceae > Stephania > Stephania cephalantha. The sequence goes on along the minus strand of CM077570.1, from coordinate 25,623,240 downwards.
TGCACCACAACCTCCTTCTCCCCCTTATCCAATCTTCCGGCAAATGAGTGGCCGTCCAAGTTTTTCGCGGGGTCGTGATTCTGCCTCCCACATATGACAGTGACATACCACAAAGAGTCTGCATTTTCCTTGATGTTGATAAGGAAAGGGCATCCACATTTCTTTATACCGGTGTGACTCCTCCCCGTTTCCTCTTCTTCTTCATTTATTGGTTTCGAAGCAATTTTTGCCGCTTTACCCTTCCCAAGTCTTTGTGACATTCCCCTATATGTACCAGACCTCTCACACGCAAGTTTCACCCTTCCCCTGCGCTTAATGCCCCCGGCATCAGAGTGCTTCGTCACTAACACAAACATGTTCTCCCGGCCTATCATTTGAAGCCATGAAATTGCCGCTTCTCTAGAGGGGAATGGCCTACAAGGTGTAAACGTATCCTTGTAGTCTGGAAATAATGTAGAAACCGGCATTACCTGCAATACAAACATTCTAACATTAAGATCAACCAAAATGTACAGCACAATCACCAAAAAAACCCAAAAACCCAAGTTCTCGGTTGTACAGGTCCGATACTATAAAGACGATTTCGTTCGTGTACAACCGAGAACTACTTCATAGTCTCGGTCATTCCATACCGAGACTGCCACTATGTATCGTTCACATCATGACGTGAACTACGTATACTTTTCGGTGCTTGTTGACCGAGACGTTTCTATACATCTCGGTCCTGCGAGGCCGAATCAATCGCGCACATCGACTGAAAATTTGATAAACCGCATAAATAACACATTAAATTTCAAAAATTACCTCAAGTTCTACCTCCTCTTCTACCATAGCAGTACAATCTTCCATTTTATAGTGCAAACAACTTCGGATTGGTCGAATTTACCAAACCCTACATTGACAAACAAATCATCAATTTCACAGTTTTTAATCAAATTTACCGTTCCATCGAGGCTTCGTATGATTGTCAAACATTGTTACCTCGTTGTCGGATGATGTCAAGCCCCAAGAATCGATACACGCTCGGCAAACACAATTGTGGCTTTATGGTTCACTAGTTCCTCAAGGTGGTGGGGTGCCCCAGTTTTGTTTTGCAAATGGTTTGTGGGGTTTGGGTGAGTATATATGAAGGGGCAAAATAGTCTTTTACATTTTAGATTGGGAAATGAGAAAAAATTTGGGTGCCTTCATGAAATGGTGGGGTGCCCATAGCGGGCCTCATCCCACTTCACCATCCCTTCCTCGCATAAAGCAATGCTAAAGACCAAGGGTAGATAGTACAAATTTACTGTTAGATCTGAGGGTCAATCCTCTCCTTGTCACTTAATGAGTCCGAAATTGACACACTTAACACGCACAACCTTGTGTAGACCTTTATTTAGCCAATTACAATTTAAATTAATAGTTTAAAGTCTCGTCGTCGCGCGAATTTGATATAATTTAGTCGAACTATTCGTGATAATATATATAACACATAGTAGCATACTAGACAAATAAAGTTATTTTATTTACTTTTCAAGCACGTTGTCAGTCCACGACTCTTTGTCGCGACTTAGGATCATTAATGATTCAGAATTTGACTAAATTATAATGTTAGAGTTTTGGGTCGTTACATGTTCAAATCAGTCCTATGTTTCTGAAAATAAAGTTTAAGCAAAAAATCCAAAACAAATATGTTCAAGAACATAACAAATGGTTTCCACATAACAATCTCATCGAAGATATAATTTAAGAACAACTAAAGTATAAAACCAAAGTTTCTTACAACCCAAAATGAGAGTCACCAAAATCAGTTATGGAGTGTCGGTTGCAAGCCTTAGAACACCTCTATGGCACCAATTTTGAGATTAATTTAATAGCCTCGAAAGATGCCAAGTGATTATACGTGCAAAACTAGTCAAATTGATGTGAAATCTTGGATATTATGGAGTTTTTTAGCTTGAGAGGATAATTATGTGTTCCAAGTGATTTGTATGTGTTCTCCAACCCTTTTTTATTATTTGTGGCCATTATTTCGATCCAAGGGCCCAAAATCATCCATAAATTCAAATTAAAGAAAAATGTGGAAGCTTTTTAAGAAGATGTAAGGAGACCGGTTAGCCCACTAACTGGGATTATTAGTGCGCTAACTAGCAATGACTTGAGAGTAAATATTTTCTGGTTTTGCATATCGGCTCCCTAAATGACCTATGACTCTATTAAACCTTTGTAAACTTATAAACCATGTTTAGCATGAGTCATTGGAGCCGTTTGGACATCCCGAATGATTTTCCAAACCCCGAAAAATAAAAGTTTCATTTTTATGAAACATATAGGGGCTTATCTACAAATATTTTGATCATGATTCAAAAATCGTCCAAACTAATACCGGTGCATTCAAAATCAATTCAAAAAATTTTTACACCTCAAATCCATACTGAAAAATGTGTTTGCATGATTTAAAAGCATTTGCAACTTACAAGATTGAATTCCTCGAAAACAAAACTTGAATTTACTTGAAAATTTGAAGTTCATGATATGCATTAGTCTAATGCATTTCGCTTGTGTAATTGAACTTATGTACCTTACATAAGTTGTTCAAATAGTGGTAATGACTTTTCAATGTCTTTCCTTGTCCCGGTACATTCTTGAGCTTTTCGATCTTATTTATTCCAATTCCATTTAAACTTATAAAGTTTGGCTTCCTTTGATCTTGCACATCCTTGACAAACTTGTTAGTACCAATTCACATTGTTTGTTGACATCATAATCTCGGGTGAAGTATAAGTGATAGAACACTTAGTCCAAGATCAACATGGTTCGGCACATTTTTAAAAGGGTTCGATTTTTTCTCTCGATCACTCTATTTTATTATGGTGTTCTAGAATAGGAAAGTTGGTGCAAATATCATTGTCATGTAGAAAAGCCCTTTAGAATTTTGTTGACAAACTCACCAACTTTATCACTTCTAATGATAGTAATTTTGTAGCCTTTTTCATTCTCGTCTAAGGTACAAAATTTGATAAATACTTTAAAAGCTTCGTGTTTGTGTGCCAAGAAATAAACCCATGTATATCTAGTAAGTCATCAAAAGCACAAAAACAATATGATTTACCACTTACTTTGTGTTTGTGTAGGTCCGAACAAGTCTATGTGGACTAGTTCCAAAGCTCTAGTCATATCACTAGTTACTTTCGTTCTAAGTGACGATTTCACTTGTTCGCCAAGAATGCAAGGTTCACATTATTTGTCTTTCTTGTGGGTGCACTTAGGAATTCCCTTAACTAAGTCATGCTTGGTCAATTTTGATAAATTCTCCATGCTAGAATGACCTAGTCTATGGTGCCACATCATGAGATCTATTACACCTAGAGCATCTATGAGCATATTTCAACAACTTCGTATAACTTATAAACTAGCCCCATAGCCAATGCCTATCTTGTTGAGTGCACGTCGTTGTGTTCCCAACATCTTGTCGAACATTTTCCTACCATTAGTGGACTACCGTGGTAGTTAGGTCATCTACTTCATTCACTAGGACATTTCTCTCTTGTATGATTTCTTCAAAACCTTATTGGTGGTCATGAATGGTCTCATTTTGAGACTCAATCTCACAAACAGCTATCGTCAAGCTTTTCTTGAGTTGTTTAGTTTTTTACCTCTTTTTTCCAACTCTTTCTTAAGTTCATCAATGCTATGAACATCATGTAGGTCATCAAATCATCAAGATTTAAAGTGGTAGAATTATTTACCTCACTTTTGTGCCATAAGACAAATGATAGCTTTCTCATTTTCTGACTTCGAGTCAGATCAAGATGAAGATGAGTCATTCCATGTTGCTTTAATGCTCTTTTTGCCTTTTCTTCTTGGATCGAAAATAGGCTTTGACATAGTCTGGTTTGTTAAAATAGAAGCAAACTACTTCACTTGACTTGCCTCATTTGCTTCCATCCTTGTATTTCCTCTTGTACTTGTCACGCTTGTATATGGCTTTGTGAATCTTTCTTGATAGCATAGCCACTTCCTCATATAAGTTCATTTTCATCAAAAGGCTTCTCATCTTCAATTATATCAACCGGTGGGCTAAGAGCTTTCAAGTTAGCCGATGGACTATAAGCCTTCAAAGCTATCTCCTTATTTGACTCTTTCTTTGATGCACCACCAAGTGCTTCCAATTTAGTCCGCTCATTTAGCTCAAACTCATTGACCGTCAACTCTCAACATAGGGCGTCAAAGGTGTAGTCACCAATTTTTTATGCTGATTAAATAGTATACTTCTTTGCATCACATTCCATTGGCAAGCCTCTAAGAAACTTGTACACCGAAGTCTCTTTATCATAGTTTTATAAGGTTTTTTATCTGATTCAAAAGCTTTGTGAAATGAGTAATTGCAGTATCAACATCTTCATCGGATCTAACTCGGAAAGTTTCATAGTGCTTTTCAAGGATCCTCAACTTGGTTTTCTTCACTTGAATTGTACCCTCAAAGTGCACTTCAAGTTTCTCTCATACTTCCTTAGTCGTTTCGCATGCACTTACTTTCAAATCTCAAAGTTTTTAAAATAATAATTATGGCTAATTAGGGATTAACAACTCCTAATTATGGTTTAGGTCACGAGTCGAGAGCTAAGGACCGGTGAACTAGAGATTTACAGGTAATCTTATTATTGTGTAATGTTTTACCTAGTGTTATGTAGTATAATATTATGTTATTTTCTGAAATTTAAAGTTAACTGAGCAAATTTGAAATTTATGGGGTTTTATCTCCAAATAATGTCAAAATGAGTCCTGGAATAATCAAAGTGTTGACCCAGACTTTGGTCTCGGATTTTGTAAGAAATGAATGTGTTTAAGTTTAAAAATTTGAAATGTAAACTTAAATGGACTTAATAAGCGGACATGGGCCCATGCCTCAATTTGTGTGCGAGACGTGTTGTTCGAGAGTTTCAGAGTACGTTGATATTTTCTCCAATTCTCAGTAAAATTGAGATACTTTTCGGGGTTTAATTAGGATTTAAAATGAAGAGATAAATATGAAAATAAATAGAGAAAGGGAAAACAACCAAATAAAGTATTGAGTTTATAAAGGGGAGGATAAAACTAAAGGGTAAAATGGTCATTTACTAATTTTTTCTTTAAAATCGAAATCAACAAGCAGGGGTTCCAATGGTTCATCTTTTTCTCATTGTCTCCTACATTAATCTTCGTCTCTCATTCGTCTTCACTATTCTCTTACTCTCACACATTTCTGGTACTGATTTCCTCTCTCTCTCGTCACTGTGCTCTCTCGATTGAAAGTTCGAAATCAAAAAGAAGAGTCATGGGTGTTGTTGTTATTAACGTTGGAGGTGAGCTTAATGGAAATCAAATTGTTCATTTTTTTATTTTAGGGACTGCTGAAGGTGTGCGTGAGTTAACTTCGAATTCATAATAATGGAGATACGAGGAGGTTGTTACTATTGTGATTAATTATTGAGGGAGAGAAAAGGTGGAGAAGGATCAATTTTAAAAAAAAACTAAGGCTCGAATCCGAGGAAGACGATTGGGGAGAGGCGGTGCCTTAAGCTCCCCTGCCCAGACTCAAATTGAAAAAAAAATTTCTAATTAAAATCGAGGAAGAGCGGAGCTCTGTTTCGATTTCAAGGAGGAAGAAGATGGGGTTGATCCTTATATCGGGTCGAACCGCGCTCGGCGTAAGGATCAAACCCCTTTTCATTTAAATAAGGCAAAATTAATCTTTTGGTCCCTAAACTTTGAAAGGTTTACACTTTTGATCCCTCAAATTTGAAAACAACACATTTAGTCCCTCAACTTTTTATATAGTGTAAATTAAGTCCTTCCGTTAGTCTAGCCATTGATATTAATGATGTGGCAAACGTCAATCGCCACGTTGCCATCCTTCTTATCTAAACCGGTTGGTTCAATGAACCAACCGGTTTAATAAAAACAAAAACAAACATTAAAAATCAAGCCCTAGTTATTTAGTTTAGGTGATCAAATGAAATAGAAACCCCTCAAACCTCTCGCTTCACTCACTGTGCATCATCCCTAACATCTCGCCTCACTGTGCACATCTCATTATCTCCTCTCCGCGTATTCTATATTCTCCTATCTGTGCATATCTCTCTCGTTCTCCCTCGCGCCTCGCTCACGCTCTCTGCCCTTGCACGTTCTCGCACTCTCTGCCCTCGCACACTCTCTGCCCTCATGTCTCGCTCATGCTCTCTCTGAGTACCATTCGCTCGTTGTTCTCTCACGATCGTGGTCGGGGTTCTTTTTCGTAGTTCTCTCACCATTCGGTTTCACTCTCTTTGCAATCTTTTTTGTTTTGTTTATTTTAGTATCTTGTTTGCCTTTTTTTATATGAATGTCTTAGCAGACATTTAATAAAGTTAATTAAAGCTTATATGTGTTAACTAGACAAAGAAACGAATAAACTTTTGAAATATCATTCTTGCTTTCTTGATTCAATATGGGAATGGTATAACTATAAAGAATAATGTCAGTTAGGTTTTTTTAAAGTGGAGGACCTTAATTGGCTATGGGGGAGTATTTTAAAATAGAGGAGAAGTTTAAAGCCTTCACGAGAGATGTTCAAGGCATGAATTTATGACCCCAAGAAATAAAAAAAACTTGAAGTCAGCTTTTTGTTTGGTTAAAAAAAAAAAGGAATCTTGCATAGAGAGGCCTTTTGTATCTAACAAGATAACATTTTCCAATGCTAGTCTTATATGGATGGATGACACTACAACTATTGTCTCGCCTACAAAGTTAGCTTTTTGTTTGCTTTTTTTTCTTAGTCAAACTCCCATGAATGAGTGAGACCCCTACTCCATATTGATATGACATTGTAAATTGTAAGTGGTCCTATAAGTTGAACTCCTCATATTAAAGCTTGTACCTCATATATTAATAATAGAAGTTGACATTTATTGTTCCCATTGTTCTCTAATGTTGAAATGTAGTGTGGGATAACAGCTAGCTTAAGACTTATGCTTATTTTTTTCCTTAATTTGCATAAATATTTTAATTTTCATTTATAAGTGTGACGACAACTCTGGTTGCTCTCTTAAAAAAAGAGTGACAACAACGCTTATAATAATTTTTATGTTTGGCACAAATCATATGTTTTTTAATATACTGCAACAACTGCATTTTTTATAACTTTTAACGAATGATTGTGTTTTGGTTTTTTTTTTGTGATTGCAATGTGGACAGAGTTTAAGAAATTGTTGAAAGTTTGAGGTTTTTTCATATCTTATGGGGGTCGGTTTAGAGGCGATCAATATATTAATAGGAAGAGAAAACTTATTAGTTCCCATTTTTGATGTTGACCTTTTGTCGTATCAAAACGTCATGTCTTACGTGAAAAACTTGGGCTACACTACTATTAGTGCCTTGTACTATTTTAATTGTGGTAAGAAACACTTTGTTATAGTGAAAGACGATGTTGATGTTTTGAATGCTTGTGAGGGCAAAAAGAATGGGGATTTGCTAGAATTTTTCATTGAATATGTGAAGGACAAATGTTAGTGGCGAGGTGCGAAATCAACCTTTTGTTAGAGCTGTAGGCAAAGGAAGTGAGGTTAAAAGAAACAAAAGAAAGACAATTGTTACAACACAAGAGGACCTATATGAGGAGACGAATGTTAATGCAAGCAATACTTTTTGCTTGAGGATTATGAATGTGATGATACTACTTTTGATGACATACTATTTGACGTACCCGTCTTCATAGATGATGATGATGATGAGTTACAGGAAGCTCGAGAAAAATTTAGGAAGGCAGGGAACAAAAATGAGAAGAAAAAAAAGACAAAATGATAATGGACAAGATAGACAAGGTGTACTAGGGGATGGAGAAGAAATACATGATGAAAGGGGAGAATCTCGGGTTGAAGGGAGAGAGTTGCAGGTTTATGGGGGAGAACTAGTAGGAGACGAGATTGATAAGTGTGAAAAGGGATGAGGGGGATGAAGATAGCGATGAAACGACAAATGATTGTTTGGTTGGAGAATTGGTAAGTGATGATGAAGTTGTAGGAGCAATGAATGATTATTCGATTGGAGAATATAGTGATGGTAATGAAAGTGAGTACTTTGAAAGTGATGATATGTGTTCATATTGCAGTAAGATTGGTTCTGAAGATGAGAATAAGTTTGTAAGGAGGAAAAACCGTAGGTTGCGATTCGACACTAACTCTGATATTTCGATTTTATGTTTGGGAATGATTTTCACCTCTATGGCTGAGGCACGAAAAGATGTGAAGAAATATGCCATAAAGAAGGTGTTTGGCGTTAAATTGGTGAAGAATGAAGGTTGAGAGCAAGGTGCAAGGAAGGGTGCCCAAGGAAAGTTTTGATCTATATGGAAACCAACGATGAGACTTTCACCGTGAAGACTTATGTTCACATACACAAGTGTCAGAAGGTGAAGTTTGCAAACTATAAATATGTCGCTGTCCAACTGAAGGATCATGTGTACAATCAACCTAGCATTACATTGAAAACGTTGACAACCATATGTCAAAAAGAGATAAAGTTGCATATCAATTTCTCTGTTGTGGCCAAAGCAAGACATATTATTCTAACAAAATTGATTGGTGACTACCAACGTGAATACGCGTTGTTGCATGACTATGCAGCAATTATCCACACCTCAAATCCCAGGCCAACTTGATGGTTGAGGGGGATAGACCAACTTGAAGCATGTAAAAAAGTTGGCTCGAGGGATGTCGCAAGATTGTTGGACTTGATGGTTGTTTCATGAAAAGTCTATGCGAGGGCCAACGTTTATGTGCAATTGAGAGAGATGGAAACAACCAGATGTTTCCAATAGCATGGGCTATTATACAAGTTGAAAACACGACCACTTAGACTTGGTTCATTAGGTGCATAGAACGTGATATTCAACTTGGTGATGGCGAAGGCATTACTATTATGTCTGACATGCAAAAGGTAACATGTGGCTCGCGTTTACCTCACTTTTCAAAGTAGTTTTATAAGCTTGTTTTTTGTTTGACATTTGTCATTTCTTAATAATGTTTGCAGGGTGTAGAATGTGCGATTCAATTAGTTTTGCCAGAGGCAAAGCGTAGGAGGTGTGTGAGGCACGTCTATGCTAATAGGGCAAAAAAATGGCGAGGTGAAGAAAGAAAGATTGCATTTTCGAACTGTGCACGAGCTACAACTGTTCTGGAACTAAAGGTACTCTTTGTGTCTCAACTTGCTTAATTATCTTGTATCAACATCCAATTCTATTTATTTTATTATAATTCTATTTTATATCTTGATGACAGGATAAAATAAGTGCGTTGGCAGATTTAGGCAGCAGTTGCGAGAAAGATGCAATGGGGTACGAAGTTCAGAAATGGTCAAAGGCATATTTCTATGAAAATGTGATGTAATGCTTATATTATTTATTTATGAAAACTATTATATTCATTTGAATAATAATGTATTTTAAGACTTTGTATGTAATCACAGGTTAATTGTGTGACGGCCCCAACTACTAAATAGGGCACCGCCCGGCCTAATCCCGTAATCAAGCATTAATCCAAATCGCATAAGACTTAATTACGTATTAGTCAGCCTTTCATCTCTATATTCCATTCACTACACATGTTCCAATATTATTAAGTTAATTAAAATTCCTTTATCATTCTCATGTATTTTAAAGATAATGTGGAAGCTTTCATTATCCAAAATCCTAAATATGGGAAACCAGGAAAAACATACAACATCACATGCATGTATATATATGGAACTAGTCATTCATCCCAATGTACAACACAAAATAACATAAACAATAATAATACAACAAAAGTCGAGACATACAAAATGAGTGAGGAGAGTCGCCGAACTGCTCATAGGAAGTCGTCGATCTTCTCCTTCCCTTGTCTATTGCTTCTCGACGGACCTATACCCACCGTCACAAACTAGACGGTGAATATAGTGATATTTGAGTAATAACCGGAGAATTATATGCCACATTTCCAAAATAAACGAATGGTATTTCAAAGCATAAAGTAGCGAAATAAATTGATGAAACAAGTAATGCAAGTAAATACCACAGTTAAAGATGTAGAGACAGACATAGGCTAAGTCGAGATGATCTACTTTCGGTCGGCGGTGAGAATTATCACCTAACCTTTCCCACTACTATATGGAGCTGCGCTCAACATATCTCACACAAACAGCGAACCTGTGCTATAAGCTTATACAACATCAATCTCATGCTTGCTGACCACCCCGAGTCTCATAACTCGTGTGCCGCGCAAGTGTAGTGGTGAGTGTCGGAACCCCGGTAGACCCATGTCCCCGTGAACCGCGCATCTCTCGTGCAATGGACACTAGATAATCCCTACTTTAATTTCAAAGACAAATAATGTCAATGTTCTAGGAATCCAAAACAAGTTAGGCTACAAAGCCCAAAAGAAATCAAATACAAGTCCAAGTAAATCCAAATTATCCCATTAGCATGTTTTTCATCCATTCTTTTCAAAAATGACATCAAGTGTAGGAATCAGAGTCAATAAAACAATTAACAAGGCATCGTGTCACAATATTCACTCATGAATAGATACAAGAACAACATGATGTGAGATTTCAAGTAACAATGTCTACCAATAGACCAATAAATCAATAAAGAACAAATACATCAAGTGTAGGAATCAAGATGCGTGCCCAATTCTTTATTTCTAAATTTTTAGGCTTTCGTGCTTTCCATTTTTTTCTCCTTTTTTCTCTTCTTTTTTTTTATTTTGGTCTCCCCGATTTTGGTGAGGATAAGGAACAAATACATTGACTTATATACACATTGGACTATAGTGATTTGTTTAAGTGTTAGCCTTTGATCATGGTGTGCACACGTGTCTCGAGGCTCATCTCATGGACCACCTTGTCCCACTTGTCCCCCAAGTCAATTGTGAGTGACTCAACAAGTTGACACTTGCCCTCTTGATGGGTTAACGCGTGTCTCGATGCACATCTAATGAACCTTGTTTTATTTACACTAACTATAGGCCATTTAATACTTAGCTAAATGTGACCACATTAAAGCCACTTATTACCCAATATATGTTCATATTTTATTCATATAACTTAAACTTACCCCAATATGTTGCTACCTCGGTCCCACGACGACACGCGACTCGAGATACATCCCCGCTCGTCTCGATACCTATACACCCATATAAAGTTGACTTAATAGTCTACACATATACAATACACTAGGCATACATCTCAACAAAAATAAAATATACCTCGGCCCTTGCCTCGGTCAATGGACATATCACGGTATGGGTCCCACAGTACGGGTCATTGAGCCTGTTTAAGGAAGTAAATACGGTTAGCACATTTCGGACGTTACAATTCTTCCCAACTAATGAAAATTTTTTCCTCAAAATTTAAAAGTCGAACTACCATGTATACCTTACTCGAATAGGTACGGAAACCTATATCTCATATAGTCATCTCGTTCCCAAGTGATTTTTGTATCATCGTGAAACTGCCACTTGACAAGTACTTTTGGGATAGACTTGTTCCTCAACTATTGTACCGTTCGATCTAGGATCTGAACAAGCTGCTCCTCGTATGAAATATCCTCACTCGTGTCTGGCTCAAATCTACAATCGGACGATCACCTGCTCTCCACTCAGCTAATCGAAGCATGGATATATGAAAAACTAGATGAAATCATGACATATGTGGAGGTAGCTCAAGCTCATACGCAACCTTTCCGACCCGTTTCTTAATTCTGAAAGGTCCGATAAATCTCGGTGCAAGTTTACTTTTCACTCCAAACCTCTGAAGACCCTTCCGAAGGGAAACCTTCAAATAGACAAAGGATCCCTCGGTGTAGGTGAGATCACCGCGATATCTGACCGCATACTTCTTTTGTCGATCTTGGGCTCCCTTGAGTGTCTGACGAATCAGTCATACCTTCTCCGTTTGATCGACAACAATCTCAGGCCCCACGGTTTCCCGGTCCTCTTGCTCAGCCCAACACGATGGCGAGCGACACAGTCTACCATACAAAGCCTCTAAAGGTGCCATCTCAATACTGACCTGATAACTGTTGTTATATGCAAACTCACACAACGGTAGATATTCCTCTCATGACCCGCCAAACTCCAAGACGCACGCCCATAACATATCCTCGAGAACCTGTATCAATCTCTCAGTCTGCCCATCAGTCTGAGGATGAAATGTCATACTAAACTATAGCCGTATACCATACTGCTCCAGCATACTCCACCACATCATGGACGTATACATAGCATCTATGTCTGACGTAATAGTCACTGGTACCCCATGCAGTCTAATAATTTCTCGCTCAAACAGTATACTCAACTGATCAAACGTATAATGTGCGGCCACTGGTAGAAAATGAGCAGACTTTGTCAGTCTATCGACAATAACCCAGATGGAATCATGTCTCCAGGCGGTTCTCGGCAATCCTTTCACAAAATCCATAGCAATGTATTCCCACTTCCACCGTGGGATGGGAAGAGGCTGTAGCAATCCTCCAGGTCTGCGATGTTCAGCCTTCGCTTGCTGACAGATCCCATAATTCCTAATAAACTTTGATACATCCACTTTCATTCCAATCCACCAAAAATGCCTCTTCATGTTGTGGTACATCTTGGTCCTGCCTGGATGAATGGTGAATCGGGAACGGTGTGATTCCTGAAGAATCTCCTCTCGCAGCTCTAGTAATGATGGTATCCACAGTTTTTCCCTAAAGCGCAAACACTGGTCAGACGTCTCCATCCAATCAACACAATTTGCACTCTACGCTAACTCACTAAACCTGGAGTACAACCTGTCGGTCCTCTGACCCTCTGACACTCTATGTGTATATATGGTATGTACTCTCATCTGCGCGCAAATCTCAACTCTAATTTCAGTTGGAACCTTTGCATCTCCAACAGGTATCCTACTCAGCGCATCCGTGACTACATTCGCTTTTTCTGGATGATATTCCAATGAAAAGTCGTAATCTTTCAAAAATTCTAACCATCTGCGATGCCTCATATTCAGATCTTTCTGTGTGAATAGATATTTTAGACTCTTATGATCAATAAAGAGTGTAAATGTCTCTCCATACAGTAATGTCTCCATATCTTTAATGCAATCACTACTGCTGCAAGCTCCAAATCATGCGTTGGATAATTCTTCTCATGTACCTTCAACTGTCTTAATGCATAAGCTATTGTACCAACACCTTGCATCAATACACATCCCATACCTCTATGAGAAGCATCAGTATAAACTGAGAATCTTTGTCCAACCACTGGTAACACTAATACTAGCGCAATAGTCAATAATGTCCTCAACTGAGCGAATGTTTCCTCACATTCCTCAGACCAATGAAATCTAACGTCTTTCTGAGTCAATTTAGTAATCGATGAAACGATTTTCAAAAAATCCTTCACAAATCGACAATAATACCCCGCCAAACCCAGAAAACTTCTAATCTCAGTCACTGAAGTCGGTGTTGGCCAATCTATAATCGCCTAAATTTTGGTTGGATCCACTGATATCCCTGCTGCTCCGATAACATGCCCTAGAAATTTGAGCTTTGATATCCAGAATTCACATTTACTGAATTTGGCGTACAGTCTATGCTCCCTCAAAGTCTGCAATGTCTCTCTGAGGTGTTGTTCGTGATCTTCCCTCGTCTTTGAGTATACTAGTATATCATCGATGAAGACTATCACGAATCGGTCAAGAAACAGTCTGAAAACACGATGCATCAGATCCAAAAACACTGCTGGAGCATTGGTCAGCCCAAACGGCATGACTGTGAACTGAAAATGTTTATACCTCGTGCTGAAAGCAGTAATGGACCAATCCTCATCCCTGATCTTAAGCTGATGATACCCTGATCGCAGGTCTATCTTGGAGAAAAATTGTGCTCCTCTCAGCTGATCAAATAAAGCATTTATCCTCGGAAGTGGATATTTGTTCCTGATTATGACTTTGTTCAACTGTCGGTAGTCGATACAATGTATCAAAGTACCATCCTTTTTCTTCACAAAAAGGACGGGTGCTCCCCTTGGTGACATAGAAGGTGTGATGAATCCCTTATGTCCCAAATCCTGAAGCTGAGTCTTCAACTCTTCTAGCTCTCATGGTGCCATCCGGTACGGTGGTATGGAAATTGGTTTCGTACTTGGTACCAACTCGATAATGAAATCGATCTCTCGCGGCAGTGGTAAACCAGGTAAATCCTTTGAAAAAAATGTCAGGAAACTCTCTAACAACCGGTATATCTTTCAACCTAGGTCCCCTGACTCTCTGGTACAGTGTATAGCGAAATCAACGTTTCCATCTCCTCACTAATCGCAGGTCGACCTCTCGTTTCTACTATCCTCGTTGTACTACCTCTATAAGTGAATGGCGAACGCCCTGGGATCTCAAATATCACTGTCTTGCTGAAACAGCCGATATGAGCGTGGTATGCAGCTAACCAGTCCATCCCTAAAATCGCGTCGAACTCCAAAAATTCGAGGACTCTAAAGTCAGCAAGTAGCTATACTTCATCTATCTCGATGAGACATTTCTTAACAATACTATTAGGGTAAACCATATCCCCGACTGCAATACTCAATATCAAATGTACGCTAAGCCTAACAGGTTTCAACCCTAGGATGTCTACCATACGACCAGCAATAAAATATACAGTAGATCCAGAATTAAATAAAACATATAAATCTCGATTGCAAATAGAAATCGTACCCTCAATAAGACCTCATGTAGCGTCGGCGTCTGGCTGGGCTACCATGTGAACCTCCTCTCGGGCCTGCTGTGCGTACACTGCTGCAGGATGCGGGCACTCTCTCATGATGTGTCAGACCTGTCCACATTTGTAGCATGTCAACTGTCTGCGCTGACCCAGAGTCTGAGCATGGCCCTGTGCCTGATACTGACCTTGTCTCTACGGCTGTTCCGGTCTTTGCCTAGGATCCCAGCCTCTGCCTCTGCCTCTGCCTCTGCCTCGCCTCTGCCACCCTATGGCTGCTGTCGTGAAGTCTGTGGGGCGGGAAGTACAGAAACAATAGGAGCTGGTAAATCTGGTCTGATGGGAGGTGGCAAAGGAGGTTTACCAACAGTGCTTTGTGATGGAGCAATGGATGATACAAGAGGCACAGCCAGTGGGTGGGTGGCTGCCCCCGAACCCTGAGAACCTCTATTCCATCCCTTTACTCCCTTACCCTTTTGGCTCATCATCTTATACTCTAAGGCCTAGATAGTATGTCTCATGCGCTAAGGCTCGCTCATAGATCTCGGTGAGTGTCCTCGCACCTGAACTGACGACGTAATACCCAATATCAGGTCTGAGTCCATCACCGAAGTGATATATATCCTCGGACGCATCTCTCACCAAATCCTCAGCAAACTGGCGCAGATAATCGTATCGGTTCATGTATTGCATCACAGGCTCCTCTGGCCCCTGTCTCAAATCCATGAACTTTTTCCTCAAACTCTTCATGACTCAAGGCGAAAAATACTGCTGATAGAACTTCTGCTTGAAAGCATCCCATGTCTCGAACTCTCCGTAAGTGACCACTGTCATACGCCACCACACGTCGACATCTCTCTCGAGAGTATATGATGAGATCTTTGCCCGAAGTCTATCAAAAATCCTCAGTACCCGATGAAGATTCAATTGAGACAGGATCCATTTCTCGATCTTCAAAAAATCCCTGACTCCATCGAAATAAGCTAGTTTGAGTCTGATGAAGTCCTTCACCAGCTGAACTTCCACTGAAGTGCTGGAAGATGCGGACGTGGGAGACGAGTCTTGCCTCACTGCCTCTCCACCATCGGTGCGATCCACGGCTATCGCCGCAGCTAAGGCTGCAGTGCAAAGTGTTGGCGCATGGACAGTCTGTGTAGCAGTCGTAGGAGTCAATGTCGATGCCGGTGAGCAAATCGAGTGGTCATCATAGCGATGAAATAAGTTAAATGCTGGCCCTGAGCTGTCACTCGATCAGATAGTCGATGTAAATCCTCCGCAAGAGTAAGAGGCATACTGCCACTAGGCTATGCATCTCCTCCCCCGCTTGTATCAGCCATCGGGGTCTGCAATGGATAGCGAACGCGAATCAGCTTCTACGTGACATAGTGCATAAGTATATATATACATCTAGCAAGTAACAAATACCTAAAAGAAATCCCCCATCTCACTGTCACTCACTTCCCAACTAATCGGTTCTAGGCAAAGGTCATCTGGTTTCCATAACTACGGTTTGTGTTTTATTCATCTTGGTCTCTAAACCTATGCTCTGATACCAATTGAGACGGCCCCAACTACTTAACGGGGCACCGCCCAGCCTAATCCTGTAATCAAGCCTTAATCCAAATAGCATAAGACTTAATTACGTATTAGTCAGCCTTTCGTCCCCATATTTCATTCACTACACATGTTCCGATATTATTAAGTTAATTAAAATTCCTTTATCATTCTCATGTATTTTAAAGATCATGCAGAAGCTTTTATTATCCAAAATCCTAAATATGGGAAACTAGGAAAAACATACAGCATCACATGCATGTATATATATGGAACTAGTCACTCAGCCCAATGTACAACCCAAAATGACATAAACAATAATAATATAACAAAAGTTGAGACATAAAAAATGAGTGAGGAGAGTCGTTGAACTAGTCAGAGGAAGTCGTTGATCTTCTCCTTCCCTGGTCTGTTGCTGCTCGACGGACCTACACGGTGAGTATAGTGATATTTAAGTAATAACTGGAAAATCATATGCCACATATCCAAAATAAACGAATGATATTTAAAAGCATAAAGTAGCAAAATAAATTGTTGAAACAAGTAATGCAAGTAAATACCACAGTTAAAGATGTAGAGACAGACAAAGGCTAAGTCTACGTCCGGTCGACTGTGAGAACTATCACCTAACCTTTCCTACTACTATATGGAGCTGCGCTCAACATATCTCACACAAATAGTGGAGCTTCGCTCTAAGCTTATACAACATTAATCTCATGCTTGCTAACCACCTCGAGTCCCATAACTCATTTGTCGCGCAAGTGTAATGGTGAGTGCCGAAACCTCTGTAGACCCATGTCCCCGTGAACCGCGCAGCTCTCGTGCAATGGACACTAGATAATCCATACTTTAATTTCAAAGACAAATAATGCCAATGTTCTAGGAATCCAAAACAAGTTAGGCTACAAAGCCCAAAGGAAATCAAATACAAGTCCAAGTAAATATAAATTATCTCATTAGCATGTTTTTCATCCATTCTTTTCAAAAATGACATCGAGTGTAGGAATCGGAGTCAATGAAACAATACACAAGGCATCATGTCACAATATTCACTCATGAATAGAAACAAGAACAACATGATGTGAGATTTCAAGTAGCAATGTCTACCAATAGACCAATAAATCAATAAAGGTGAATGAAATGAAATATAAAATTCTCATAGTTGTACTTACAATTCACACGCTTGTCCTAGTCTATTCGATCCCTCGACACTTCAAGATGCGTGCCAAAACTCCTGAGTTCTCCCCTTAGTTCCATAACATTCAATAATGTATCAATTTAGGCCAAATCGAATTCGAGACCAATTTCTAAAAATTTTGGCCAATCCGCCCATTTCTTGCTTTTCGAGGTAAAACCCCCGTAAAAGTCTCGTCCGAAATTCTAAATATTTTATTTTTCATAGAAATTCGTTACTTTCTATTTATTTTGTCGAAATATAATTTTTCAAGATTTTTTCCAATTTTTTCCAATTTTTTTCTCCTTTTTTTTTCTCTTCTTTTTTTATTTTTATTTTGGTCGAGTAGACCCAAATGGGTCGAACCTGACCCTGGCCAAGGTGCTGGACCTGGCTCGCCCCGTGGGCCGAGCCTGGCCCAGGTCCCTGGCCCGGCCCAACAAGGGAAGGGGTGCACACGCACGGCCCGTGCATGTTCCCCTTCTTCCTCAATGAACCAGGGATTCCTTGCTTTGTTGATGGAAATTTTTTTTCATCACGTGCTGGGGTCAGAGATACCTAGCTCATTTGGGGAGGGGAGACGACTCTTCCAAGTCATCTCCTTCCTCGGACGAACTGCGTTGGCAGTTCGTCCGAGCTCCCCCTCACCAACAACAAACCACAAAGAACATCAACTGAATAACACCACACTCACCTTGATCTTCTTTGGTTTCTCTCATTTTCCTCCTCTCCTACACCAGCAACTCTCTCTTCTCTCTTCTCCTCCCAATTTTGGTGAGGATAAGGAACCAATACATTGACTTATATACACATTAGACTAAAGTGATTTGTTTAAATGTTAGCCTTTAAGCATGGTGTGCACACGTGTCTCGATGATCATCTCATAGACCTCCTTGTCCCACTTGTCCCCCAAGTCAATTGTGAGTGACTCAACAAGTTGACACTTTCCCTCTTGATGGGTTAACGCGTGTCTCGATGCACATCTAATGAACCTTGTTTTATTTACACTAACTATAAGCCATTTAATACTTAGCTAAATGTGGTCACATTAAAGCCACTTATTACCCAATATAAATTCACTTTTTATTCACATAGCTTAAACTTAGCCCAATATGTTGCTACCACGGTCCCACGTCGACTTGTGACTCGAGGTACGTCCCCGCTCGTCTCGATACCTATACACCCATATAAAATTGACTTAATAGTCTACACATATACAATACACTAGGCATACATCACAACAAAAATAAAATATACCTCGGCCCTTGCCTCGGTCAATGGACATATCACGGTGTGGGTCTCGCAGTACGGGTCGTTGAGCCTGTTTAAGGAAGTAAACACGGTTTGCACATTTCGGCCGTTACAAATTGTGATGTCGTTGATAACAACTTGGCCGAGACATTAAATGGATGGATTCTAAAGGCAAGATGCAAGTCCATAATATCGATGTTGGAGGACATATGGCTTAAGGTCATGAAAAGGTTGGTGAAGAATAAACAAGAGTCAACCAAGTGGCATTGTGATGTCTCTCCTCGGGTTTTATCTAAGTTGGAGAAAAATAAGGAAGAATATTTCGATCGGAGGGCAGAATGGAACGGAGACAACGAATATGAAGTGTCTAGTATGTACAATGGAGTTGACAAACACAACGCGAACATGAAGGGAAGAACATGTTCATGAAGAGAATGGAACTTGACTAGAATTCCATGCCCTTATAGTATTTGTACTATATACCATCACTCTAAAACACCTGAGGATTTTTTGGCTCATTGGTATCATAAAGAAACATACTTAAAGGCATATAAGCATATAATGGGTGTAGTTCCAGGGAAGAATCTTTGGCCTGAGACAGATGGTATTAGAATTGAGCCACCTATGTTCAAAAAAATCCCCAGGAGACCAAAGAAGAATCGGCGCAAAGATAAGGACGAACCCCGGAAGGTTAAGGACAACAAATTGTCAAGGGAAGGAAGGGTCATTACATGTCGAATATGTTACTCAAAGGAGCACAACAAACAAGCGTGCCCCTATAAAGCTAACAATGTTGAGGTGAGTTGATGCCAGTTCTTGTTAGCTTATTTACCATATAATTTATGTCTTGTTCCATGTCTTATGGCACCCAAATTTTTTGTTGCAGAATGTACAACGGAATAACAATGGATACAAAGAAAATGGACAAAAAAAGAACAAAGGCAAGAAAGAAATTCAACAAAAGAAGAACATTGGAGATAATTCTCAAGGAAATATCGAGTCAACTAAAAGGAAGCACAATGAATATGTTCAAGTCCCAAAGAAAAAAAAGGACAACTCCACATTCTGGCTGTACAGGATTTGGAGTATGCTACTCCAAGAACGGAGTCGTTACATGGCAGGTAAATGCTAACTCGAATCTTGTGTAGTTCCATGTTTCATTTATAGTGGCAAGATTTTATGTGTTCTATATGTCCTATTTATTTTTGTCAAAATAGTGGTTAATCTTTCTTACATGCTAAGAGATTTTTTTTTCCTTATTTGCAAACTTTTGGCAAGATACCAAGATATTTATATAGAGGAGTATGGAAGCAAGTCAACAGTGTGCGGTTGAATTCAGGGCAGAAAAATACTTAAAATGGAGTATTCATACGCAGCGATCAGATGCCAAAAGATTTGCCTCGAGTTACGTGGTTGAAGTGGGTAGAATAGGAGACAGCAGACCAAATAACGTAGTGGAGTGACATAGTCAAGTCACTTGGAAACAGCTGCTGTTAGATTCCTCGAGATGTGTGCATCACAGTCACCTACACAAACGCACAAAACCATACTTTTTCTTCTGTTCTAGCGCCACGTGTCGCCTCCTGGTTCGTCCACAGCGTCATACACTATCTCTCCACTAATCAGACTCAACCACGTGGCGTCAGTACATCATCTATCATAGCCATTTCTCTATTCGCCTTAGTTGCCATTAGACACGCCTTGGGATCTGCGTTGTGCGGTCTCCCAGAACTTCGGTCTACTCAAGCTTTCTCACCGCCTATGCGTGACATGCGTCACGTCCTCCACGCCTAACAGCATGTCACTTGAGTGTTTCTCACAATCAGAACATGCCACATCAGCGTTTTCAACTCTCTCGCCCAATCGACTGTTGACACGAGTCCCAAGCAGTGCAGAAAACGCCCATCAACTCTCGGATCCTACTCGGCGCATGAGTCACTCCACTAACCCCCAAAATTAGATTCTCTCACCTCCCGAGACCAATTTTTAGTGGTTTTATATATTAGGAACTTAGGTTTTATTATTGAACATCGACTTTTATATTTTTTTTAGACGTCGTTGTCTCGGCTAATCGAATCTTGCCTAGGTCAGAGGGGAAACAAGTCGGGATTCTTGATTCATGGCATAACTTTTGAGATCTATGATATTTATTATTTAATTTGATTTAATTTCTCCTATTTCATTGTTGTTGATTTTAATGAATATGGTTTAGATCTAGAGTGTGTATGTGGCCAGTGCATGCTTTTAGATGGATAATTTATAGTTATTTGGACCAATAGTATCCGTGTAATTGTACTTTTGGACCAATAAAATGACGAACACTCACCTGTTTGCCGTAAAACCCTTTTCGGTTCTTGAGTGTGCAACAATTGGATCTAGGTTAAATTGGAAGCGAACGCGATTCGGTTATTTAGGATTAGTATTCCCACGGATCCTTATTATTGCAGTTAGTGTGTTAAACCTAATTAGCGGATGTCTAGGATTATGCATTAATTAGGGAAGTAGTTAGTGGTGGACGTCCTGGCTATCGAGATTAGGGGAATGAGGAATTTCTGGCGGATGTCAATTTTCTATAGCTAATCTAGGAGAACTTAAATTAGTAACTTTTTGGGAAGGATTGAAGACCATGATGTGCCATTGAATCTTGATCCCGGTTTGTTGAACCGTAGACCTAGGTGTTACTTAGGTGTTCACTAATTGTTTTCAAAATTAGTTTCGTTACTTTATTTATTTACTTTATTTATTTTATTTAATTAAATTATTTTTCCTTAAACCCCCCGATTTTCTTTTATTGTTTTTTACCATAGAAAGACTACCAATCTCTGTGGGATCGACCCTTTACCACTATTCTACAAAATAGTTGGTTTATGAACTTTATTTTATTGACGCGTTCGGCACGCGTCATTGACTCAAAGATCTTTCACATTTTTTTAGTTTTTAATATTATTTTGAAGATACTTGTAACGACCCGAAAATTTGACTTGTGCCACATGTCAAGTCAAGGTCGTATGTGGGACCCACTCGTCGAAATACGTATGTCCGAATCCAATTTGAGATGATAATGCTAACTATTTCGGTGAGCGAAACACAAACGCCTCGAGTCGCGTGCCGACGTGTGACCGAAATGTGGCTATAGTGAATTTATGTGGTTTTAAGGTAGACATTGGATACGCCTTGTGATATGTGTAGCGTGAGTATCGAGATTTTGAAAGCGGGTTGGTGCCTCGAGATGCGCGCTGCTCGGTTGTTGAGTTGCCTCGAGATTCGTGTTGCACGAATGTTGAGGACACTTTTGATTTGTAATCAAAAGGGAAATAAAAAGAAAATGTTATATATATATATATATATATAAGAGAAAGAAAAGGATAAGATCAGAAGGAGAGAAAGAGATCGTGAGGAGAAAGGAAGTGATGGGGGAAAAGGACGATCAGACAGCGGCTCCCGGCGCGCAACGACGGCGGCGCGAGGTCCGGCGGATAGACCACCAGCAGCAGCAGCAAGGAGCTCCGGCGAGCGGCCTCGCCATCGTGGCGGCAGATCGGAGACGACGCAGGCCAGTGAGCGCGGTTCGCTGTAGCGGTGACAGTCGGCAGCGGCTCGGCCGGTAGCAGCGCGACTCGCGGCTACGCGGAGGCCGCAGACAGCAGCGCGGTACCAGCGAGGTAGCTGCGGCGGAGGCTTGGACCAGCAGCGAACCAGTCGCGATGGTGGGTGACGCAGAGGCGAGCAGCCCGGCTCCAGTGACGGTGGCCAGCGCGGCGGCGAACGGTGCGAGCGGTGCCTCCAGCGCCAGGAGTGGCGCGACTGCCGCAGAGGCGGCGGCGCGGCTCCGGCAGCGACGCCGGTGAGCGACAGCGGCAGCGCCGGTGAGGGACATGCAGCGCCGGCGACCGACGAGCGAAGGCGTGGCTGCGACGCGATGAACGGCGCGGTGGCGCGTTGTCGACCGGTCGGATGCGCGATTTCGACGAAATCACGACGACGCGATGAATTCGAAATTGATTTTTAAAGGCCATGGTGAGTTTTATGTTGAGGAATTTGGTTGTGATTTGAATGATTTGAAGTAAAATAGGCCTAAAATGTCTAAATGGACACCAGGGACTTATGAGTCGGGTGTCGGGTGCGCAAATCGAGACGCGAGTGAGACATTTTGAAGTTCGCGATATATGGGTCCATTGGCAAGCGAGTCGTGGTTACTGTTTATCTGCGATATGAGCTCTTATCTGGATGTCGTCGATATCTCCCAATTGAGTGTACATTGGGGGCTCTTATCCTGGTCTGTAGATATCTCATGGTCGCAAGGGTTAGGGCTGGGAGGCATGAGACTCGTCCTAAACCCGAGTCTGCTGGGATTTTTCCATGACTCAACGACCTTTTTGTTGGGACTCCTTGTTATTTGGCCTCACTCATTGATGGATTGTTTACAGTTTTGTATATTCATGCGTTCTTTATTCCTTTCGTACTATTTGCATGAATTCGACTGCTTTAGATATTGTGAAATGTTGTGTATATGTCCTCTTTGGATTTACTTACAGGGCTCGTCATTTTTATGTTTGATGAGTGCGAGTCGCGACAGTAGCGAGAGGGGAAGGCTTCATAGCTAGGTGAATTTTTGTATAATTTGTATTTACTCTTCTCTGATGATGCTCGGGGGTCCACGTGGGCTTAGGCCGGGCGGGGCCCAATTTTATGGGAAATTGGGGCCGTCACAATACTACTTGTAAGTGACAGGTGGGGAAGACAATGATGGAGATTTTTTTATAATTCCAATCATCACATTTAATTTATAGCACATCGATTTGTGTGCGCATAAACAACGATTTGAATGTCAAGATAGATATAAGCACTCATCTCATAATGATTATAGTATATATGTTGAAACTTTTGGGTTTTAATTGTTGTATGATATGTATGAATGTTAATTGCGGCGCATGCATCCTTCTCTTATCCAATATGTAGATATATTTCCATCTCTCTCTGTGTAGGTATATTATAAGCAATTATTTATTTATTTTCCTAGTCCAACAGAAATAAGTAATTATAACATAGAATATAGTAGAAGACACGTATATAAATAATGTTAAGTATATTAGATCTTAAACTAGTACATATGAGACTTCGAAAAAAAAAAAATAGTTCACATGAATAGTTCATGATACTAAACTATTACATCTTGACCTTGACATTTAGCAAATTTAATGCAATTATTTTTGCTATAAAACCCAAATACACCATCTAATTGCAATTAGTACAATTAATTTTAATACAAAATATTGCCTTTTCGGTGCCTCAGGTTCTTGATACAACTTCGCAACTTTTGACCTCAATAAATTATTCTCTGCTTGAAGCTTTACGACCTCATCCACATCAACATGGTTAGCTCTTTCCTCCAAGAACTTTCCAATGGTATCCATGAGATCATTCAAAATGAAAGTCACAAGTTCAATGAACTTGTCGTCCAACCAAAAGAAGAAGTTGCAACCCTACAAAAGTTATGGAACACCCAAAATTAATGGTCATTTATAAGATAGATGTTAGATTGCTAGCGATTCTCACTCATCAAAAAAATAGATTGGGGGAGTTGAGGAGAGAAAGAACATACCAATTTGAGGGTTAAGGAAATGCTTTGATTATTACCTAAAAAAACGCTTAGTGCTTCTAAACCTGTCAATAATAACCCATATATATGTCAATAATAAACATATGTCAATAATAATCCATTTTTTAAAGTGGGTACAACCTCTCATTCTCTCTCAGAGTCTCACTGTTTGTCTACTTTTCCTATTTTTTTCCCCTTTAGCTTAGCTTTAGGTTTCATGGTTAAAAGGTAACATCCATAATACAATTGTATATACTCAAACCATATTGATGTTTAGAGGATAAAAATGAAGAACTTTACAGAGAAGATGATCAACAACCCATTAAAGAGGAGAACCATATCATCAATAATACCAACATAGAGAGATTAGGATATATAAGATTGATCTATTCTCATTGTGTCCGATGCATTCCAATTTCACGAGTTCTTTTTTCGATTGGGGCGTACATTCAAGAACTAAACTAGAAATTTAAATAAATCATTATCTTATATGCAAATATGAGTTAATTCCTTGCATCCTTTCGGCATACATCTAATTAAACCACAGGGAGCATAAAAATTCTCTGAAAAACTCACGACGACCACGATCACAAGAGTAGAACCTTCTACCAGGATGGGCCAGCGTCTTTCACCACATATGGCCTTAAACAATGGAACATCACAGCCCTCTCTATCACTGTAAACTTCTTGTCTATGCATGTGGCATGTGGAAGTCTGCGACAGAGTTCTCTATTTGAAGAAGATGTTTCGTTAACATCATTCGAGCTACAGTCACACGATGATGAGGATGTAGTTCGCATCTTGAAGTGAAAAAATACTCAAATATGAAGGGAACAGTTTTATGCGATCGAAAATAGAGAGGATGTTGTGCACACAAAATGAGGAAGGATGGGGCGCGAACAAAGATGACGGAGGAGGGAGATCCAACATAGAAGAAGGGGTAGGTTTCAAAACCTGAAGCAAAATACATGGACATTGATATAGCACGAACAATTGCAATAAACAAAAGAAGAAATATTTATTTCATAAACATATCTTCCATTCAAGATGGTTTCTAATATATATTGAGCTTTTCATATGTTTTTTTCAAGTATCGCCGGTAAAGTAGCATCACATCCCTACATATATCCATTCTCTAAATGCATTATTTTCTCAACTTCCCATGCTTCTTAATAACATAAGTTCGGAAATATTGTTGTCTTAACTATGCTCAAATGCTTTTTATTGTCAAAAAGAGAAGTGCTCGTGCATTTAGAAGGGGTAAGGGTTTACGAGAGCTGATGAATACCACTAGTAAAAAATTAAGGAATTCCAGAATAAAAATTCATGATTTGTCAGGCACAAACATTAAGATCTTCAAACATAAAGCACAAACATTAAGATCTTCAAACATAAATAAAGTAAATTCATTTATATTCATTTCTTTGGAAGATATTGGTCCTAACATACATAGCAAACGAACATCTAAAGATTCAGAGTGACATTGTACTACAGGATGATCTCACCTTACAAAAAAGAACCCGAAACCACGAACGTGAGAGAACCGCGAGCGAATGGTACTCAGAGAGAGCGTGAGCATGAGCGAGGCAGAGAGCGTGAGCGAGCCAGAGAGCGTGAGCGAGGTGCGAAAGCAAAGAGTGCGAGAGTGTGTGATGGCAGAGAGTGCGAGAGCGTGCGAGGGCAGAGAGTGTGAGCGAGGCGCGAGGGAGAGCGGGAAAGATATGCACAGAGAGGAGAAAAGAGAAAACGCAGAGAGAAAGATAGAAGAGAATTAGATGCGCACAGTGAGGCGAGATCTTAAGGACGATGCACAGCGAGTGAAGCGAGAGGTTTGGAGGGCTTCTATTTCATTCGATCACCTAAACCAAATAACTAGGGCTTGATTTTTAATGTTTGTTTTGGTTTTTATTGAACCGGTTGGTTCAATTTGAACCAGTTGGTTCATTGAACCAACCGGTTCCGATGAGAAGGATGGCCACGTAGCGCTTGACGTTTGCCACATCATCAATGTCAAAGGCCGGACTAACGAAAGGACTTAATTTACAGTATATGAAAAGTTAAGGTACCAAAAGTGTAAAACTTTTAAAGTTCAGGGACCAAAAGATTGGTTTTGCCTTTAAATAAAAGAAAATAAATGTTTTAAATTGAAAAAATAAATATAGAGAATCTTCAGAAATTAAGAAAAATTCGAAAAAAAAATCAAATTTTCAAGCAAACAAATAGAAATTGCGAATTTTTATGAAAAATGAGAAATTTAAGATTTTCTTAAGACTTTATACTCGGGTTTTACCTCATAAAGCTTGTTATGATAGCTAAAAAGGCCTAAAATTTGAAAAATCTATTTTAAAGCCTAGTAAAACTTAATTTTTGATGTTGAATAATAATTTGGAGTCGAAATTGAGATCCAGATTTCATATGATTTATTTTGGAGTGACTTTCGGGGTTTTCAGGCTGATGCGGTACTAATTAAGGTGTAATAAATTGGCAAGAATTATGGAATTATTGTGAAAACTTACTGGACCTATAAATGAATTGTAGGACAACAATTGAAACCCCGTATGGATTAGCTTATAGACCTGAAGTGCAAGAAATTCACTGTGTTGCGTTTGTACATTAAGTAAATCCCATATTAAGTTTTACATTTTATGATTTTAAATTTTGTATAAATTGTATTTACTCTTGTTATTGAGTTATTTATTGTACATGCATACACGGGAAGAAGATAGGGTCGATTCGAGTCTCCTTATAGTATTTACTATATCGGGGGTATAGGGGAGAACATTATATTATGCATAAGGAGCTAGGGTTATTGACTCTTTGCATCGCATGATTATCATGAGATCATGTTGAAACAAATCATACTCCTATAGTTAAAAGGAACGAGACTTGTTTGGCTATCCTCTCATGACACGAGTCATTATTACTATTTACTTACCAATTTTGGAAGATATCAACTAATTGTGGTCAAATAACAGAAACACGATGGATTCGTGATTGTACTTAAATTTCCTTAGAATATACCATTTCGTTTAATCTTGTGAATTATTATGCATTTGATTATTACAGGTGTACTGGATAGTGTGGGATTTACTTATCTGAAATCGTTTGACTTTATGATTGGCGATTACAGGTTCAATCGGCGACAAAGGAAAGGGAAAGCTTCCAGACTTTCTATGACTTGCTCAGCTTCATTTTCTTTATATGTAATATTTTTATATAATATATTGTATAAATGGAATTTTTGGTTCGTGTGTGGTTAGGATCTTTTTTGAATTATTGTAATAATTTTGGGTTAGATTGGGATAATTATGGGAGCTAAGTTTGTGTTGGTTTAAGGATAGAAATGATTTTGATCTTTTAAAATAGGTTAAAATGAATATATATTCTATTAATGAAATATATTGTTACGGGGTAGATTGTGAGACCTTCGGCATTTCCACCAAGCTGAGCAGGTTTTGTTTCAAGATTTTCAAAGGCCGGGTTTTTCGATTTAGGCTTAGAAACAGATAAGGTGTTACCGAAAATTTTTAAGTAAATTTTGTGGTAAATTTAATCAATCTAAATAGACTTTGAGTTTCAAATTAACTTTTAGGATCATATAAGCTTGAAAAAGATTATATTGGGGGACTTGGAGGCTTGGGTTTATTTATTTGCATGTAAAGGTTAAGGCTGACTAGATTATTCGAGGATTAAGGTAATCTAGGTCGGTCAAATGCCCAAATTAGATGGGGTCTGAAAATATTGGTATCAGAGCCTAGGATTTTAAAAGGATCTCGTTAATTGTTAAGTGAATGATTAGTTGGGAAGTGATGCAATGGAACAAAGTAAAAGTCTAAAAACTTTATGATTGTAATATTTATGTTTCGTGTTATTGTTATATCGATGAATATAATTATGTTGAACTACTTTTCTTGCAGTTTTTGTTGTAGAACACTATGAGTGGATAGCGAGAGCCAAGTCAAGGATCTGGCGAGGGCAATAGGGATTTACAACATGTAGATTCAAATGTGTTTCACAACTTTGTTAGGCAGATGTCAGAGTTGCTGAATATTTTATGAGCACGGGTGGCAAATCCTCAGGCACCTATGGTTCCTGTTGTTCAAAATGGTTCTACTACCACTCCAGCCGCTCATGAAGAGCACGCTACCTCTGCAGTTCATCTCGGAGTCAAATCGCTTGTTGCAGTTGTAGTTCAAGTCAATCTAGCCATTGCTAGTGGAATGTCACGATGTGGCGGCCTCGCGCCTCGAGGTCGTTAGATGGGTGATGTTCCTCGCTCAGTGGGCCCTGCATCCCATCACGCATCTCAAGGCGCATCAATCCTTGATGTGCCCAATTATTTTGACTTATCCTAAAGTTTGATTCTCCATTTTATGTTATATTCACCCTGATTCTTATTCATTTTATTCAAGTTAGTATTATAAAACTTGGCATACCCATACTACGCCTATCTGATGCCCGCATTGACACGCTTTACGAGGTAATTACCCATCGTCCATCTCACTCGAAATAACATAATATTTACAAACATGTGATGATTTATGTCATATTAAATGAAATACACCGCAATAAAAGCAACCAATTAGACAATATATAACTATTACCTAGTCAGACATGCCCCTAGCCTATCAGCGACGTCCACGTGGGTCCGAGTTGGCGTCTTAATATGTAAATAAGTAATAATAATGGCGTTAATAAAACGGGTCATTACAATTCTTCCCACCTAGGGAAAGTTTCATCCTGAAATTTAGGTAAAACTAAACGATAATGTGGAATAGCTGAGCATAACGCTCCCGCATGGTAGACTTGAGCTTCTAGGTGAGTCCTTTAGTCTCATGATGTTACCAACGAACCAATATTTGAGGTATCTCCCTATTCCGCAGAGTCTGTATCTTACGGTCCAATATCTCTAATGGTTGCTCCACGTAAGTTGCATCAGGTTGAACCTCAATCTGTTTAACATCAACCAACGGTCTTGGTCCTGACCTAGCTAGCCTCAATATAGAAATATGGAATGTCGGATGAACCCCTACTAACTGTTGCGGTAAGTCCAGTTTATACACCACACTGCCAACTCGTGTTGTGACCATGAATGGTCTAATGAATCCTGGCACCAATTTTCCCTTAATCCCAAATATCTGCTGACCCTTCAAAGGGAAAACCTTCAGATATACCATGTCGCCTTCCTCATAGCTCAGACCCTCGTGATACTAATCCGCATATTTCTTCTCTCTATCCTGGGCTGCCTGAAGTCTCTGCCTAATCTGTCGAATCTTCTCTATGTGGTCAACAGCTATCTTTGGCCTAACGGTCACTGTATCCTCTGGCTCTGCCTAACACGCAGGTGATCTACAAGACCACCCATACAGAGCCTCAAATGGAGGCATCTCAATACTCATATGATAATTGTTGTTGTAGGCAAACTCATACAACGGTAGATAGTGTAACGACCTATTTTATTAACGGTGTTATTTATCTCGTAATTTCAAACTGGGATGCTAGCTCAGATCCACGTAGACGTCGTCGGTAGGCTAAGACACACGTCGACCTAGGTACCTAGCTACTCATCTGATTGATTACTTATTTCTTTGTACTCTGTATATAGGCAATAATACCATCAGATAGTATATATGTACATGCACAGTGTCACTTTTGTCTCCCAATACCCTAAGATAAAACAAAATGTCAAAATAAACATTGACAAGTAGGTCCTCGACAGCGGGCAATCAAATGTAATCGCCTAAGATCCCCTTGCCCCTACTAGTACTAGGATCTGCACTCGACATCACAAAAAGCAGATGACGAGTCCAGTGAGTAAGATCCCAATGAACTCATCTAAGCATTCGCATGATAAAGTAAAGGATATTCAATAAATATTGTTAAATAAACATGCGGAATGTAAAAGACAGGCAACTATAATTGGCTCATCGCATGAATAAGTAACACATAAGCTAAAAAAAGTGTGTGCGCTTGTTTTAGATGGACTAAATTGTGCTTCAGGTCACTAGGATCTCCTCGTTGGGTGCCCCCAATAATCTTTCACCTGGTCCCTCACGGCGCTAGCCAAATACGCCGAGTCACCGACATGTGCACCAAGGGCAAGCTCAGGTTGTCATTCACCGAGGGCCGGATCACACGTGCTACAATCTAGCGCATTATGAACACACAACAAGGAAATCTATGGGAATAAACTCAAACCACGTCCAACAGACCGAATAGAGTAATGGAAACAAGCATGAATGCCAAATATAGAAATCAAGCATAATCAAATACTCAGAGTTTCTCAATTGGGTTTTACAAACCTCAAAACACTCTCCAATTTTCCCGGACTCCCGAATCCGACCCGATTAGCTTCCCGACACCAAGCTATGGTTCCCTAAGTCCCCGAAGTCCAATTTTACAAGTTTGTTTCAAGTGTCGAAATATGTATTTAGATGGAAATCACCAAAACAGCCCTTAACTTTAGTTTTCATCTGTCATTAGCACATTGATGGGTTTGCCTAGTATGCTAGGTGTGATTAGCGCGCCAAGGAGTCAGTCTAGCGCGCTACTATTCTTCATTTTGAAAAATAGTTGAGAACCCAGACTGGATAACGCGCTAGCCAATCTGGTTAGTGTGCTATCTGCGTTGGGTGATAGAATTCTCAATTCGATAATTTTATCCCCAACACCCCAAATAGCTAACCTATCCCTGTAAATGCATTATCCACTATATGGTGACTCCAAAACATCATCCAAACAACAGAAACAACACTAATTGGATCAAAATCATTAAATTCATGCATTCACTAGTTTTTCCCAAAGTCACCAAAACCCAAATTCCTTCAAAACCAGTTTATAATTCTCATTTGAAATGCTAATTATACTTTAATTCATCAAGAATTCACCTAAAAACAATGATCCATTCATCAAATTCGAATAAACACCGAAACACTCCAAATCGAGTTCTTTGTTATGTACAGAAGATGAAGAATATGATTACCTTATTATTTGATCTCCTAATTGACCTTTAAATGGTTGAATTCGAGCTCTAAATTCAATCTTCTATCCTCTGGTTTTCCAAATTTGGATGTACTTAGTGTTAGTGGAGATGAGAAATCCCACTCATTTGCATATATATGTTTGTTATAATCAAGTGTGCTATGCGTATCTTGAGAAATCCCACTCATTTGCCTAGAATTACTCACTAAGATCATTTTCATGTTCATCCATGCCTTAGAAAGTTCCATTTTAATTATAGGAAGATTTGATTCAACTATTTATATAGTTAGCTTACCCATAAAACTTGATTATGGTTGGTACGCTAGTACTCTTTTATTAGCAAATTTATGGTCTCACCAACCCTTGGCTACCCGGTACCCGGCATCTCGCGTCTTGACATGCATCCCGAGGAACGTCATAGCTTATTGTTCTAATTTAATTGACTTAGCCTATGGTTACACTAACCATTTTACTTAATTAATTAGTCATCTTAAGGTGAATTAATCGTGTTTGCTAATGCACCCGTAGTTTGCCTACCCGATACCCGCGTTGACACGCATTACGAAGCGAATACCTGTCACACAATCTCGCACTATATAACTATACTAATACAAACATGTGATGTATAATCAATTAAATTAATAAATATGCATAGCAAATAAGCAATCGATCAGACAAATAGCTAGTGTACCTAAATCGACGTGTGTCCTAGCCTACCCGCGGCATCCACGTGGATCTGAGCAGGCGTCCCAATATGAAATTACGAGATAAATAATGAAGTTAATAAAACGGCCATTACAATTCTTCCCAACTAAGGAAAGTTTCATCCCGAGATTTAAGTAAAAACTAATCGTCGTACCGTGAAATAGCTTAGGGTCACGCTCTCACATAATCGACTCGAGCTCCTAGTTGAGTCCCTTTTTCCCTTGGTGCTGCCAACGAACTAGAACCTAAGAGAACTCCTTGCTATGGGGAACCTGAACTCTGCGGTCAAGGATCGTTGTCGGTCGCTCCTTGTAAGTCATGTCAGGCTGAACCTCAATCTATCTTAAGTCAACAATTGGTCTCGATCCTGACCTAGCCATTCTCAACATAAAGATGTGAAATGTTGGATTAACCCCAACTAACTCAACAGGTAAACCTAAGCGATATGTAACTCTGCCAACTCGTGTAGCGACTTTGAAGGCTCCAATAAATCTTTACACTAGTTTCCCCTTAATCCCAAATCTCTGCTGACCTTTCTAAGGGAAAAACTTTAGGTATACCATGTCGCCCACTTCGTAGCTCAGACCTTCGTAGTACTTATTCGCATATTTCTTCTATCTGTCATGTGCGGCTTGTAGTCTCTACCGAATCCATCTAATTTTCTCTCTTTAATCAACAACTATCTCTGGCCCAATGGTCATTGTATCTTTCGGCTCTCCCCAACGTGCAGGTAATTTGTAGGGCCTACTAAATAGTGCCTAAAATGGTGGCATCCTGATACTCACCTGATAGTTGTTATTGTATACAAACTCACACAGAGGTAGATAATCCTCCTACGAATCCCCAAACTGTAATATACAAGCCCTGAGCATATCCTCCGAATTTGTATCAGCCACTTGGACTGTCCATCAGTCTAAGAATGGTAAGCCATACTAAACTGCAACCTAGTGCCAAACTGCTCCGGCATAGCCTCCCAGAATCTCAAAGTCAACCTTGGATCTTTGTCTGATACAATAGAAACTAGCACCCCGTGTAATTTAATAATCTTCCGCTCAAGCAATATGCTCAGCTGTGGAAATGTGTATCTCATCGAAATAGGAATGAAGTGAGCCAATTTCGTGAGTCTGTCGATCAGAACCCAAACAGCATCGTTGCCTCGATGTCTGCGATAATCCATCGTAATATGCTCTTATTTCCATTGTGAAATGGGCAGCGGTTGTAGTAGTCCACCAAGTCTCCATTGCTCAGCCTTCACCTGCTGGTAGATGTAACAACTCCTGACATATGCTCCCACATCAGCCTTTATCCCTGACCACCAAAATAATCTCCTCAAGTCATGATATATCTTGGTTCGGCGAGAATGAACTATGTAGCAAGACCTGTGTGCATCCTCAAGAATCTCGTCCCGTAACTCCTGATTCGTAGGTATCCACAGCCTCCATCGGTGTATCAAATATCGATACGTCAACTCTGCCTAATCAGTACACTCTCGATCTCGAGCACAGACCACTGAACCGCTCATAGAGCCCATCAACCCTGTGACACTCGGCAACTCGCTCAATTGATACAGTTGAAACTCTCATCTGACAACAAATGTGCGGCTCAGTCGTAGTAAATATCTCTTTCATGAACATCATTAATGCCGCCTGTAGTAAGCCATGCTCGTGTTCCATATGGTCTTAGCTTACCCGCGGCGTCCATGTGGATTTGAGCTAGCGTCCTAATCTGAGATTACGAGATAAATAACGGTGTTAATAAAATGGGTCGCTACAAATAGTCCCCCCATGAACCCCCCAAACTGCAGTATACACAACCTGAGCATATCCTTTAAAATATGTATCAATCTCTCGGACTGGTCGTCGGTCTGAAGGTGGTAAGCCATACTAAATTGCAGCCTCGTGCTAAACCGCTCTTGTATGCTCTCCCGTAACTTAGACGTAAATCTGGGATCTCTATTAGATATAATGAAAACTGGCACCTCATGCAGTCTAATAATCTCCATCTCCAACATAGTGTTAAACTATAGGAACGTGTACCTCATCGAAATCGGTATGAAGTGCGTCGATTTCGTCAATCTATCAATCACTACCCACACGGTGTCATGTCTCCCGGAAGTCTGTAGTAGTCAACTAACGAAATCTATAGTGATGTGCCTATTTCCACTATAGAATGGGCAAATGCTAATAAACCTCTCGATCTCATATGCTCAGCCTTCACCCGCTAGCATATTTGACAACTCCTGACATATGCATCTACATCAGACTTTATCCCTAGCCACAAAATAGTCGTCTAAGATCATGGTACATCTTGGTCCGACGAGGATGAACTATGTAATGAGTTCTGTGGGCGTCCTCTAGTATATCGTCTCGTAACTCTGAAACTGCTAGTACCCACAATTTGACTCTGTTTCTTAAACACTGATCTGTTGTCTCTGACCAATCTATACACTTGGGATCATGTGCCAACCTGCTGAACCAATCATACGAATAATTTGCTCTCTAACACTCAGCCACTGGCTCAATAGATATTGTCGGGACTCTTATTTGGCAACAAATATGCAGGTTATCTGTAGCAATAATCTCTATCATGCACATGGATGATGTAGCCTCTAATAGTCTACACTCATGTGTCATGCATCAAACGACTGTCCGACTGTCAATCTTGCTCTTGCTCAATGCGTCAGCTACAACATTCGCATTACTATGATAGTACTCAATGGTGAAGTCGTAGTCCTTTAGTAGCTTAAGCCATCTCCTTTGTCGCTTGTTTAAGTCTCTTTGAATGAGAATGTACCACAAGCTATGATGATCTTTGTATAAGATGAACTTCTTTCCATAGAGACAGTGCCTTCAGGCCTTTAGTGCAAAGACGTCTACTACAAGCTCTAAGTCGTGCACTAGATAATTACCCTCATATGGTCTCAAATGTCTAGATAAGTAAGCCGTCGGTCTGCCCTCCTGCATCAATACACATCCAAGACCAACTCTCGAGGCATCTGTGTAAATTTAGAAACTCTTGCCCAGCTTTGGCAATTTCAACACTAGTATTGATGTAAATCTCATCTTTCGCTCCCAAAATGCCTGCATATACTTCTTTGACCAATCAAATCGCATATATTTTTTGGTCAGTCTCGTCATTGTCGCTGCAATCCAGGAAACGTTTGTATGAATCTACGGTAGTACCCTACTAGCCTCAAAAAACTTCAGATGTCGGGAAAAAACTTAGGCATCCTCCAGTTAATAATCGCTTGAATCTTCTCTTAATCCACAGAGATACCCTGATCGCTGATGACGTGTCCAAGAAACTTCACCTCACTCAGCCAGAAATCACACTTGCCGAACTTGGCATATAGCCTATGCTCCTTCAATGTCATCAATATTGTCCTGAAGTGACTCTCGTGCTCCACACGAGTCCTGCTGTAAATCAAGATGTCATCGATAAAGATAACGCATATGTCCAAGTATGGTCTCAAGACCATGTGCATCAAGTCCAAGAAGATCGTCAGGGCATTAGTCAGCCTAAAAGGCGTGACCTTAAACTTAAACAACCCATATCTCATATTGAAAGTGGTCTTCTTGATGTCCTTTTCTCGAATTCTCAACTAATGATAGCCTGAACGTATATCAATCTTCAAGAAGAACTTGGCACTTGCCAACTGATCGAATAGATCGTTGATTTTTAGGAGTGGGTAACAGTTCCTTACTATCACCTTATTCAAGTTCCTGTAGTCTACACACAACTTCATGGAACCATCATTCTTCTTCATAAATAACATTGGCGCTCCCCAAGGAGACATACTAGGGTGGATGAAACCCTTCTGTAATAGATCCTCAAGTTGTCTCCTTACATCTTCCTGCTCGAACGCTGACATCGTATAAGGTTTACCGAAAATCGGCGGCGTCCCTGGTAGAAGCTCGATAATAAACTCGACCCCTCTAGGTGGTAGTAATCTTGGCAGATCATCCGGAAACACATCAGGAAACCCTCTTACTACTGGGACATCCTCAATCTTAATCTTTTTCATTAACTCAAGCTCAACTATTGCAGCAAATGCCTCCATTTCCTGAGTCGTAGCTAGTCGACCTCTAGTAATGGGTAGTGTTGTCGTGACTTCGGTAAATGTGAACTCTGAAATCCCTGAAACATGAAACGTGATGGTCTTCTGGAAGCAATCCAACTTGGCATGATACGCCGCCAACAGGTCCATCCCTAAATGTGTGCCAAACTCGAGGTACTCTAGGACTCGTAAGCCTATCGGCAACTGATACCCATCTACTTTTATCATGCAGTCTCAACATATTCGGTTATAGAATATCTTATCCATAGTGGTCGTATTGAGGACAAGGTGTGTGTCTAACGTCTATGATGCTAACCTTAACTCACCTACCATGCGTCCAACAATGAATGATAATGTACTACCACAATCTATCATAACATGCATCGGTCTACCCATAATAGATAACGTATGCTCGATGAGCTGTCTGGTCGTATCTCTGTCCAGTTGCGCGACTGCATGTACTTTCTCTGGTCTGACCTCGTTATGCTTCTGATGGTGATGGTGGTGCCTGTAGTCAGCCTTCATGTGCCCTCTCTGACCACAACGATGGCATCAACGTCCCTCTTGCCTGCCATCAAGCCTGTTTCAGGATCTCTAACCTTGACCTTGGTCTCTTTGGCCCCTGTCATGGCCTCCCTGATCCCTAGCCAAATGATACTATTGAGGTTGATGTCGACGCTCCTCGGGTGGTGCAGGTGTAATAACATGAATTGGCTGCTAGTCGTCATAACAGAACCTATCTTCCTAGTGATTGTCACTGCGGTCCCTGCCCTGTTGTCTGGTATTCCGACGGAAGTCCCGATCGAATCTATCTCTCTATCTCTTCGGCTTCCTGTTTGGCTAAGAACTCGGCCCTGTCTGCCTCTCAAAGTGTCCTGAACTAGGTACCCACCTATAGCCTGTTGGGTTTCAGGGATCATCCGCAGCGGAAGTTTTTGAAACCTTTTCGAACATCCCTGAACCAAGATCCTATTGATTTCATTAAGTTTATGTGCCAATAAAAAATCATATATTAGCAAGAATAACTCCATGTCTGCCTTGTTTCGTGTTGATCGACTCCTTTAAAACACTGCTAGAGATGAACCTCCTCTATCAGAAATCCACACACGAACTGACGATCACAATTCAGAGTGCTAGCCCAAAAAATCCTAGGACAAAAAATTCTCAAAAAAATTCTCTAAGAAAAACCTCTCTCGAGAATTCTCTACTTCGACTGTGACCCTAATGTCTTATTTATAGTATACTAGGTCGAGTTGTAAAAGAACTCCATATCCTAATCACACTCCAAATAGAGTCCTAGATAGAGTCCAACTCTAAAAAGGATAAATTCATAGAGAATCTACAATTACTAATCCAATATGAGTTGTAATTTATTTAAAACTCAAATAAGAATTAAAGTCATACTATAATTCCAATTAGAGTCATATTCAAAATAGGATTTACTAACAGACAAAGTTTCTAGTCACACTAGAAATGTATAAGAATCTTGAATCCTAGTCAAACTAGGACATTTAATAAGAGTCTTCAAAATGAATTTTATCAAATAATATTCATTAACCTAGACAATATTAAATCGCGCAAATCCATTCTTTGTGTGCGACCTAATATGTTCATACAACGTTGGCAGTGAACCAAAACCATTTTGGTATAAAAGTCATAAGCGGTCTCTAGCAAGACATTATGACTACCCAAGTAGCATGAAGATCAATAAATCGATACAACCTAATAGAAAGTGTATATCATATCCCTTTGTCACGCGATATCTTTTGATTGAACATAAGACATGGAATGTCACCCTTATAGTTCAATCTACTAGTCTCTATCTTTGAGTAGACTAAAATTGTCAAGTGACATTAATCCAATCAATTCACTAGACATGGCCATTTATTAATCTAATATATCGAGGGGCCCAATAGATATCTCGCTCTAAAAGAGATGGACAAAGTCCATCTTGATCACACAACATCCACATAATAGTCGAACAATGACAAATCACAATCTTTATAATCATCCAGTTAAAGACAACATTTGATTGTATCAAATTATTGTGCTCCTAATGTTGGATTCTCTGGTGATCTCAAGTCAAAGGACTAAATGATATAACTCTCATGAGAATCACTTATGACATTGACCATGTAGTGTTCTCATAGCGGGTCACTCCTGCATCTGTTCCCAACAGATACCCATTATCTTGATCCGTATCCGTATACGCATAATTATCACATGATTATCAATCAAGACTCATACTAGTCTTAATTTATTATTGTTCCCACAATAATAATTGACTAGGGACATTTAGAATAATACAATAATTATCCATGGATACTATTATAAAAGAAACGTGCATCTACTTATAATAGTTAATCAACGTTTACAGAATTAGCCTAGGGCACATACCCCAACATCTCCCACTTTCACTAGGTCCATTCCTACACGTTTCCAATACTGAGTAACCTTAATGCATTCTTTGTAGAAGAAGTTTGTTTATGTATCTGCTACATTGTTTGTTATTGATGTTCTGCAAATCTTTACGTTCTCTCTTTTATAAAACAAAAACATTCAAGTGATTGTTTAGATCTATAGTGTGATTTAGGTTCCATAACCTAAATTTGTCCATTGGTTTTACAATAAAAGTCGACATTATTTCCAACACTTAGAACCGCACCTACTCATGAACCTTATGATTTAAACATTATCTTTGGTTGCATCAAATGCCGCTAAAAACTCAGTTTATGTTATATGACTTGTTAGAGTGAGTTTAGAACATTTCCAACTCATTCCTATAAAGTTAACACATATTCATATTGCGATCATTAATCTTTTATATTAATTTGAAAGTTTGTATCGTGTAACCATTTACAAGACTCATATCTTTCAAACCTCTACATATCTAATAACATCTCTCAAGTGCTTCTGAAGTACTTAAGAATGTTATTATTAAATATCCAGTGACACTCACCAGAATCTATGAGATATATGTATGTTTTGCCCGAAGCATATGGCATATCGAGTTGAATGCAAGTATAACATATGTGATGATTCTCATAGCTAATGCGTAAGAAATCATATTCACATTGTCTCGCTCATCATTTGTCTTAAGACTTTAAGTCTTGCAGAGACTTATGTTATAAGACATAAGTACGAATTCTTTTAAGAATCTTGTACACTGAAACATTTTCAGTTATTTGTTTATATAAGCACTCTTATTTAAAGCAATTAGCCTCTTAGATCTATCTCTATAAATCTATATCACAAGGATATAAGCCTAATTAGCTAAGAATCTCATTGAGAAACTTTCCTTAACCAAGACTTGACATTCTGCAGGGTTAAGACGTCGTTTCCGATGAATAATATATCACTAACATATAGATTCAGAAAGATAATTACGCTCCCACTAACCTTTATGTATACACAAGGTTTATCTTCGATTCAATGAATGTAATTCATTAATTATTTCATCAAAACAAAGATTCCGACTCTGATTAGCTTACTATAATCCATAAATGGACCTTTAAGCTTGCATACCTTTCTCAAATTCTCAAAATAATAAAAAAAAAACCTTTAAGTTGTATCATACACATCTTTAAGGAGCATAAAGCAATGCTATTTTTGACATCTGTTTGTCATATCTTATAGTCAAACTATGAAGCAATGACAATAGAATTCAAGAACTTGAGCTTAGCTACCAGTGAAAATCTTATCATAATCAACACCTTGATTTAGATTGAAATTTTCGATAAGTCGTGCTTTTAAGTATGCATCTTTTCTTTTTCATGTCACTTTAACTCATTTACATCCAATGGTCATGCCATCTTCAGGTAAGTAATTCAAGTTCCAAACTTGGTTAACATATATAAATTAAAATTCAAAGTTAATAACAATTAGTTTCTTTGTTCAATCTAGACAAGACATGTCTCTTGATAAGTAGTGATTCATTTTGATCCAGTATCAAAAATACATCACAACTATCAATAATAAGAAATTCTGAATTTCTCTGGCCAATTTCTAATTATTCTAGATTTTTAAGAGATATATGTTACTTGTGTATACTCAACTAGTTCAAAACTTTGTTGATCTTTCTAAAGTGGTTCGGTTCTCATTTGTGGCACTTGAACATTTCAAGATTTACTTTATTCCCAATAATGTCTTTAAAATAAACATTTTACTTAGAAAGACATCATTTTTTAGCAACAAACAATTTTTTCTCAATTGTATAATATAGTATCATAGTGTTCAACCTCAATTAGGCACAAAAGATTTAGGCATCAAACTTTATGTGACTTAACTTCTTACGCAAGTCTCGCCGCCTCCAATTTTCAAGAAAAGACAAACAAGGTATGTTTTATTTCATATCATATATGAAGTTTTATCAACCACTTTAACGAAAATAAGATTTAGTGCGAGTGTCTTGGTTTCTAAAGTATAGCCTCAATAAGACATCATAGAAAAGTCTGTGTGATACATCATAAATCAAATTATATCCTATATAGTTCGATTTATCCTCTTAAAACTTCATTTCTCAAATGATGTTCCTAGTGGAGTTAATTGCAAGACAATCTCACAATTTCAAAAATGGTCACTTAAACTCGTGATTCAAATATTATCCACCTTGATCTCATCAAAGTATGTTAATAGTTTGTCTGGTGATTTTTTTATACTCATTTTGAAATGTTTGTAACAATTCAAAATTATGTCTTCCTGATAGGATTTGTAATTCATTATAAAATGAACAATTTCATTCTATGAAAAACAAAATCCATTCTTTAAGGCTTTCTTTAGAACTTGGCAAAGTCTAGCTCACAACTAAGGTTTATGTGTCCGACACAAGCACCTTTTGTAGCTTTTACCTTCCCTTTATCTTTCTTTATTAAATTCATTTATGTTACAAACCATCAAATATATATATCTAAGGCCCCTTTTTTGTTATTATGTCTTAAAATTTTTAACATCATATGCAACTGTAAACAGTGTTCTCCATGTCTTTCAAATTATGTAGTTTAAAACTATTTTGATGAATTATAGATCAAATATACTGCCAACTTTTGGCACATGAAGATTCAAGCCTTTTGAGATCATTAATATAGTTTTTTCATGTTCCAAACATAAACGTATATTAATAGATTTTCAACCATTTTACAAGAATTTAGGAATTTTACAATCTTATGCCCTTCCCGTTTGACTTACTGTTGGAACATTTCTTTCAGTGTCACTGTCATGTCATTAGTTTTCACGGCCCGAATCTTTCCTAAAGTCCGGTTTTATATTTTCGAACTTGACATATAATCCTTGTACTAATAGATGGTAGTTTAAAAGGAACCATTAATTTAAGACATACATCCTTGTTTATATGGTTGATAACATTAATCAGTTTTCTAATTAAAATAGGGAAATTAGTCTTAGAAATTATTTTATCCTTATCAAGGATTGATCGCAGTTACTCTGGATTAGTGTTACTAGAAGTTTAACATCTACACCTAGAAGATTATGCAGAATAATTTATTAGTGAGTAATTAAACTCCCACTAAATCAATAACCCTCGTAAATATTAATTTAGTGGTCTAAGATCCATATTTCACTTAATTTTGAGACAGCAAAGGCATGACACTCAAAATCAAGTTATTTAGGTAGGTAACCATTACCAATTGCATCATATGCAACTCTTATGGCCTGTTTGGTTTGTGGGATTAGCCCGGATTAGCCACACTGGACTAGTTAATCCGCTGTTTGCTTGGAGGATTAACTAGGCCAGCGGATTAGTTAAGAGGCATGGTAGTGGATTAAACAATACCACCATTTTTGGTGGGATTAGTTAATCCATAGTGGTGGTTAGTGGAGATTACCACTTTATCCCTCACATTAACACAGCAGCTTCACAGTTGGTCACTCATGGCGGACTCGAAGAGGAGAAATGAAGAACATCGTCGCTCAAAAGCTCACTCGCCAAATGCCACCAGGCCGTAATGTAGACATGGAGCGCGAAGTAGACGACCACTATCACCACTACCGCGGCGACGGCGGCAATTGAGGTCGAGTTTCGGTAGCTCTCGGATTTGGCCATCGCGTAGTAGGCGAAAGCCAAGAAGGACAACCCGAGGAACAGGAGGTTGTAGAGGATCATGAGGAGGGAGACGAAGAGGAAGGTGCGGGCGAGGCGGGGGAAGGCGCGGGGGAGGGCGGGGGAGAGGAAGGACGAGAAGGAAGACGGGGGCTTGGAGGAGGAGTAGAGGGAGGCGACGGAGAGGACGACGGCGGCGGTGGAGAGGAGGGAGAAGAGGAAGAGGAAGATCAGGTACAGGAATTCGATTGCGATCAGCGCGGCGAGGTCGTACGCGGAGTGGAACGCCTCCGCGCGGCGGAGGATGGGGCGGGTGAAGAGGGTGTGAGTCAGGATGCACAATGACAGTGGGCTGATTAGGGTTATTTATCTAAAGGGTACTTTGGTC
Source organism: Stephania cephalantha (assembly GCA_039657325.1). NCBI lineage: Eukaryota > Viridiplantae > Streptophyta > Magnoliopsida > Ranunculales > Menispermaceae > Stephania > Stephania cephalantha. The sequence goes on along the minus strand of CM077570.1, from coordinate 25,580,748 downwards.
AATTTACATGTACAACCTCATTTAATCCCAACCTTAAAACTCCCAACCAAACAAGATACACAAATGGGACTAAACTATCTAAACCCATGTGTTAGTCCCATCACTAATTAATCCCATGTGTTAGGATTCACTAAAATGTGAACCAAACAGGCTATTAGGTTCTTTATGAGACCTAGACATCATATGTCACAACATGTTACATCTCATCTATGCCTAAAACCCAAACCATTTTGATAGCTTTATTAAGTCAAACCAATTTAAAACATCTAGGTAACCGTTACCCAGCTTGCCTCACCAACATAACACAATACACCTTGCGAAGGCAGACCCATATTGATGTGATCGAGGCCTTGACAAGTGTTTAAAATGGGTGGCATTAACTTAAAATTCTAATCGATGGATTTTTATCAAGTTTTATGATCCATGTAGTGTTTTAACAATGATTAATTCTAGCATCTATTTAATTATGGAATATCATATATACCCAATATGCATAGAATAAAGATTATTTATATAAAACAAGAATAAACATCTTCATATATCAACAAGGCATCATAAAACAAATCAAGGAAAATAAATACCTTAAAAATTTTCAAGTGCATGAAAGATTATATTTTCATTAATCTCATTAATTAAATATATCTCAATATGATTTTTATCGGACTCTATTTAATTAAAATCCCTTTTAATTAAATATTTTAATTAATATTAATAACAGTCCCACTAATTTAAATTGATATTAATTCAATTAAAACACCTTCCAATTAAATTAATTCAATCAAATTAATGAACAATAACCCCATTTAATTAATGGTAATTAATCAATTAAAACTTCTTTCAATTAATATATATAACTCAATTAATATAAATAGAGTTCTAATCCTATTACAACTTGGAATGGATAGCCTAGATGGCTAAGTCGTTCCAACGAGTCAGTGGATGAGGGATCGAATCCTACTATCAACAAAAGGCAACCTATTTATTCTATTTTTTTGTAATCATATTACAAATAGATTTGCCTTTTAATTTTATTTTGTAATCTTGTCACAAGTTGAGTTGCTAGCTAGGATGGCTAAATCATTCCAAAAAGAGTTGAATGGCTAGGGATCGAATCCCATCTTAGCCAAAATCCTTTTACTTTTTTTAATCAGTATCATGGCTTTCAAATCCCATACAACCACCAACATATTAAATTACACATATCTATGTACACAAATAGTGAGATCTTATCCACCAAATATGATGTGCACCCGTTTTGTGCATGTATGTGCGTGACGGTGCGACTACATCAACAACACCATGCCGATACTTTCACACTTTTGCACATAGATTAATTTTATTAAACGCAATGATGCAACCATATATAAAATATCATGATTGACATATATATATCATGTATTTAAAAAATAAGGGAACATTACAATTTAATTAAATCATGCCTACTGGCTCTTATACCACTGTTGGGTTTCGGGGATCATGCGCAGCGAAAGTTTTCAAAACCTTTTCGAACATCCCCGAGCCAAGATCCTATTTATTTCATTAAATCGATGTGCCAATAAGAAATCATACATTAGCAAGAATAACTCCATGTCGGCCTTGTTTCATGTTGATAGATTTCTTTTAAGACGCTGCTAGAAATGAACGTCCTCTATCAGAAATTCACACACGAACGGACGATCACAATCCGGAGTGCTAGCCCCAAATATCCTATGATAAAGATTCTCACAAAGATTCTTTAGGAAAAATCTCTCTCGGGAATTCTCTACTACAACTGTGACCCTAATGTCTTATTTATAGTACACTAGGTCGAGTTGTAAAAGAACTCCATCTCCTAGTCACACTCCAAATAGAGTCCTAGATAGAGTCCAAATCTATAAAGGATAGAGTCATAGAGAATCTACAATTACTAATCTAATAAGAGTTGTAATTTATTTAAAATTCAAATAAGAATTAAAGTCATACTATAATTCCAATTAGAGTCATATTCAAAATAGGATTTACTAACAGACAAAATTTCTAGTCACACTAGAAATGTATGAGAATCTTGAATCCTAGTCAAACTAGGACATTTAATGAAAGTCTTCAAAATGAATTTTATCAAATAAAATTCATTAACCCAGACAATATTAAATCGCGCAAATATGTTCTTTGTGTGCGACCCAAATGGTTCATACAATGTTGGCAGTGAACCAAAATCATTTTGGTATACAAGTCATAAGCAGTCTCTAGCAAGGCATTATGACTACCCAAGTAGCATGAAGATCAATAAATCGATATAACCTAATAGACAGTGTATATCATATCCCTTTGTCACGCGATATCTTTTGATTGAACATAAGATATGGAATGTCATCCTTATAGTTCAATCTACTAGTCTCGATCTCCGAGTAGACTGAAATTGTTAAGTGACATTGATCCAATCAATTCACTAAGCATGGCCATTTATCAGTCTAACATATCGAGGGGCCCAATATATATCTCTCTCTAAAAAAGAGGGACCAATTCCATCTTGATCAGACAACATCCACATAATAGTCGAACAATGACTAATCACAATCTTTATAATCATTCGGTTAAAGACAATGTTTGATTGTATCAAATCATTGTGCTCCTAATGTCGGAGTCTCTGGTGATCTCAAGTCAAATGACCAAATGATATAACTCTCATGAGAATCACTTATGACATTGACCATGTAGTGTTCTCATAGCGGGTCAGTCCAGCATTTATTCCCAACAGATACCCATTATCCTGATTCGTATCCGTATACGCATAATCATCACATGATTATCAATCAAGACTCATACTAGTCTTAATTTATTATTGTTCCCACAATAATAACTGACTAGGGACATTTAGAATAATACAATGATTATCCATATATACTATTATAAAAGAAACATGCATCTACCCCAACATAGCCACCCTATAGTAAATGTCTCATGGTCTAAGGCTCAATCTTACATATCATGTAAATGACCTCCACTAATCCCCATACAAAGTAATAAATCTGTAACCGTTTGGTCTCGGCAACATCCATGGAAAACTGTAACAGATATTGATACTTCTCCATATACTTTAGTACCGATCGATTACTTTGTCTTAGAGCCAAGAAATCCTCTCTCAAATGTTACTGGACCTCTAGAAGGATGTACTCATCGTAGAACACTTGTTTGAAGTGTGCCCATGTCGTCGGCTATGGGTGGGTATCGCTATAAGTAGTTCATCTCCTCAAAAGCATGACCCAAAAACTCGTGCCTGTACACTCTTATCGACTCTCAACAGCTTGTGCAGCCGATGTTGTGAAAGTGACCATCTCTCGACCGCCTCCTGGTCACCAACTCCGTAGAAATAACCAGGCTGAAAGTGAATAAACTCCTTGATAAACTTCACCTCAGACGTCAATGTTAACTCAGAGGTAGTGGATGTAATAGCCATAATTGTGGTCGTCGGTGTAGGAATGGGAGTTGGCATCTCGGCCGGTGCAACAACTGTTATAACCACTGGTGTAACCCTCGTAACAGGTGTCTCACGAACCGTAGGAGTAGTAGCCAGAACAGGCATCTATTGGATGGGGCGACTACTGTCTGTGTACCATAAACTGTCACAACGACATGAGCAGTGACTGGTACTATATGAGTCCTCAATAACCGTAAGATCTCTGATAACTTAGCGTCATGTGTTGCGAAACAGTCGTCGACACTCTGTGTAGTAGCAGTGGTAGTGGCCCTAGTCGGATCGCTAGTCTGACCAATCTCTGGCAAAGAGGTAGATTGTCCATCCAACGTGACATGCATCGAGAAGCGTGCGTCGAATTAGCCTCGGCATATATATGCGTATAGTATATAATATACAATAAAAACATAACACGTATATACCCACTAACTCTACCCCTCACAATCACTTCCCAACTAGGGTTTTAAGGTAAGTACATCGAGTTTCCACATCTAAGGTTTAATTATTAAGTTTTATGCTCTTTTGTTATTTCCCTAAGTTCCTTAAACCATTGCTCTGATACCATCTGTGGCGGCCTCGCGCCCCAAGGCCGCCAGGTGGGTGCTATTTCTCGCCCAGTGGGCCCCACGTCCCATCACGCATCTCGAGGCGCGCCAATCCTTGATGTGCCCGATTATTTTGACTTAGCCTAAAGTTTGATTCTCCATTTTATGTCATGTTCACTTTGATTTTTAGTCATTTTATTCAAATTAGTATTATAAAACTTAGTATACACGTACTACGCCTATCCGATACCTGAGTTGACACGCTTTACGAGGCAATTACCCATCACACCATCTCACTCGACATAACATGATATTTACAAAAATGCAATGATTTATGCCATATTAAATGAAATACACCGAAATAAAAGCAACCAATCAGACAATATATAACTAATACCTAGTCAGGCATGCCCCTAGCCTATCTATGGCATCCACGTGGGTTCGAGCGGGCATCCTAATCAATAAATAAGTAATAATAGCGGCGTTAATAAAATGGGCCGTTACATACAGGAGGAAAGGCAGAGGAAAGAGTTTATGAAGTATAACCCTATGTACTTCTATGGTGAACTAGACTTGAGGAGTGTGTAGACCTGCGTTCTTAATCATGAAAAGTTTCATAATATGTTGGGTGTTGATGAACACTTGAGGGCTTCGATATCTTCATCATATCTTCAGGCCGATGTTGAGATTTGGTGGAGATCTCTGCATGACGGGCATCCTATCCCCGACACCCGACACAAGTCTACTAGCTACATGGAATCAATTTAAAGTAGTTTGGGCGTGTTAAACACCATTTCTATTGCATTATTGAAAACAAACAATGTTGTTACATATCTTGCGGTCAAAAGACTTGTGATCACAGCCCCTTGTGAACACTAACGTCCCGTGGACACAGACACCCCTGTAGGCAAATACATCCTCTATGGGCATAGACGACCCCTGTGGGGACAAACATCTCTTGTGGGCATAAATGTCCCTTGTGGGCACAGACGTCCCTTCTAAGCACAGACATCCTCAGTAACCATAGACATTATTCATTATCTTCTTTAATAGCCCAATATGAACGAAAATGACCATAACTTCATCACCAAGTTTTGACCAAAATCATGAAATTCTTACTCATTATGAGTTGATTTGACCCTAATGACTCTCAATTAACCCAAAGCAACAATAATACCCACATTTGACATCAATTAATGATCAAATTGCATTCATGAACAAGAAAACCCCATTTGAGACCAAAAAACTTGAAAATTAGTTAAAATGAAACCTAATTAGAGATTTTAAACTAGATTTTCAAACCTAATGAAGTTTCCAAAACACTCAAATCCATGCATGACTCATTTTTTCAAATTATGAATCTAAAAAGAGAAAGATTGAGATACCTAGGGTTTTGAACTCAATGTAAGCTTGTTGACGATGATTTCTTTAGCTATAATCACCACCAATTCACCCTTTTTGAGCTCCAAATTTCATAATAGCAGCAAGCACACTCATCTATTCTTCTTTTAAGTTTCTAAGAACTCCAACATACAAAAATGGCTAAGTCTATAATTTTCTTTCTATACATGTACATGGGTTATTGTTAACCTAATTAGTTTTAATAAGACTAATCCCTCATTAGCCCTTAAGCGTGGACACACATCTATCTCCTACATATGACGAGTGTCCCACTTAACATGGAATGACTAAAATACTCATGGACCATCAACTCATTTACCATGAAACCTAGGGTCAATTCCTTAACTCATGACCATAATGTTCTTCATATTTAAAATATGTACCATAGACGTATATAGTTAATTTACTTCTTGGCCACTATATTGGTTTTAAATCATAGTGGTTGTAAAATCTTTTCATAAGCAACTTAGATATTAATATCAAATAAACCTCAACTTAAGTCATTGAATTAATCTTCCTCTCATACATTTTAACTTAAGGCAATTTCATAGTTATACATCAATTAATCAATAAACTCTATATTAAAATTTTGTTTAAAGTCCTAATGATCTATATGGTTCTTATTTAAAATGTTAAGGAAATTATAGTAGTTGCTATATTTCGTAGTTTAGATATTTAGGAAGTTTCTATATTCTGATATCTAGGTAGTTTTGGTAACTTTCCTTGCTTTATGATTTATTCAGCTCTATAAATAAGAGCATCCTATTATATTCAGGTGTTACACATTAATACAATTCTTAGTCTCTTCTTTGAAATCTATCATGGTATCAGAGCTTGGTTTCTAGTGCTAGGTCGGTCGACTTTCGAGTCGACGACCAATACGTGGTGTCTCTTTCGATCTCTCGTTGTTGTTCTCGCTTTGTCGACTTCCCTAGTTGCCAAACCAGATCACGTTCTCCATCACTGTGTTTGCATCTGCACACCCGACGTTCATCATCCTCGCTGCACCAGCCGTGTCACCTGCCTGTTGCATCCCGATCTCCAGTCGCGTCACTGATCTCCGACGAGCCTTCCCGTCGAGCGTGTCATCATCCCCGTCGAGCCTTCCTGATCTCCAGCCGCATCACCTGCTGCATCCCGCTCCACCGTCCCTGGTCCGACGCTGCACGCCGGATCAAGCGCTTCTTCTTTGCACCACCGATGATCGCATCGCCGCCGCTCCGCCATCACTGTTCCATCGCTGCCACCCTGCTGCTGTTCCGCCGGTGTTGCCGCTGCTTGCTTCTCAGCCGCCACCGCCGCCGCGCAGTCGCCTCGCATCGTGCCGCTACCTGGACACCATAGCCGCCGCTGCCATCGCTGCCGACGCTGGACACCAGATCTACCGCTGCACAACCACGCTTGCTCCGTCTGATACCTGTCGCTTGTGCCCTTGTCACCATTCAGCCTGCCTCCGGTTTATTCTATCTGTTGACTTCTGGTTGTGCGAGACACAACAATCCGGTTTGTCTTCTGGTTGTGCGAGACACAACAATCTGTTTAACCTCTGGTTGTGCGAGACACAACAATTTGTTTCACCTCTGGTTGTGCGAGACACAACAATCTGTTCGCCTGCTCTGCCGCTACACATCCTCCGCTGTACATCCGCCGCTGCATACCTAATCCGCTCCTTGATGTTCGCCTGCCCGTGCAATATGACGCCTCTGCTTGTGCGTCCTGATAACACTGTGTCGACTCCGCTGTTTGCATGTCGTCAACTATGTCGACCACGCTATCTGCTATCGACTATGTCGATTTCGTTGTCTGCCTGTCGTCGACTACGTCGACTCCGCTATCTGTCGTCGACTCCGTCGACTCTGCTCTCTGTACGTCGTTGAATCTGTCGACTCTACTATATGTATGTCGTCGACTCTGATATCCACTGTTCTACAGTTTCGTTGTTCTGACTTTGCCACATCAGAATCTGTTTCTTGTCGTCTTCGGTTGTCGTTGATCTGTTCCGCAAGGAACCTTAGATTTGTCAGGTTTACTAATTCGATTGACAACCTCAAGTTGAACCAACTTGAGTTTGAGGGAGGGTGTTAAGGAAATTATAGTAGTTGCTATATTTCGTAGTTTAGATATTTATGAAGTTTCTATATTCTGATATCTAAGTAGTTTTGGTAACTTTCCTTGCTTTATGATTTGTTCAGCTCTATAAATAAGAGCATCCTATTGTATTCAGGTGTTACACATTAATACAATTCTTAGTCTCTTCTTTGAAATCTATAAAAAAAAATACGGGCTTAGGCTAGTTCAATAAAAGGGTTCAACCCACAACTTAGACATTCGCATTAAATTAGGATTAATACCCAAGTCACGAATTCACAATATTATCTTATTTAGGCTTCTTGGAATAACTCGTTTTCCATAACTTAGCCACTTGGATAAATAAGAACCAAGATATGAACGAACCTAAGTCTCACCAATCTACTCCGACCTACCCAATCGCCCGCGCGCACGCATCTCAAGTTCATTCTTGCTCGCGAATTCGACAATTAAAGCTAATAACTTATGCACGCATATAGTTGGGTAGATATAAAACAAGCATCAAACACAAATAGAATAATTTGATAATTTGGTCACAGTCATACAATGCAGATGACTAGGATTACATTATTCGGGTCATTACATGTACCTTCATATATTGATTTCTCTACTTGCAAGTTTTACTCTCTTGTCATTTAAATTGCTTTCTTACTACTCTCTCTTGAAACCCCTCCTAATTTCCGTTTTTGTTTACTTAGGACAATCACTCCTCGTGGTATGACACCCTTGCTTACTGCTATTATAAATCATTGTGGGAATCGATAAGAGGGCCGCTAAGGGCACCCCACCGTTTCATGAAGGCACCCAAGTTATTTGTAAAAATTCCAGCGAAAATGGAAAAGACCATTTTGCCCCTGTATATATATTGATTCAAACCCCACAAACCATTTTGAGAAAGAAACAGGGGCACCCCACCACCAAGATTGAACCATAAAGCGACATTGCGTTTGGTGAGCGTTTATCGATTCTTGCGGCTTGACATCATCCGACAGCGAGTAACAATGTTTGACAACCATATGATGCTTTGTTGGAACTGTGAATTTGAGTAAAACTGTGAAAATGATGATTTGTTTGTCAACGTAGGGTTTGGTAATTTGGACAAATCCGAACTTGTTTGCACTATATAATGGAAGATTGTACTGTTACGGTGCAAGAGGAGGTTGAACTTGAGGTAAATTTTCAAATTTAATGTGTTTTTTATGCGGTTATTCGAAGTTTCTGTCGATGTGCGCGATTTATTCGGCCTCGCAGGATCGAGATGTATAGCAACGTCTCGGTCATAAAGGATCGTGATGTGTGCGTAGTTCACGGTATGGGACGACCGAGACTACTGAGTAACTCTCGGTCGTACGTGAGCGAGACGCTGATTAAAGTATCGGACCTGTACAACTGAGAACCTATTTTTTGGGGTTTTTTGGTGATTGTGTTGTACATTTTGGTTGATTATAATGTTACACTGTTTGTATTGCAGGTAATGCCGGTTTCTACCTTATTTCCAGACTACAAGGACACGTTTACACCTTGTGGGCCATTCCCCTCTAGAGAAGCGGCTATTTCATGGCTTCAAATGATAGGCCGCGAGAACATGTTTGTGCTAGTGACTAAGCACTCTGATGCCGGGGGCATTAAGCGCAGGGGGAGGGTGAAACTTGCGTGTGAGAGGTCTAGAACATATAAGGGAATGTCTCAGAGGGTAGGGAAGGGGAAAGCGGCCAAAATTTCTCTGAAAACAAGAAATGATGAAGAAGAGGAAAAGGCGAGGACCCAAACTGGTACGAAGAAATGTGGATGCCCTTTCCTTATCAACGTAAAGGAAAATGCTGACTCCTTGTGGTATGTCACTGTCATATGTGGGAGGCACAATCACGAGCCCGCAAAAAACTTGGACGGCCATTCATTTGCCGGAAGATTGGATAAGGGGGAGCAGGAGGTTGTGGGGTAAATGACAAAGGGGAATGTGAAGCCAATAGACATCCTAAATACGTTGAAGCAAAGAGATGTTAGAAACGTATCGACAATGAGGACAATATATAATGCAAGACAAAAAGTCCGAAATGAGGATGCGGGTGGGAGAACTCAAATGCAACAAATGTTGCACATCTTGGAGAAGAATAAGTGGATGTCCTGACATAGGAAGCATCCCGATACGAATGTTGTCATCGATTTATTTTGGTCACATCCCGACTCAATAAAGTTGCTAAGGTGTTTCTCATCGGTAATTTTGATGGATTGCACGTACAAGACAAATAGGTACCGAATGCCTTTGTTGGAGATTGTTGGCATCACTTCTACGCACTTGACATTCTCCGTTGGGTTTGCATTCATATCATCAGAGAGTCATGCGAATTATGTTTGGGCACTTGAGAAGTTGAGATCCATATTGGATGGGTGGCTTAAACCTGACGTGTTTGTCACCGATAGGGACTTAGCCCTTATTAGTGCCATTGAAGAAGTATTTCCGTCAGCGTCTCACCTCCTTTGCTCTTGGCACATCAACAAAGTAGTATTGGCCAAGACTAAGAAGATGTTTGGGGAGAACGATGGTTTTATGCGTTTCATGGATAGGTGGACGAGCGTGATGTATGCCAACTCGGAGGTCTTATTCGAAGTTAGGATGAATGACCTGCGTTGTGAGTTTGGGAATGTCAAGGGTCTTACTGAGTACTTGGACAACACATGGGTAAAGAACTACAAGGAGAAATTTTTCCCCGCTTGGACAAATAGAATTATGCACTTTGGGGAAACAACAACGCAGAGGGTGGAGTATGCGCATTCCATTCTGAAGCTACACCTTGGCAACAGTCAGGCCAATTTTGAGACTTTGTGGAATGTGGTTGATGGCCTCCTTAGAATCCAACACAACAACATCAAGGCATCGTTTGAGCTAAGTTTGAATGTGGTCCAACATGAGTACATTGATGAGTTATATCGACGATTGCGTGGTTATGTCTCTCAACGGGCGCTTAGGCTAATTAGAGATGAATTGACACGTGGAGAGGATGTTGGTCACGACTCCACTCGTTGTGGTTGCGAGATACGTACCACACATGGCCTTCCTTGTGCACACGAGCTAAACCATCATATATTTGATGGGTCGCCCATCCCTCTCGAGGACATTCATGTTTACTGGCGAAAGTTGAGTATGATACTTGAGAATCCTGTGGATCGGTGTGGATACAACGTGCACGATGAGATTGAACGGGTGTTGCAAAAGTTTCATGCTTGCACTGATGAGGACGATCGCCTCAGGATTATTCAGCAGCTCAGAGAGATTAGTCGACCTTCGTCTACACCGGGTGTTGTGCGCCGGCGAAAATAAAGACAAAGGGAAGGACACCGGGGTCTTCAATCGGAGGCAAGGCAGGATCGAAGAGAAAACACGAAAATGACGATTCTTCCACGACTAGATTGCCGAGCGGATTTGAGTACGTGCTTTCCACAGAAGAGGCCTCTACTTCGAGGAAGAAGAAAAGCAAAGTTGTTCCTAAAATGCGTCGTGCCAGTCGACGCACGCAAAGTGCATCTAACATGGCTTATGGTCATTGCATAGAACCGGATTGGTTGCCACATGTTGAGGGCACTATCGATGTGGTTGCCGATGGAAATTGTGGATATCGGTGTGTTGCCTCTGGGCTTGGACTTGCCGATGTAGACGGTTGGAGGATTGTTCGTAGAAGAATGTATGATGAGATTATCGGGTATGAAGACCTTTGGCGGGAAGTGCTTGGCACGAGTTACGAGGCTATCAAGATTGCGGTGCATTGTCCGGATAATCAAGTTGGTGCATCTTTCAAAGAATGGTTGACACTTCCAGACATGGGATTGTTAGTATCCACTGCATTCAATGTCATTCTTGTAAACCTCTCGCATGGGAGTGCCTCGACATTTCTACCTCTACGTAGTGCTCCACCGTTGTCGTTGCACAACAGACCTATCATTGCCATGATAAATGACAGGAACATCCATTGGGTTAGGGTAAGTTCTATGAATTTTAATGAATTGTGAGGTTTCCCCCCTGATCGGGTTTGTGACAATATCTTCTATGTTATACTGTTCACTCTGACAGGTGAAGTTGCGTGTGAATGCATTGTTGCCATCCTTATATCCATCGTGGGACCGGTATGTTGAGGACTGCGCCAAAGGTTGGCGAGATGGATTCGTATTTCGAGATATCGCGCCCCTTGCAACTGTTGATGAAGGCACCATATCCGTTGTAGATTTAGGTACACCATAGTGTAAAACTTGTACCTAGCAATCTTGATGGTTGTACATTTTGAAATTTAGAAAGTTAGTTTGAATGTTATATGGATATACAATGAGTTAAGTTTCGGTGCAAATTGTTGTATTGTTGTACATTTTGATTCTTGTAGAGTGAGTTTGAATGTTATATTGATATATAATGAGTTAAGTTTCAGTGCAAATTGTCTTGTTGGATTTTGATTCTTGTAAAGTTAGTTTGAATGTTACGGAGGATCTATAATGAGTTAAGTTTCGGTGGAAAGTGACGTGTCGGCCCTGAATGACCAAGACCGACGGTATAATCTCGGTCATTCAGGGCCGACAAGTAACGTGACGGCTCGGTCACACAATGCCGAAATTTAAGCCTCTCGTCGACCTATGCGCGACCATACTCAGGGATTCTCGGCCATGAGTAATCGCGAGTTTGACACCCATCTCGTTACCATCGCACCGAGAGCATTTGGTCGCCATGTTCAACAAATGCATAGGAATAGCTCGTCGACCAGTGGCTGAACGCACTGATATAATGTCGGTTACGAGGCACCGATAGTCGCAAAAAGATTTCGTCCATCAGTGACCGACACATTGGAAAATACAGGATCCACCGACATTCTTGGTCAGGCCACATCGAGAATCCAGCGTTTGTGTCGGTTGGTCAGTACCGACAATTCAATATAAGTGTCGGACATGCTTAACCGAGACACCCTCTGAATCAAAAAAAACATGTATTCTAAACCAAAATTGACTAAGATACAACTATAACAAATGTAGAACAACAAGTAATGTAAAACAATGTCCAAAATGTCACCACGAACATTAATCAAATGATCCAAACTGTCATAAATCACTCATCAAACATACAAGTACTCTACCAAACGGTCATAAACCATTCATCCATGTACTTAATCGTATGAAGCTGTCATAAAACAGTCATAAAACATATTCATCAAACATTCATCAACTAGTCTCGGCCAAACAATAAAATAAATGTCTATGTTCCTCAAACACTCATTGCTCATTGCTTTGGTTTCTTCAAATTCTTCCTTTGATACTCCTTCCCAAGCATTCTCTTCGGAGGGCGAGCATCGACCGTGGCGGGCGGAGCATTGGCCGGGGTGGAGTGTGTAGAAGTGCTACCATGCTGGGACTGCCTCGGGCCTGCTTCGGTAGGGGCGGATGTGGCGGTTGTGCCGGTTGCGGTCGCCGGAGTGGTACTCGTGGTGGTGGGACCTATACTCCTCCCCGAAAGAAAATTGACGATATCACTCGCCATTGTCCTCGCAGACTCAATAGTACACAACTCAGGCGGGGGGTCCATCCATCGCAATGCCGCGTCCAACGCACGCCTATTACGCTGATGAAAATAATCGGGTTAGTGTTAATGTAAAACATATCGGGATGAAAACAAATGGCATGTGGGCATGCATAATACATATAACCATTTCAATACCTCCAGTAGCTCGTTGTCTGCGATGGTTGTGGCGACCATGTCTTCGTCCTCATGGCTCGGATTGGTGATCACGGGATGAGACACTTTGAGGAACCAAGGTAGGTAGTCCGGTGTAGCCAAAAACTCGAACTCTACCTTGTCACCACGAACTTCGGGAGCCAACAAATGGTTCCTCCATGGCTCCCAATTGTCTTGCTGGAACCCATACTTGACCGAGTATTTGTTCGCAGATGGGCCTCGGTGTGCTTCCAATGGACGGTACGGAGGATCTGGTATAGATTGCACGTGGCCAAACTGTCTCAGAATCCTCTCCGGATGGTAGGGCTCCACCACATCCATGTACTTGATCGTTCCACTGTAAAAGGCCATCGCGTGCACAACTCCATTTTCCCTGAAATTCACATATAGGTCCCAAGTGACCTAATCAAAATGCAACAACCATTGTTAGCAACCAAAAATACAAAAACATCATTCATCACAGGATATGGATAACCATCTCACCTCACTTGGGCGCAACCTATCCAAGGTTCTCCTTATGGACCCGAGCTTGTCAACATTCGCACGGTCTCGTGCTTTTGAATCCATCTGCAGACACGAGGTTGCACGTAGTCCATGTATTTCGCATTGGGTGTGGCGAGACCAAGTTTGAAATGGTCGTACACCCATCCCCTGCAAATACAAACAATGTATGTTAGTCCACGAAATGCAAGTTGGCGTAATTATTATACCAAAAGGAAAGTAAGTCTATTTTATAACAAACCTCAAGCAATGTGAGGTAGCCGGCAATAATCGAGACACTTGCGGTCTCGTGGCGGACCCCAGTGTCGATACAAGTAGGCCAACGCACCCGCACCCCATGCGTACTTTCCCACGTCGTCCAAGTCTTCAAGAAGCTTCGACGGCGCGATCGACACCGAGACCCACTATTATCGGCAAATATGGTGCAGGACAAAAGGTACAACAGGTACGCTCGGGCTGTGCATTCCATAGGAGGATAATTTGTGGGTCTCGAACCAGCTTTGGGGCACCATCGACTCTTCAACCAACATTTGCGCACTGTGAGCCCCTTGCTGATATTCACCTCCTCTTCAGCCTCCTCGACGCTAACCCCAAGTAGGTTCGAGACCATCTTAATAGCGTCCGAGCGAGATTCCTCCGTGTACCTCGCAAAGTTCTCCACTGCCACAACTTTGCCCGTCACAGGAATCTTCAGGAGGAAGCTCACATCCTCTAAGGAGATAGACATTTCACCAAAAGGTAAGTGAAATGTGATCGTCTCTGGCTGCCACCGCTCCATAAATGCAGAGATAACCTCCTTGTTGGCCTTGCGGTATGAACAGTCTATCAGCGTATTCAACCCGGAACGCTGAATAATCCTCTGAAGTCCCGCCGTGTCAGGGTGGCACGTCTGTAAATCCCATTCTTGTATCTGAGCTCCGTGATTGATACACTTGAGAACCGGACGCTCCTGCAACAAAAAAATACATCTCGTCATATTTGTGAAAACCCTGAGTTTTAAATTACACCGTTCAATGAAATTTTAATTACCTCATTGCTCCAAATCGCTAATGCGACATGATCCTTAAAGCTCTTCAACAACGCCCCGTCTATAGGACCACCGGGAAAGGAGCACGCACTTCAACAGCACTTACGCTCTCCTTCATTATGGCCAGGCTCCACCACTACTACTCCCGTGTACATTACGATCAGTTTCTGTCGTGTTCCCCGCCGCCGATGAGTCACTACTACTAGACTCCGATGCATGACCCTCCTCTTCCCCTCGGGCAACAACAAGATCCTTAGGTCGCCGAGCGTCGATGTTCGAACCCTCATCGTGCAATTCTAACCTTGCACGATTTCCATCTACCTTTGCCTTTCCCTTAACATCTTCATTCTCCTTCTCTTTCTCTTTCCGGTAAGATGCTGTCGGGGGTCTCCGCCGCCTCGCCCCCGGTTAGGCCTCGACACCTCAACACCAGCCTCCTCCCTAGTCACCGGCGCCTTCGAACGAGCCATTCCTGAAAACAGTACAACATATAAGCGCATGGAACATAACCCAAAAAAAATTTACAAAAAAAAATGTTCAAATTCATCCATTTCTGATGTCTCGGTCAAGCAGGTTCGTAAACCAACCCATAATTTCGGCCACTCCTGACCGAAAAGGGGTCACATATCTCGCGGTGTACAACCGAGAGCAATTGAACGTTCTCGGTTGTACACCACCGACATGGCTTGACCAATTCAATTCACCTTACTCTCGTCTGTGTGCGACCGAGGCGACTCTAACCCTCTCGGCATTGTACAACCGAGAGAAGGAGTACATTCTCGGTTGTACACCACCGACACAACATTATCTAACACTAATTGTACCTCTCGTCATGTCTCGGCCGAGATAACACAAGTAATCTCGGCCATTCGTAACCGAGACTCTGTGAACTCTTCCGGCCTTCCTGGCCGAGACGGCGAGTTGCCCAAGATTTACCTTCTGTCTCGGCCATGCTTGGCCGAGACAATAAACACACTCTCTGGCCTGTGTGGCCGAGAACCGCGATTTTCCAATAATGGAACCATTGAACACACCGCCACACACACATTACAACTACTCTACCAAATGTAACTTAATTAGACTATAAACGTACCTTCAAACGATCGATTTCGCGCCAAATGTGTGTGTTCGACGAACTTCAACCGAGCCCTAATTTGGAGAAGAAATCGCCCAACACCCGGAGCCCACAAACTGGAAAAACCTCCTACAACGAAGGAGAAACACACGGAGATGGACGGAAAACACGATTTTCGGTAATCCTCGCAATGGTCGATCCTCAACGAATGGGTTCTTCCACAAGGAGTTCGCTGGTGGTGGTGGTGGTGGTGGTGGTGGTGGGGGGGGTGGGGGTGCGAGAGTTTTGAACGAGGGGTTTTTTGGGTATTTCGGGTCCAATTTTTGGGTGCCCCGGGTAAATTGGTTAGTGCACTCATTAACTGGGTGCCTTCATGAAATGGTGGGGTACCCTTAGCGGCCCTCATCGGTAACCGTTTGAGGTTATTTATTGGCACACTTGGCAAGTGACCAAAAGACCTAGAATAATGATGAACACCAAACTGGTGGACTCTCTTGCTATAATTGACTAGTAGATTTATTAGGATATGACAGTCCACCTTTTCGAACGCAATTTTTTTTTTTTTTATATAAGATTTTCGAATGCAACTTTGTCATGGCCTATTTGGAGGATTACTATATTTGGTTAGTACTTGACTAGACGCTAATTACTTTTATCACAAAATACTTCGTCGATTTTGTTAAGTTCCTACGGAAGCACGTTGGCAAGCATTGAAGAGGGTTTTGAGATATGTTAAAGGCACCAGTTCATCATATCTGCATGTCAAAGGCTATACTTTATTCGTCACTGGATTTTATGGTGGAGAATGGCGAGTGTCCAAGTCAATTACGGGCTTTGCGGTTCATTTTGGTGCCTATCTAGTAGCTTTATCAGTCCATGTAACGTTTGGGCCTAAATAAAAGGATTGTAATACTAATTTAGATTGAATTCCAAATTTACAAGAGAACTTCATTTTTATTTTATTTTTTTGGTACAAGTAAACTTCATTAGGGTTCTCTTTGGCATGCACAAACTAGCTTATTAGCTAACTTATCAACTAGCTTATAATCTACTTATATAAATAGATATATATTAATTGGACTATTCCATTGTGCTAATCTTGCTGGCCTTTCCAACTAGTTATAATCTTTATCTGTGCAACATTCTTAATAAATTAACGAACACAGTGTTTAATTGTATGTATATTTATTATCGATATAGAGTAACGATCACAAATATAATACGTCTAGCAAGTAAAGATTAATGTTGCCTTAGCAGAAAAATTAGATTCTAAAACTCATATGACTTGGTCAATAAATGTGTTGGGACGGCAACTCTATCCATTCCCTTCATGCAAATGTTGTTCTGTTTGAACCTTTCCTAGCCCAGTGTGTGCACTATATATAGAGTTCCACAACAATGCATTTCTCACACAACATCATATAAATCTTCTCAATTTAATTGGCATTATCAGTCTTAAAGAGATGGCAAACCACATTAATCTCTTTATTGCTCTTCTAATTGCAACTTGCACTTGCTTCTCCCTCTGCTTTGCCTTTTGAGCCCAGTCCTCTGCAGGACTTCTGTGTTGTAGACACTACAAGCTCAAGTAAGCTAGCATATATACATACATATATATACTATATGTACATGTACATAATATTCATATTAATTTTTTGGGTCATTAATCAAATTTTTGTGTCTTAACAGCTTCTGTGAATGGATTTCCCTGCAAGGATGCAGTGGTAGTTCTACCAAATGATTTCTTCTTCTCCGGGCTCCATTTACCGGGCAACACATCCAAACAACTGGGCTCGAAAGTCACCCCAGTAAATGTAGCTCAAATTTCCGGACTCAACACTCTTGCCATATCCATTGCGCGTCTAGACTTTGCTTCGGGTGGTGTCAATCCTCCTCACACGCACCCTCGAGCCACCGAGATACTTGTAATCTTGGAAGGCTCACTTCATGTTGGCTTTGTCACCTCCAACCCTGGAAACCGCCTAATCATAAGGGTTCTTAATCAGGGAGATGTCTTTGTGTTTCCTGTTGGATTGGTTCACTTCCAACGCAATGTTGGATCTAGCAATGCAGTTGCTATCGCTGCATTGAGCAGTCAGAACCCTGGTGTCATCACAATCGCTAACGCAGTTTTTGGTACACCGAACCAGCTGATTCCTAGTGAGGTTCTTACCAAGGCGTTTCAGTGGACAAGAATGTTGTTGAATTTCTCCAAGAGAAGTTCTAGTACACTTTAAAGTGGGAAAGAGACTCAGAGATTGAAGTGAATATTGTTCTGGCTACTGGTAGTAATTTATGTTTGATTGAGTGTGCTTGTGGAGTTTGGTTTATTATTGTTTTCCTTGTTTCTTTTGTCCTAAATAAGTTTATCGTCCTAAATAAGTTTATCTTTGGTATCTCTGTTGGTGAAAGGTCTTGTTACTATTAAAAACATAAATCAACTTTTCACTTTACATTACAAACTCCATTTACTGTATATCTGTAGATTATTTCTGACAATGTCATCTAATCTCTAAACTCCCAAAGTTTTGGAAGGTTTCTTAATTTTAGTAACCTTGTAAGTACGGTTGACTTCATAGCAAAAACTAAACTAGTAGGAATGTAGCAATAAAAAGACAATTCTACCAACAACCGGTTTGTTTGTTCGAGTAGTAAATGACTCATTCCCCTTAAACGAAGCCTCAAGATCGAGTCTCGTGAATGAAGCAAAATCGAGCAAACCCGACAGTATCCAAGCGTGAATTATTCGGTGCGGTTGGTGCCTAACACCACTGGGGAAACCAAAAAAAAGGACAATTTTTTTTTCATGTTTGAAATTTCCTAGACTGTCAATGCTTAATTCAATTCACATAAAATAAAGAGAAAACACTAACAAGTCCTGCAAATATTTTAATTCAGAAAGTACAAAGGTTATGTAAATTTGAATGCAGACTTAAAACATGCATTATATTCATCAACAATAAAGTTTCTTCTTAATGATTTTATCTGTTGTTTGATCTTTCTTCATTAAAAATGTCTACAAGAACAAGCAAATTTAAGTTGTATGGTATTCTGATTCAGTAGAAAGTATTTCCAATGTACGCACAGTATAAAGACTACAAATAAAGCTTCGCATTAATTAAGAGACAAAAAATGAAATCAATCCGCCAAAGCATCTCCGGTGAGATGGTAGAGGCATCACTTACTAAAAAGCAAGGTTTGGGGTGGTCGTGTGTTCGACTCCCACTAAAGTAAAAAATAAAAATAAAATAAAAAATAAATCAATCCAAAATCAATAGCATAAACATTGTAAATATGACCGTAGTAGTGAAAGTATAACAGCACACTGTCACATAATCGTTCGTGCTGCAGAGATTAACTTCATATATGTATGACCATAAGAATTACAGTCTGAAACATAAACCTTTATCAAGCAATCCACGCATTTAGTCTATAAATTCACTATAGTCACCAATTGCTACAAAGTCCTCACATTTTTCAAAGAGTATAATGCAAAACTATATTTCTATGTACTATATATATATATATAATTTAGATCTCTCAATAAAATTTACATTTTAGTCAATCACATAGCACTGTGGAGAACATAACAGAACTCAGTAAAGAAGATGATGCTTCGGAAGTCCATCTTAACCCCCAAAACTAGATGGGACCACTGCTAAGAGAAACCCACCGTTGTTCACTGAAACTGACTACCCAAAGGAATTGATAGAAAATGTAAATAACTTGAATTCTGACTCATGGAATTTACAGAATTAGAGATAAATAAAAAAGAAATTCACAGCATCATACCACCCATTCAGCTCCACAGCAGCAGCATTGCACAGCTCCAAAGCTATTTCAGACAACCTAAAGGAGTAACGAATACATATTAAAATGAGAAAAAAAAGACTCAGAAGTCCCAGCAGGAAACTGAATATTTGCAGTGAATAGTGCATGTTAATATTGATTAAGCGCTAACCAAAGTTTTCGATTCATCATCCATCAAAGTAGATTAATTAAGCAGAGTAAAAATGCTCCAAGTTTTACGCAAGCAAACAAGAAATAAATCAAGTGACAGGGACCATAGTATTATAACTCTTAGCAGAACCATGTAGAAAAAACATTTAGTTAAAACCTAACAGGAATTTCCCTTTTAACAAAACAAGGTCAAAGGTAGGAACAAAAATATTGTGGTTTAAGTTACAATCAGGGTTTTTTAAAATTAAGGGATCTTTGCCTCATCCCTCTTCATAGAGAGCAAAACAAATAGCCTTGGCTCGCTGAGAAAAACTAGCAAACTAGAGGTCCCAGCAGGTATAATTAGTTGATTAAATTTCTTACTCTGCAGCAGATATCAGCGTCATGTGCATTTTGTAATTCAATAGTGCAAGACAATCAATCACCCTTCTACCTAGGAAACAGTAGCTCGAGCCTTAGTGACAATGTATTATTGCTAAGCATCCTGGAGTCATCCCAAAATACAAATTACCAACATAATATGCTTACAGGTAATAATATGAAGACATGGAAATAGGTTCTAGCTCAATTGTAGAAGGAAATGTACTCATTAAAAAAAATTCAAAAGAAATATTTCCTTTCACCATGACCATGTTTATCGAAGGAGTTATCAACTTCGTCCAGCCGCAGTAGATCATGTTTGTAAGGAGACAAGCATTGACTCTCTGAAAATTTATGCCCGACTTCCTCTCTTCTCAACAAATTGTTACGTGTACAAGAAAAATCAAGTGAGGGATAATTAGAAGTGACAGATTGCACCACTATAGGGATTTACAATTTTATTAAAAATCAATCTCATTTGTTAATTTACATCGATCTTAACCATTGGATTGTTCGTAAATGCCAATAAATAAAAGCTCAATTATTCATTTCTAGTCATTCCATTCCATACAAATATTCTTCTGCCAAAGCATCTACAGTGAGATGGATGAGGCATCACTTGCAAGTGCCACTCATGTTGGAGTCAAGGTTTGTGACTAAGTTTGTTTCTTATCAAAAAAAAAAAAAAAAAACAGTATACTAGTATTCTTCTTTTCTCCTGTCACTTTGCTCTGAAAGAAAGACAGAAAGATTCAGGAAGCATGAGAACTTGAGAGTGTCGACATCCTTCTAGTTCTTTATATTTTATTATTGCTATGCTAATGTGCAAAGTTTTAAGTTTACAATCTATCACAAAATAAGTGTAATTCTATTTGCGAGCAATGGTGAGTTTGCTAAACCATATAAAATTGTTTCATCCTTTTCCACATCAATATTGTATTGATATGGTCAAAATCTGCATCAACAACAAGAAAGTTTTCTGCAATTGCTCATAGTGAGATCTCTTGCGACAGTACCTAGACTCGAGGATTGGTGTTGGTGGGACCTGCTAATTTCTATTATTATGGACATTTAGAATCGACTACAAGGGTCTAAAAATCAGGATACAAGAGCATAAATAATTGTGCTAATGCACACATGCAAACCTCTATGCCCATTTAAAAAAAAAAAAAAAAAAACTTCACGCCAAATTCTTTCTAATTTTCCATGCCTTATTTATTTTTTTTAGAAGAAACGATAACTTTCCATCTTTTATTATTACATTAGGAAGTTATGATTACTTTGTTTTCTTTCTTTTTTACATTTTAATTCATCTTTATAGTAAGAGGTATTAAAATGGGAGAAGGGTATATATTTTGAAGGGTCAGACATGTATCCACTACAAATTGAGTAAGATGTCACATAAATTGTGTAAACTGTTTAGTTCTTTTTTCTTTAAGTATAATGTTATGTTTCTTTGATTTGATGATGTACACACTTAAATTGTGTAAACCGTTTAGTTTTTTTTTTTTTCTTGAAGTAATTTTTCTAAACGAAGATATACATGACTTTTGAAGTGATCTACAGAACATATATTATTGGTTGATAGGATTTTGACTTTCTGTTATATTCTTGTTAACCAAAATATATAAGTTGTGTCTATAAAGCATATATATTTTAATTAAAACAATTGTTTGTCATATCTCAAGAATAAAGTCAATAAAGTTAGGAGATTTATTTCCATGTATCAATCGTGAAATATGAAAGACAAAACTAGTATTTTTTTTTTCCTTTTCTTATGGATTGGAGAAGAAGCACGCTTGTGCCAATCTTCAAAAACAAATGAGACATTCAAAGTTGCTCAAACTATCGGGGAATTAAACTTATGAGTCACACTATGAAACTTTGAGATAATTGACAATAGGCTAAGGAGAGAAACAACAATTTTTGGTTTCATGTCCTGGGAGGTCAACTATGGAGGCGATTTTCCTTGTAAGACGATTGTTAGAAAAATATAGAGAAAAGAAAAAAGATCTTCATATGGTATTCGTAGATTTAGAAAAAGCATATGATAGGGTCCCTAGAGATGTTCTTTGGTGGGATCTAGAAAGAAAAAGAGTGCACGCTAGATACATAGACACTATTAAGGATATGTATGATGGAGTAGTAACGAGTATAAAGACATTTGGAGGAGCTAAAAAAGAATTTCCCATTACGATAGGACTACATCAAGGATCGGCTTTAAGCCCATATCTATTTACTTTAGTTATAGATGAACTAACTAGACATATTCAAGAGGATATACCATGGTGTATGCTATTTGCAGATGATATTGTCTTAGTGGATGAAACTAAAGATGGAGTGAATAGGAAATTAGAACTACGGAGGAATACATTAGAATCTAAAGGCTTTAAGTTGAGTAGGACGAAAACCGAATACATGCACTTGTGAGTTTAGAAACACTAGACATCGAGATGACGGAGTGGTAAAATTAGGGGAAGTAGAAGTTCCTAAGGTAAACCACTTTAGGTACCTAGGATCAATCATACAAAATGATGGTAACATTGAGAATGATGTCACACATAGAATTCAAGTGGATGGAAGAAATGGCGGAGTGCAACGGGGGTGATTTGTGATCGAAATATTCCTACTAAGTTAAAAGGAAAATTTTATAGGACCGCAATTAGGCCAGCTATGCTCTATGGAAGTGAATGTTGGGCGATAAAGCAACAACAATTACATAAAATGAACGTAGCGAAAATGAGGATGCTTAGGTGGATGTGTGGTAAAACTCGTAAAGATAGAATAAGAAATATAAATTCAAAGACAAGTAGGAGTAGCACCAATTGATACAAAGATTAGGGAAGGGCGGTTGCGGTGGTTTGGTCACTGCAAAGACGACCTACAAATGCCCCAACTAGAAAACTTGACTCAATAGAAACTGTAGAAATTCGACGAGGTAGGTAAGGGCGGACCAAAGTTAACATGGGATGCATTAATTAGGAGGGAGTTGAATGGTTTGGAAAGCTCACCATCAGTTGCACTTAATCGAGCACATTGGAAAAGTTTGATCCATGTAGCCGACCCCAGTTAATTTGGGACTGAGGCTATGTTGTTGTTGTTGTTGTTGTTGTTTATGAATATATATATATATATTGGACTTTGTTGCTTTTTTCTTGTTAAATATGATTTACACCAGCTGTGTATGAAAATTTCATGAGATATTTTGAAGGTCATTGCTAGTTTATTGAGCGCATGTATATATAAACAAGTTTTATAATATTGATCTTAATGCAGTCATTAAAAAATCATTTTTAGTATCTTGGACATAGCACATTAAACTTGATTATTTACTAATTTTGCTATTGATGCACTCATTCTGTTAACATGCATATTATGTTAATAAAATATACAATAGACTATAACATTTTAAGTATGAATTGAAATCCCAATTATATGTTCATGATTCATTGGTTATTAATTTGGGTCTATTATAATGTTTTATGTATGGTTGACTACATAAATTAGATTTAATTGTTCAGTCATTAATCTAGTAATTTATTGTGGCGATTAGTGCATTCTTTTAAAAGTGAAATGGGATTTTATTTCCTTAATTACAACCAACAAGAATAAAGCACTAAAATGACGTTTATACTTTAATGAAAATTTTGAATTGATAAATTAAAATCGATTCTTCTTTCTATCATGAATTACACTTTTGAAAAATATTTTAATTTCTTTTAATTAAGTTACTAAAAGAAATCCAAAGAATTAATGAAGCATAATGTTCGCCATAAATTTATGAATGTTAAATGAAATTATTATTTTTTAATCAACACTATGTTATGCTATAAGTTTGAGTTGATAGGGGGGTAAGCCTTGTCCCCGGTAAAGCTCAACATTGAAAGGGAGATGAGTTATCCCGTTCGAGGAAACTGGTTGTTAAGTAGACTTTGTCTCGCCACCCAACCTGGAGGTTGTCCCACCAGCCCATACAAGTAGTGCATTTTGTGTTGTTGAATAATAATAATTTAAAAAATAATAATAAAAAAGGTATTTTATAATAATTATAATGTTGTGTTAATCACCAAAGTGATCTAACTTAATAATTAATACGCCAAATTATGTAAACATTATGTAATTACTAAAATTGGTTTAACCCAAAGGTGAGCCGTTTTCTAGTAATTTGTGAGAGCTTGATACCCAAATGTACCTTTATATTCTTCTTCTTTTTTTAAATCAATTTATCGTGATATCTACCCAAAGGAGAGTCATAATAATACTAATACTTATGCGTTTCAAAATTATTATATTTACTTTCTCAAAACACTCACGTAGACTTAGGTGTTTTGGATCTTGACTTGGCTCTCCAGCATGAGAAACCCACTACTATAACTGACAAAAGCAGTGTGGATGAAAAGGATTATATAAGGCATGGGAAAAATCGAACAGATTGAGCATAATGCTTATGCAAATGACTATAGCGAGCAACATTAAGTCCACTCTTCCACAAGCTGATAATGCTAAGGTATTCTTAAAAGAGAACGTTTCTGTACTGTTGATAAGTCCCTTGCAGGAACTTTAATGGTTGATGTTACAACAAGAAAGTTTGATGGTACATGTGGAACGCATGAGCATGTACTTGAGATGACCAATATTGCTCCTAAGCTTAAAGGATTAGGCAAGAATGTTGATGAGTTTTTCCTTGTTCAATCCATTTTGAACTCCTTGCCTTCTCAGTATGGGTCATTTCAAATTCACTATAACACTATCAAGGATAAGTGGAATGTGAATGAATTAGCTGATATGTTAGTTCAAAAAGAAGCAAGGTTGAAGAAGCAAGATCAACATTCTGTTCATTTGGTTACTCAATGAGCTAAAAAGAAGAATTATGGAATGGGCATAAAGCGAGGTCCACCAAAGCATCATGAGTCATCTCAATCTAAAGAGATGGAATCGAATGACTTTTGTCATTTCTGTCAGAAGTCTGGGCATAATCAAAAGGATTGCCGTAAACGAAAGGCATGGTTCGAAAAGAAAGGTACACCCTAGTGCTTTTGTATGTTTCGAATCAAATCTTACTGAAGTTCCTTCTAACACTTGGTGGATTGACTCGGGTGCTACTGTCCATATTTCTAATACCATGCGGGGATTTCTTATGACCCAAACCATAAAAGAAAACGAGAAGTTCATTCTCATGGGAAATCGGGTCAAAGTTCCCGTTGAAGCCGTTGGAACTTCTCGCCTATTTCTTGCTTTCGGCTCTACTTTAGATTTATCTAAAACTTTTTATGTACCCACCTCATCTAGAAACTTAATTTCCTTATCCAGACTTGATTATGAAGATTATTCCTTCCGTTTGATGATGAAAGTTTTAGTTTATTTAAGAAATCATCTTTTATTGGTTCTGACATTCTTGTGATGCCTTATACAAACTGCATCTTGATGATCAATTTGTTGAATCCCTTCTCACTCTGCATCATAATGTTGGGACCAAACGTGGTTGCATAAATGATATCTTTTCTTTTATATGGCATAAATGTATGGGTCATATATCCAGAGAAAGATTATAGAGATTGGTAAAGGATGACATACTTTTGCATTTAGAGTTTAGTGATCTCAATGTGTGTTTAGATTGTATTAAGGGAAAACAAACAAAACACACTAAGAAAGGTGTCACAAAAAGTAATGAGTCCCTTCAAATTATTCATACATATATTTGTGGACCTTTTGATATTCCATCAATTACTTGAGATAAATATTTTATCACATTTATCGATGATTTTTCACGTTATGGATATGTCTACTTATTGCATGAAAAATCTCAGGCAATGAATGCTCTTGAAGTATACATCACTGAGGTTGAAAGGCAATTAGACAGAAAAGTGAAAAATTGTAAGATCTAATAGAGGTGGTAAGTACTATGGAAGATATGATGGTTTAGGACCAAGGAACGAAAATTCGATAAAATTAGCCGAAGTTTAGGCAAAGTTTATCGAAGTTGAAGGGATCGAAGCGAAGTTCACGGGTAGTTTAAAAATTACAAAACTTCTCCGAAGTTTATGTTAAAAATCAACAACATTGATATAAATGGATATGGATTGCTAAAAACAAGGAGAAATAGCAAACTTTTCGGTAAAAAAAAAAAAAAAAAACAAATAAGTGTGTAGGAGACGAAGGGTTGAGGGTTGGAAATGATGGTGGTTTTTGGGGGTTATTGAAAATTTGAGAGTGGCTCACTTTTGTACACACGTCTCTACACCAATCACGTGATCCCTTGATTTTGCATCAAGATTTAATGTATGCATCGAGATTCACTTTTGCACACACATCTCTACAACGCTTTGTAGTTTTTTAATCGATGCATAATGTCAAAAAGTAGATATTTTCTTTTGCTTTAAATACTGACCCATATAAAAAAGCATGTTTCATAATTTTAATTTTACTTATGTGAATTTGCAATTAATAAATGGTTAGAGAATCAAATTAAGTGTAATTATTATCACTATCAAGTGATCTACAATACACAATATGCATGACTAGTGCCGATAAAATTGACTTGAAACCATTAAATTGTAAATTTTTTAGGTATAAATGCATAATTATGCTTGTTTTGACATCCCATAAAATGAGTTTTAGTTTATTAACCATTTAAATAAAAATTTCTTAAACTTCTCTAAGTTAGAGTTTTGGTAAAAATTCTCCACATCGAATTAAACTTCTCCGAATTAATTCAAATCATCGAGAGAGCGAATTATAAGGCGAAACCGAAGTTTCAATCCTTGTTTAGGACAATGTCTTGGTCCGTTTGCTAAACTCCTAGAAAAGCATGGTATTTGTGCTCAATACACAACGTCAGGAATGCCTCAGCAAAATGGAGTAGTTGAACGGCGTAATCGTATTCTGATGGAAATGGTTAGGAGGATGCTAAGTAATTCTACATTGCCTAAGTCATTGTGGATGGAAGCATTAAAGACTGCTACATACTTATTGAATAGGGTTCCTAGCAAGTTAGTTCCTAAAACTCCACTTAAGTTATGGACTAGTAGGAAACCTAGCTTAAGGCATCTTTATATTTGGGGATGTCCAGCAGAGGCTAGAATTTATAATCCACGAGAAAGTAAATTGGATTTTAGAACGACCGGCGGTTTCTTTTTTGGTTATCCTGCAAAATCCAAAGGCTATAGAATTTACTGTTCTAACCATAGTAAAAGAATCGTAGAAACTGGAAATGCAAAATTTATTGAGAATGGTGAAATAGTGGAAGTGCTATGCCACAAAATGTGGATATTCAAGAAAGGACCACGTTCCTATACCCATTACTTCTAAAAACGATGGAAATTCCTCTGATATAATCGACACCAATGAGACAGAAGCAATTTGCTAAGCTTTACACCCATCCCGAGGTATCATTTCTAATACATCCGTGGGGCAGGCTCGTACACATTGAGTACACCCTATACATATATCATATATCTTTACTGAATGTGACATTGGATCTATCAATTTTTTGAACGTCAGAGATTTTCAATCTAGTAAAGTAAAAGTAGTAAAGAAATCATATATTTAAAACACTAGACGAATCAATGATTTACCAGAATTGTTTTGGAATCAATCTATTTCTAGATTTGTCCATGAGAAGAAAAAGAGCCAAGATACTTTGATTTCTTGTGTTTTAGCAAATAGAGTCATATGTTTTTTCTGTCATACATTTGAATTGGTGAATACTCCATTATTTATATAGAAATATAATATTTTTTCTATATAAATAATATATATATATATATATGATTACCACTATATATTCAACAAATTAGATTGATTGATACGAACTGATCTTCGGTTACGATGAATTGATGAAACAATAGCTAATCCAATAGTTGCTTGGTAATTTGCAATAGCTATAACAAAAATGGAGAAAATGTCTCCTTTTAATTGGCGATTATCAAACAAATTTGAAAATGTTACGAAATTCATATTAACCGCGTTCAGTATAAGTTCAAGACGCATAAGTGCTCTAACCATATTTCGCCTTGTAATCAATCCATATATACCGATCGAAAATAAATAGGCACTCAAAACAAGTACATGTTCGAGCAGCATTGACTGACTCCTGACCAATCTCGATTCCTTTCAATATGAACAACAATTCCCGCGATTCGATTGACTAGAATATTCTGAACCATTCATAAACATCACATCAAATATGATTAAGACATTTATGGCTCCCACATAAATAAGGAGCTGTGCGGCAGCCACAAAATGGGAGTTCGCTAGAATATAGAATAAAGATATACAAACAAGAACCAATCCCAATGAAAAGGCAGACTAAATAGGATTGGTAAATAATACCACTCCCAGACCCCCTATTATAAGACCCGATCCCAAAAATACTAAAAGAAAATCATGTATTGGTCCAGGTAAATCCATTATATGTAAAATAAGAGATAAAAAGTCAAAATGTTCCATGACCTTATTGACTAGACCACGAAAAATGAAATTACCCTATCTATTTCTATATTTTTTTTATATGTTATGCAATGCTCCTAATTGAATTAAACCCTAATGGAGTGGGCGGGGATTGTTCTAGATACACTTATTAATTGAATCTCATTTATCTATCCAAAAGATTAGTTAGAAATTTTATTTCTATTACTATTATATTAGAATTATATAAATTTTGATATATTTCTATTCTATAGAATAATAATATATAAATAGAAGTATCATTCTATTTATATTCAAACTCAAATATTTTTTTATTATTTTATTAGATTTTCAATTAGACATTCCTAATAAAGTTATACATTATTAGACATTTAATACATTTCGTTTTAATTATTAATTTGAATTTTGATATATATTTTGAAACCATCAAGGGTATATGAATGAATTTTCAATCCAAAGCAAACAGTAACTTCCACAAAATCATAGTTAGGATTTTGAGTTATTTCCGAAGCACAATGAAATGACAAAAACTTCGCTCCTTTAGATCACAATTGAATCTTAAGAATTGGTAATTGTTTTTGAATCAAGGGATTTACTCGTGACTTTGTTTATTTGAGTAGAACTCATAATTGGGGAAATGGCGTAATCCTCAATTACTGACATTGGTAACTTTGCCCCAAAGCAATTTGATTATAAAGCCAATTCATGACGATCATAAGTAGAAAGTTCATATTCTTCATCATTGATAAACGAGTTAGTTGGACAATACTCGACGCCTTGATTACCACAAAATATACTGATTCCGAAATCAATACGTAATTAAGCAATCGTTTCTTTCGAATATCAGTTTCCAGTTTCCAATCAACAACGGGTAGATCCATAGGGCACACACGAACACATACTTCATAAACAATACATTTATCAAATTCAATGTGGATTCGACCTCGGAAACGCTCAGATGTGATCAACTTTTCATAAGGATATTGAATAGTTACGGGTAAACGATTAGTGTAGGATAAGGTAATCATGAAACTTTGACCGATGTACCTTGCAGCTCATACTGTTTGTTGACCATAATTCATGAAACCAATTACCATAGGAACCATAGCATGAATATCTATAAATTATTTCATGTTTCTGTCTCTTGCTTGAACGAAGTTATGAATCTAGAATATCGTATGCCTTTACAGTGAAAGGAGTTGGGAAAAAGTTGTCAATAATAGATTACCTAAAGAGATAGGTAAAAGAAATTTCCACCCAAGATTTAATAGTTGGTCTATTCTCATCCTAGGTAAAGCCCATCTTGTTGTGATAGGAATGAACAGAAACAAATAAGCTTTGGCTAATGTAACAAATATACCAATTTTTGTTCCAAAAACTCCACCCACTTCATTTATTCCAATAAGCTCAGGAATGGATGTGTATGGAAGAGAGAGATTCCAACCGCCCAAGTAAAGATGTAGACAAACCGCAAGAAATAGCATTAAGAAGGTCTGAAAGATCGAAAAAACCAACTATTCCAAATGATTTTGTGGTATATCTGCAAGAAACTGATTATGATATAGGAACTACTAATGATCCAGTTTCTTACTCAAAAGCCATAAATAACGTTGATTCTGGTAAATGGATCGATGCTATGAAAGATGAGTTGAACTCGATGACTCAAAATGAAGTCTGGGATCTCGTTAAATTGTCAAATGGTTGTAAGAAAGTCAGGTGTAAATGGGTCTTTAAGACCAAACGCGACTCCAGTGGCAATATTGAGAGATATAAAGCTAGACTTGTCACCAAAGGTTTTACTCAGAAATATGGTATTGATTTTACACAAACTTTCTCTCCAATTTCTAAGAAAGATTCTTTCATAATCATTATAGCATTGGTGACTAATTTTGACTTAGAGTTACACCAAATGGATGTAAAGACAGCTTTTCTAAACGGGAGTTTAGATGAAGAAGTTTACGTGGATCAGCCTGAAGGACTTAAGATTGCTGGTACTAAACATATGGTATGCAAACTTAAGAAATCAATATATGGACTTAAGCAAGCTTCCTGACAGTGGTATCTCTAGTTTAATGATGCCATAACCTCTTTTGGTTTTAAGGAAAACATCGTTGATCGATGTATATATCTTAAGGTTAGTGGGAGTAAGTTCATATTTTTGATATTATATGTTGATGATATTTTGCTTGCCACTAATGATCTTGGTCTTTTATTTGATACTAAGAACTTTTTTCTCAAAGAACTTTGAAATGAAAGATATGGGTGAGGCTCGCTACGTGATAGGTATCGAGATCTCTCGAGATCAATCACGTGGATTATTAGGATTGCCTCAAAAAGCCTACATAGAAAAAGTTCTTGAGAGATTTAATATGGATAAATATTCAGCCAGCGTAGCTCCTATTTAGAAGGAGACAAGTTTAGTCTTATGCAATGTCCAAAGACTGTATGGGAACGTCAGCAAATGGAAACGATTCCTTATGCTTTTGTTGAAGGAAGCATAATGTATGCACAAACATGCACTAGACCAGATATCAGCTATGCAGTGGGTATGCTTGGAGATACCAAAGTAATCCTAGCATGGGTCACTAGAAAGCTGCGAAGAAAGTGTTACGGTACTTACAAAGAACAAAAGACTACATGCTCACATATAGAAAGTCTGAACATTTAGAAGTCCTCGTCTATTCAGATTCGGACTTTGTTAGATGTCTTGATAGAAGAAACTCTACTTTTGGATGTGTTTCTCTTAGCTGAGGGAGCAATTTCCTGGTAAAGTGCAAAGCAGACTATTACTGCTACATCCACTATGAAAGTTGAGTTTGTGGTTTGTTTTGAGGTCACAAATCAAGGTTTATGGTTAAATAACTTCATTTCAGGTCTTGGTATTGTTAACACAATTTCCAAGCCTTTGAAGATTTATTATGATAACACGGCTGCAATATTTTTCTACAAGAATGATAGATACTCTACTAGTGCAAAACACTTGGAGAAAAAATACTTTGCAGTGAAAGAAGGAAGTTCGGAAAGGGAAAGTTTCTTTAGAGCATATAAGCACGGATCTTATAATTGCAGACCCATTAACGAAAAGAATGCTGAAATTCATTTAAGGAACATGTTCAAAGAATGGGTCTAAATTAATTAATGATGTTTTTCTGAGTAATGTTGGATCTGTTTACGTACATTTACTGTATGAGATATCTCATTAAATTAAAGTATGCTTATATATTAATTCTTGATATTACAATTAATTTATGTACATATTATGATTTGAATTGTCACAATCGGGAAAGTCTTAGAAACGGACATAATGTTTAAAATTATGTATTGTAATTAAATATGTAACTTATGTTGTAGTACATGGAAGGAAATATGTCTTATATTGATATATAACCACTATGACTCACAATAGTGAATTATTTAATTATAATTTTATGATAATCATATATAATGGCCACCATTTAAGTATTTGACATTGATATGTGCACATTATGTTAATCTTTATCAAAATTATAATTGAGTGGTCATGTGGGAAAGTGGGAGATAATCTATCATATTAGTGTCACACATAATAGAAATGATAATCATGTGGTCCAAGTGGGAGAATGTTAGTGTTTTCAAAATTATGTGTCTCACCCACATGACTATTTATGTGTAATTCAAATGGTTACTTGAATAAGCTCCTTTTTTATGGGAAATAGGAGTTATAAAATGGGATATGGAGGGTAATTGTGTAACCGCTCTAGCCATTATCACCCACCATCAATTATCCTTAATTACGTTATGTATCTCCAGCCTATAAAAGGGGAAGCTATCCCATCGTAGTGTATCCTAAAAGTCCTAAGGTTAAGGAGAGCGAAAAGTTGGTTGAAGTCTCAAGATATAGCTAATGGACACTCTATGTAAGTATTTGTTATTTTGTTGATTGTGTTAATGTGAAATCATATTTGTTGAAGAACTTGGAATTATGTTTGCTTTATGAAAGTTTTACATTTGCAAGTGAGAATCCCCATATAGTCAGGCACCAAAGGTGAAGTGAAAAGGAAACAACCTAGGCAGCTTTAAGGTCATTCAAGATTAGACAAAGGAATAAAATGTCAAAGCAAATGTGTTGAAATTCTCATATTGTGGAAACTGAGATCTTAGCAAGGAAACAATTTGAAAAGACAATGCAGTTAGCGGTTGCTCACTAGAAAACAAAGCGGAAGTTATACAACATTGAAGTGGCACTTAATTTCAAATGTCGTGGTCTATGGTTTTATAACAAATGGAGCTTTATAACATCCAACAACTTGATAAGATCAAAGATGCATAGTTTCATGTAATAATCCTATTCTGCCTAGTGTGCATACAACACGGCTTCTTTCATTCAGCTCAATCTCTCTCAAGAAATAAATGAATATAGTAGTGTTGAGACAGAACCATGGGTCGTTCAAAGATGATGCTAAACAAGAATAAAAGGACAAAACAAGATGTGCACGGACACAAATTGTCAGTATGTCAATGCATAAATAAGAACAATTTTGGTTTTCCATATAATCTATAATGTGAAAGATGTAGGCTGTAAATTCTCGGTGCATCAATTGGACAGCAAAGTCAGACTCTTTTATCCTTTTTCCTAACTCTATGTCCAACATACCACAGTTTGAACTTGTCTTCAATACCAATATAAAAATAAAATAAAAATGAAAAATAAAAAAGACAATTTTTTTCTGTTTTGACTGATGCCACATCCTTTTCTTCATTTACTCACTTATTATAAGAGAGCCAGTGAGCCACTTTATTCAGACTTCAGAAAGGATGAAGGCAAAGGAGGCCTATGCATAAAAACAAAAAGAAAATTTATTCTCTGGATAGCCGTCAAGCGAAACAGTTTCTAAAATAATATTAGTATTCTCTCTTTTCCTTTGGGTAAGAGACATCATATAGAAATAAAAGAATAGACATAAGAGGTGGAAGAATTACCACAACGCTAATTAAAAAAGAGACCAACTCTACAAAGATATAAAAAAGGAATATTGCAGAAAAGCTTCTCAATACTCAATAGACAGCAAAACCATGATCCTAACATAATTAACCCACACAGAAATTCCACATCATTTTCTCGTTCCAAAGACCACTGCTCCTTTTGATCCATAAAGACACAAAATAGATTTTACCATTATATTAAATTAATTATTAATTTTCAAAGTAAATTTGTCTAATCCTAATCAAAGTAATAAGTAGAGACTGTGTCCACAAGGACTTTTCTATCATCCTTTATTCCGTCCAGCCTAATGTCTAGTCGTATCAGCATATCGACATCATTAAACTTGTGAACTTCAACTTCAATTTTGTGCTAACATAATTGTTATGAGCATATCTTACCAAAAAATTTATTATCAAGAAACAGACTGAGATTATAACTTCTTTGGCAAAAGAGAAAAGCTAGGCATACTAGATGCATTCTATATTCCCAAGGATGTGCTCCAGTTAAATGCCAAATTGCGGAGGGATCTTGGTACCATTCAGCCATTACTTACATAAAAATCCCTCAAAATGCTTTTGAATGAGTTCAATCAACATCCATCTGTTCAATGTAATGAGACGGCACAAACTACAAATCAGAGAACAATAATTTCCATATGAGAACAACACTCAGCATCCTATAATCTATATGTGTACTGAAATGTAAGCTTATAAAACCAATCTTATCATAGTTTAACAACCTGCATTACTCGCAAAAATTGGATTGCTTAGGCAGAAGAGAAATGGATGACTAGAAATGAATTTTACATCATGACTAAAAGATTAATCTTCAAAAGCATATGAACTCCTTGAAAAATTGTGTCTATCACAATAAACTGCGATTTCCTGATCAATCGGTGCGAAACTAGAGGTCAAAAACTCTAAATCTCCGAATCCATAATAAAATAAGCACAATTCAGAGGAACAAAAAAAATATACTAAAAGATAAATTACTTACCAAAACAAATGCAAACAGGAAAACAGAGTAAACTTAAAGATAAAATATTACCTCTCCTATTCTCCCATTCCCACGATTTTCTTTAAAAGTGAGAGTGATGAGGCTTCCCAGATATATCTCTGTCTCATACCAATATGGAAGACCATGAATCGAAATGTTCCTAACCCTACCATCTTTAGGGTCGTATAAAATTAAATGTTCACCATCCTTATCGAGCAGTATCTCACCATTCTTTGAAATGCACAAGGGTTTTATATACCCAAGAAACTGATTATAAGTAGGTTGTCCAATCAAAAACAATCTCGTCCAGGATTCCCCCACACCATAACGTTTCATCACCCAAACCTCAAGATGCAATTTACAATGGCGAAGTATACAAAGACAACCTGCCAACACCGCCACATTCACTTGTCCCTTCCCATCCTCAAATTCGGGGAGCGGCACCTCTCGAAACACCTCATCTCCAATATCAAACGAAATGATCAAACTCGATTCATCCAATGCATTACAACGAGTCGCCACCCAATGAAGAGCTCCATTCAAAAGTCTCCCAGCTCTATAATAACTCTCATAAGGTATGTCCGGAATTACTTTCCATGAATTCAAACTCAACAAATACACTTTGACTTCCGAGTGCCGAACATCATCGTCATCATCATAAGAATAAACCCTAACCACCTTATAATCATCAGTGATCGGATCATAACCAAACCCATACACAATAGAAAAATTAGAACCCGAAAACTCAACAGGGATTTCGGGCAATTTCTTGTGCTCCCTGGTTGAGGGGTTCCAAAGCCATATCACCTCTTTATCTGACTTGATGCATACCAATCCATTACAAGAACCCAAGATTTCGGCACCCCTAATGGGAGCTTCAAATGGGTGGTGGAGATTGACAATCTGATCACACACTTCGTTGTTGTCTACTGAGCAGATGAAGTCAGACTTAAGCATGATCTTTATATTGTTATTAAGATTAGCTTGGTTGAGATGAGTTTTGATGAAATTAGGATCAGTGATTAATTTGTGCCAAGACTTGGAGACGCACCTAAATCGCAGAAGAGACTTGACCGGCAACCTCGAGAGTATGCCCTCGATGATCTCCTGAGGCAGACTCGACATCACATCATCTGATCGGGCTACCCAGCATACTTACTGAAGAACAAAAGGGAAAGTAAGTTGTTTTGGTAAAACAAGTCAAGAAGAAGCGGTGATGAAGTGCCGATAAATTATTCTGAAATATATTCCATTTGTTGCTGAATAAATTAAAGCTGGTGAAGTGCAGCGACGGCCAGTATCAACTGCCAATGTTTAGTTGCCAAGTTGACAAGGCACCGCTAGGCTTGTGGCCCGTCAAGTAAAGTTTCCCAGTCCAGCCCAATTGTCTGTTTGAAATGGGTCATTCGTTGGTGGTCCATGAATCTCTCTAATACTAATATTATCTCCACTTTTATTTTCAACTCATATGTGAGGTTTTACTTCAAAAAAGTCTTCATACTATTTGAAGAGAAATCCACACTTATGTACTTTTAGTATGGAGCAAGGATTGAAACTTTTCGCCTTATAATTCGCACTTTTCATGATTGGAATTAATTCGTAGAAGTTTAATTTGACGTGAAGAATTTTGGTAAAAACTCGCTAACTTAGAGAAGTTTAAGAAATTTTTATTTAAATGGTTAATAAACTAAAACTCATTTTATGAGATGTCAAAACAAGCATAATTATGCATTTATACCTAAAAAAATTACAATTTAATGGTTTCAAGTCAATTTTATTGGCATTAGTCATGCATACTGTGTATGGTAGATCACTTTATAGTGATAATAATTACACTTAATTTGATTCTCTAACCATTTATTAATTGCACATTCACATAAGTAAAATTAAAATTATGAAACATGTTTTTTTATATGGGTCAGTATTTAAAGCAAAAGAAAATATCCACTTTTTGACATTATGCATCGATTAAAAAACTACAAAACGTTGTAGAGATGTGTGTGCGAAAGTGAATCTCGATGCATACTGATGCAAAATCAATGGATCACGTGATTGGTGTAATGACGTGTGTACAAAAGTGGGTCACTCTCAAATTCTCAATAACCACCAAAAACCAACATCAATTACAACCATCAACCCTTCCGTCTCCTACACACTTATTTGATTTTTTTTACCAAAAAGTTTGCAATTTCTCCTTGTTTTTAGCAATCAATATCAATTTATATCAATGTTGTTGATTTTTAACATAAACTTTGGAGAAGTTTTGTAATTTTTAAACTACCCGTGAACTTCGCTTCAATCCCTTCAACTTCGATAAACTTCGCCTAAACTTCGGCTAATTTTATCGAATTTCCGTTCCTTGATATGGAGTCACACTTAATTGGTGTAGGACTGATATTTCGATTCACACGTCTCCAACATTATTTCCACAATTTTTATATTTTGTATTAAAAATGGTTTTGTAACTCAAATTTTTACATGTCATTTCCATGTGAAAATTAATGTGACTCTTGATGACTACGTGCGAAAATGACGCGTGAACTTAAAGTTAGATTTGCACGACTCAAATTGAGGGCCGCTAAGGGCACCCCACCATTTAATGAAGGCACCCAAAGTTTTTGTAAAAAATTCATCAAGTGGAAAAGACCATTTTGCCCTTGTATATATATTGATTCAAACCCCACAAATCATTTTGACAAAGAAAAAGGGCACCCCACCACCAAGCTTGAACCACAAAGCCACATTCCGTTTGGCGGCGTTTATCGATTCTTGCGGATTGACATCATCCGAAACGACGATGTAACAATGTTTGACAACCATATGATGGTTTCTTAGAACTGTTTAGTTGGGTAAAAGCGTGAAAATGATGATTTGTTTGTCAACGTAGGGTTTGGTAATTTCCTCAAATCCGAACTTGTTTCCACTATATAATGGAGGATTGTCTTGCTACGGTGCAAGAGGAGGTTGAACTTGAGGTAATTTTGCGAATTTATTGTGTTTTTTATGAGGTTATCCGAAGTTTCGTCGATGTGCGCGATTGTTTCGGCCTCGCGACCGAGAGATATATTGAAATGTCTCGATCATAGAGGACCGAGCCTACTTTAACCCTCTCGCCGGTGTACAACCGAGAGTAGGAGAAAATTCTCGGTTGTACACCACCGACGCCACATTACCTATCACTAATTGTAGCTCTCGTCATGTCTCGGCCGAGATAATCAAGTATTCTCGGCCATGCGTAAATCGAGACACTTGTGAACTCTTCCGCCTTCGTGGCGAGACTGCGAGTTCCCAAAAATTTAGCTTCTGTCTCGGCCATGCTTGGCGAGACAGTCTAATCTGATCTCGGCTTTGTGTGGCGAGAACCGGATTTTCTAATTTTTTTACCATTCTACAAACCGCCACACACACATTACAACTACTCTACCAAATCTAACTTAATTATACTATAAACGTAACTTCAAACGATCGATTTCGCGCAAAATCTGTGTGTTCGACGATCTTCAACCGAGCCCTAATTTGGAGACGAAATCGGCTCACACCCCGACCCTACAAACTGCAAAAAACTCATACAACGAAGGAGAAACACAAGGGGAGACACGGGAAACACGATTTCGGGGATCCCTCTCACAGGTCGGTTCAAAAGAAATGGATTCTTCCACAAGATTTCAGTGAAGGTGGTGGTGGGGGTGGTGGGTGCGAGAGCTTTTTGCACGAGGGGTATTTTGGGTATTTCGGGTCTAATTTTTTGGTGCCCCAGGTAAATTGATTTGTGCCCACATTAACTGGGTGCCTTCATGAAAAGGTGGGGTGCCCTTAGCGGCACTCCTCAAATTACTATCACCGCACCTATTTTCTACTCTGGTTTGTGATTTTTTTGTTTTTGAAATTAAAACCTTTGTTTGTGATTTTACTACTCAATTTTATAAAAGATTATAAAGGTTAGGGCTTTAGAGATATAAGCCACCCCATCACCTATATATTTAGAATTCCTATATTGTTTCATGTTTAAAAAAAGAAATAAAAAAGGAACGGCTGGCACGACATTAAGAGTGAAAAGAGTACTTAACAAAAATATATAAAAAAAAAGTGAAAAGATGAAAACTAACAAGGGTCTATTCAATTGAGATTTTAATAAACTTTTGGTTACTTTTATAAGTAGATGACTTTTATGAAGTTTATAGATTTTAGTAAACTTTTATAGACTTTGATAAACTTTTATGCAGACTTCATTTTGATGACTTTTATTAACATTTAAGATTTTCAGTGACTATTGTGAACTTTTTAAACACGATTTTGATTTATATTAGTAGATTTTTATGATTTTTATAATGAAACAAATATTTTGCACTTTATTATAAAAAATTAGATAAATAATTATATTTCTTTTTCTTAAGAACTATTACTAATTTTTTTAATAAAAAAATCATATAGATATATTAATGAATTACGATCAAGGTAGTAGGATAAAAAATAAGTAAGTAAATATCAACATAATAAATAAGCAAGTAAATCATCTTATAGTGGCAGAAAATAACCAAATAAGATCATAGCAAATGTTGGTGTAAAAACTTTGCACTTTAGGAAAAAAAACATTATATTTTTTTCCTTAAGAATGATAGTTTAAGTTTTTAAAAATGCACTTTTTGCATTTAAAAAAAATATACAATTACTTTCTCCAAAAAGAATAATATTACACTTTTTGAGATTATAATAATACACTAATAAACGAAACTTCATTGTAAAAAAAAATAAAAAAAACTCATAAAAATGTACAGTGATGCAAGAATGAGATCTTCTTAATAATGTCATCATTTTCATTTTCATCAACATAGATATTAGAGTATAATGAGTGTGCAATGAAATCCATGAGTTGTGTTGTGATTGGAGAAGTTGATAAAAACAATTGATAGGAAAAGACCTTCTGAACAATAAAGTATTTTTTAAAGAATGGAACCAACAAAAATTAGAAGTTTCTAACAGTTTCTAGGTTGAGGTGAGGAGAAGTTGAAGATTTCTTTATGTGTATTTTTATACAAAAAGTTTATAAAAGTCGAGATTTGTAACCAATCCACAAAAGTCACCTAAAATTGAATACATCTTACTTTTATAAACTCGCTAAAAGTTTTAATTGAATACACATAAACTTTTTTAGTCATTAAAAGTAACCGAAAGTTCATTAAAATCTCAATTAAATACACCCCTGTAAATGTAAATTGAAATTATCACTAAATTTTAGCAAATTGTTTATTACAGCATCGATTGTATTACCGATGATACTGAAAAAGGGGAATAAGGTCTTTGTCTTACCTAATAGCAATGTCTTTCTAAAAGGGAGTGGCTACCGTGTAGCACATGTACCCCACTTTTTTGAATTTCCCAATTTTGTTAAATTTACCCATTACTCAAGCATATTTCGATTTTGAATTTCAATTGCTAAATATACCCTTTTTATTTTGAAATCCTCACAATACCCTCGCTCACCACATCGCCCGCACCCCCTCCCCATCACCCCTTAATCCTCTCAATTTCTTGATTTTTGCCTACTGTGTAGCACATGTACTAAGTCGGTATTGTTGTAGAAAAGCTTTTTCGTCTAACAAGATCGAATTTGATCTCGCCGATGCCCTAGAAGTGAGGAAGTGTTGCTCGAGGGTCTCGGTCACATAGGGTCGAGACCTCTTTAAACCGACCTCTGTCGAGACTTCTTTAAAGGTCTCAGTGTGAGTAGAGGTCTCAATCGGCTCCCACCGAGACATTTGAAGAGTTCTCAGTCGTCCCCCACCGAGACTTTTGAAAATTTAATAAGTCAATAATTAGACAGTGTTTTATAGTATAGTTTAGGTGATTTTAGGTGTAAAAGGCTATATCATACTGAATTTTCTCTTGTTTTTGTGATTTCAGGTTATATTAAGGTTATATGAAGAAATTGAAGAAAAAAAAAAGTAAAGTAAAGAATTCAGTCAATTGAAGAATGTCACAGCGATTCCACTAGGATTAAAGAAATACACTAGGATTCGCTACATAAACCGGCAGCAGAGAAGTCCAACGATTCAACAACAATTCAAGAAATGAACTAGGATTCGCTACACAAATCAATGGACCACATAGACTTATCTCCACCGATTTAGCTGGGAAGGAGGATTCGATCAAGATTCGTTGATGTCAACCACAAGAATAATGGATTAAAACAAGGAATTTAAGTTCAATTGGGATGTGTACATTATAGGATATTATATATATGACCTTAGGGTTTCGGAATTAAATGCCCTTGATTGCTCTTGGAGCCCTTTTATTATTTTTTGGCCACCACTCTTACTTTTTAGGCTATTTTCAATTAGGTTTAGTTTAGTTTTATTATTCTCGCTTTTGAAGATTCTTTGGAGATTCAAATTTTTTATTTTTATTTTTAGAAAAAGACTATATGTATTAAGGTAATATTATAAGTAGTTACAAATTTAGATGGTAAAAGTGATAAAGAACGAGGAGTCCTCATATCGACTCATATAAACTGGAGAATTACAATTCATATACACAAATTTTAAACCCACAAAACACTCCAATCACGGGTTAGATTGGAAAAAGATATGCCTTTTCCCCATTTGGAATGTGCAATCCAAATTGATGCAAGATTTCTCGCTTGTTCCCAAATGGTGAACCAATCTAACTCTTTGTTTTCATAAAGTCTTCAATTTCTCTCCAATCAAAGTGACTAACAAGTAGTGAAAAACACCATCTTGAATATCTATTTGTTTCTTCTAATAAGGTTCGATGAAGGATACTTAAAGAGTTCATGATCATGTAAAAAGATAACCCGCCCACTAGTGAAAGAGCGCCACTGCTGCCATACATTAGATGAGAAAGAACACCTTCCAAACACGTGATTGACGCCTTTCAGCATTTGTGACACAGACTGCAACAGTGAGGATATATATAAAGGTAGGGGTTCCTCCTTTACAACAAATCATAGGTATTGAGCTTCCTTAATGTTGCTAGCTAACCAAAGAATTTAATTTTGGAGGCTACAAGTGTTTTCCAAAAAATTCATTAAATTGAAAAATGGGCCATAATGTATTGTCAATAAGTATAGAGATGAATGATTTACATGAAAAGTGGCATGCCACTTCCTCTTTCCATGTAATTTTATCATCTTTGAAAGCCATTATGGATATAATATTGGTAAGGCGCATCAAGAAAGCATTTATAGACCCCTCCCCATTCCTAGTGAGAGACTTACAGAATTTGAAATCCCAAGTTGGAGAAAAGGTTGAATCATGAGTGTAATTAGTGATGAAGGATGAAATAGGTAGGTTGTGTCCGGTCGAGATGGAGTACAAAGATGGAAAGTCATTAGCAAAACTGGAGTTGCCACA
Source organism: Stephania cephalantha (assembly GCA_039657325.1). Taxonomy (NCBI): domain Eukaryota; kingdom Viridiplantae; phylum Streptophyta; class Magnoliopsida; order Ranunculales; family Menispermaceae; genus Stephania; species Stephania cephalantha. Next base: position 25,538,874 of record CM077570.1, on the reverse strand, counting down.
CCATACATCTTCCCAAAAGCGGATAACATTACCATTCTCAACTTTTAGGGATACATGAGGTAGAAAAATTGGATAAAGGGTTGTGATGGATTTCCATGGGTTTCGATAAGACACTCTATTTGCCACTTTAGAATTCCCCCTGTTGTCCTCCACTCCATATTTACTGATTATCACCTTTCCCCACAAGGAATCTTTTTCTCCATAAAATCTCCACAACCATTTTTCAAGCAAAGCCTCATTCTTCCTCACTATGTTCACTATATCCAACCCTTCTTTTGACTTTGGTTTCTGAACTTACTGCCAACTCATTAAATGATTTTCGTTATTCATATATATAGATATCCATAATAAGTCACACATCATTCTTTCGATCTCCTTGGCAACCTTACTTAGAACTTTAAAAAAAGATAGATAGTATGTTGTTATTGCCGAGAGCACTGATTTAATCAACACCAACCACCCACCTTTAGAGAGAAAAGCTTTCTTCCATCCTGTCAACCTCTTTGATATTTTAGATAACACCCGTTCCCAGAAGTTAAACTTTTACGGATTCCCACCAAGAGGAAGGCCGAGGTAAGTCATGGGCCAAGTAACATTCAGACAGCCCAGTGAAGTAGATAAAGCTTGCAACCTCGTTTCTTCCACATTTATACCACAAATTTGAGTCTTGGTCATATTAACTCTCAACCTTGATACCTAGCAAAATTTCTCAATCAACCTCATAGTCCGCATCACATTGTTTCCATCTTCTTCAAGTAACATTAAAGTGTCATATGCGAACTGCAAGTGTGAAACCACCATTTTATCCCTATCCACTTCAATTAGTAATTGTGATATTTGGGCCTGATGAAGCATTCTTCCATTTACATTCACTACTATAGTCTGGAGAAGTTGGTCGAAGACTGACATCCTTGTATCCATGATCTCCACTTTGATCTGAATCCCTTCTTTTCGAGGGCGTAATCTAGGAAGCTCCAATTGACCATGTCATACACTTTGGCAAAGTCTAGCTTGACAATAACTCATTTCTTCTTGCGAGATTTGTAGTCCTCTACCACTTCATTCTCTACCAAGACTGCATCTAATATACTTTTATTTTTCATAAAGGCAAATTATGACTCATCAATTGTCATATGGAGAACATTGCACAATCTATTTGCCAACACTTTTGAAATGATCTTGTACAAGCTTGTGATTAGGCTAATGGGTCGAGAATCTCCCACTTTCAACGAATTTATCTTTTTAGGTATGAGGCATATATATGTCTCATTTGTACATGCATTAATAATACCATTTTCGTGGAACTCCTTCATAACCTTCAGGATGTCATCTTTCATTATCTCTCAAGTTTTTTGATAAAAAAGCATAGAGAAACCATCGGAGCATGGGGCTTTCCTTCCTTCACACTTAAAAATTGATGCATTGACTTCCTCAATAGTGAACCTTTGTTCCATAACAACTGATACTTCAGTTGGAATGACTTTCCATAGTATGTTTTATTTATCGAATCACCTCGGTTTCAACTGTATTTAGCTTCTCATTAAACCCAATAATTTCCTTCACCATCTCCTCCACTTTCGCAATTGATAAACCATCCCTTTTCTCAATCTTTAATATTACACCCTTTGATCGGCGGTATGAAAGCATCCTGTGAAAAAAAAATTGAGTTCGCATCGCCTTTTTTTCAACCACTTTATCTTCGGTTTTTAGATAACCAACCTTTCTTTTTGAAGACATACTTCAAGTAATTCTAAGTTTGTCTATTTCCTCGCCCACTCTTGTTGGTTATTCCATTCGTTGCTATCCTCCAAACTGTCTATATCAACAATCAGACCTTCAAGCTCTTTTTTCTTGAGCTTAATAGAGCCAAATGACGTCTTGTTCCACTCCTTAAACACTTCTTTCATTCCCTTCAATTTCTGCATAAAACTATATCCCACCCATCCTAGTGGATTCAGAGTCACCCACCTATCATGTACCATCTTCTTGAAATCTTTGTAGCTTGCCCAAATGTTCTCGAATCGAAAAGGGGGATGGCCCCATACTGGTTTAGTCGTATCAATGACTATGTGACAATGATTAGATGTTATTCTTGGAAGTGCTTCATGTCGGCTATATGGTTGATCTCCCTACACCCTTCAAAAAACAAGAAGCTATCAAGCCTGCAGCAAATCAGATTAACACGAAAGTTTGACCAAGTGAATTGTGTGTTATGTAATGGAGGATCATAAAGTTCAAGTTCATTAATGAGGGCATCAAACATGTGCATACTAGACGTGAGTCTAGTGTTGCCACACTTATCCTCTAATCGACGCACTGTGGTAAAGTCACCTCCAATAATCAAAATATCGCTCGAAACACCCTGAGATGGAAGGAATACCCATTCCTTAAATCTTGATCCCCATAACTTACCAATACCCCTCTTTGTCATTACTTCCTTCTTGGTTTCTTGGATTAAAATGATGTATGGTTTTGCCGAATTGATAACTCGCTTTATGATGATACATTTCTGTTTACCTAAAAAACCTCGCACGTTCCAAGATAGTAGCCTCATTGATTAACCTTTCTAACTTCCCTTTGACACAACTTGCCTTGCAATCTCGCTCTTTGGCTTGCCAAAAAACCTCCTAAAGTGCTATGTCTTCTATGCTTTTGCTTCCTTTTGAACTTAATCCCCATTTTTGGATAGGGAATATTGCCCTCTCTGTCCTCCAACTCTTCTCCTTGATGGCTATGCACATTAGAGTCGGTTTCGCATTCTGATTGCGCCTCAATATTTCCCATACCCCCGTTGCCTGACTCATGATTCTAGAGATTTATGAAAAAAACATGACCACTTGCAGGGATTTGTGGAATGCTTTTTCCATGTTCAAGTTCTAAAGTGGCATCTAAGTGTATCTCATCAGGTTGATTTACATTGAGGATAGCCGCATTGATGTCGGTTTGGGTTTAGTTTACTGGTTAGAGAGATAGATGGTTTTGAGTGGAAGAAGTAACATGAGTAGCACTAATATTGTTAGTGGAAACCACATGTAACTCCAAATTTAAAGAGTTTGTTTGGCATACCTCAATTGATGTGTAGTTGTACATACTTGATGTGTTTGGTGTTTCCCTAACTCCCTTTTGCGAGAACATTATTTCACTCACGTGATCCGACGTAGACGCACGTTGGTCACAATTTAGACACCAAACGTCCGAGCATTGCAGCACACCACTTGTTTTAGGTTTGGGCCTAGATTCTTGCCTAAATCATTAATCTTGGAATCACTTAGTTGTGTTGGGCGATTCACCTTAGTCAGTTGTGCTTTAACACTCTATTGTACCTCATGTGTATCCCTATGCAAGATCGAGGCATGTAGGTCATCCTTATATACAACATGAGATGTTTGGCTTTCTCGAGTGTCATATAGTGCGACTTTACCGTGTCTATGTAACAAATTCAACTTTTTCCCCTCCTGTCGTACCACATTATTTGGAAATAATGTATTTATAGTACTTGTACCTTGCCAGACATCAGATGAACGTGTCCTTCCTTCGACCTTCTGATCTACTCGAGATTCACATCAATCCATCTCCCATGGCCCCTTAGTTCGTGGGGAAGACAGCACACAAGCGCCGATGATGTTCTGGTCACTATTGGATCACCCAAGGGAATAGTCGAAAGGTGTTCCTCCAATAGGTAGTTTGCACGATTTCTGGAAGGAATACATTCTATCCGCCATTGACTTTGATCTTTGCATACTAAAGCCATTTGAAAATGCAAAATGTCTGTTGCAATGGCTCTGAGACCTCTATAAACATTGCCAATGGTGTTAAATGTGTCAATGTTCCAATACTCTAGTAGTATGCATTCTATAGCAATCCATTCATCTGAGCATTGAAAGTTTCTATTTGTCTACTGTGCCTCAATACTCCATTGATTAACTGCTAATGCTTCCCCTCTAAGTTCCTTCTCCATCACCCTCTGTATGGATTGAAGATGAAGTGCTGCTCTATCATCCCTAATGATATGGGTCGTGATGGTGCGACCTAAGTGTTTCGAAAGGTTTTCCTCCAATTTAGACCACCTAGTCCACGCATTTGTATGGTGAATCATCACCACTCTATGTGGATCAAATAGATTTGAGGACTTGGAGTTGCTATTATTGGTTTCATGATTTTCCACACGATGTTTGGTTATTCTCGGGAAACCTACAAAAGTGAGAATGGGAAGAGGAAAAGGAAATCCTATGGGTTGGATTGCTCGTGTGTCCACGGGACAAATGCTATTTGAAATGGATGGTGTGAGTTTGTCAAATGCTCGACAATCCGCTACATTAGCGGCGTATAAACCATGTTCGTCAACCAAGTTAACCCGGCATTCGTAGATCAATCAGTTCAATCGGTTACTTAACAAGCCCTTCTGTAACATAACTATCAACTGGCACTTTCATCGGGAAATATCAACCTTCTTTCAATTCAAAGAGCGCATTCGAGAACATCGGCCTAACCCTTGCGCAGAAAACTCTAGTGCGCTCATGCGCACTGGAGTTTTGAAGCTGGACATACCATCGTCCCTTGTGTATGGTCATGCAGATTATTGGTAAGGTCGATCAAATAACCTCATTTTCATTTACTCTCATAAGCGGGTAAAAGAATGAAACCAACTTCTCCTCTGTCGATCCTTGAAATCTTTAGTCCCTCACCACGCTCATTGTCAAATGCCTTTACAGTTGACACGTTTTGGTTCCAATGAAAGTACCGTTTGAAGCCTTTCAAGGGTTGTGGTCTCTCAATCTCCTTAACCACTTCTTTAAGCCACTGCAGTGTTTCTACTTCGAGATCGATTGAGAATTCTTTCCCCTCCTTAATTCTGTTAGCCTTGCAGAAATACCTCCTACTCTCCATTTCAGAGATACTTTCTTCCACTTAACCTTCATTTGACATTGTGTGATGTCTTGACTAACCCTGTTCTCACTCGCACACACCACTCACCACACACCAAATGTAACAGCCTAAATTTAATTCACCGTTATTAATGATGTGGTTGCAGACGTGGCTGACAACTCAGACGCTCCGTGGGACCCACAGCTAGGCTAGTGCGAGTCTGGAGCTAGGTAAATAGTTATTTTGTGTACTCATTAGTCTAATTTGCGATGTTTACGTTGAAATAGCCTAAACGACATCGTAATGTGCGTTAATATATTGCATTTGACGTGCGAGACTGTGTGTTAAGTGTTCGCCTCGATATGCATGTCGACGAGGGTACCAGGTAGTCTAAAAGACTAAATATTAGGCCAGGGAAATAATACGCATATAAAATGAATAAAATGAGTTAAATAATAATATGTAATGCCTATTTGATGGTTAGGGACATGTTAGTACGCGTATGTCGCGGTTCGGGATGCGAAATCGGGCGTCGGAACACCCGAAAGACGACTTTTTAGGTTAAATACAAGGTCAAGTGTGCCATTGGTGTCACATTTGGAGTCATTAGAGGTTGGGAAATGGAGCAAATGGTGTTCATTGGATTGCCTTAAGATGTAAAAGTCACATTTGACTTTCATTCCACCACCTTTTCTCTCTCCTTATCTTCACATCTGAGAATTGAGACCAAGAAACAAGGGTTTTGGAGTTGGAAAATTGATTTGAGGAGCTTGGATTGTGGTTGAATCATCAAAGCAAGGTGAGATTCACAAACACCTCAACTTTCTTTATCTTTTGGTCAAAAATTTTGAGGTGTTGGTGTGAATCCAATAGGGATTGTTAAGTGATTGTTAAGTAGTTGTTTTGGTGGGTTTTAAGTGCTATGAAGTTAAGTAATATGTGTTGTGGTAGTTGTTGTTGTTGGTGGTGGTGTTGAGAACCCAAACTTTTCAACCAAACTGCTGTCCAGAACGCGATTAGCGCGCTAACGAGGTCATCTAGCGTGCTAGATGACAATTAGCGCGCTAGGCAAAAATATAGCATGCTAATGTTCTTTCCGACGAAGAACGTTTAGCTACCCAGGAATCTAGCGCGCTAATCCCTAGATCCAGCGCGCTAGATATTGCAGATTATGCACTATTTTTGCTAAGTGACATAAAATACATCCAATTGACTAAAAAACAATTATAAATGAAAATAGGTCATTTTGAGCGGTAATTTGGATATTTGGGATTCAACAGAGTCGGACCAGGGGTTATTTACCGGGATATGGAGTGCGGTTTGAGGTGTGTAGTATCCCAACTGAAATTTCTTGAGCAATAATTTATTTTTGCTGTTGAACTCATATTCTGTCTTTTAATACTCTATTCTTGATTTTGGTTTAACTGGACGGACGTTGAGGCTCTCCCTCCGTGCCATTTCTTTGTGTATGTCCACTAGGCCATATCACGTGTGCTAGGGATCTCGGTGAATAGGTCGACCCGAGAGTCGCATCAGGGCACGTGTGGGTGCGTCGTTAGTTCCACGCCAACCACCTAGCGAATCCAGATACTGGCCTTGCTTGAGTGCTACTCGCCGGTAGTAGTCTGTGGGGAGTCCGAAGTATGGCGCTAGTATGACCCTAAGCTCTAGGAACACACTTTGAGCTTGCACTATTATTTATCCATGCGATGATCACAATTGCCTGTATTTATTTCCGCATGTTTATTTAATAGTTTTGTTTAAATCCCAGTATTTACTTTCAGCATTGCTTACTTAATTTCCATGGGAATGTTCACTCTGGACTTGTCATCTGCCTTTTTTGTGATGGCTTGAGTGCAGATCCTGGTACAAGTCATGTCAATGGCAAGTTACCAGAATACCCGTGATTCAGAGATATTGAGACTGGCTTGTACGTTTGTATTATATATACATTGTTTTTATTTTGGGGATTTAGGATTGTTAGATACTTCAGGACTCTATACTTTTGATATTTTTGGTATATGATGATATCTGAGTTTTTCACACTAGGTATCAGAGTTAAATGCATGACTTTGATGATTCATATTTTAGATTTTCATGATAAAAGACTTCCGCTGTGATTTATTATGGTTTAAAACGACTTTAGCAGATGACTTGAGTTAAGTAACAATTTAAGTAGTAAATTGTTGTTTATTGTGGTTAATAATGATTAAATGATGGATAAGATAGCATGTGGGACACAACTGGCGCTGGTAGGCCAGGTTGTGGGATCACATTAGCCCCCGTGGCTGTCCATTTGGAAAATGGGCCGTTACATTTTGGTATCAGAGCAAGGTTGGTGAACCTCAAAGAATTAAAAATATACTCTGATACGGATACAATTGTGGTATATTTTGAGGATAAACCCGATGAATAAACTTTATATGTGGAAACCCAAGGGAATCGTCTAGAGTCATAGTTGGAAAGTGAGATGAGATGGGTAGAAATCAATGATATACGTATTATATTTTTGGTTATATATTACATACGATACATATATAAACTAAGGCTGATTAGATGCACATTCTTCGATGCAGATATCGATGGACGGACAGCCTTCAAATACTACTTTGCCTGAGGTCGGGGATACCAGTGATCCGATTAGGCTGACTTTGACGTTGGAGTCATTGGCGCAGACTATGGATGATAGATTCGCGTTCCTGATATACATGATGAGAGCTCGGGATGCTGGGGAAACTACTAAAACTCCTACTACCATTTTTGCTGCACCGATGACTACTACTTAGGCAGTTGTAGCTCCTACTACAGTGAGAGATCAGTGCGAGCGACGATATCGAGACATTACTCGAGAGGGCTGCGCCAGTAACGTTACCAGCGGATAATGCAGTGGTCATAACACCTGCGACTACTGAGCAGCCAGCAGTGGCGTCTATTTTGGGAGCCTGATGACACCTGAGGCTAAGAAGATGAATGACTTCATTAAGTTCTCGCCCAGATACCTTTATGGAATCGAAGACCCAGAGATAGCCGGGAGGTGGCTGTTATATCATGAGCGGCTACATGACTTGCTTTGGGTTGAAGAGATTGATCGGCCGAGTCTATCGAGTTTTTGCTTGAGAGCTGATGCAGCGGTATGGTGGACTACTTATATTGCGACTCATCCTGTTGTGACTACTTGAGCAGAATTCCGAGTGCTATTTATGGACAAGTATATACCTATGGAGGTCAGGGTCCGATTGAGGGAATAGTTTTTGTCATTAGTTCAGGGTGATATGTTTGTCACTATATACATGGAGAGGTATCGATATCTATTATCGGACTCTATGGACATAGTAGGTACAGATCGACTACAGATATATTATTTTGTCCGAGGTCTGGATGAGAAGATTGCGAGCACGATTGTATCTAGTGGAGTTCGTACACTGGCAGAGATTTACGACAGGTCCCTCGCATATGAGACATACCTGGTTTAGAGGGCGAGTCGATTAGCAATTCATTCAGCCATTGCGAGTCATCCGAGCTTCGGTTCTCTGTCGATCGAGACGAAATAAACGAGAGAGAGACCATGATCGACAGAGATGGGGCCAGAGACCTCGCCGAGATAGGGCCCAGACTACATCTTTTGGGGTTGCACAACCGGGCGGGGAGGCGACCAGACAGCTTGTTAAGGGTACGTTATCCGGTTGTGGTATTTCCATGCACGTTATGATGGATTTTGGTAGTACACTGTCTTTTATTTCTTGACGCATGGTAGGAGAGTTAGGGTTACATACACAGACCTTAGATACACATCTTGTTCTCAGTACTACAACTAGGGAGAAGATTTATCCTAACCGGATTTGCCAGAATTATATTGTGGAGATTGAGGGACATCAGCTACCAGCTGATTCGAGAGTGTTAGAGTATATGAAGTTTGACGCGATGTTTGGTATGGATTGGTTATCATCTTATCACGCATAGATCGACTGTTTCAGCAAGACTGGACGTTTGACATCGAGGGGATTCCAAAGTTCACATTTTTTCGGAGTTGCGACTGCATTACCTATCACTCGAGGCAAATTAGCTACATCGTAGGAGCTGGAGGCATACGCGGCTATGGTTGAGCCAGAGCTTAGGACGGTGATTAAGGTCGAGGATGTCCCTATTGTATGCGAGTTTCCAGATGTGTTCCCTAATGATTTGCCTGGATTGCCACCACCGAGAGCTGTTGAGTTTATCATTGAGCTGATTCTTGGGGACTCAGCCAATTTACAGCAGGCCATATAGGATGTCAGCATCGGAGCATGAGGAGTTGAGGACCCAGTTAGATGACTTATTGCATAAGGGTTTCATTCACCTTAGCATGTGACCTTGGGGAGCTCCAGTTCTTTTTGTGAAGAAAAAGGGCGGTTTGATGCGGATGTATGTGGACTACCGAAAGTTGAATCAGGTGACGATTCAGAATCGTTACCCACTTCCGAGTATTGATGACTTATTCGATCAATTGGCTAGGGCCAAGTTCTTCTCAAAGATCGACTTATGATCAGGATACCATCAGTTGAGGATTCGAGAGGAAGACGTAGAGAAGATCTCTTTTAGTACGCGTTACGGACTATTCGAGTTTACAGTCATGCCGTTTGGGCTGACTAACGCATTGGTGATCTTTATGGACTTGATGCACAGGGTGCTGAGGCCATTTCTAGATTGATACGTCATTGTGTTTATCGATGACATCCTGGTTTATAGTAAGACTCGTGTGGAGCACGATAGGCATTTCAGAGATGTGTTGGCGACACTGAGAGCACATACTTTATGCCAAGTTTAACAAGTGCGCATTCTGGCTGGGTGAGGTGAAGTTCTAAGGGCATGTCATCAGTGATCAGGGCATATCAGTTGATGGTGACAAGATTCAGACGATTATTAACTGGAAAACACCCGAGTCTGTATCTGACGTCTGGAGTTTCCTGAGTTTGGCCGGATATTACAAGCACTTTGTACAGGATTTCTCGATGATTGCAGCGCCGATGAGGAGGTTGACTAAGAAGGATGTTAGATTTGATTGGTCACAGGAGTGTGAGGATGTTTTTTGGGAACTGAAGAGGAAGTTGACTTTGGCGCCAGTTTTGGCATTACCTGTAGCAGGTAGAGGTTTTTCAGTTTATATTAATGCATCAGGCACTGGGTTGGGTTACGTGTTGATGCAGGATGGACACCCAGTGGCCTATTTATCTCGACGGTTGAGACCTCACGAGGTAAACTATCCAGTGCACGACTTGGAGCTTGCAGCTGTCGTATTTGCACTGAAGGCCTGGAGGCACTACTTTTATGGTGAGAAGTTTGTGTTATTCACAGACCACCAAACTTTGAGGTACCTATTCACTCAGAGGGAGTTGAACATGCGACAACGGCGATGGCTCGAGTTAATGAATGACTATGACTTCGCAATTGAGTATCATCGGGGTAAGGCGAATGTTGTAGCTGATTCGCTGAGCAGGAGCGACATCAAGAACTAGACAATACTGCGGCATATGACACATGAGCACGGGTTGCTTGAGACAACATCGGTGTTGTGTGTGACGGAGGCTATTGCTGAGCTACAGATTTGTTGTCAGATTCGAGTTCTCATTGTGTCTCTTGAGTGGGTTGTTGAGTTGCAGAGAGCTAACGACTGATATTTGCATATTAGTGGCCTGGCTCAGGATTCGGGGTGCACTGATTGGTCTGAGGGTTCAGACGGGTGCTTGAGACACAGGGGTCGTTTGTGGATACCAGGGGCATCGAAGCTTAGGGACATCATTCTCGAGGACGCACACCGGTCGCGATATACAGTTCGTCCTGGTCGGATCAATATATATCACGATCTGCGGAGATTGTATTGGTGGCCAATGATGAAGGCTGACGTGGGTAGATACATCCGAAGTTGTCATATATGCTAGCAGGTGAAGGTTGAGCACAGGAGACCAACTGGGTTGCTACAGCCGCCGCCCATTCCTCAGTGGAAGAGGGAACACGTGACCATGGACTTCATCAGTGGCCTACCCCTTACTACGAGGAGACACGATGCGATTTGGGTAGTTATCGAAAGATGGACAAAGTCGGCACATTTTATACCAATCGCCATGAGATATTCAATTACACAGCTGAGTATTATTTTCGAGAGAGAGAATGTCAAATTGCACGGTGTACCGATCTCCATTGTTTCTGATAGAAATCCGAGATTTACTTCGAGACTTTGGGAGAGTACGCAGGAACAGTTTGGCTCTCGCTTATAGTTCAGTACTGCGTACCATCCTCAGACTGAGGGGCAATCAAAGCTTTTGATTCAGATTCTCCAAGATATGCTCAGGGCGTGTATATTACAGTTTGGTGGATCGTGGGAGGATTACTTACCTTTGTGTGAGTTTGCCTACAACAACAACTATCAGGCGAGTATCGGGATGCCACCGTTTGAGGCACTTTATGGTAGACCCTGTAGGTCACCAGCATGTTGGGCGGCACCGGAGGATACAACGGCTATATGACCTAAAATTGTTGTTGACCATACAAAGAAGGTAAGACAGATCAGGCAGAGGCTTCAGGCGGTGTAGGATAGGCAGAAGAAATATGTGAACAAGTATCTTGAGGGTCTGAGCTACGAGGTTGGGGAATTGGTGTATTTGAAAGTTTCACCCTAGAAACGTCATCAGAGGTTTGGCATTAAGGGGAAACTAGCACCAAGGTTCATTGGGTCGTTCAGAGTTGAGGAACGCGTCGGCAGAGTGGCATACCGTCTGGAGTTGCCACCATAGTTAACGGGGTACATCCGTGTTTCATATTTCCATGTTGAGGCTGGCTAGGTCAGGACCGAGGCTTATGGTTGATATACGTCAGATTGAGGTGCGACCTGACGTGTCATATAAGGAACAGCCAATGGAAATCATGGATAGGAGGACTCATATTTTGAGAAATAAGGAGATCCCGAAGGTTTTAGTACGATGGCAGCATCACGGGACCGATGGACTCACCTGGGAGCTTGAGTCTACTATGCGACGACGGTATCCCCACTTATTTGTCGGTAAGTATTTAAGTTTAATTTAAAATTTCGGGATGAAATTTCACTTAGTTAGGAATAACTATAACGACCTAAATTTAATTCATCGTTATTAATGGCGTGGTTACAGACGTGGTGACAGCTCAGATGCTCGCGGGACCCACAGCTAGGCTAGTGCGCACCTGTAGCTAGGCAAATAGTTATTTGTTTGCTGATTTGTCTAATTTTGCGATGTTTACTTTGAAATAGACTAAACGACATCGTAATGTGTGTGATTATATTACATTTGACGTGTGAGATTGTGTGTTAAGTATTGTATTCGATATGCGTGTCGACACGGGTACCAAGTAGTCTAAAAGGCTAAATACTAGGTCGGGGAAATAATATATACATAAAATGAATAAAATGAGTTAAATAATAATATGTAATGCCTATTTGATGGTTAGGGACATGGTAGTACGCGTATGTCGATGTTCGGGACGCGAAACCAGGCGTCGGAACACCCGAAAGACGAATTTTAGGGTTAATAACAAGGTCAAGTGTGCCATTGGTGTCACATTTGGAGTCATTAGAGGTTGGAAAATAGAGCAAATGGTGTTCATTGGATTGTCTTGAGATGTACAAGTGAGGAGAGATGCTAAGTGGACTATAAAAGTTGCATTTGACTTTCATTCCACCACCTTTTCTCTCTCCTTATCTTCACATCCGAGAATTGAGACCAAGAAACAAGGGTTTTGGAGTTGAAAAATTGATTTGAGAAGCTTAGAGTGGTTGAATCATCAAAGCAATGTGAGATTCACAAACACCTCAACTTTCTTTATCTTTTGGTCTAAATTTTTGAGGTGTTGGTGTGAATCCAATAGGGATTGTTAAGTAGTTGTTTTGGTGGGTTTTAAGTGCTATGAAGTTAAGTAATATCTGTTGTGGTAGTTGTTGTTGGTGGTAGTGGTGGTGTTGAGAACCCAAAATTTTCACCCAAACTGCTGTCCAGAACGCGATTAGCACGCTAATGAGGTCATCTAGCACGCTAGATGACAACCTCATTAGCGCACTAGGCAAAAATAAAGCGAGCTAGTGTTCTTCCTAACGAAGAACGTTTAGCTGCATAGGAATCTCGCGCGCTAATCCCTAGATCCAGCGCGCTAGATATTGCAGATTTTACATTGTTTTTGCTAAGTGACATAAAATACATCCAATTGACTAAAAATCAATTATAAATGGAAATAGGTCATTTTAGGCGGTAATTTGGATATCTGGGATTCAGCGGAGTCGGACTGGGAGTTATTTACCGGGACACGGAGTGCGGTTTGAGGTGTGTAGTATCCCAACTGAAATATCTTGAGCAGTACTTTATTTTTGCTTTTGAATTCATATTCTGTCTTTTAATACTCTATTCTTGGTTTTGGTTTAAATAGACGGACATTGAGGCTCTCCCTCCATGCCATTTCTTTGTGCATGTCCACTAGGCCATAGCACGCGTGCCAGGGATCTCGGTGTATAGGTCGACCTGAGAGTCGCGTCGGTGCACGTGTGGATGCGTTGTTGGTTCCATGCCGACCACCTAGCGGATCCAGATATTGGCCTTGCTTGATTGCTACTCACCGGCAGTAGTTTGTGGGGAGTCCGAAGTATGACGCTAGTATGACCCTAGACTCTAAGAACACACTTTGAGCTTGCACTATTATTTATCCATGCGATGATCACAGTTGCCTGTATTTATTTTTGCATGTTTATTTAATAGTTTTGTTTAAATTCCAGTATTTACTTTTAATATTGCTTACTTAATTTCCTTGGGAATACTCACTATGGACTCGTCATCTACCTTTTTGTGATGGCTTGAGTGCAGATCCTAGTACAAGTCGTGGCAATGGCAAGTTATCGGAATACCTGTGATTCAGAGATATTGAGCCAGGTTTGTATATTTATATTATATATACTAGAAACATTTGTGGAAGTTAATATTAAAATATTATCTTAATGATCTGTATAATTTATTGAATTTATATTTAGAGAGAAAAATGTGTGTCAAAATTACCTTTCAATAAAAGTGCTCAAAATATTTAGTTGGGTCTAAAAAAATTTTTAGGTGAAATTAGATATTTGCAGTGCTCATGAATTTAGAGTATCTGATGACATACATACAAATATTTATCGTGATAAGTATTTAGACAATATTATAAATATCAATTTGATTAATTCAATTTTACAAAATTAATTTAAACATGATCCTGATCCATAACATGCATCAACATATCCCATTTTCAAAAAAAGCGTTTTAAATTAGTTTGACAATGAAAAAGAAAGAAAAAAAATTTGATAAACATATTATATGTATAACATCATCCAACAAAAAAATGAAACAATAAAGCACAAAGTAAATGATCATTGTTCTGATTAACCTTGAATTCATACATTTTTTTTAAACTAAAAAAAGAAATTCTCTAAACCTTCTTAGTACCTTCTACAAAATGCGAGCATGGAAGCCTATGCATCCGTGATGTTGATTCGTCAATTGCCATACTATCAATTGCCATAATCTGACAACACCGCTGTGATGGTTACGACATGACTTCTCTGTTCCCAAATTAATTGAAAATGGAGATTTGAATTTGCTAATTCTTAATGGAAAGTGGGAGTTTTATTTAAAAAAAAAAAATGGAAAGGGGAGAATATGCTAACGTAGGCGTTGAGTTGGTTTGATTCTCAAAACGTGGGGAGAGATTTTTGCAATAAACATAGGTAACTGAATGGTTTGCAAAGATTTAAACCACTTTGAGGTTGTGCTAATCTCACCGTCCTATTAAATTGAAGTAAGTGATTAAATTACCACATTACCCGAATCTTGAATATTTTTGACTCAACTACATAGGGGCATACTTGGGAGATTTTAGCAAAAAGGCTTCACGGTTAACCGTTTTGAGATTGCTATTATAATAGTATAGATTGTTTTTATTTTGGGGATTTGGGATTGTGAGATACTTCAGAATTCTATACTTTTGATATTTTTGGTCTATGATGATATATGAGTTTTTCACACTAGGTATCAGAGTTAAATGCATGACTTTGATGTTTCATATTTTAGATTCTCATGATAAAAAACTTCCACTGTGATTTATTATGGTTTAAAATGATTTTAGCAGATGACTTGAGTTAAGTAACAATTTAAACAGTAAATTGTTGTTTATTGAGGTTAATAATGATTAAATGATAGATGAGATAGCATGTGGGACACAGTTGGCGCTGGTAGGCCAGGTTGTTGGCCCGCATTGGCCGCCATGGCGGTCCATTTGGATAATGGGTCGTTACACCAAACAGTACACACCACCTTCAACATACATCTCACTACCACTAGAAGCTTCTTTTCTTCATCCTTTTAAGTTCTGTTGTTGTTTAAAATTGAACTCGATTAATATGAGAAAGGTTTTCACTTTCGGAAAAAAATGGAGATTCAAGTATTCAATAAGACGTATTTTCATTAACGTCTTTTATTTATTTTATTGCAATGTTTATTTAAAATATGAGTGAGAAATTTATTAATTTAAACAAAGTCCGACATGAACTTAAACCGTTTTGCAATATAGTCATAATAAAGAAGAATTTATGCTTATTACTTTAAACTTAATTGTATACGTCAATTCATGGTTTCAATAGATTTGTCTTTGCGTATTACAATCCAAAAACTTTGTATTGCATGCATAGTCTAGAATGTGTATTGTGATTTTTAGATTCCAAATCTAATATAAAGTAGTAACTAGGAATAATTTAAAAGGTATTTTTCCATTTTATGTCTTAGGTGAATTGTGTTATAAGTTTGATATTGATATGACCAATTCCGATAATATTGGCTTAGTAGTAAGAAGTTTTCATAGAGTGTAATGTTTTATTTCTATTAGTTATCTTTAAACTTTCGAAGAACTAATGATGATAAAATTAGAATATGACTTTTCCATTGATATAAGGAAAACTGATGATTAAATAAAGGCTATCAATCTTGCTTATGATTTAGGTTTAATGAGTCAAGAATACTTCATATTTTGATGATAGTATGATTATGACTATACTTTAGTTAATATGTTCAGATTCAAAACGGTTTATGTTTCATTGTTCTAGATATTTGTTTAGATGTTTGTTTTGTGTTAATTTGAATTAAATTGTGTTAATTTAGAATAGTTAGTATTGGTGAATTTAAATTGTGTTAGTTTAAATTAGTTTAATTGATTGCCATAGTTTGATTAGATTATTTAAATCCTCGTTTTAATTAAAATAATTAGATTAATTAAAAGTAAAGTAAAATAATAAAAACCCTTGACAAACCTTTTTCTTGGGGAGGTAGTGAGTTCGACTCACGTTGAACTCAAAAAGAAAACATTACCTGCCCATTCCTTTCTCTCTTTAAAGGGATTAGTCAAGTCCACCATCAGTCTGGTATCAATGGAGGTGACTCGAATACCCATCGACTATAAAAAAACATTACAATATGTTTAAATATATTTTATTTTGCACTACGGTCAGATGGATCTGCAGGAAGTATTCTTATTGCATGAGAGTCTAGGTTTGTATCCGTCGTAGATAATATAGTCGGTGGGTTCTCTGTTTCAATTAAAATAAGTAAAGAATGTAACGACCTGTTACCTTAAGCTGGTGATTAGTATGAATCCAAATCCTAATTAACTCGAATTAGGCTCGTGGTTAAGTTCGACGTACCTCGATTAGCGTGTGCGTGCGTTTGCATAATGTATGGTGTTTGTTTGAATTGTTAAATCAATTTATATATAGGTTGTCGTATAGTAAGGAAATTATACACAAGCCTATAAAACAAAAAAATACACAATAAACAATGATTTACCGAGACATCAAGTGTGACAAGGGGGTCGTGGCATGAATGTGCACGCTCGAGGACACTTGTAGGCACGTCCGGTGAGTTTATTGGTGAATAATACACGAGATATATACATTTATATGTTTTTAGATATATAAATATATCTATTAAAAATAAAAAAATAATGGAATTATATGGATTGTTTGATCATCTCGAACAAAGTGTAAGTGCTTGATGTGTCAAATTTTGTGTCACTTTAAGTTGTGTCACTTTAACGCATCAATCGCTCGATCGGTCTTGAGATAGCGCAACACGTATCTCAAGAAAAATTCATATATAAAAACAAAAACTCATCTTTATCAATTAATTCGAACAATCGAGAATTCAAGAGATGAAGTTCATGTTAGATTTTGATCTGAAGGGGATGATTCGGGGAACTGAATTAACGTGAATTGATGAGCTTAATCGAATCAACAACACGAGATTTACGTTTTGGTATGATTTGTTCTTGTGTTTGTTGATGTTCAATTCGATAGGGATGCTAGAATTTTAGTTAATCATGTTGTTTATTGATTAATTATGCTTTGTTACCTCATTAAAGGTCATCCCGGATGTTTTGAGAGTAGATTTGAGGCTGTTGTGACGTTGTTCGGAGGATTTATAGTGGAACAGTGGCTGCTGCCCTGCTTACTGTCGAGACAGTGTAGGGTGAAGTGCGCTCCACCACACAAAGGAGCGCGCTCCCTTCATCAATGAAGATGAACCCAGCTACTGGAGCCTTTCCCACCAAATGAGGAAGCACGCCCCACTCCTGAAAACAACAACTATGTTGTATTTCTCATAGAATCTTTTAAGGACTTGGGGAGTGACTTTGGGGTTCTAAACATAGGGTAATTGATCAATATTGATCCCAAATGATTGGTGATAGGTTGAGGAACACCGAGAAAGTATGTGATGACCGAAAACGTATGAAGTTTAGACGGAGACTTAACCCGAGGTAAGTATGGATTTGCTTATTTATCAATATTGCCTGGCTATTTAATATATATAGCTCATGTAGTTGTTGGAATGGAATGGAGAATTATGTACACTGTGATGGTTTTCATTGAACGAAAAATGGTGTGTAATGTGACCATGCTATAACTCATGGTTTTGAGAATAAGTTTATAGGAGATGGATTCCCTTCCTAGCTTATATATAACTCCTGCTCAATTTGATAGGTTGTGTGAATTACATACATACTAGGGGGTTTGGGATAGAACCATTGGGTATTAATGGAAGGGCTAGAGAGCAAATGTGTGTAATGTGTTGGTCTAGCAATCGCATTAATGGCGTTGGTGGGTAATCGACCCTAGTTTTTATAAATAAAATGGGGATCACAATGTACTAGTCCAAGACATTTGTTTTGCACCTGTTATATATTAAAATATATGAATTCCATATTCTTGTTAGATATCATTGGTGCATGTTGTTATTGCATGATATTCTTGATTATTATATGGAATGTTGATGATTATGTGAATCCCTACTTACTGAGCAAGTTGGAGCGCTCACCCTAATTAACATTATAGGATAACCGACGAGTGCTACGACTACGGGATGGAGAAGATATATGAGTCTTGATCTTCTCTTCAATGTGATAACTCTCTTTTGTCTTATATATTTGTATTGAATTACAGTTTTGTAATATTACAAGGGATGAGTGATTTATATAACCGAGGGTTATTCCGGTTTGATTTAATACTGTATATCATGGTTTGGACTATTGAAAAAGGTTTTAAATTTTCGTTGTGTTTATTAATTGTTTATTTCGATATTCGATATACAATAGTGATTATCAGGTGAAGGTGGTAAGGTTGTTGGCTCTAGTTAAGTCTAATAATGGTAATCTGGGCTTAATTAGGGTTTCAGGCCGAGTATCGCCCTAATCAGGTTAGGGGATTCTGCAAAAAAGATTCATTGTCATGGTGGTTAACATGAGTTTATGGACCGTGTCATCCTTCATATAGGTTGAGATTTTTGGACGAGTTACTGGGAATAAGTATGCTATGTGGGACAAATTGGTGTATTGGGGGTTATTTTAACACAATTAGGATTATTGATGAGAAAAATGTCAATAAAAAATTGACCACTAGCATGCAAAGATTTGGTGAGCTCAATGCGGAACTAAATTTAGGCGACCCACCACTTTCAAATTCTAATTTTACATGGTCAGATTTTAGGTCCCCTTTGACTTCTACTTGGCTTCATAGGTTCTTAATGAGTAGTGGATGGGAAATCATCTTCCCTAGCTACAAGACAAAGGCACTTCGTAAGCTAGTATCATACCATTGTCCAATTGTGATAGATAGTTTTCTACCCAAATGGGGACCAGTTCCATTTAGATTAGAGAAAATGTGGTTAAGACATAATAATTTTAAAAGATAGATTGGTCAATGTTGGGAATCATCCACAATTCATGGTCATGAAGGTCATATGTTTATCTTGAAACATAAAGATTTGAGGAAACGCCTTAATGAGTGGAACAAGAATGAGTTTGGGATGGTTTGGAGAAAGAAAAAGAGAGCTTAAAAACCTTATTGGGGATCTTAATAGGATATAAGGTTTGGAGGGTTGGTCTTTGGAATTAGATTGCAAGAGGAAAGAAGCTAAGTTGGAGATGGGTGAAATGTGTGTAAGGGAGGATCAAATGAATTTTTAAAAAGCTAAGGTGAAATGGATTAAAGAAGGTGATATAAATTCCTCATTTTTCCACAGGCTTCTCTCATTTAGGAAACCTAAAACATAGTGTCTAAGATTGAAAATGCAAATGGTTCACTTCTTGAGGATGATGTCATGATAGAGGAAGAGATCATAAGTTTTTTTAAACAATTATACTCATCTCATGGTGAAAAAAAGTCACGTTGAGGATATTAATTGGACACCTTTGAGTGAGAATAAAAAAGATTAACTTGAGAGACCATTTAGTGAGGGGAGGTAAAAAGAGCATTTATGGATTGTGATGGAAATAAGGCACCTAGACCAGATGGGTTTACTCTTGAATTTTTAATTCATGAATAAGAAGCGATAAAAATGATTTGATGACAGTTATGGAGGATTTCTACCATAATGGAATCGTTAATGCTAGTGTTACTGAGACATATATATACATGATCCCTAAAAAGACCAAATTCCTTTAGAGTGTCCGACTTTAGACCTATTAGTTTAGTCACATGTTTGTACAAAGTCATAGTTATAGTTTTAGCGAGTAGATTAAGGAATATCCTTCACTTTACAATTTCTTAGGCCCAAAAAGCTTTTATTCAAGGTAGACAAATCTTGGACGTTGTTTTGGTAGCCAACAAAATGGTTGAGGAATGCATCAGAAAAAATAAAAAGGAGTTCTATTCAAGATTGACTTTGAAAAAGCATATGATCATACGAAGTGGTCATTTATGGATTACATGTTGCAAAAGAAAGGTTTTGGAGTGAAATAGAGAAGATGGATTAGTAGTTGTTTGAGTTCTTCTAGCTTCTCAATTATGATCAATGGAGAATCAAGAGGAATAACTAAAGCCTTTAAAGGCTTGAGGCAAGGGGACCATCTTTCTCCTATTCTTTTCTTTTCGCCTTAGTAGTGGATGTTCTAAGTAGGATAATTGATCAGGAGGTTTCAAAAGGGTCCTTCAAAGGGTTGATAGTGGGTAAAGAACAAGTATATGTTTCTCACCTCCAATATGCAGATGATACAATTTTTCTTATGGATGGGGAGTTACACAATTTGAAGGCATTAGTTGATATTTTGAAAGAATTTGCTAAACTTTTTGGATTAAAAAGTAACATGTAAAAAGGTCAACTAGCAGCATCAACATCGAGGAAGATGTGGTGGCTCAAATGGCTCTTACTGTGGATGAGAGGTTGGAGTTTGACCACTTAAATATTTAAGTCTTCCACTTGGAGGTAATCCATATTTTATTGATTTTTGGGCTTCGGTTATTGGAACTATCTCTGGGAGACTGTAATGTTGGAGAAAAAGATACTTATCAAAGGGAGGGAGATTATGTTTAATCAAATTGGTGCTTAAGGCTTTTCTCATTTACAACATGTCCATTTTTAGAATGCCAAACTTGGTAGCTAGGACTATTGAGAAAGCTTGTAGAGATTTTCTTTGACAAAAAATGAGTGAGAACAAAGAACATAGTTTAGTTAAATGGAGTATAGTTGAAAGGCCTATAATGGAAGGATGTTTAGCATTGGGAAGTCTTGGTGAAAGGGAGACATTGTGGCATAAGGTCGTCAAAAGAATTCATGGTCTCAGGCGTAATTAGTGAGACACAGGGGTGGCTTCTCGGGTAACTAATTGAAGTCATTAGAAGTTCATTCATTCTAACCTCATACTTTTTCAAAATCACATTTTCATAAAAGTTTAGGGATAGGTCTTCAGTTCGTTTTTGGGAGGATAAATGACGTGGAGAGATTCCATTTCAATCTAGATTTCCAAATGTGTTTTCGTACTCTATGCATCATAATCATCATGTTTCACATTTTGTCTCTCTCTCTTGTGTGATTTTAATGATACTACTTTGATTCGGAACCTTCATCTTCCTAATAGATTTCATGCAAGGTTTTATGAAGAAAATAAAAAGTTGTTAAATTTTCAAAGTCAAGTCGGACTTCACCATGATAGAGAAGACAAAAGAACTTGGACGCTTGAATCATCAGGTCTTTTCTCAAGCAAATCATTCTTTAATTTTCTAATTGAGGGACCCAACTCAACAACACATCAAACATTTCAAGGGCTTTGGAAGACCATGGTCCCCTCAAAAAGAATTGTTTTTTGGTTGGATTGTTTTACATGGTGGTTTGAATACATGTTAAATGCTTAGAGAAGAATGACTCATTTGCTCATATCACCCCATTGTTTTATGTGTATGATGGATAATGATCAAGCCAACCACCTCTTTTTCACTGTCACATGGCTTGGAAAGCATGGAGCAAATGGAACATTTTCTCAGGCAAACTTGTGTTAAATCCTAGATCGATAAGTGGATTGAGATCTACTTTGTAGAAGATGATAGGTAAAAGTAAAAGAAAACATATAATCATAGTCGCTTCATTGGCAGTTTTATGGAGCTTTTGGTTAGAAAGAAATACAAGGATATTTGAAGACAAAGATAAATCAATTGAAGACTTATGGTACTCAACAAAAATGATGGCAACAAAATGGATATCATGTAGCAAGCACAACACAGGGTACTCAATTGCGGATTGGTATCATCATTGGCCATGGATTGTTTAGCTATCATATTTTATTTTTGCAAATATATTTCATTGTTTGTTTCAATAAATTACAGTAGTATATGAATGTCAGGTAGTTGTTGGTTGTATGAATAAGGAAGAACAAAGGGTCAAAGTTGTAAGCTGAGTACTCCTTGTCCACAATGTTTCATTATTAATGAATAATTTGTTTCCTATAAAAAATGTTTTATTTTGCACAAGAGGTTTTTGATCAAAATTTTTGTTTTCAGAGTTTAGACTATAAAGCAACAAATATATATAGATTGGCTTCAGTACATACCAACCACATTTTGACAGTGAGAGAATCAAAGGTCACTTGTATAGAACTCACAAAAACATTATTGTCAGCACTGGTGGTATTTATAAGCAAATAAAACTAGGGGTGGGCAAATCGCGGTTTGGTAGTGAAAACTATCAATTGCCACCAAACCGAGGGTTCGCGGTTTGACAGTTTTGAAAACCACCACCAAACCACGAAACCTTAAAACTGCGTCCAAACCAACCGCGGTTTACTCGGTTCGGCTGGTTTGATTTTACGATTTTTCCTCCAACACATTTTCATCTTCAAAGTTATACAAAGATATGTTGGAATACCAATTGAAAACATGATCAGTATTAAAAAGAACAAAAAATTAATCACATTTGCACCACCAACCCAATTGTTCATTTGATTAACATCATATAAAGAACTAAAAATCTTTGAAGGATTTCCAAAACTCACTCAATTGGGTCTGTAATTTATCTTGTTAAAAAATTGATAGATCATAATCAAATGAACTAAAAGAACCTAAAAAGGAAAGCATGCTATCTCAATTAACATGTCGAACAGAGGCGAGGGCAGGATTGGCAGTGTAGTGAAGGCTGGAAGTTGACCGATTGAAGTTTAAAGTTTGAATCAAAAGAGATTGTGATTGAGTGTGAGCTCACAAATCTGAGAAGAAGATCAAGGTGACACGAGATCTTGACAAATGAGAGATCGCCGAGAGAGCTCGAGTGATCAAGGATGCTTGAGAGCTTGATTTCGTTGAGTGGGAGAGAGACAAAGAGTAATGGATGCACGACCATGGAGTTGGAGGCGATGAGAGGTAAAGGGAGGAGACAACATCGTCTAGCGTGACTTTGAGACTTGAGGAAACAAGCTTTAGTTAGGTTTTTGAGTGAAAAAGGTGAAAACACCAATAATACCCCTAATTTCGGTCGGTTTGGTTAATCGCGATTTTAGGAAAACAAAAACCGTGACCAAACCGAATGTTGCGGTTTTAATTTTTTTCAAACCACCCTCAAACCGTGAGATTTGTAAACCACGCCAAACCGATTTGATTTGGGCGGTTTTATGAAAACCAATGCAACATATATGCTCATATCAGAATGAAATTTCACTCTGCCTTCTATTTGTTCTCCATGAAAGATTAATAAGTTAGGAGGGCCAGCAAGCAATTATAAACTCTCACTAAGCCCATGGCTTACCTAAGTCACTCCCTACATAACTCCAACCACATAGGCCTTCAGCCACTGAAAGTTTCATTGATCACAGTAAACTACCCTTTCGAGAGTGAGCACGCTTGCAAGTGGTGACCAACTTTATTACTATCATCTTTACAAGAGACTTGAATAAATGATGCTACAATTAATGGTGATAATTTAAGTGACTCGACTATCTTCGGATACTAAAAGCTGAAATGGCTTGTTAGACAGTTGAGAAGCTCAGCCACGACTTTTACCAAGGATTGAGATGTTCTCATGCAGTGATATGTGATAGGAATCTCCAATTTGGCGGTGATAATGGTTTAGTCGAGACCACATGCAACTCTTTCTTATTCCAGGAATGGACTGTCTCCTTCAGGCAACCTACGAGACTAGTTAAATGGCCATGACAGTGTTAAAGGTGATAAGAAATTTGACGCTGCAACCAAACAGTGACGTCGAGTAAACATTTTCAAGAAGCTACAATCATAATATCGGCACTATAATCAATCATACAATGGTTCAGTCAGTAACGATAGCGTGCCTAGTGAACTATTACCTCAGATCTGCTGAACCTTACAAGAAGCTTGGATTCCAGCTTGAACCTTCATTGAGAAAAAATTGTCCAGCCTACGCACCAATTGATTCAATGAGTGAAGAAGACAAGGAGATCGAGAGAAAAAAAAGAGAGAAATTTTGCCACCTGGTTGCACATTTGTAATAGATTGTTTCAGGAGAGTTGTAGCTGCGGGCATTAGTGAACATTCTCTTCACATCGGCAACAAACATCTCAAATGTTACATAATATTGCTCCGATTCCAACCTCTTTGACATGGTCTTCAAATCTGCAGCCAGGAAATGGCATCAACAAAGATCATTGTTAACTTGAAAGAGGTTTTTTGAGAGGGATTAACTCGAAAGAGGTTCAAATGACTCCCTCATGAAGGGGACATTCGCAAAAACAATCTGGACTGCAAACACCTCAGCACTTCTTACTCACTGCCGACAGCCGCCAGCAAAAAAGGCAAGGAAAGGAAAAAAACCAAATAAAGATATTTTACCAATTAGTGATTACCCATCAAGTTTTTGGGACTCCCATGTCCTTATCAACATTATTGAGAGCTTGCCTTCAGTTATATAATATCCACGCAAAATATAGTTCCGTAGACACATTTCTTTTCTCTACGATGATAGTTCAATCAAGACTGACCGCAGGATTTGTTTACTAGTCTCTTGCAACACTAGTTTCTTTTCTACCACTTTTTTCTTGCTCTGTCTACGACTTATTTTTTTCACATATGGGCGCAATCAGGATTTCACCTCCAGAATAGATCAGAGTAGGAAGCCATGCCAATGTCTTGTTTTTCGAGACTGATAAATGCATTAGATGCACTGCCAATAAGAGCATTTCCAGTGCATAACATGCACCGCACCCATGGAAAACAGTCATTTCATCAATGCAAACAGAATATCAATCCCATGCAGCACAAAATTGCACTAGATAGACATGGAACAAAAAATTAACTCCAATGCAAACGTGGATTACTTTCTCCTATTAATTAGGTATCGACCACATAATATACTAGCATTTTGAATTTTGCGTTATTTTTAGTTTTTGAACAAAAAAAAGGCAGACGTGGCACTGTAGACACCTACTTCAATGTCTAGAAGTAGACGATGAAGTACACATCCTCATTGGCTCATCAGTTTCACACGGAAGGTAGACATTTGCACGTAGACCTTGTTTTAGTTGAACGTCAAACTATCCTACGTGGCACCCATTTTCTACCAAATTCACATTTGTTTTGGAGGTGCCTTAATAGTTAATAGAAAGCAAATTCCTGAAGGACTCCTAACATATTGCGGAAACAGAAGTTTAAAATATAATACCTTCTGATACATGGCATCCACGAGAATAAAACACTTACCAAACCCAACCCTTAGACACCAACTTGTACGACACGTCAACAACATAGCCTCAGTCCCAACTTGTAAGACACATAAACAGATTAATTAGTACATGATTAACTAATTTTTTAAGTAATTAAATGATTAACTATTCATATAACTGAATTTTGCAATTTGTATTATATCATCAATTGGTACCCCATTGTTTTATTTGAAGGATATTCAAGGGAGAAGTGTACCAGAGGCGTGGGAATTAAATCATCAGTTAGTTACAAGGAAGTGTTCATCCTGAAATTAAGATGTACTTGTTTTATTTGAATGTGTTGTCTTGCAAGTTAGTTGGTTTATTTGAAAGTGTCATAAGGTAGGTGTATGCAACTGAAGTCAGATCCTAATATGTAGGGGGTAGTTAGAACTTTCCATTTGATAAAAAACTGAAACGTATTGTGGGAAAATGAAGAATTAATTTCAGAAAATTTAGTCTCTCAAGCAAGGAATGAAAATTTGATAAAATTAGCCGAAGTTTAGGCGAAGTTTATCGAAGTTGAAGGAATCGAAACGAAGTTCACGGGTACTTTAAAAATTACAAAACTTCTCCGAAGTTTATGTTCAAAATCGACAACATTGATATAAATTGATATGGATTGCTAAAAACAAAGAGAAATTGCAAACAATCGGTAAAAAAATCAAATAAGTGTGTATGAGACGAAAGGGTTGAGGGTTGTAATTGATGGTGGCATTTAGGGGTTATTGAGAATTTGAGAGTGGCTCACTTTTGTACAAACATCTCTACCCCAATCATGTGATCCCTTGACTTTGCGTTAGGATTCAATGTATGCATCGAGATTCACTTTTGCACACACATCTCAACTACGCTTTGTAGTTTTTTCAATCGATGCATAATGTCAAAAAGTGGATATTTTCTTTTGCTTTAAATACTGATCCATTTTTAAAAAAAAAACATGTTTCATAATTTTAATTTTACTTATGAGAATGTGCAATTAATAAATGGTTAGAGAATCAAATTAAGTGTAATTACTATCACTAAAAAATGATCTACCATACACAGTATATATGACTAGTGCCAATAAAATTGACTTGAAACCATTAAATTGTAAATTTTTTAGGTATAAATGCATAATTGTGCTTGTTTTGACATCTCATAAAATGAGTTTTAGTTTATTGACTATTTAATAAAAACTTCTTAAACTTCTCTAAGTTAGCGAATTTTTACCAAAATTCTCCACGTCGAATTAAACTTCTTCGAATTAATTCCGATTATCAAGAGGGCGAATTATAAGGCGAAACCGAAGTTTCGATCCTTGCTCTCAAGAGATCGTTGGGTTCTCTCTTGACGAGCCCAATTTCATTCACAAAATAGGTCACAAAGGAAGAAAAGCGTGTAAACACTCTTTGCTTCAAGTATCACAGATTGACATCGGTCATCATCGCCCTGTAACTCGATCGCAGACTCGGGACCATAACAATTTGGTATCAGAGCTGAAAGTTAATCTTCAAAAACAATTTGAGAGTTTCATGAAAATGTATCAGGAGGGTCTTCAAAGAGATCTAGCCGAACGAGAGCGACTCTCTGTTCTTATTGAAGGGAACAGATGCTACAAAAGTAGAAAGACACTACGGTGAGGCTGGAAGTGAGAATACTCGAGGGAACATATGGGTTCCACATTGCACTGGAGGGCGAGTGCAACAACCAGGATATGCTCGTTTGGAGTTCCCTATCTATGATGGGAAAAATGACACTTGTTTGGCTAAGCAGATGTGAACATTTTTTGAAACATCAACACATTCCAGTAGAGGAGAAAGTGGAGATCGCTTGCTTTTCACCTTGATGAGGATGCACAAGTTTGGTTCCTTAAGTTGGATAGGGAAAGATCGGGAATCTCATGGTAGGAGTTTAAAAAACAGTGTCATCTTTGATTCGGACCTTCAATTCAAGGCAACAAATTGGGAGAGCTTGCCAAACTTCAACAAATTGGACCGATGGAGGAATACCCGTGCAAATTTGAACAACTAATAGCACGAGCAGGACCACTTACTATAGAACAGGAGGTGGACATTTTCACCAGCGGGTTGCAAGAATATGTTGCAGTTGAAGTGGAGTTGCATAGGCCCAGAGATTTAATCCATGCCATGAGCCTAGCCCGTTTATATGAGAAAAGAGGGCTGAAGAAACATATGCATTTCCCTTTCAAACCATTGCCAAGCAAACCTGCACCTTCTTCTAACCATAAGTTTGCCAAACGCCTTACTCGTTCTGAGATGGATGAACGTCGAGCAAAGGGACTTTGGTTTAATTGTGATGAAATTTATACAAGAGGTCATCAATGCAAACGCTTTTTTTGGCTTGATGGGGTTGAAGAGTCAGTTCACAGAGATTGTGAAAATTGTGAATCAGATGTAGATGCAGAACCTGCAATTTCATTGCATGCTATGACAAGGGAAAATTTTGCAAGCCAAACAATGCAAATTCGTGGACTGATTGGCGATCATTCCTTGTTGATATTGATTGATTCACGCAGTACACATAACTTCATCAATTCCTACTTGGCAAGCAGATTAGGGGCTGGTGCAACAACTTACTAAAACTCTCCATGTGCGGATCGTGAATGGGAGTAAGCTTCAATGTACAGGCCAATGTCTTGAAGTTCTGATTTCTGTGGACCATGAACTGATTTCTGTTGATTTTTTGTCCTTGATTTGGAGGGACTTGACGCTGTTTTGAGGGTTAATTGGCTTCAATCACTTGGACCCATTTTATGGGACTTTAGTGCCAAAACCATGGTTTTCAAAAAGAATGGCAGAGTTGTGGAATTGCAAGGCATTGAAAATACTTCAACTCCAAATGCTCAACTTCATCAAGCAGAACTTCAGCCTCCACTGAATCCAATGTTGGATTCACTAATGCGTGAATTTGACTATTTATTCCAAGAACCGAAAGGCCTCCCACGTAATTCATCTTGAACTGCGAATCACTATCAATACCTCATGTTCAGAAGGACGAGATAGAGCGACAATGTAAAAGTATGCTTGCACAAGGCAATCTCCATACTCATCACCAGTGCTTTTGGGTAAAAAAACTGATAATTCTTGGAGATTTTGCGTGGATTATCGAGGATTGAATGCCAGAACAATCAAAGACAAATTCCCAATACCCATGATTGATGAGTTGCTGGAAGAGCTACATGGAGTCCAACATTGCCAAACTCGATCTTCGATCTGGATACCATCAAATCAGAATGTTTCCTTCCGACATTGAGAAGACAGCTTTTCGTACCCACCATGGACACTTTGAGTTCTTAGTAATGTCGTTGGGACTCACAAATGCGCCGAGCACATTTCAAGCCTAGATGAATGAGGTATTCCAAGATTATTTTCGTCAATTTATCCTTGCATTTTTTGACGATATTCTTGTTTACAGTAAGACATGGGAGGACCACCTTGCACATTTGCGAATAGTCTTCAACTTACTTAAGGCTCACCAATTGTTCTTGAAACGATCCAAATGTTTGATTGCTCAAACACAAGTGTCCTATTTAGGCCACATTATATCAGAGAAAGGAGTAGCGGTGGACCAAAATAAAATTGTTGACATGTCTGAGTGGCCAAAACCAAACACAATGACAAGGCTACATGGTTTTTTGGGGCTGACGGGATACTACTGAAAGTTTGTACGAGATTATGGTGCAATTGCAAGTCCTTTAACAACAATGTTGCGCAAAAACTCCTTCGAATGGACAAATGAAGCCTCTACTGCTTTTGAACAATTAAAGATCTCTATGACTCAAACTCATGTTTTGGCTCTACCCGGTTTTAATAAATTATTTATTCTGGAGTGTGATGCTTCAGATTCGAGTATGGGAGCAGTTCTTCAACAAGAAGGCCGATCGCTAGCTTTTGTAGGAAAACGAAGAATTAATTTCGAAAAAATTAGTGTCTCAAGATATCGTTGGATTCTCTCTTAATGAGCCCAATTTCATTCACAAAATAGGTCACAAAGGAAGAAAAACGTGTAAACACTCTTTGCTTCAAGTATCACAGATTGACATCGGTCATCATCGCCCTGTAACTCGATCACAGACACGGGACCATAACAAGAATTCTTGTGAAAATTCTCACTAAAAAAGTTCGAATTACTTCAGGTTAAATGTTAGAATACCCCATTGGTATCATAAAATACGATAAAGCAAACATGACTATAAGATTTTAATAAATTGTGAGTAATTTAGTCTAAATCTAAAGAGTTTAATAAATTATGGCATTTGAACTTAACTTACTTGTGCAAACCTCATTCTTCTCTTGTATTTTATTTATTTTTTACTTTATTTCTTTATTTTTTTTTTTTTTTTTTTTTTTTTTTTTTTTTTGCTTTAGTTGACATGGAATTGAAAGTTGAAAAATGTTTAGAAGAATTATGAAGAATATACGAGGTAAAACTTCATTTATTTATAAGCAACTAAGTGTTTCTCAATAAACTTAAATAATGTTATGTTCATTTATTCATCAATTATGTAGTCAAGTGCAGAATGAAGAAATATACATTATTGCTATTTAAGCATTTTAAAGTGGACAAGATAACATGTTGTTAAGTCTAATGATTTAGAGTCGTGCTATGGGCACCCCAACGGTTACTGAAGGCACCCAATTTATTTGGGCACCCAACGTTTTTGCTAGGGCACCTCGACATTTGACCAAAATACACCTCCTTAGTCAAGCGTCACACCCCACCACCCAAAACACAAAAAAAAAAAAACTCAAAATCCTCGTTCTCCTTTTTCGTGTTCCTCCCATACCTCTGTTCATTAAAATTTAACCATCACATGATGCCTTTTTGTGATTCCGGCGCTGTTCGGTTACACATGGCCGAGAGTTGTAAAGTGGTCTCGATCATGTCTTGCCGAGACCCTTATTAAAGTGTCGGTCTATAGAAACAGACAACCAATTTATGGTGGTCAGACACCCATCTCGTGGGGCGACTACTTAGACTGTACAAGTGGTCTTGGTGGGCCTTGTGCCGAGACATGTGTGTATATCTCTCTTGACACCAAGCGACACAACATCATATGATTCGGTCTTGTGAGTTCTGGACCATAGGTTCGATCATTTCCCACCTCGACCAGAACAAGGAACGAAAGTTCGATAAAATTAGCCGAAGTTTAAGCAAAGTTTATCGAAGTTGAAGGGATCGAAACGAAGTTCACGGGTAGTTTATAAACTACAAAACCTTTTTTAAGTTTATGTTAAAAATCGACAACATTGATACAAATTGATATGAATTGTTAAAAATAAGGAGAAATTGCAAACTTTTCAGTCAAAAAAATCGAATGTGTGTAGGAGACAGAAGGGTTAAGGGTTAATTGATGGTGGCTTTTGGGGGTTATTCGAAATTTGATAGCGACTCACTTTTGTACACACATCTCTACACCGATCATGTGATCCCTTAATTTGGCATCAAGATTCACTTTTGCACACGCATCTCTACAACGCTTTGTAGTTTTTTTAATTGATGTATAATGTCAAAAAATAGTTATTTTCTCTTATTTTAAATACTGACCCATATAAAAAATGTTTCATAATTTTAATCGTACTTATGTAAATGCGCAATTAATAAAATGGTTAGAGAATCAAATTAAGTGTAATTATTATCACTAAAAAGTGATCTACCACACACAGTATGCATGACTAATGCCAATAAAATTTACATAAAACCATTAAATTGTAAATTTTTTTGGTATAAATGCATAATTGTGCTTGTTTTGACATCCTATAAAATGAGTTTTAGTTTATTGACCATTTTAATAAAAACTTCTTAAACTTCTCTAAGTTAGCGAATCTTTATCAAAATTCTCCACGTCGAATTAAACTTCTCCAAATTAATTTTGATTATCAAGATGGCGAATTATAAAGCGAAACCAAAGTTTCAATCCTTGCCTGAAGCATAGTGTCGGTTGATGATAATCGACACAACAGCCTATGTTTGAAACGTAGTGTCGCACTATAGGTACCCTGGCTTTGTCTAAGGGCACCCCATTATTTGAGAGGGGCAAATAGATCATTTCCATTCGAAACATAAACTATTTCAAAAAAATAGGGTGCCCTCAATAAGCTATGGGGTGCCTATAGTGCGACTCATGATTAAATATGCGCTACGGTTTTTTTTTTTTTTAATCGATAAGGGGTGGAATTTGACCCAATGACCACTATCTTTAAATATTTAATGTTCAAAACAATTAAAGTCATGGTATAACCCAAATATGCAGCACCATTTATAAGTCTTAAGTCCTAACCTTCCACGTTTTGAAGTGGCCTTGAATGTATGAAGAATGTCATTCTCGAGATTATTTATGAAGAATGAAGCTTTTATACTTTTCTTCCATTGAATACATCGAAATCTCCAAAATTTCTATTTTTCTTAATATTCAATGAGAATTTGAAATATTTTTATATAACTGTTTCTAGAAAAAAAATTAATTCGAAAAATTTGATAAACTTCAAAAAAATAAAATCCAATTATTCTTCGGTCTTTAGCATTTGTTATATTACATGCAATATGTAATTCGACCATTGAAAATTGGAAACTTTGGCCAAAAATTCATTGAATGATCAATTTTTTTCATTTTTTTACTTGTAAATTACAACTAGTAACACGAGTGTTATAATATATATATATATATATATATATATGGGTACTTCTACAATGGGTACTTAAAAAATACCCATTGCATGGGAACTGTGATAATAACCCTTGGATCAAGATCCAAAGGTTCAAATTACATATAATATATGCACTAAAAAACCGGTAACCTTTGTATTTGTAGAAACAGTAATTAATGCTACATAAGTCTGATTTACACATAATTAATGGCATTTACTACTTATTCAACCCAATAATAAATACTCAGTTTGACCATACATTAAATATATACTAATTAACAACTAGTAGTAATTGATGAAAGGAAGAAAATAGCTTTCAGATTTACTATTGACGCCAAAAATGTACAATTTGGTAGAATAAATCATGAATTTCATTTTTTATCAAATACTAATGAATTATGAGTTTATTAGCAAAAGCGATAAAGACAACAAAAGAATTATATTAAAATTATACTATAGTAAACTCATATATATATATATATATATATATATATATGTTGCTCTTTTGAGATTTTTCTTTCAATTATGTTATTTACACAATAACGATTTAGTTTCTGATTAAGTGAAGCCAGACCACAGTATCTCTTGTGAGGTCGTAGATGAGGTATCACTTGTCGACAAAAGGCATGACTTGGGGAAGTCATGAGTTTGACTCCCGTTGAAAGTAAAATAAAATAAATAAAAATTAAGTCCAATTTTTTTTTTTTTTTTTTTTTTTGAACCTCAAGTGATCAAATAGTTTTGATATAGGTATATTGATAAATAAGATCTACAAAAGTAATTATTTAATAATATAAATATGGAGGTTATAAAACAATAATTCATTATATTTATTTCAGTACGCCAAAAGTATAGCTAAACTAAATACCCGTTAAACCCTACCCCATAACATTAAGAAAAAAACTGTAACTAGTTTTTCTTTTTTATACTAAGGAAAATTTTATATATTTTGTTTTCTTGTGTATTTACGTGGTAAGGAAAATGATTATTCGTATTCTAGCTAGTATATAGTAAAAAATAAAAGCAATATAAAAATATTTAAATTACCAAGTTAGTCAATTACAACCACATTAATCTGCTGGGTTATAGCGGGGAATCTCTGCATAGATATGCATGGGGATGGTTAGAGAATTCATGCAGGGAAAAAGTGACCACAGCCTTGCCCCATTTTCACGGGGAATAAGTATTGTCCCTCATTCCTTGCTCCATGAGGAGTATTTAAGTTTAGAGAAATCCTCACTTCATCTGGGTGGATCTCCGATGGGAACGAAGATTCTTCGCCCCATTTGCTTCCCTAGCTGAGGCACTGACTAAGATAGAGTTCTAGTGTTCGAGTCGTGGTTTCTTCATGTAGCATTTCCTTGAGTTTTTTCACTCGGTACTCGGACTATGAGGTGCATCGGACTAGCCATAACGAGATTAGTCGAGTCGAAGGTTTGGATACTCATATTTCTAAAAATAAAATACTAATTTATAACAAATAAAAAATGTTGTAATTTTTAACTTAAAATATATACCTTCAAATAATAATAAAAAAGATATATAGAGCATTCTTCGAAAAAATAGTTTTCAATCTTAATTAGTAATAAAAAGGTATATTTTTTAAATGAAAATATCATTTTATAATTACAAAATAAATAATATTATTTCGTTAAAGATTGAGTGGATATAAGCGTTTTCTTTTCATAAATAATGTATCATTTTAGATTAGTGGATATAAGCGTTTATTTTTTATACCTAATAATTATTATAGAATATCAAATACACATTCTTGATTTGAACAGAATGCTTAACTTGTATAAATAATACTATTTATTAAGCTATTTTAATCATTTACTTTAGTTTGATTGAAAAAAAAATCATTTATTTTAGCCTGCCACATGGCATTGCTTGATTAACTTTTCATCTTGAAAAACTTTGAAGCTTGTAATTTTCGAGGCACAATAAATAGCTAATGTGTGGTACCTGCTATAGCAGGTTACATAAGAGGCTCCTTGTCATGGGACTTTTTCAAGTCCCATGGTAGAAGCACCCTATATATATTGAGGGAACATCTTTGAGTTGCCACGTGGCATTTTCTTGCAATTTCCTTGAGCCATGTCATACACTTATTCATTTCCTCAAGCCAAGTCATCCACTTATTGAAGATCTTCACTATGCCACTTGGCATTTTCGAGCATTTTCCTTGAGCTACGTCATCCACTTATTCATTTTCTTAAGCCACATCATCCACCAAGCCACTAATTTAATTAATTATGTAACCATTTTTTAATTATACCTTAATTATTTGTTTTTGGCCTCTTGATCACCCTGTATAAGTGTACACACTTATTTAAGTAATTATGTAACTATTTTTTTTATTATACCTTAATTATTTGCTTTCGGCCTCTTGATTTCCCTATGTAAGTGTAACCACTAATTTAAATAATTATATTATTGTTTTTAATTATAATTTAATAATTGGTTTTTGGTCTCCCTATGTAGGTATGTAACGTAACACTAATTTAAATAATTATGAACTGATATTAATAACATCTTAAACTCCACCTATGTAGAACAATATGTGCGTTACATACATAGCCAATCCCAAGTCTGGATAAAGGACTATGACGCCCATTTTCCATACTAAAAATGCGGAAGGGAGGTCTCAAACTCATTTTTCATACCCGAAAAATGGAAGAGGGTTGCGATAGGTTGACAACCAGCGTAAAATTTTGTCACTCTTCATGAAATGGATCAAACACATATAAACGTTGGGGCGTTCCCAACTAGCGACGTGGTGCATCGTAGCCCGGGTGTTGTGAGAAATGAGTAAGGGTGTGTTTCACATCGCCACCTGGGCGTGAAGAAAAATGAGCAAGGGTTCCCGCACATAGGACGTGTGGGTAATGAAGCTAGTCCCTTGTCGCTCAGATGTGAAGAAAAATAAGCAAGGGTTCCCACGCAGAAGGCGGATGTGAGTAAAGAAACTAGTTCAAAACAAACATGAAAACAAAAACAAAATCATATATAACGAGACTAGATCTTTTAGACAAAATAGAAATAGAAAATGAAAACAAACACAAAAGGAAGAAAAAAATTCATTTAGGAAAATGGAACATAGGAGCACTCACAGGGAACTCAATAAAATTACCAGATACTATGATTAGAAGGAGAGTCAATATTGCTTGCATTCAAGAGACAATGGGTATGAGAAATGAGTAGAGAAATAGGAAACACGGGGCTTAAATTGTGGTACACTGGTATAGATAGAAAATACAATGGAGTAGGAATTCTTGTGGATAATGATTATAAGGATAAGGTCATAGAGGTTACGAGAGTGGGAGATAGATTGATCATTGTTAAATTAACTATTGAAGACGAAAGGATTAACATACTTGGCCCATATGTGCCACAAGTAGGGTTAAATGAAAGCTTCAAATGCAAATTTCGAAACGATATGGATGGATTAATGCAAGGTATACCTTTAGATGAAAAGGTTTTTATTGGAGGAGATTTAAATGGGCATATGGGGGCGAGTAATGATGGGTTCGAGAGAGTTCATTGAGATTTTGGTTACGGTAATAGAAATGAAGAAGTAGAATCAATCTTAGAATTTGCTTCAGCATACGATCTTATCTTAGCAAATACTAGTTTTAGGAAAAGGGAGTCGCATAGGATGACTTTTAGTAGTGGTCATAACAAGAGTCAAATAGATTTTCTTTTAACAAGAAAAATAGATAGAAAATATGTAGAGAGTGCAAAGTAATACCTGGTGAAGCGCTTACTATCCAACATAAGTTAGTAGTACTTGATATTAAGCTAAAACGACAACTTAATAGGAATAAAAAAGACAAGGACCCTAGAATAAAGTGGTGGAAACTAAAAAATAGTAAACAAATAGAGTTTAGAGAAAAATTACTAAAGAAAAATGTTTGGAATCTTGATTTAGATGCTAATACAATGTGGCTAGAAATGAGTAGTTGCATAAGGAAAGTAGCACCAAACGTGTTAGGTATATCTAAAGGCTTGGGACCACAAAAGAAGGAAACATGGTGGTGGAACGAGGATGTCCAAAGAACAATTGAGACTAAACGAGAGATGTATAGGAAAATACCTAAGTGTCAAGATGAAGACGCATACAATCAATATAGAGCAACTAGAAAACAAGCTAAAAAAGTAATTGGTCAAGGTAAAACAAATTTCATAGAAGATCTATATACAAGGTTAGGTAATGGAGATGGCGAAAATATATTTATAGGCTAGCCAAATTAAAAGATAAAAAGAAACAAGACCTAAGTCATGTAAGATGTATTAAGGATGAAAATCAAAATGTTTTGATGCGCGAAGAAGGTATTACAGAGAGATGGAGAAGCTACTTTGATAGTTTATTTAATGATGGCCAAGTTGATCATAGCAGATGAAAACCCACAACAAGAAAGAAATGTAAACTATACACGCAATATTAGAAGTCCAGAAGTTAAAAGGCATTAAAAAGGATGAAAATAGGGAAAGCATATGGCCAAGATGAAATACCCATAGAGGTTTGGAAATGCTTAGGAGAAATATGATTGACTTGGTTAACAAAACTTTTCAACAAAATTTTAAAATAAAAACGGATGCCAATGGATTGGAGAAGCACGCTTATATCAAACTTCAAAAAAAAATGAGACATTCAAAGTTGTTCAAACTACTGGGGAATTAAACTTATGAGTCATACTATGAAACTTTGGGAGATGATAATTGACAATAGGCTAATAAGAGAAACAACAATATTAGAGAATCAATTTGGCTTCATGCCTGGGAGGTCAACTATGGATGCGATTTTCCTTGTAAGAAGATTATAGGAAAAATATAGAGAAAAGAAAAAAAATCTTCATATGGTATTTGTAGATTAAAAAAAAGCATATAATAGGGTTCATAGAAACGTTCTTTGGTGGGTTCTAGAAAGAAAATGAGTGCATGCTAGATACATAGACACTATTAAAAAATATGTATGAGAGAGTATTAACGAGTATAAAGACATTTGGAGGAACTACAAAAGAATTTCCCATTACGATAGGGCTACATTAAGGATCGGCCTTAATCACATATCTCTTTACTTTAGTTATAGATGAACTAGCAAGGTATATTCAAGAGGATATATAGTGGTGTATGTTATTTGCATATGATAGTCTTAGTGGACGAAAAAAAAAGATGGAGTGAATAGGAAATTAGAACTTTGGAGGAATACATTAGAATCTAAAGGCTTTAAGTTGAGTAGAATGACGATCGAATACATACACTGAGTTAAGATATACTAGACATCGAGATGGAGTGGTAAAATTTGGGGAAGTAGAAGTTCCTAAGGTGAACCACTTTAAATAGTTATGATCAATCATACAAAATGATGGTAATATTGAGAATAATGTCACACATAAGATTCAAGCTGGATGGAAGAAATAGCGGAGTGCAACAGGGGTGATCTGTGATCGAAATGTCCTACTAAGATAAAACGAGAATTTTATAGAAACGCAATTAGGCCAGCTATGCTCTATGGAAGTGAATTTTGGGCGGTAAAGTAACGACAACTACATTAAATGAACGTAGCAGAAAATTAGAAGCTTAGATGGATGTGTGGTAAACTCGTAAAGATAGAATAAAAAATATAGAAATTTAAAGACAAGTAAGAGTAGCACTAATTGACACAAAGATTAGGGAAGGGCGGTTGCGATGGTTTGGTCACCTGCAAAGACGGCCTACAAATGCCCCAACTAGAAAACTTGACTTAATAGAAACTGGACGAGGTAGGGGCAGACCAAAGTTAACATGGGATGCATTAATTAGGAGGGATTTGAATGGTTTGCAAAGCTCACCATCAATTGCACTTAATCGAACACAATGAAAAGTTTGATCCATGTAGCCGACCCCAGTTAATTTGAGACTGAGGCTATGTTGTTGTTGTTGTTATAAATTATGAGTTGGGTAATTTATTAGATTCACACAAGCACTTAACCAAAGTTTCACCAAAAATGTTGACCTATCCTTACTCGCGCGTCGCGCACAACTCGAGGAAGTCCTCACTCGCACTATCGACTATAAAATTATGAAATTACGCAACAAGTATAGATCGTTAATACATGCAAAGACGACCTACGAATGCCCCCACAAGAAAACTTTACTCGATAGAAACTGAAGAAATTCGACGAGGTAGAAGTAGACCAAAGTTGACTTGGGGCGCATTAATTAGGAGGGATTTGAATGGTTTGGAAGGTTTACCATCAATTGCACTTAATCGAGCACAATGAAAAAGTTTGATCCATGTGGCCGACCCCAATTAATTTGGGAGTGAGGCTAGTTGTATTAATTACATCTTAATTATTTGTTGTTGGTCTATTGATCTCCTTATGTAGGTATGTAATGTAATAATAATGCCCTAATCATTCTTTCCACTATATAAGCCAAAGCTTACAGTCACTGGTTCGCCTCTTAAACTCACTTTCAATATCTAATTTTATAAACATTTGTCACTGCTATAATTCTTGGCAAGCTAGCTCTGCTTATCTCTTATGTTGTATGCATGTCTTGGGACCTTTGACATTGAAGACTCGAGGTGCAGCACTTAAAGCCTGGGTGGTAAAAATTATATAGATTTATATGTTTTGTTTATTTTGGACTTATAATTTGTGCTGTATGTTTAGGACTTTTTGAAGTCTTTTTTAGATGATAAACTTATTTAACCTTTTTGCATTGTCTCTCATTTTCATTTTGTTTTTTCCTCCGAACAATTATGAGATTGGCAATGGCTCTTAAGGTTTCTTTAAATTTTGTTGACTTTTTTTTTTTGAAAAGAAAATTGCTATCAATTTTGTGATACAATTTAGCCACAAAGAATTTTTAACACAATTTGGATTAACGCCTCACCTTATTGATTGTAACACCATTATAATATTTTCAAAAACAACAAATTATTAACCCGATTTGTTGGGTGCAATTCTTGCATTTTTCTTATAAAAGAAGAGATTAACATTTTTAACTTACCAGCGAAAGAATGATTTTTTCGGTGCGCAAAGCGCGGGATGCCAACTAGTTTTATATATAGGGGAGAGCAGATCATACCATAAGGAAATTAGTAGTGGGAGCATTTGAGAAGTACATGGACTCCTGGAGTATGCTTTGAGCTAATAAGTACAAGAGTAGCATGAGCACTATAATTTGGAAATGGTGGAAAGGCGAAATGATCTAAATTAAAATAAGCCTCAGCCATGCTAGGAGTTCATTGTGAGTCTATGATTATGAAGTGACAAGATATTCCTAGCATTCGATTCACCTGAAAGAACAATGATATACCTATTACCTCAGCATCAAATTGCTGGTCATTATTGAAATCTATTAGGGTTATAAACTTGATTTCTAAGGGTCAGGTATAAATCTTGCTACAAGTTCCTGAGATGCACCTTTAAAGCCACCACGCTAATTTGGATATGAGATCTTCAATAAAGTATCCAAGACACAATCTGATAGTCACATTCAAGTTTTCTGTTTTTCTAGTGTTAATACGTGTTTCTCTCAAAAATAACACAAATACATACCAATTTTTTTCAAAGTTTGAATACTTTCGACGTTATTCTCCTCAAGTAAGGCCTTCGAGTCACTTAACAAATAATCCCATGTAATTCACCTTAAATTTCATGTAGTTTTTAACGCTTTGAAGGTCTTCTATCTATTACGCGGAAACCAATAATGATAACAAACGACGATGAAGATGACGATGATTTGAACATAAACTTTAACAAAAGCCAAATAAATTGAATTGAAACTAACTATCAAGATTCTCAATAGGAAAATGATTGGGTGACCCGAAATAGACACCTAGTTGTTGGTGTCCATTAACTTTTGCATCGAAGATTGTGTGCACACAAATCGATGTGTATTTAATGGACACCAACAACCGAGTGTCCATTTCGAGTCACACTTGCACTACCCTTCTCAACAAAGCTCCTGAAAAGTTTCACAAGCCCGACTTTTGCAGAGAGCTCAACGTTTATGAGAGCATTATTTTTCTCAATTCATACTATGAACTTGCTTGTAACGGTAAGCACCGTAATAATTTATATTGAAAAACATGAAACCATTTTTTCTTTTTCTTTGCATTCTTATCAAATAAATTAAAGAGCATCAAAGTGAGAAGTATCCAATATTTAGGACAATCTTCATGATGTACCTATAGCATGTAGTTTATAGAGGACACGACACATACTAAAATATTAAACTGGTGAGAAAAAAGCAAAATATTAAGCCTTTGGTATGTCAATCAACATTAACCATATGTGTCTTACCAATCGGGTCTTTTATTATGTCATAATAATCTGGCACATCACGAGGATCAACTGGTTCCCTGAATGGCCACGCATCGGGATGCTCGTGCATCAGCTGTCATGAAAATTCAGACCAATTCACATGTCATTTTTCCGCATCAAGAATGATAATTATTAGTGATTGCACATATGAGTATTTATTCCACCATCTCCAAATATTCCACCACTATAAAAAAAAAGACGACAGCAACAAAGCCTCAATCCCAAATTAGTTAGGGTCTGCTACATAGATCCAACTCTTCAATTCAGCTCAACTTAATACAATTGTTGGTGTGTTTTCATAATCCTTTAAATCCTTCTTAATTAATGCGTCCCAACTTATCTTAGGTAAATTCAAATACCATTGAATTTCTTCAATTTCTAGTGTCGAGTTTTCTACTTAGGGTACTTCATGCCGTCTTTGTATGTGTCCAAACTCCAAACCACACAACCACCCTTCCATAATTTTGTTTGCATCAACTAATGCTACTCCTACTTTTTTTTAATTCTTTGTATTTTCCCTTGTATTTTCTCGAGTTTTACCACACATCAGCTTAAGCATCCTCATTTTTGCGACAATTATTTTACATATGTGTTGTCTCTTTAACGTCCAATGCCCCAATACCAGGACTCGACACTTTGTGCCGAAGTACCCTTGTCGACACGGTCAGACACGGATCCGAACACGAGATATGTGTCGACCCGACGGATTTGAGGTCGAACGCGACATATCTGAGGGAGGGAGAAATCCAGATCTGAGAGAGAAAAAGAGAGGTGTTGACCTGAGAGAAAGGGAACACAACGATGGGAGAAAGAGAGAGAGAGGCATGCGACGATGGAGAGACTCGAGCTGCCGCATTCGCCAAGAGTTGTAGAGAGGAAGTAGGGAAGAAGATAAGGAGGAAACCTAAACACATCAAGGAGAGAGTTGTTTTTGTGTTAAAGATGGACCCACCTAATTTGACTTTCCAACACTTACAAAAGAGGAGAGAAAAATAGAGTTGTTTTTGTCTTCAAATGGGCCCACTTACTTTTACTTTTCAATACACATACACAACACATAGCACATATTTACTAAATTAATATAATAAACCAAATATAAAAACTACTTATATGAACATTACTCATATTTAACCAGCCACTTATCTACACATTACTCATATTTAAACAGTTAATGTAATGCAACAAAATTATAAATTTATTTTTAAATATATAGTTGGTTAGATGGTTATACATGTGTAAATATTTCTATATTTTGCCTTATCCAAGTACCCGTGTCCAAATATTTGGACACTTACTAACCGAGTCCCAGTATCCTTTAACACGGACAGTTGCAAGTCCGACCTCTGGATTTGTACCCTTATCGGATACCCGTACACGAGTTCATCTAACCTAGGTCCAATGTTCACTTCTAGAAAGCATTGCTAGCCTTATTAAGTCCTAGATATCTAAAACAACTCACTTTGCAAACTCCTACTTCCCCTAATTTTACCACTCCATTATTTTGATCTCAACAACTCAAGAGCAAATTATTGTGGAACAAAAGAATGAAAATAAATTCACAGCTTTAGAATTGAAAGTCAGTAACTTCAATGCTTAAGAATATCCATTTTCGTTAATTTAAGAAGTAAACTAAGATCGCACTGAGAACTTATTAGCACAGACATCCTGACCAAAAATCTATGAACACTCTCAGCAATTTTTATTCATGTTCCTTTTTATTCGATTTCCAACGTGGTGTCTGACACCAACTGCACTGACTAATCCACTCCTGGACACTGTCAGGCCCCATTTGGGGGGCGGTCCTTCCAACCTATTTTACTTCATTCACGAGACTTAAACTTGAGACCTCGCTTAAGAGGAACGAGTCCCTCACCACTCAGACCAACCGGTTGTTGGTTTTTTGAATATATGACTTTGACATCGAGATAACAGAAAATGTGCTAACGTTCAATGCTACATATTACAATTGTTTGACTCTGATAAGCCCAGAAAGATGAATAAGCTAATACTGGCTAGGTTGAATTGATTCATAACAACTTTGAATGAACCAACACACACTTGAAAAATAAAATTCTCACGAGCTCTCAAACTTCATTTTGACTGGCGCCTGAAAAGGCAAAGACTACTTTAAAGCATGAATCACATAGGATAAAAAAATGAATTTGTAAAGGAGGGAAACAAAACACAGAAACCACCTTATGAAAAGAAGTAATTAGTGAAGTGGAAACCCACCTTTATTAGTGACCTCATGAAATTGTTCAATGATTGACGATAAGTGGCGCTATCCACTGGGGCATTTAATATTTTAAAGCGTGAATGGCCCCATTGGTCCGAAGTCCACCCTGCTTCTCCTGTTGATCAGAACACTCCTTCAACTATGGTTAATAAGATGACAATTAAATGTGTTCTTTGATGCCTTAGAACAAATACAATCAACTTTTATGCCTTCATTTACGAATGTTTCTACATATTATGAAATCAAAATGCAATTCTAATAAAGATAACTTTCATCGAATTAATTAGAAAGCAAATGAAAGCCAAAAGAATGAGGGAAGCACTATAACTTAGCTTACTTGCAACAACACACAATATTCTCAATTTGGCGAACATTCAAGAAATACGTATGAGAGTTAAAAAAAGGTTAAGCTACTTACTCAAGCCAGGCATATCTTCAACTTTGATTATCCTCTTAGGAACACCCGTTTCTTTCTGGGAAAAAAAAAAAGGATGATGCGAGTTAGCGTAGAAATTCCAGCAAATAAATATCCAGCAATGTAGGAAAAACAAGTTCCTATTTGGGATTAGCCTCCCCCCATGCGCTCTTATCATTTTTCTTATAATGCAGGTTGATGTAAGCAAGAAGTAAAGGGAACTTGTTGGTGATAAAGGAATCAACAGGAGCATTGATATTATCTTAGTTTTGAAACCTAATATTTACAACTACATCATAACTAAATGTGACATGACCTTCACATAAATCTTCTTTTGGACTTCAAAATTTTTAGATTATCACTACTTACAAAAACATTAAAGCTAACTAGGTCCCCCTCACAATTAAAAACAAGCAATTCCGACCTTTCCTTCTTGTGCGCTACATCTTGTCAAAGAGAAGCAAATATCTGGAAAAAACCAGAATTTTACACTAGTTTATGTCTAGAACCAATGATGTTAATAGTGCATGTCATGAATAAGTTCACGCAACGCCCCTTAATTCCAAATCTAGTAATTAGTCCTAACATCGGTATTTTCGTAATTTTTATGTCATGAATTAATTGTGTGATTAATTCGGTGTATTATTTATATATTTAATACTCTAATATAAGAATTAGAGTAAAGTGGATGAATTAAGTCTAAGATAATGTAAATAAGAGATCAAAGGGTGAAAAATGACATTTTAGTAATTAATAGTCTTGGAATAAACAATTTATTTAAAAGAATAAAATGAGGCTCCTTGATATACCTCGAGTTGTGGTATGGTAATTACCAGGCAAGAAAATGATGCGGATGATATGATAAGATATAAAATACTTTATTTCCTTAAAAGGAGGAACATTGACCAACTAAAAATGAAACTTTCCATTTTAGTGGAAAGTGACATTTAAAATTTGTAGAGATTCATATAAACTATACATCTACCTCAAATATGAAAAGGGAAATCTCTAAAACAAAAAGGTGAGTTAGTATGATATGAATTGGCATTACACCAACGAAGGATGAGCCTCGAGATACGAGATTGAGCATAATGGCTTATGGATGAACAAAATAAAGAAGGGTCTTATATGGGCCTAAATCTAAGGCTAGATGAAAGAAATAGAGGGTGGAGATTGATGCTCCTAAGAACCCTAGATCTAACTTAAAGTATAAATAGTCCTTATGAGACTCATGCCTCCATTTTTACAAACTAAGAGAGGAGACTAGGGCTTAGTGTGAGAAGAGAAGCTTGGATGTTAGAGATGGAGCTACACCAAGCCACACACTCTCCATAAGCTTGAGATTTCACTCAAGCTAGGTAAGAACCCTAAACTAAATTGTTAAGCTCAAACTAATTTGTTGAAAATGGGATGTAATTTTCGGATTTGATGTTAAGCTAAAGTTTCGAGCTTGATTTCCAAAAGATTTACACACTCATTTGTCGATTTGATCATTACTATGGATGTTTGTCTGGGTTTGGGGTTTGTTTTCATGTTTTAGTCCCACATCTTGATGAAAACATGACTTTCTTGTAAATCTTAGGTGTATTTCCATGGTTTTAGTCTCAAATATTTCTTATTGCGTTTTCCACCAATTGTAAGTTGGTTTGAGCTTATGAAGCTAGATTTCATGTTCCAATGATTAAGCTATATGATTTTGAAATGGTAAAACATGACTTGTATTATTTTGTGGTTGGAGAGGGACTCGTATGTTTTGAATGGTGCTTTGGTGTCCTTTCCGCCTCACTTGAGTAGTCTTATGGTTTGAATCATGATTTCAATGGGCTTTTACTTGATGCTTA
This sequence comes from Stephania cephalantha, assembly GCA_039657325.1. Classification (NCBI taxonomy): domain Eukaryota; kingdom Viridiplantae; phylum Streptophyta; class Magnoliopsida; order Ranunculales; family Menispermaceae; genus Stephania; species Stephania cephalantha. Next base: position 25,494,049 of record CM077570.1, on the reverse strand, counting down.
TGAATTCTATGATTTCCTTACAAGTAATGTTTTATGTTCAAACATGGATGAATGAGATTAGGTGTTGGATGATATGCCTAAAATGGAACTTCACTTGTTTTGAATCATTTCCTTAAAAATAAACTTAATTTGATTAAATCATGAATTTTCAACTAAAAGCTATGAATTGGAGATTTTAAGTCAAAACCAACTCTATGCGGTGATTTAGAATTCTTTGCTCAAAATTGGTTGATTTGAATCGAGCTATGTAAGAAAACTAATTTTATGGACTTTTCTTTGTCTTGCCTCGATGAATATTTATTTCATTCGATAAAGTGATATTAGTCCACATTGTTGGTTTCGACGCCGAGTCTAATTGAACTTAAGAATAAAGATGAGTTCTTAATGTTCTAAGATACCTAAATAAATTATAGCGAGTCTAAATTAAATGTGTTATACTTATACGCTTGTAGACACTCGAGGAGGACCCGCTAGGAGGACCCGCTTGAAGTAGGATTGAATAGGATAGCAGCGCTTGAGGTAAGTGGGGGGTTGCTTTATTCTCAATCATGTCATGCTATTAGTTAATAATTTCACGATAGCAATTGTTTATACTGGCTTATAATCTATCTTGATAATCTTCAATTACTGCTTCTTGCCTTCTCCTTTAGAGCTCTCTATTTATGAAAGCCAGTGGAACTGATATGGTTATATGATGAATGCAAGCTTATACTATTTGGACTGAAGGGTCGGCGACCACCTGTGCCTTCCTCCATGTTTATTATAAATCCTTGTCTACTGGGCTCACATGTGGTAGCAGTAGGACGATTGTCATGTTTCCTTCTTGTTGTGCTAGATTTATGCGGCCTCATGCTTTCTAGGCAACGGCGGTGGGATTCATGGGTTACTTATATCGAGTTTCCACTTCCTTTGACTCTATGGCATTCATGTTATCCTTGTTTCTTCTTGATGATGTTATCATGTTTGGGCCACATTTATTTATCGTGCATTATATAGTATGCTTGCTTATTATAGTTGAAATGCCCAAAATGATAGTAAGATTCATAAAGTACAATTGTTGCATGCTAGTTATCTATGCATTTAAGTACTACTTGGATGATTGAAGGTAAAGCGGTCCGCCACTTTACTGAGCCCGTTGTTTATTGCTCACCCCCACTTCTCCCCTCCAGATACCTCAGCTATTGTTTCAGGCAAAGGAAAGAGAAAGATTATTGTCTAGGAGATCCTCTTTCTTGATTGTGAGTTGTGAATACATTATTATCTATCTATTTTGGTTTCAGACTTTTATGTATTAAAAACATGGGTGTTTTTTTGGGTAGACTTTTGAAAACCCATAGTTTATCTTAGGTTATTGCTATAAGACTTCTACTTTTAATTCCGCAACTTGTTAGACATTGAAAGGCTTTGTTTTCCGCACTTTATATTGCTTTAGTTGTCTATATGTAGAATGTATTGTGTATATTCCGCAGGTTAAGGCTTACCAAATCATCGCCCTACTCGTCGGGTTATCTCGAGGGGTTTGGCAATGGTTCGGGCCGAGCGACTCGGGTCCGCAGGGATTTGGGTCGTCACAGTTCAAGTACATTACATGGTGACTAGAGATGGTAAAAAGTGTACATGTGGTAAGCAGAAGCACAAGTTGTGGTTTGTCTTCTCCAATGCCAAGGTCAAGTTAGTATTGAAACTAAGAAGACAACGAGGTACTAATTTGTCCAATCTTCTTCAAGGTTTCCATCTTTCCCAAATCTTTAAAGTTAGCAAGGACTATGCTATACTATGTAGTCAAGAAAATTGGAGGAGACTCAAAAGTGAATTGCCATTTCGACAAAGTGATTAGAGAAGACAAGAGATATGTATATGTTTCTCACGGGCATATATGAAAGGAACAAGCAGGGTGCCCTTGATAAATGAAAGTAAAGGGAAAACCAATCCTAGACAGAGCTTAAACTATTTAAATCAGTTGATACAGGAAGGATCAACATTATAGGAACCGCGATGTCCTTCAAAGAAGGCATTGATCGAGACTGCAATCCCAGTGAATTTTATCAAAGAAGGTCCATCAAAGGCACAAGCACAAGTCTACAAGGAAGGGAGAGACAATAATGGAAGATTAGAGGAGAGAAATCAAGTAGAAGAAGAGAGAAGGAATTTCAGTAAATATCAATCTTATTCAATGTTCTATATCATAAAATTTAATCTAAACACCTATATATAGGATCAAGGTCTTAAAACTCCTAATCAATTAGGAATTTGAAGTCTTATTGACCTTCTAAAATTACATTAAATAAAGTGACGAAAATAATTAAAACTTACTAAGTCTAATAATACAAAACTTCTAATAAAATAGAAACTTCTAATCCTAATCAAAAGATAAACTAAACTTCTAATCTTACAAGGACTCCAACAAAGAAACTCCTAATCTAAATCAATCTTTACTTCTACGCTTGTAATGTTTTGAATAAGGCTTCAAACGTCCTACATCAGACAAGGCCATCCCTTAAAAACACTTCTCTAATAGTAGGCCAAGTTTGCTGAGATCTCAGCCCTTACTAATGGAGATTTTTGCACCATCATCGTACCTGATGAATGAGGAAAATACCACTTAAGTTCATATACCCATAAATTGCATTCAACAGTGGGGTGAAAATCAAGAAGTGTAAAATGCACAAAGATACATGTGATTAAGAAGTGGGAAACCAGAACTAGATCAGAACTCAATTCTGTTGCTTGAATTTTAAAATTTCTTCTTGATCAATCAAGGAATGCTAAGAAAAAAAAGCTTTGTTTTTACCACTCTTGTAACTTATGCGGTCATTGAAAAAGGCCATTGATAACAACAAAATCTATAGACAAATCATTGATTCTTGGCTTTAGATGGAAAAATGACTAGTTATGGACATCTCAAAATCTAATCCACCAATCTGAAAAGGTTAAAGTTTTCAATATTTGCTCATTAAAAAAATTATTTTGTTCTTCACTTAAATGTCTCTTTCAATTTGTCTTTAACAATACGTCTTTCTGAAAGAATAAGATTAATAATTGAATTAGCAGGAGGCTGATAAATCTTTAAAGAAAGTACAGAAAATGTATCAACAAAAAGTGTTTCTCAAAAACATAGTACAAAAAGAGGAAAAGAAGTTAAAACATGGATAGGGCTCAGGCTTTCAAGTCCTTTTAAGTCGAAAATGCAAGCTGATATACAATAATATTTATATAAGATTCTGCCACTTGAACAACATAAAATAAATGACATTAATTAATTGAATCATATGGCTTATAAGGCAAAAGTTGCAGTAAGACTATTACCTTCTGGAAGTCAATTCCAGGGTAAACAATATGACAGTTGGAGAGTTCTCTAATCTTTTCATCGATTGCCTGCAATTGCAAATCAATTAGAAAAGGACTCCCAGTAACCATAAAATCAAATCAAAAGGAGGAAATCAAGACTGGCAATCTAGGTAGAATGAACACACATAGCGAACTAGTTAAAGCCAATAAAATCACACCAGAAGTTCATGATATATCGGCAAGACACAAAAGAACAATTTCCATACTTACCACGCTATGAATCAACTAAAAAGCAATACTATGCCGGAAGAATACAACAACATAGATCTAAGACCGCACCAATATTAAGATCTTAAAAGTTATAAACGAGCAAAATACATCAGCATATTAGAAGGTTTCGACGTTTCAATAAGAATAGAAAACTCGGATTTACCATAAAATACAATTCTTAATATTTAGATTTCATGTGGGAAGACATGAAGTCTTATTTCACATCAAAGACTGTTGCCAAATATTAACATCTATTAAGTATAGCGAAACTTAATTCAACTGTTTGTAGAATTTGTAAATAGGTAAAAGTAAAACAAAATTGAATCCTTAAAACATGCTAAGTTTAGATATCAAGGTTGACATCTAAGATTATAATCTCAATAGTAGTTGCTGAAAATTTTGTGAGCAACAAGCCAATGGGAGCAAGTTAGCCTAGTAAGTAGGATGGGAGAAGGTGCAAAAACCAACAGACAATGGTGCAAAATCTTCAAAGAAGAAATGAAGCTTTGGCAGCCAAATTGTTGTGGAGGTAGCCCAAAGAACAACAATCGCTTTGGGTGAGGATCATTATGAGCAAACACAACAGTAGTCATGATTTGTAGCAAGTGAATGCCTCACCTATTTGTATCGTTTGAAGTTCATGGAAGTTAATTTCTTCAATTCACATTTCCATCAGCAACCTTCTTGAGAAGGATGTAGATTGAAATAAATACTTTGTCTACATATATTCAAGTAAATGGAATACCAACACACGGGGTACGACCTTCACAACAGATTTACAATCATAGAAAGCATATAAAGGGAATCCCAGTTTCTGAATTTCCATAAAAAATGAAATCAGCACAAAAAAAGGAAAAATGTTTCTAAATTGGTATTATAATATCCTACTCAGGAGCTCGTGGACACACTTGAACCCTCTCACAATCAAGAGCAAATCAATTGTCCAGAGGTCCAAAGGAGAAACATTAGCTCCAAAAAACTTATGTTGTAACTAGCCTCAATAGAAACTTCATGCGAAATTTATTAAGGCATACCTACCAAAGAGTTTTCACAGAAGAAAGAATTCAGACACATCTACTGATAGAATTCAACTGTACTTTCAAGATTTCCATGTTAGCATATATCGTAACAAATCCTACTAAACCTGATCAAATAATAGACTAACTATGCTCTCTGTAGGATGGATCAGCTTTATCATTCTTCTTCAAATACCTATCTCCAAACATAAAACTATCTTGATTGATCACATTCATCAAAGCATTTATCTCGTCCAAAAAATGTGTTCATCTTCCATCTATTCCCTATATGGCTGTAGGACAGTGTTTTATGAAAGGAAGATGTCAGAAGTTTTACCTGCCTTTGCCGCCGGATCATAGTAGATAGATCAATGTAAGGAAGCTTAGGGTCAATTTTACATTCCATAAGAATTCCTCCATCATAGTCTTTAATGTACCTAAACGCCATAAAACATCCATGCATAACTGTAACTAAGCAGATCACTTGAGCTAAACATTAAATATTAGAAAAGAGGGGCAATAATGAACAGAAACTGAGAAAAGAGAAATATTCCAAAAGAGCATTCTGCAATTGGTTGTGGTGTCGAGTCTCTTCACATGCAGATTTGAGGGGTGATAAGTTGGTTTCTTATAAAAATATTACAAAAGAGCGGCAATAACAAACATAAACTGAGGAAAGAGAAATACGAAACACTGTCACAAATCTAAAACCATCGGGCACAGTCATAATAGATTATTCAACACAAACTTAGTACATTATATATCAGTAGCAACCAAATGGGATCTGATAACATTTTCTAACTATGATCCCATGACTAAATTAGAAATAATAAGTTTCCTACATAAAATTTTGCTTTAGCGACTGAAGCTGCCCCATGGTATGGGTAATCATGCTAACAGCAACTCAAAAGTAAAGGTTAGTAACTGAGCAGCCCAAATTACACAATTGACCAGCATGTCAGATACCCCAACATCTAATCAGAAGCAAAGTTCCATCATACAGCATACATTTATTGAATAAAATAGGCCCAGAATGAGCAATCAAAAAATATGCAAAAACCATGCCACCTTAATGCTATACACGAGCCAGGTTCCAAAACTAAAATAGTGGGACTAATTACATTGGTAAAATGAGAGACATTCCAAGTTCCTATACATACTTCTGAAGGAATACTAAAGTCAATGCAAATCTCGAAATTCTATTAGTCTGGCATTTAAATCACATACCCTTGCCATCTGTCTTTATCCAAATCAATCTCTTTAGTAAAACCCTATCAATCCAAGAAACCAAATGTTATTGTTCATATAAAATATCAATACAGTAAAAGCAACACATAATGATGATACTGAACATTAGATAAATGAAAGAATTTGTGTCAGTAATTTCCTATGGACACTACTTGTTGCACATGGCTCCCTGCTTAGCCAAGGTGGGAAAGGGCCGGCCATTCTTTTCAGCCTTACCCCTGTTTTTTTGCAGAGAGACTATTTCCACATCACAGATCAATGGCTTTCCGTTGTGAAGAAGCAACTTTACCAGACGTTTTGGATTATATTAAGGAGATATTGCAACAAGAAGTATCAAAATAGTCCAAAATCAGAACTATTAGAAAGAATTAATTAAACATTAACGGTGTTCAATATCAGTAAGATGCTGATTTGATGATTAGGGAGGTGAAGCCAATGCATGGTATAATGTACAAATATAACACTTGTACATAAAGAATTAATTGTGTAAAGATTACATATTCAACAACTTGAGATATTAAGGCAAGCTTAGTATAAAATCTAGGAAACGCTATACATGAAATAATTATCAAAGTCTTACAGAATAAAGAAATTGTTTTAAGATATTTCATCTTAGTCTAAGTTTAATGGACATGTACAGAGAAAAACTATATCATTTTCGAAGATAACTAATGGAGGATTAGAGGAGAGAAATCAAGTAGAAGATGAGAAAAGGAATTTCAGTAAATATCAATCTTATTCAATATTCTATATCATAAAATTTAACCTAAACACCTATATATAGGATCGAAGTTCTAAATCTCCTAATACAATTAGGAATTTGAAGTTTTAATGACCTTCTGAAATTACATTAAATAAAGTGACGAAAATAATTAAAACTTACTAATTTAATAACACAAAACTTCTAATAAAACAAAAATTTCTAATCCTAATCAAAATAGAAACTAAACTTCTAATCTTATAAGGACTCTAACAAAGAAATTCCTAATGTAAGGCCTCGTTTGGTTCGTTTTTGCTAACTTACAGTGTTAGTTGAGAGTTATCTCATTGGAGTTAATATTTTCATATTTGGTTCACTTTAAACTTGTAGGGAGGTTTCAAATTTTTAAACAATAAAAAATATGAATTGACATAAATAGCCTCCAAACAAGAGAGAGATGGGTAATAAATAAGTCATTAATGAGGGGTAATTGTGTCTACAACTCCCGGGAGATAACTCCCTAGGGGGGTGGTGGAGAGATTTCTCACATCCTAGGGTGTAAGTTGGGAGATAACTTGCAGGCAAGTTGGGCAACCAAACAAGATTAGTTCCCAACTCCTTGTAAGTTATCTCCCGGGAGATAACTCCACCCCTAACCAAACAAGATCTAAATCAATCTTTATTTCTACGATTGTAATCTTTTGGATAAGGCTTCACATGTCCTACATCAATTCTCCCCGGCTTGAAAGAACTCGACTCCAACAAGTTAGCAGCAAGGTAGTTCTCCGAAAGATCACGATCCAAACGTATGAACTCATCCTCAGAAATCCATGAAGCATTAGAAGTTGAACGATTCCTCCAAGTCACCAAATATCAACGATATCCACCATCAGAAGAAGACATTATCTCATTATCTAATACATTAGCAATATGCTAAAAAGATGTAAAAGTAGGTGGCAGGTGTGGCTCTGAAGCTTACTAGGTCACTTCTGGCACAAACGAGTTAAGTGTGGCTGCACCAAGAAAGTTCAAGGGGACAGCGGATAAAACACCTTATTAGCACGCAACAACAATAGCAAAACAACACTGTAACAGCCCTAAAACAGCACCAAATAGCGCCAAAACTGCAAGACAGCAGCACCACCAGCAGAATTTTGCAACACTGCTTAGAATTTTGTGGAATGATGAACAGTGCAACAGAAAACCAAGCAGGAAACAGCACCAGCAGCAACAAAACAATATGCAGCAGCCAAATAGTATGCAACAACCACCAAGAAAGTAGAACAACAGCACAGTGGAGCAGAAAGAGAAATAAAGGAGAAATAGAGGAGAAACAAAAGTCAGAAAAGAGAAGGAAGAAAGAAAGTTGCAAAAGAATGAAGAAAAGAATACAAGAACCTCTTGCTCAAGGAAGAGAGAAAGAAATAAAGAAAGCAAGCAAGAACCTCTTGCTTAAGAGAGAAAGAAAGAAAGGGAAGAATGCAAGAACCTCTTGCTCAAGAAAGAAAGAAAGAAAGAAAGGGAAGAATGAGCACTAGAACCTAGTCTCTGATACCAAATAAATGGAGGATTAGAGGAGAGAAATCAAGTAGAAGAAGTGAGAAGGAATTTCAGCAAATATCAATCTTATTCAATGTTTTATATCATAAAATTTAACCTAAACACCTATATATAGGATCAAGGTCCTAAATCTCCTAATGCAATTAGGAATTTGAAGTCCGAATGACCTTCTAAAATTACATTAAATAAAGTGACGAAAATAATTAAAACTTACTAATTTAATAACACAAAACTTCTAATAAAACAGAAACTTCTAATCCTAATCAAAATAGAAACTAAACTTCAAATCTTACAAGGACTCTAACAAAGAAATTCTTAATCAAAATCAATCTTTACTTCTACGCTTGTAATGTTTTGGATAAGGCTTCACACGTCCTACATCAATAACATATGCAACTTCAAGTTTGCTTCAATCTAAACCTTCACAAAAGACATAGAAATTGAAGAAGTTTGAACACATGCTTTCTACACCACATTATAAAAATTTTGCATTAAGTTTCAAGGTTTTTTTAGACCCCACTTGTTACTATATCTACCTGAATAAAATAAAATACACACCTTCCAATTATCCCCCTGCGTAAAATGACCAAATAGCCTAGAATATAAAACCCCTTTTTCTCCCATTACCCCACTCACGCACACTCACTCTCGTCCCTCCCACACCATTGGCCCCACCTATCCGGCCAAACTTTACCGAAAGCATGGGAAACACCTTCATTCACTCAATAAGTGTGTTCTCCTATGATAGGAGTCCTATCATTTGCATTCAATTTAAGGGTTTTTCGAGTGTTTTTGGTGGTGTAATGGTGTGGTTTTTGTGTTGTTTTTGTTGGTGTGTTGGGCATGACTTATTCAGCATTGTTTAGGTCAAAATGTCTGTAGATTTGACAAGAAGAAAATGATCTGAAGTACAAGGTTTTTTTGGTCATTTTGATGCATTTTTTGTAGTTCGAGTTCAGAAGTCGCCCATGATGTTCTGCCTTGTGTTGCCAAATAATCACATTAAGTTTCGGACACTGTTGACCAAACCATCACACTGAGGTTCAGACATTGCTGTCTGAACTTATTTACGTATCCTATTTTTTTCTTAAGTGTACACCAATAGTTCAATAAAGCTTATATAGGTAAAAGTGGTTTGATGAAATAGGGCTGAGACAATAAGTGGGTGGTTCGCCATTCCACGAACAAACCTCTTCATGCTCCCCACTTTTTTCAACATATACCCCCACCACCTTATTCGACCTTGAAGCCGTAAAACAGTGTGAACGGTCCTTGTAAGGGGCTTTGCGATGTTAGGGGCAAAACGTTTGTGAAAAAATAGGAATTTTGTGTGTTCGGAGTTTGTTGGAGATGATAGGGTGTATGTGGTTAGGAAAAGAAGGGTAGTTTGGGGTTATTTGAAAAAGAAAGTGGAGTAGATGTAGAAATGAAAATTCAAAATCAAGGTATGGGGTAGAACGCGGGTAGATGTAGAAATAGGTGGAGTCTATCTAGCAGTTCCCAAGAAAAAAATCCTTATTGATTTTTTTATAATTTTTAAGAAATAAAAAATGTATGTGCTACACCATTATAATGAAAATACAGATAGCATCCGAAACAACAACAACATAGCCTCGACATGAATCCCAAATTAACTGGGGTTGGCTACATGGATCAAACTTTTCCATTATGCTCGATTAAATGCAATTGATGGTGAGCTTTGCAAACCATTCAAATCACTCCTAATTAATGCATCCCATGTTAACTTTGGTCGATTAAGTGCAATTGATGGTGAGCTTTGCAAACCATTCAAATCCCTACCTCGTCGAATTTCTACGCTTTCTATTGAGTCAAGTTTTCTAGTTGGGGCATTTGTAGGCCGTCTTTGCAGGTGACCAAACCATCGCAACCGCCCTTCCCTAATCTTTGTATCAATTGGTGCTACTCCTACTTGTCTTTGAATTTCTATATTTCTTATTCTATCTTTACGAGTTTTACCACACATCCACCTAAGCATCCTCATTTCTGCTACGTTCACTTTATGTACTCCAGTAACAGTTGATTTCATAAAACAACTACTAAATGTACTCCAATAACAGATGATTTCATAAAACAATGTATATCAACTTATTTTGTGATTAGCAAAAAAAAAAAAAAAACACTTAATTTTGTGAAACCATGCAAGGCAGCAACAACAAAAAGGCAAACGAGCCGTCTTATTTTTTAAATATATATAATTACTAAATGCAAACTTGAATTACTATTTAAATCATTTACTTTTTTTCTTAAGGTAAGAAAACGAATTTTTACTCAATCTTCTTACATAGACCAAAATAATAATCTTGCGGTAACTCTAGTTTTTCCTCAGCAGAAAAAAAGCCCTAAACAAGGTTTAAAAAATTGACAAACTTTGGCGAAGTTCGGGCGAAGTTTGTCGATTTTGAGGTGAGCGAAGCGAAGTTCATAGACAGTAGAAAAATTGCAAAACTTCGACTCAACTTCGGCTAACTTCAACCGAACTTCGAAAACATCGATGGAAGTTTAATAAAACATGAAGTAAAATTGTTATGTTTCGTGAAAGTTGAACAAACTTCAACTAAAACTTCGACTGAAACTTCAACTGAAACTAAGACTATGCTAGAAATATGCTTAAACTTTGGCTAAATTCAAATAAAACATAGTTCTAGCATCTCTACGAAGAAACTTGAGTTTTCTAGCAGTTAAAGTGAAATTACGTAAACTTTCGTACACCGGCGAATTTTCGTCAAACTTCTATCATCGAAGTTAACTTCCTCGAATTAATTCTGAATTTTGAGTAAGCGAAGTCATAAGCGAAGTCGAAGTGTCAAACCTTGGCCCTAAATAAACAGAGTAAAGCAAATAACATAGCAAAAATATTATAGTATAAAAAGATGCGTAAGCACCTATACCTGCTTAATAAAATATCCAACAGCATTATTGTCTGCATAAGTTAGAAAATGAGTGAGATGATCAACATCACGAGCATGCTGCTTTAAGTGATTCATTAGCCTTGTCCCATAGCCTTTCACTTGTTCGTCAGCCGTTATTGCACAGAAGGCTATCTCCCCAAACTTTTGACTACGACATTCCATTGAAAGAGTGAGCATAAACAAGATGAAGGCAAGAAAGAAAAAAAAATACTATGTAGGAAAACATACAAATAACAACCTTAAGTAGAATGCTTAAACAACCACTTAACTGTTTATAAAATCATGAAAATACTTCGTTTACATCATGAGAAGATAATTACTTAAAGTGGCCAAGAGACAGCTCAATTCTACATTTACCTAATCAGAAATATTAGTTAGACTTGAAGAATACTAGAGGCATAAACCACACGAATGCAATAACAAAGGATGGTCTACAGCTGGCAATAAATTCTTTGTTCTGCGAAATCCAAAACCTAAAAAATATATGTGTTTGCATTTAGTATCGCAAATCACAACCATGATATCAAATATTTTTAAACTTCCTCAAATTTCTATACAATAATATAATAATAATAAATATCTTGTTATACCGAATTTCAAAATAAACACAAACGATATTTTACGGCATTTTCATTGAGGCAAAAAAGGACATTAATCATAACTTTCAAAAAAACTTGATATTTTAAGATTAAGAAAATATTATTTTAAAAAAAAAATTAGATAACTATTTTTAATTTTTGTTAGAGCATACTCCTAAACAATAAAAATTTATAAATCAGTTGAAGGCAAAGAGTTAATCTCACACTTGATTACACTGATAGCAAACCTAAGAATTTGAGGCAAAACCGTCTAAGTGATTGTCTAGGCAGGAGGTGTCCTAAATAATTTTTAGAAAACTAAATGGGCTAATTAAAATTAAGTTTGATGATATAAATACATACCCGATAACAAAATTTTAACACAAGTAATGTTTCATAAGGACTTGAGGGCTTATTAGTACCCTTGAATTAAATATTGAAAATGAATCACAGTTACTAATAGAAAATTAATGTTATTTAAGGACCTATAAATAAATATTAATTATTCATGGGCCTCTAAATAAAGATTTTTGCCCACCAAGGCTATTTGGGGACCGCCTCGCCTAAGCTAAGGAAATCCCCACGAGATCGCCTTGGTGCCTTGCAATCCTTGATTTGAGAAAGGGATTCTAAAGAATCACTAAAAGAAGGGGGAAAACAAGAAAAGAAAAAGAATGACATACAAAAAAAACCATAATAAACACATGGAAAAATCTTATTATAGCATGTAAAAAGACAAGGACATGGAATTTTCTAGACTACTACATGCAACTAATTCAAATGTACCTACTGAAGACATGAAGAATGAAAGTTCAACTCATGAGGTTGCTTACAACAAGTACATCGAGCATTACATAAACCTAAGTTATCCCGACCTCTCACACTAACCCATATTACCGTGTCGGACAACTGTACCTGTTTGACTGTTACGAAAAAAGATAAAATGACTAAGAAGTTCTTTAATTAAAAATAATAAATAATATAATATAATCCTAGAGGCTAGTATGCACACATAAGTAGATATATCTAAGCACCTATGACCGAATTTCGAGACACTTGTAGACAACCAACTTCAAACTTATACATATACCCAACAGCAATACTTGAGTCTAGGTAGCAATGATATGATCAATAAATCTTAGTTTAAACAAATATATCAAATAATCCAGCATAGTTAAAGTATACAAATTGATGTACATGTTCAATTATATTCTTTCCCAAATTATGGATCTCCATAATACTTCAATTAGTTTGTTCTACCATCTCAACAATGTTGATGATTACAAAAACACTATGGATCAAGTTTAACTTTCCCAAATTACGTTCAACTTTTAAGTGACCAAAGTCATGGGCAAACTCGAATTTTTCAACCTTGGTCCCAACTCAAGATTCTCAAACTAGGATCTCTATAACAATTGAAGGCTTCTAAGCTAATATAAGTACTAAAATATTAGGATATTCACTTGAACATTTCTAGAAAACTGGTTTTCAATGAAAGTATTGAGATAGGGAATTTACAATTTGTTTAAAAGTATTTTTAGGCAAAATGAACAAGATGCGAACTTAAAGGTACAACTTTACACATTCGATAGTATTTAGATCTATGTTGAGTTATGATTTTTTTTATAATGTAGTTTGATTTATTACTAATTATACGATTTATACTTTTTTATTCATCTTACTACTCATTCTACTAACTTTTATCTTCTTGGGTGAACTTGGAGGTGCAAAATATCAATTTAAATTAGGATTGACGAGGGAAAGCTTTTCGGTCACTGTAAGAGCATCAACAAAGGACGTGTAGTGGGACGCCACTACACGTTCACTACACGTCTGTGGATTACACGTCAAGCGTGTAGTTGCTTTTGTCGCTCAATTGTAGAGTTTTATGCGATTGAACGCGAGTGGGCCCCACACGCTTTTTACTACGTGTGGGCCCACGAAAGTATACATATATATTACGAATTTGTCGTGTTCTCACCATAGTTGTAGTGTTGTCTGAAAATTTTTGGTTTTTTAATAAAATAAAATGTGATTCTGGACCCCATAAAAGTGTGTAGTGAAGTGTTTAATTATTGTGGGAGAGAATTTAGTGGATTGGTGATGTGACACCCTACTACACTCCTTTTGAGTGTAACCATTGTTGATGCCCTAAGTTGTGCCTTGCGTTCTACTGGATAGATGCTTGATTTGATGAAGTGGAAGCCTCAACACGCCTTTCAATGTAGAGCAAGAGAACACATCAACTTTAGAGCTGCTCATTTGACGTGTTGGGACAAATGCCAAGTCATTTCATAGAATTAAAGAAACTAAGCTACCTATGGCATGTTCGGTTCACATACCCAACTATCCTAAGTTTATGGGATTAACTAATACACAGGATTGTGACACGGATTAACTGATTAGTCCCAAGTTGGTCACTTGTTCGGTTGGGCGTCTTAACATTGGGATAACATGTTTTTGGTGCTGGTGAAAAAAGTAACCTGCCCCTTCCTTTATACAGTCCCCAAATCGATCAATTGCGTAATCAGTATGTTCCAACTTCCAAGTCACAACATCTCTTTCAGGCATCTCATCAAAAAGTTTCCTTGCATCGTCCATAGCACCACAACAAGCATACATTTGAACAATTGTGTTATGCAAAAACAAATCCGAGCGATACTTGAGTTTCTCAACCAATCCATGAACTATCCTCCCATTCGATACGTCCCGCAAGGCCGAACACGCCTTCAAAACAAACGAACAAGTGTACGAATCAGGACGGATATCCAAGCATCGAATCCTGTAAAAGAGATGAATTGCATTGATGGGAAAATTCCCTTCTGCGAAGCTCCTTATACGAGAATCCCATATCATAGTTTCAGACTTATCGACGCAATTGAATATTGATCGCGCGTAGTCGAAGCTCAAAGTGAGAGCACAATGCCACTCGAGAGAGTGGAAGGATTGAGTGGTGTTTGTTGGATTTGATGATGAGAGAGTGGACTTGCTTGAGCTCAAATGGGATGTTGAAATTGAACAGCAGATCGGCATTGATCATCTCAATTTGGCGAAGGTTAGGGTTTCTTCAACTGGTCGATTGATTATGTGCTTGTGCGATTGTGTTAAATGGGGGGTAAAGTCGTCAAAACCATTGAAAACTCACTCGGACTAATTAACAAGGTCAAAACCATGGTTTGATTAGTCCCCAAGAGTGTGTATTAACTAATCCGATTGACTGCCTAATCCAACGAAGCGAACACCGGATTACTCAATCCAATTGACTAATCCGCTCTAAGCATGTGAACCGAACAGGCAACTACAGACTACAGTTGCTTTGGAAGACCACTATAAATCAAAATCACAAGGGTGTTTCAAAGAGACAAGTGCATAAAAAATGGATATGGAACACTTGGGAGCAAACCAACCAACCAATCTTTTCTTAAGTCAAACTTAAAATTACCAATTCCCAATAATCCGCTCTAAGCATGTGAACCGAACATGCCACTACAGTTGCTTTTGGGAAACAACTATAAATCAAAATCACAAGGGTGTTTCAAAGAGACAAGTGCATTAAAAATGGATATGGAACACTTGGGAGCAAGCCAACCAACCAATCTTTTCTTAAGTCAAACCTAAAATTACCAATTCCCAATAATAAGCCAATTTTTATCCTCTCGCATATCTTGGACCAGTAGCTCATTCGAAAACAAATTTTACCAATTAAACTATAGACATATACTTATCTAATTGGCGTGGTATTAGGCAACTAAATCGTACTAATACGCCAAAATACTTGATAATTAACAAGCTCACCTCCTACATTTTTTAAACTAATTTATCAATGCATTTTAGCATACTTCCATGATTCATGTCCATCAATTCTTCCAATAATTGCATGAAGTAAAAACACTTATGGCATGTTCGCTTTATGGACTTAAGTCGGATTAGCCACACTGGACTGGCTAATCCGGTGTTCGCTTGGTGGATTAACTAGTCCACGGGACTATCTAAGACCCAATATAGGTGACTAAATTAAGCCATCCTTTTTGGGCTCCTTAGCTAATCCGGATGGTGGAGTTTGCTTGTGACAAAAATACCCCTCACTTGACTCAATACATACAAAAGATCCTTCTTCTTGGCCTACGAATCCTTCTTCGCCTACATCTTCTTCCTCGCCATGGCCAGCAGCCTATTCAACTCCAATGGCTAAGAATGCGAAGATTGAACGGTTATGTGCTCTGTTTTTGCAAAATTTCACTAAAAAACAATTGATTCTATGTATGGGTATTCTAGATTTGATTCCGATGTATCAATTTCACTCAACATAACAAGAGCAAATTCTTCAAGAATCACTGTTGTTTGATTGAGAGAATTGGTGGCGGAGCAAGAGTAAGAACTATGCACTCATCGTCATCTTAGACAGAGTCATCGAGAGAGATCGAGATTGCTAGCTTGAGAGGGAGTAAAAGTAATGGTGGGTGGCTAGATTTCTATGAATACAGAGGTCTTCGTATGGGGAGATCACTCACTGAGCTCGCGTACTTGATGCAGTTGGGACTTTCGTGCAGGCACAATCGATGGCAAAGTGTTCTGTGTGTTGGTAATTTTGTTGATTTGGGTGTATAGAAGAAATGGTAAGTTTGTCATTTCACCATCACAAAAAACATGTTATCTCAATGTTAAGACACCTAACCGAACAAGTGACCAATTTGGGACTAACTAATTAATCCAAGTCACAATCCTTTGTATAAGTTAATCCCATGAACTTGGGATAGTTGAATTTGTGAACCGAACAGGCCATTACACGCCAATGAAGTTGTACGTAGAAACATAGAACTCAAAAATATGCACAAGTATCGTATATGTAAACTAAGCTACCGACCACCACCATTTTTTCGTCTTTTTTTGAAGAAGAAACTACAATATGTACTTTTACTGATATTTATTTTGAATATTTACAACTATGTAACATATAAAAAAATGTTGATTAAGAAGAGTAGGAGCCTTTCCTTAGCTGCAACAAAAGAAAAAAAAATAACCTTTACAGTAAGTCAACCCAGTTCCTAACAAATAATCTAAAGTGAAACCCCTCCTGATTTGTTATTTGCCATCCACCGATCTGCAAGTAATTTGGCTTTCTCCCCAAACCTAGACACGATCACTATAGTTCTATCTATCATGAAAAATTCTAGATTACTCTCCTCCCAAATTGTCCATGTCGTCACCAAAAGAACAAGTCCTTCTAACGCTCATAGACTTTGTAGAAAAAATAGCCATGTGTTTCATTAGTAATCTCTCTATGTTGATTGTATATGTTACCCTTTAATAAATGATTCGCATCTATGTGAAACATCTCTTTATAATGAAAATATACCTATTGATTCACAATGACTTTTTCCCATAATGAATCATGGTCCTTTGAAGATTCTCAAAGGCTAGCCACCATAATGAAAATCTATCTATGTGATAATTTTCTTTTGTAGAAAGTCTATGAAGCACCAACTTTTCTTATAACTATCGCATTTCAAATTTACTGAGTAAAATCTACATTTATATATATATATATATATATACATATATAAAAGAACAATTTTTGTGAAATCTATGCAGATGACATGTGGCATTATGCTATCATAATATACATTTTCATATTTTCAACTTTTTTTTTCCGATTTCTTTCCATTTTTACTTCTATCGCAACCCTCCTCCATTTTCCATTAATAGAAAAGATCACCATCAATTGCACTTAATTAAGCACAATGAAAAAGTTTGATCCATGTAGCCGACCCCTAATTAATTTGGGACTGAAGCTATGTTGTGGTTGTTCTTTCCATTTTTTACTTCTAAAAAAGGATAAACTTAGCAATTAATTTTTTTTATTTCTTTCCTCTTTCCAATTGATACAAAGATTAGGGAAGGGCGGTTGCGGTGGTTTGGTCACCTGCAAAGACGGCCTACAAATGCCCCAACTATAAAACTTGACTCAATAGAAACTAATGAAATTCGACGAGGTAGGGGCAGACCAAAGTTAACATGGGATGCATTAATTAGGAGGGATTTGAATGGTTTGCAAAGCTCACCATCAATTGCACTTAATCGAGCACAATGGAAAAGTTTGATCTATGTAGTCGGCCCTAGTTAATTTGGGACTGAGGCTATGTTGTTGTTGTTGTTGTTGTTGTTGTATTTCTTTCCTCTTTTACTTCTAAAATGAATAAACATAGCGATTCTGAAGATCTAATACAATAACAAAACGAAAAAGACAAAACGCCTATTTTTTCTATTTTTTATTCTTCTAATACGATTACGAAAATCAGAAAGAACGAATACCTACAAAAATAGGCCGAAAAAAAAAACAAAATAGAAACTCTCAAATTATGACATCGTAATGCCACGTGTCATTTCCATAAACCTTCTCACAAAACTTGTTCCTTTATATTTATATAGATAAATCACATTAGTCTTTATCACGTTAATTTTTTATATAAATTTTTATTTATTTTATATATATATAAGAACAACTTTTGCGAGAAGGTCTATGGAGATGACACGTCACATTATAATGTCATAATATCTATTTTTGTACTCCCTCTGGTCATTTATATAAGTCGTTCTAGCAAAAACTTCTGGTTCAAAATTGTAAGTCGTTTTCGGAATTCAAGTGTGAATTTTGCATTTTTACCCATTTTACCCTTATACAATTCAAACATTTATGATACTTCAATTCTTCAATTCATTTAATGTCAAAAGACATATATTTAAATTACACTCGTAATTAAAGCTGCCTTAATTCTTGTGTCCTTACCTTAAAAAACTCAAATAAATGACCGGAGGGAGTATTTTCAAATCTTGAGAGTTCTATTATCGTTTTTTTTATTTTTTCCTTTTTTGGCCTATTTTTGTAGGTGTTTGTGCTTTCCGATTTTTTTAATCATTTTTAACGAAAAATTTTGGCATTTTTTTAGCTTGTTTTGTTATTTTCGATATTATTTCTTATCCATATATATACCCCAAAAATAGTCGATTATGTTGATTCTATTTTCCATTATTAATAGCATATAATTAATAACGATTTTAGTTATTTCTATCTTAGCGTTTAGGAGTTGATTTTTGGTCAAAATAGGAGTTTATGAAATTAGCTAAATAACTTTTACAAGAAGGTCTATGGAGATGACATTGACATTATTATATCATAATATCTATTTTTATCTTTTTAACTTTTTTGTATATCAATTTCTTTCGTTTTTTACTTCTAAAACCAATAACAAAGGGAAGAACGTTTTTGAATTTTTATGATTACTTTCCTCTTTTACTTCTAAACGGATAAACGTAGCAATTATGAAGATCTCATAATGCGATTACAAAATAAACAAAGCCTAGATTTTATTCTTCTAATACGATTATAAAAATTGTAAAGCAAAAATATCTATGAAAATAGGCCAAAAAAAGAAAAAAAAAAAAAGGAAAAAACAAACGAAAATAGAAACTCTCCATAGTTTTTTTTTCGCGGGATATTATGGCATCATAATACGACGTGTCAACTCCATAGACCTTCTCGCAAAAGTTGTTCATATATATATATATATATATATACATGTTTATCTATTTTTTATATAGAAAGAAACAACTTTTGTGAGAAGGTATATGGAGATCGCACGTGGCATTATGATGTCATAATATCTATTTTTGTATTTTCGACTTTTGAGAGGATTCTTTTTTTTTTCTTTTTTCCTTTTTTTCAGCCTATTTTTATAGGCATTTGTGCTTTTCGATTTTGTAGTCGTATTAGAAGAATAAAAAATAGAAAAAATAGGTTTTGTTTGTTTTCTAATCATATTAGAAGATCTTCATAATCACTATATTTATCCGTTTTAGAAGTAAAAATAGGAAAAAAAATTAAAATAAAATTGAAAATATAAAAATAGATATTATGACATCATAATGCTACGTGACTTCTCTATAGACCTTCTCACAAAAATTGTTCATTTATTCTAATATATATATAAATTTATTTTTATCTAATATATTCAATCTGCAAAGACGTAGCAGAAACGAGGATGCTTAGGTGGATGTGTGTTAAAACTCGTAAAGATAGAATAAGAAATATAGAAATTCAAAAACAAGTAAGAGTAGCACCAATTGACACAAAGATTAGGGAAGGGTAGTTGCGGTGTTTGGTCACCTGCAAAGACGGCCTACAAATGCCCCCGCTAGAAAACTTGACTCAATAGAAACTGAAGAAATTCAACGAGGTAGGGGTAGACCAAATTTAACTTGGAATGCATTATTAGGAAGGATTCAAATGATTAGGAAAGCTCACCATCAATTGCACTTAATCGAGCACAATGAAAGAGTTTGATCCATGTAGCCGACCCAATTAATTTGGAACTGAGGCTATGTTGTAATATATTCAATCTTGCCAGCGAGAAGCACGAGATGCCGACTAGTTCTTTATAGAATCATTAGCTTGAGCCAAATCACGTCAGAATTAGAAACCATCGAATCAAACATTACATCCCAGAATTGCCTATTTGACTTGCCATATTTCACCAAGATTTAGTCAATACATTAGCTCATGAAGCCCGTTGATTTTTATATTCAAACACCTTCTAAATCTACCTCTTAAGTGCCCTACTGTTTGATAGCTACAACTTCATGTCAGAGCCGATCATTATCTTCTAGGGTAGCCAATGTACCTAACGTCTCTCTCAAATGTAAGTAGAGTAAGAATATTATTTCAAGTGGAGTTTAGTGGATCAAACTAAAGAGTGACACACGTGATCATCACTAACAAACTTTACAACTCTTTCTTGTTCTTAATTCAGCTTCATTTACTTCACTTCCATTTATTCAATTCTTCTACCTTATTCTCTTGCTTAATATTTCATATTCTACTTTATTTACATTCAAAAGTTAGTCATTGAAAATCAAAAAGGGAAAAAAAAATCAGTAGTCATTTGTTTTCGTGAAACATCTGGTTTTGCATGTTTAGTTTTTGAGTTTCAATTATAGATAGCCTTAGATATTACCTAATTTAGCATCAAGTATAAAATTCTTAGTTTCTTATAAGCTTTTAAAAACTAAAAATAAAATCTCATAACCAGCCCAAGTTTATTTTATTTAGTACTTAAAATTCATAGTTCGTTTTTTCAAATTAGTTGTCTTTTATTTCACCATCAATGCACTTAATCGAGCACAATGGAAAAGTTTGATCCATGTAGCCGACCCAATTAATTTGGACTGAGGCTATGTTGTTGTTATTAATAATTAAGAATTTAGGAAATGAATCACTTATATTTTCACTGATATATTAGAACTTTAATGGATTTAAATTTTAAAGAAAGGGGCAATAATCTCTTTCGAGCAATCTAATAAAGCGCTAAAAGCATACGACCACCTTTCTATGCTTGCATGTTTTTACTTAGTCAAATTTTTAAGCATTCAATGAATTTCGTACGTGTTTCTATTTCTATGTATAGCTTCACTATGCAAGTGTTAAGCTCCCTTCCTACTCGGATCAACTAAAAATTGAGGTTATAACAAAAAAGAATAAGAAAAACTCTATTGTGGACTTCAAATAAAAGAATAATTTCTTTCATTTCATAATTTTTAGTTAGAGGTCCAATCTTTACCTTATGTTCCATCTTCTGGAGTTTAGACAAAGTGGTAATCATTAATAGAAGTCGCCCAAACAAAATAAGAAAACCTAGTACATGCTATTTAAGTAATAATCATTGCTTGCATTGCTAAAGAAGAGACACACTAAAACACGGGTTACAACGAACATCAATGAAATGATCATCAATAATCGTAACAAGAATACAGCAGAAAAACGAGCAAATCAACTTTAAGGCTTTGATTCTCTGCCTACCTAATTATTTTTCTTTTCCAAATAACTAAGAATATTATGTGATGATTACATATTTACCTAATATATGGACGATATGTTATGCCACCAACAACCTGATTATTTCTGATAACCATCACAGATTTGTGGCACCTGCAATAAAAGAACATTTTAAAACAAAGGAAAATGAGTGAGATTGTGCGGCAATTATAGAGTTTGAATACAGTCTAATAACCAAAGTGACACGAAATTGCAAAATTTAGAGAGGCAGAGCGGTAGAATGATAAGGTTTCTCTAATGGAAGAAGATTGGGCGACAAACTTTTGAAACATACTTTTCCTACAAAAAACGTTAATGATTTCCCTTAAATTATGCATCAAGATTTGTGCCGCACATTACGATGTGTCCAAAGGACACCAACAACTGTGCAGCAAACGAAAGTATCAAAGTATGTCCCCCTTTCAGAATTTACAAGATAAAGACATAAAAGGACAGCGAAATATTTGCAAACCATATAAATACTAATTTTTTTTCTTCTCTCAACAGAAACAATTAATTAAAAAGGGTAACCACATTAATTTTTATATACTCAACCCAAATGTGAATGTAAGTAATAATTCCTTCAATAATTACATAGCTTTGAGAGCATATATTTCTCATCAAGCCTCTGCTCTTTTCTTCTCTTTTTTATTCATTTAAAAAATCATATTTGTGTTTAAGAAAAACATATTTTTATCTACCAAAGTCAAAAGTCATAAGAGAACTGTGACCTGCCACTATACAGTTTACGTAGCATTTTCAAAAAGGCATATAGTATATGCTTACACATCTATTTATGTATTAATTATACCTCAAAAAATATTCTCTGCAGCTTACTTTTAACATGTTTCTTTCCCTTTCAACAGACAACAAACAAATGCCAATGTTCATGTATCTCTAAACATTATATTAGATATCAGCAGATTTGCAAATGATGATGGCAGGATTAGCTCTGCTTGGCCATTGTCACTGTTTGGAGGGCAAACGGAAGATGATGTCATCCTCTACAAATGTGTTGATGACGTGGTATAAGTGGGTCAACATTAAAACGTGTTGGTACAGTTGTGGCAGGTGCTACAAAAGTATGAAGTAGGTAATACATAAGCAAACAACGCAACAACAACGACAAAGCCTCAATTCAAAATTAGTTGGGGTCGGCTACATGAACAAACAATGGATTTATGTATTTCAAGACATTATATTAGATATCTGCAGGTTTGCAAATGATGATGGCAGGATTAGCTCTTCTTGGCCATTGTCACTTTTTGGAGGGGCAAACGAAAGATGATGCCATCTTCTAGGAATGTGTTGATGATGTGGCATAAGTGGGTCAGCATTAAAACGTGTTAGTATAGTTGTGTCAGGTACTACAAAAGTATGAAGTAGGTAATACATGAGCAAACAATCCAACAACAACGACATAGCCTCAATCCAAAATTAGTTGGGGTCGGCTACATGAGCAAACAATGGATGATAAAAAAATGTCACCAGAGACTAAAAACCAAACTATTTTTCATTAACATGGAAGTAGTTGCATCTACTTGAGTAGATATAGACCAACGATAGCAAGGCATCAAGGCGATGTCTAGGCGTTTTCTTTGCAAAGTCGAGGTGCTGCCTAGGGGAAAAAAATTTAGAGGCCCCTGAAATTAAGATAATTTTTTATACATGTTTGTTTGCCTATAATACTACTACTCACTATTTGTCTACTACATCATAAGCATTAATATTAAAGCTTCATTCTTGAAAAAAATTAAAGCTTCATACTTTAAAAAAAACTTTCATTTTTGAAAAAACAAAAAATACTAACTTAAGACAATTTGAATAATCAAATAGAGCATGTATTACCAAATACAAATAAACGAATATCCCAAGACCTACCATTACTATAAGAAATTCAACTTTAAAATATTCATTTAATAGTCATCTAAGTTCAAATTTCAAATAAGCAACTAGCAAAATCATTAAATTCACAAAAAGCGATATAAATCATCATCATGTAAGTCATACAAAAATCTGAAATTTTGTAAAAAGAACAGAAGTGAAAAAAAAAATAGAAATTTTGTTTTCTAAGAAAGTAAATAATTTTTTTTTAAAAAGAACTAAAATAGAGGATAAAATATTATTTGGAGTTGTCGGAGAGTTGTCGAAAACTTGTCAAAACGTCGGAAGCTCATCGGTCTCCTCACCGGAGATTGGGAATGTTAAGGTATATATGTGGGTATTAGGGTTTGGTCCACAGGGCCCGTTTTGACTAATTGGTCCTATTACAATCACTTTGGTATTTTCCCCAAAACCTAACATGGTATCAGGGCTGACGGTTCGGTTAGAACATGCCAAAAAAGAAACCCCTTGAATGGATTTCGGTCCAAGGTGGACTGTTGAGATGTGTGGATCGAAATAATAGTCTCACATCGATTAAATGAAACTTCGTAATGAAGTATATATGTGATGATTTTGTCAAGGTTTTGGAGAAAATACCAAAGTAATTATAATAGGACCAATTACATCAATATATAGTTACACATAAACGGGCCATGTGGGCCAAACCTTAATACCCACATATATACCTTAACACCCTCCCTCAAACTCAAGGAGGATCAACAATCTTGAGTTTACAAACTAATACACTGAAATGAATAGACGAAATAATTGACTATAACTATAGAAAGAACAAAAATAATAATAATAATAATAATAAGACGAGAAATAACGATGAGATAGACACAGATGCATGTAAAAAATCATTCGGCAACATTGACGACGATGAAGGGCCGACGAGAAGCACGCACACAGGCTAATGCAAAAAATGATCGTCCGACAAATAATGAAGACGGGCCGGCAACGACAAGCCGACTACGACGACAGACCAACGAGAAGCACACACACAGAGCTACTGCGAAAATGATCGCCCGACAAACAATAACGACTAATTGGCATCGACAAGCCAACTACGACGACAGACCGACGAGAAGCACGCACACAGTGCTGCTGCGAAAATGACCGCCAAATAAATAACGTCAGAAACCATGAGCACCATTCGCCAACACAATGAGATGGATTGCGCACACGGGCAGAACATGATCAGCCGCGCACGAATTGAGGCAGGCTCGAGCTGAACAAATGCACAATGTTATGCACATAAGGCAGTTGCAAATTTTGTAATGTTTTGTGCCAAAAAAAAAAAGATAAACCTCCAATTTTGATTCAATGGAACAAGGTGTCACACAACTAATTGGCGACTACCTTCTTCTCCACGAAAGCAAATACGGACTCACGAATTGTAGTTCATGAGTAGGGAGAATGGACGTCAGACCTGGCCAACCAAAGAAGAAGGCCGAACCAAGGAGGGTAGGCGGATATCTCAACAAGGAGATCGAACCAGGGGTGGATGGACACGCAGACAAGCGAGCGAAGTTGGAACTTTGGGGTTGAACACAAGGAAAGATTTGGGGGAGAAATTGCTCGTGATGTCTAGCAAGCGGGAGCACTGATGTGCGTGAGGAAGATCTCCGAAGCAGGCAGACGGAGGAGACTAGCACGGCGAAACGGACAGGAAACAAGATGGTCACGCAAGATCAGATGGGCTGACCAAAATCCCAAACAAAACAACAACACACAAAAGCAAGAAAGGCTAACAGAGGCATCACAAAGGAATTACAAAGAAGAGGAAATTGACGGACAAACAATGAAAAGGAAAAACTAAAACCAACATCAATGGAAGCAACAACAAACGAACATGAACAGAAGCACGAATCGGTAGTCGACTCAAGTCGACCAACCTAGAATTAGAGTTCTAACTTTGATATTATGTTAGGTTTTAGGGAAAATATCGAAGTGCTTGTAATAGGACCAATTAGGTCAATATATAGTTACAACAAAACGGGCCCTGTGGGCCAAATCCTAATACCCATATATATACCTTAATAGGGAAATGGATGGTGGTGGGGCACAACAAATGGTGAGGTGGGGTAGGATTGTGAAAGTGGTGGAGACTAGGGTTAAATCTTGTTGTTTATATATATAAACATTTAATTATAAAAAGGTTCTTTATCTTTATAGAAGTTTAGTTTGACCACCCCCCAACACACACACACACACACACACAACAAAAATCACGTAGGCGTTGTTTTGCCTAGAAACGCCTAAGGCAACACCTTGCAATCACTAATATATATTTTTGATGGAAAAAACCATGAAAAAACATAGGGCGTGCCTTCGATCTTAATAATTCATGAACAAGACTAAACAAAAAAAAGGCAAGAGCTACCAAATAGAATGTTGTGGCCCGACATAAGCATGCAAATGTAAGCAAGCATAAGACCTTTTGGCTATGTTACCTAGACTTGGATGTCAATGCCGGTATCTTTCTAAAGGTGGGACCTATATCTATTTTCTAAGTATGATAACAAGGGAAGAAGTTTCTTTTACGTGTGCAAAAGTACTAACTCAAGTTAAGTGAACATTAAATTCAAAGAAGGAAAGAGGTAAATAAAGGCAAGAGAAAGAATTTTTCGAAGAACAAACTTATCTAAAAAATAGCTCAACCTTCATACTCTCATACATATCAAGCCCCCTTAAACTCCAAGAAAAACTTTAGACCCCTTATTTGTGTTGAATATTGCACGAGCAGTGGACAAGTTATTGCCAAATAAATAACAACACCAGTCAATAAGAATAAAACCCTGCTATTTACTCCATTCATTCCTACATCTAAGCACCAATGCAAGAATTCGCCTTTCAAACTATATGAGTACCAGGACAAATATGCACAACACTTAAAAGGAGCATACACTAATCTCTGAGAATTCATGGAAACATAATTTGCTAAACTCATATTAGTTATAGACAGTTAGACTAAGCACCAACGCAAAAATTACCCTTTCCGTTGCTTTCCAAAAAAATCAAAGAAAATAAGAGGAAAGTTAACTCATTCTTAGTTATGTACGCTAGTAAATGTTGACCAAATGATCAACTCACCTATCCATCACAAGACGGACGATGTACTCTTTGGGCATGTTGGGCAACTGCCTAGCAAAAATGTTTTTCAATCCGACCAACCTAGAAAAACCAAAGAACATACTTCGCTAAAAATGAATGAATTACAATTATAAATAGCACAACGTTGAGAATGTCTCAAATGAAAGTAAATAAGATCATATATTGGATCTAAAGTTACCAAATCATATGCTCATCAACTCCATCGTTCACAAAGCATACAAACTTGAGCCTTCCTGCTTCCTCCTGATCCATGCCAAATAGTAATAATTTCTCATAAAGGAAAAAAAATCTAAATCAAATGCAAGATATCTACAACAACAAAGGCTCAAATCCAAAATAGTTGGGATTGACTACAATGGTCAAATGCTTCCATTCCACTTGACTGAATGCAATTGATGATGTGCTCTCATAATGCTTTAGAACCTTCGAAATTGATGCTTCTCAAGTTACATTAGTTATACACTATACTGTCAAATTCCTTCAATATCTATCATGTCGAGTTTTCTAAAAGCATTTCTAGAATTGCAAGTTGTCTTTGAATATTGAATATTAAGTTATTAACTACCACAACCGTCCTTCCTAACTTTTTGCATTTATTGGTAGTGTTCCTACTTCTCTTTGAATGTTTGTATTTTTCATTCTATCTTTACGAGATTTACCTCACAAACACGGAAGCATTTGCATCTTTTCTACACTCATCTTATGTATGAGTTGTTTATTTACCACCAAGCATTCCCTCTCATAATGGCTTACCTCATTATTGTAACCAATTATTGTAACCCTTAATTCGGCTAGCCTATAGATATCTATTTCCCCATCTCTATTTGCTAGCTTAATGTATAAATCTTCAATGAAGTTTGAATTAGCTTTATTAATACATTTTTTCAAATAAATATTATATTATATTAAACTAAAAGTACAATGTATAAGAGATAAATACAAAACCAATAGGTCACAAGCTATCCTAGCACCTTCCTTGCCATATTGCCTCATCTAGCAAACGGAGGTACAAACAAAAACGAAAAAGAATACTATACTCAAAATGGAACCGAAAAACCCAATTCTTATTTCTTATCGACAAGATTGTGTTTTGACACCTATCATTATCTATTGTACTCAATCCATGATTTGCACATTATCACCACAACAAAGTAAAAAACGTAGATTATACGATAATGTAATATCACAGAACGAGAATTTGACTTTCCAATGTTGCACATATACGTAGCTGTTAAATCTTGTATAGTGATCAATTTGTTCTAGAACTTTGTGTATAAAATTGAGGTTCCGGTTGCTAAAACATAACATTAACTTGGTATTCAATACACAAATATGAGAAAATTTCCAAATTTTTTTTATAAAAATTCAATAACTAGTCATTTAACCAAGTTAAATTCCAAGAATGATTTTCCGCTTAACTAAATAAAATCTTGTATATACTCGGGAAATAGGCAATCCCCCAGCGATTCTATCATTACTCCCGCCCTGGACAGCCACCTTGTCCTCAAGGTGGAAAGAAGGAAAAAAGCGTCGAACATGGCGAAGTAATTCCCATGAGGCAGCGGATTTTGGAAGATCAGCCCACCTTATGAGAACTTCAGTGCCAGCAAAAGAAGTTCGATAAGCTAAAATAGTGGTTGGTGCTAATTCAACCGCAAGAGAGTAAGGGGTAACCAATGGCAAGGACTCGAAAACAGAACAAGAGTCAATCACCTTACGCAGCCAAGATACGTTAAAAACAGGGTGGATAGAGGATCCTGGGGGCAATTCCAGTCGGTACGCCACAGGGCCCAGTCGCTCCAGAACCTTGAAAGGACCATAGAATCTCGGAAAAAGTTTGGTGTTGGTACGGCGGGCCACTGATTGTTGACGATAAGGGCGCAGTTTCAGGTAAGCCGCCTCACCCACTTCAAATCGCTGTCGTACACCACCTTAAATGAGGAGCATTGTAAAGTTGAATGGAAGGAAGTGATGTAGAAAAACTTGGCCCAATGTAGCCAAGACGACCATTTCCGATGGCGTTGATGAATAAAACAACGAAGAAAGCTCTCAATACATTTGTTCACAACTTTCGTTTGACCGTCTAATTGCGGATGGTATGTCGAACTGTGGCGCAACTGTGTATGTTGTAAACGGAAGAGTTCGAATCAGAAATGACTCACAAAAATCTTGTCCCTATCCGAAACAATGGTGCGAGGGAAACCATGTAAACGAACCACTTCCCGCAAGAAGACATCAGCTACTGACTTGGCTGTATACGGATGTTTCAGGGGGAGAAAATGCCCAAATTTGCTAAGACGATCCACAATGACGAAACTAGAGGTAAAGCCGCGGAATGAAGGAAGACCGTCGATAAAATCCATCGAAATGTCCTCCCATATTGCGGTAGGGATTGGAAAAGGTTGAAGAAGTTCCGCCTGAGAGAAAGTCTCGTATTTGTTCCTTTGACAGACATCACAAGCCGCAACGAAACGTTGGACATCTTTTCGAATCCCAACCCAAAAAAAAATTCAGCCCCAATCCGCTTGTATGTTTTGAGGAAACCCCCATTGTCCCCTGCTGGACTAGAGTGGAACGTTTCCAGTAAGGAAGGCTTAAGGGACGATGAAGCAGAAAGCACGACCTTCCCCTTGTAATGTAGCTGACCTCTAATAAATGACTATCCCTGTTTGACGTCTCGGCCAGCCAACAAAGCAGTGCGGATAACCCCCAAGTATGTATCAACACTAGTCTCCTCTTCAATAACTGCCCAATCTGTGAAAGAAGAGAGGGAGACGGCCAGAAATTCTCCAGCAAAAGGAAAACGGGAGAGGGCATCAGCAGCCACATTGGAGACCATGGGCGATATTGAATGTCAAAAGAAAATCCCATTAGCTTGAGTAACCAACGCTGATATTCCGGTGCTACATCCCTTTGTTCCAATAGAAACTTGAGACTGCGTTGGACAGTGCGCACCAAAAACTTGCGGCCAAGGAGGTAGTGACGCCATTTTTGAATTGCCAACAGGATGGCCATGAGTTCCATCTCGTAAGCCGACTTATTACGTGCCTGAGGGGATAGTGCTTGACTGAAAAAAGATATAGATCGCTCTGCCTGGGACAAAACCGCCCCCACACCTACCCCAGAGGCATCAGTTTCAACAACAAATAGGGCATGAAAATTGGGTAAGGAAATCACTGGTACTTCTTTCATCGCTTGTTTCAACAGCACAAGTGGCCTCCTCCTGCCATTCGAAAAAGTCCTTCCTTAACAGTTGTGTCAAAGGGGCAGCAAACTTGCCATAGTCTTTGACAAAACGTCTATAGTATCCGATTAAGCCCAAGAATCCCCGAAGCTCCTTTGGGGTAGTTGGCATGGGCCAAGCATCCATTGCCCTTACTTTATCTGGATCGGCCTGCACACCATCTTTGGTGATGATATGGCCCAAGTACTCCAAGCTGGTCCTAGCAAAACAGCACTTCTTCAAGTTAACAAAAAGGGAATTCACACTAAATAGAGAAAGCACCTGACGTAAGTGAATGCAGTGATCAGTCATGGACGAGTTGTACACGAGGATGTCATAAAAAAAAAACCAGCACACATCGCCGAAGTAGCCCTTTGAAAATATTGTTCATCAAAGATTGAAAAGTAGCTGGAGCATTGGATAAACCAAAAGGCATTACGAGGAACTCATGGTGGCCGTCGTGAGTCCTGAATGCTGTTTTGTGGACATCGATTGCTTTCACCCGGATTTGATGATACCCCGATCGAAGATCCAACTTTGAGAAGACACAAGCTCCATGGAGTTCATCCAACGGCTCATCAATATTTGGAATGGGGAAACTATCGGGTATGGTGACTTTGTTCAAAGCCTTTTAGTCGACACATAGCCTACAACTACCATCTTTCTTCTTCACTAGCAATACGGGGCTGGAGAACGAACTGTTACTTGGTTGAATAAGCCTCGCTGCTAACATCTCAGTCACTATCTTCTCGATCTCAGCTTTGTGGATATGGGGGTAACGATAGGGTCGCACACGAACCGGATTGGTCCCCTCTTGGAGAACAATAGAATGGTCACACTCTCGTGAAGGGGGGAAAATGGTAGGAGGCTGAAACAAAGCTGCAAATTCGTCAAGCACACTCTGAATGAGAGGAGGAGGGGTGTCGAGGAGAACACTGTCCAGAGATGACTCCACATTGTAACACTCAATTAAAAAACACCCCGAATCCGAGTCGACAAAGCGCTGAATAGTCTTACAGGACAACAAAGCTTGATGTAAAGAAGGATCACCTGTGACAGTAATCCACTCACCCTTGTACATGAAAGTGAGAGAGAGTTGGGGCCAATTCGCCGTGGTAACACCAATGGACTTCAACCAGGACATTCCCAAAATCAAGTCAGACCCAGGCAATGCAACGGGATAAAAATCAGCTTGTAACTGATAACCTTGGAATTCCACCATGAGGTTTCTACAAACGCCAGACCCTTGAAGCCAAGCACCACCACCCACAAACACACCCAGTCATGGGTTGAAGACAAGGGAAATTGCAAAGCTGCGACCAAGGAAGGAGAAATAAAATTATGGGAAGCACCGTAGTCGATAAGAATAACTACCTAACGATCCTGTACCTGACCCTTAACCTTGATGGTATGCGGAGCTGGGGCACCCACGAAGGCGTGCACGGATAGTTCGAGAGTCATCAACTCCAACTGCTCCCCAGGGCTCTCGGATCCTGACTCCGGCTAGTCGTCACCGGGTTCGCCCTCCACCAACGTTACACTCAACGTCTTTGGGCGGCAATGATGGTCGGCATGCCACCTGTCGTCACACCTATAATAGAGCTCTTGTTTCCTTTGGGCTTAGGCTTCGGTTTTAGTAAGGCGCTTAAATTTTGGTGACAAAACATTTGAGGTGACTAGGTTTGAGGACCCTAGGCTGGTGGTAAAAGAGCTCGATGGGCTGGGCTTTGATGATGAGCCCACGGAAGAGTTGGACTTGGCTGGTGGAGATATTTAGGCCTTACTGGACCCAGTGAATGTGTGAGAAACCCATGTGGGTGCCCGAGATTCAGAACGACCCAACGAGCTAGAGTGGCTAAGACTTTTGGGCCCAATAGCAATTGACAGCCCAAGCCCATCTCCTTCATCCAGCTTCTTCTCAATCTGAGATGCTCTCCCCACCACGGCTCGCAGTGACGCCGGAGGTTCGACCATCATCTCCAATCGGATTCTATCCTTCAACCCGTTAATGAAGACCGCAATCTTAAATGGCTCAGACAAACCCTTAACATGCAAAGACAGAAGCTCGAAGCGCTTCCAGTATTCAGCCACCGTGGTGTCTTGTTTGATTCCAAAGAATTGTTGGTGTAATGATCGAGGATCAGCATCCGTGAACCTTCAGCACAACTATGTACGAAGCTCAGACCAACTCTCAAAAGGGCTATCTAACTCTTCCTTCTGTAGCCAAATTCGAGCTGCACCAATCAAACAGATCCGGGCGGCTCGGAGCTTTGAAACTTTCGTCATCTAATGCAACGCAAAGTAACTCTCAACCTGATTTAACCATACCAGTAGATCATCACCATCGCACGTCAGCATCTTGATTTTTCTGACCTCTAAGCCAAATTTGTACGGTGTAGTGTTCAGATCTGAGGCCTCATCTGTCAAATTATCGCCTGAAATAGCCAGATCTGGTGAATCTAGGACCTTAGCACCACTGGTCTCTCCAATTTGGGGCGATCCCCCTCCCATCGCCTACTGCTGCTGCATGAGCGACTCTAACATCCTCGACAGCGATTGGAACTGACTATCCATGGACGAACGTTGTGAGTCGACCGCGGATCGAAGCTCTGCCATGGATTCTTTTGTCTTCCTCATCTCGGATTTCAACAGATCCATCTGAGAATCGACCTTTGGTGCCATGGTAATGATGCTCTGATACCAATGAAAGGATTCTAGACTTAGGTTTGAAGAAAAAGAGGACGATGCCTCGAGATTTTATTGATAGGGGGTGGGAAACACCCTCAATTGGTGATTACAATCACAGAGATGGGTAAGGCCGTAGCTTTTCTCACCAGACACACCTTTTTACAAGAGAAATATATTGAATGACCTACCTCATGAATAGTACTCCTTTTAAGTACTCTTACACCTGATGCACTAACCTATTGCTCATGCTTTACCCTACTATGTGACACACACACTGACACAAACAATACACTCTAACAAACCATTATTCAGGGGACCCCACTGCCTTGGTTGTGGAAGGACCTAGAAGCAGAGTCGCATTGGTGGACCTCTTCTTCCTTGTATAGACTTGGGAAGTAAGCAACAACAATTACATAAAATGAACGTAGCAGAAATGAGGATGATTAGGTGGATGTGTGGTAAAACTCTTAAAGATAGAGAAATATAGAAATTCAAAGACAAGTAGGAGTAGCACCAATTGATACAAAGATTAGGGAAGGGCGGTTGCGATGGTTTGGTCACCTGCAAAGACGGTCTACAAATGCCCCAACTATAAAACTTGACTCAATAGAAACCGTAGAAATTCGACGAGGTAGGGGCGGACCAAAGTTAACATGTTTGAAAAGCTCACCATCAATTGCACTTAATCGAGCACAATGAAAAAGTTTGATCCATGTAGCCGACCCAGTTAATTTGGGACTGAGGCTATGTTGTTGTTGTTGTTGTTGTTGTTGTGAGGGGGGGGTTTTCATTAATTAAATAAAATCGGTTTAGCGTCGAGAAGTTTTGATCCTCTCTCTCCTCAAACCTAGGGTTTTCTTTCAGATCTGGTGTGCGCGGGGGGCTTCCAGGGACACTGTGGCCTGCTCTAGCGGTCGTGGCCTTCGATGGCCCCTTGACCTCTCTTTCTTTTATTCCTTTCTTTCCTCTTATCTTCTCCTCAATTCTTTTCCTTAGTTCCTTCTCTCATTTTTTGTTTTCTCCTTCTTACTTCCTTTGTTCTTCTTTTGGTTGTGTTTTGATGTAAGGAGGAAGAGGATGGGTGTATTAAGTCTGAGGAAGGAGGTGAGACCGATGTAAATGAAGAAGAGAGATTATGGGGTCGTTTTGGTAGCTTTGAGAGGTAGAAGGGGTTTTTCCCCTCTTTGGAGTGTCGACGTGCACAACGGCGTCTAGCAAATATAAGTAAGCAGCTAAGCGTGGTGAGCAGTGGAAAATGGCAAGTTGTAGCGAGCGACAGGTAGCAACGAGCGGCAGGAGCAGAGGAACGCGATCGTGCAATGGCGGTGCTCCACCGACTGTGGTGGGGGTTTTTTGGTCCTCATGATATTTTGGTGGTCTACTCTTCTGTAAAACCTCTTCCATATGTTAGTGTTGTGTAGTAGGATTGTATGTTGTTCGTTTGTTAGTCAATATTCTCCTTCAATGGAGGTGTTGTCGCCTTGTTTGGCGTTGTTGTCGCCTCTGTTAGGGGCGTTGTCTTGTGCAATGGTGTTATGTTGTGGATACTGAACCTATCTCAATGAGGAGAGGACATCACAAGTTGAAGCGTCAAGAGCAAAGACCATTTATATGGGGCTCTGAACTGACTGCGCAGTGGCATTTAGCTTAGCATTCATCCCGACGCAGAGATCAAGGTGATGGTGGTTCTGGTGCATTTGAGTGACTACCCTTGTTGTGTCCATTGTGATGGACTTGTGGGCGTTCCAGTTTCATTTGGATGTAGTAGCAAAATGTGTTTGGAACCAATGTTGTCAAAATCTTCTGATTTCTATTCAAATCATACAATTTGAATAGATCGAATGGAAAACGATTTAAATAGGGTTTAAAATCGCAAACCATGGAGAATCGAATAATATTATTGGTCGAATCAATGGATTTGAGTGGAATCAAACATTCGAATCGAATCGTCCGATTCGACAAGGGTCGCTGAAAAATAAAAAAAGGCAAAAACAAATACAAAAGGCATGTTGCACCAGCTTAACACAAAGAAATCCCTCACCAAATCAAAACTTTCCTCTCTTTCTCTCCCAATAAGAACCCTAAACCCTTAAAAGAGATGAAAGATCCACATCTTTTCGCACAAAGCTGCTTCTTGGTGCATCGCAACCATATGAAGTCGAAGCTTCTCGATGCAGGTGGTCGAAAATGAAAGCTCGGTGTTGCTTCTATGTGTGTCGCCATCTTAGGAAGTCGAAGCTTCTTCTCGATGCATCTCCATGCCATTTTTGTTGGTCTTGAAAATCACAGTTGTTGCTTGTACTTCCAATATTTTATCTTCTTTATTTGTTTCAATAAAAGTTAACAAAAGAAGAAGACAAAGAAAGTGGGCCACATACAAACACATTTTTAAGTCAAAGAAAGTGGGATCTGTAAGAGAGTGGGTGGGGAGTGAAGACACTTGCTGGCAACGTGTCCAACACTCCAACATCAATGTATTCACTATTCAACAACAAACAAGAAACAACAGTATATTCGTAGATTTGTTATCTAATTGTTGGACTTCGATGTCAAATTTGACAACATTTACCATTACGTTGGCTGATTGTTTATATTATTATACTCCCTCCGTTTTTTTTTATAAGTCGTTTAAGGATTTTGCACATGAATTAAGACGTCCATAAATACATTTGAATGTCACTAAAATACCCTTTTTAATGTTTTTTGTTTTCTTGGAACTCGTTTAAGAGAAAAGTGAAGTTCAATGGGATTTTTTTTTGTCATCCGATTTTGATAGATAGGGCAAACTCTCTTTTGGGGGTTTTTTTTTGATCCGTTGCTCGTTCGATCAATCCTCCTTAAGGCGAAAGTAGGAGAAGAAGAAAGATGAGGAAACAAAGACCATCATCAATACTGAACTGCACAGGCCAAGGCTTATTATAGCCTTCTTCAACAACAAGACCATCATCAATACTGAACTGCACCTGCACAACCACATTTTTCAACAAAACATGAGGAAACAAAGCAGAAGCCCAGTGCAAGCAAACTAGTACTTCCCCCCTCTTATACCAATATTGGCGCGAGCGCCAGACCAACAATTAGCGAAGCCCTGGTCATGAAGTGCATGGCAGTCCAAACCATTCTCTTCTATGTCAAAATTTAGAAAAGAAATTGAATACCAAATACAAGAATTCCCCAAATAACTTTAATTTGACGACTTTTTTATTTATTTATTAATTTTACTATTTCCGCCCAAAAAATCACTAAAAATTCGAAATCGAAAACCTAGTTTTCACCCCTAAAAGACCTTCTGGCATCGGAAATTTGCTCTGGCGAGAACTTTATTAAATTTGTATTTGACAATCTCTTCTGTGAAGTCTATGAAGCATGAGCGCCAAAAGGCGGAAGAAGAACCAATGACGAGGCAAAATTCTTCGCCGTCTCAAATTATAATGACAAAACTCCAACAAATCAGCGTGTCCTGCTCAACAAAGCCGATTGTGATTTTGGTGAACAAGTTATGCAACTTTGGACTTATACAATTTTCAGGGGTTTGGTAAGGCAATTCCATCAGTTTCCATCAAACAAGGAACCAATAGAAGGGGAAAATAAATCCAACATTACAGTGAGAATACACCCTCCCTTTTTCCCAAAGAAGAAAACAAAATCTGCATGACCAAATCCATCTTCAAATACTCCATCAAGGGCAGCGACTCTTCCAAGTTCGCATTAAGGGCGACGGCTCTTCCAAGTTCATCTTTGTTGTTGAGAGAGAGAGAGAGAGAGAGAGAGAGAGATGTTTGGGAAGAAAGTCGATCATTAAATTCAAAGTCGGCTTATACTAAGGGTACAATAGGCACAATAAGGTTAAAATATTGAATACGACTTATATATTTCGACGGGATATATTGGCTAAAACGACTTATAAAAAAAACGGAGGGAGTATATTATATTAGAAGAGAGAGCTAATGGAGTTCTTTTTACTTGTTAAATCTATTTTATAAGCTTATACATACATTTAAAGGTATTTAGAAGTATTTGTTAAAAAATCAGAAAAAATCTTATGATTTACGATTCGATTCACAACCCACCCCTAGCGATTTTACGATTCGATTCCGATTTGATAACAACACACTCAATAATGTAATATGTTGTCCTAAAAGGAATCCAGCTTAACGCCTAGTGAAAAAAAAAAAAAAAGTAAGTTAAATTTCAGCAAGGACTATAATTTGTATCAATCATATTGATATTCATTATTGCAATAGTAATTTAGCCAACTCCAAAACCAAAATTGACATTTATCATCCTGCTACTTACCTGTATATGATTGATTGTCCTCAAAGTACACAACAAACAACAACAACAACAACATAGCCTCATACCCAAATTAGGTGGGATCAAACACTTCCGCTTGACTCGATTTAAGGTTGTTGATGATGTGTTACGATAATCTTTTAAATCCTTCAAAATTAATGCAACTCAAGCTATATTAGGTCAACGCTATACCATTGAATTCCATCAACTTTACGGTTTTTTAAGTTTTTATTTTTTTTTAACAACACCGTGTTAATTTTTTTTTAGTAAGGCCTAAGCAGCTGTCTTTGGGTATGTTCGAACTACAACAACCCCCCTTCTCTAATTTAGCCCCTATTTACCTGCTACTCCTAATTTTCTTTGAAATTCTGCATTTCTTATTTTCTCCTTATAGGCTTACTTCACATTCATCAAAGCATCCTCATCTATGCTACAGTTATTTTATTATCAATCATAGCAGTCCACACTGATAACTCATGTTGAACCAGTTGAAATTACCATTAATTTATGAATCAGTATCTATAAATCTTGACGATATGTCATTGCCATCATAAAAGAGGTTACCATTTATTTCACATTAAGGGAAAATCTCAGCCAAAACAAAAAAAAACAAAAAAACAAAAAAAAAAAAAAAAAAAAATCCAATTTACCTCTCTTTTCAAGAGCTCCTCTCTAGCACTATAAGCCCCACTGGTCTGCAAATTCTCCGTAAAAATTCCCTTCACAGTATCCTCCTTAACTACAATCCCCGTCATAGCACCGGCACCACTCGCCGTCGCCAGAGCAGCAGAAGCATTTCCTCCCCGTTCCTCTTTACCAACCTCCAGCGTTCCCGAATTATCAATCTTCTTCGAGAAACTCTCCGATTTAAGCTTAGAGTTCCTTGAACTCGCATTGTTCTCCAACCGAGCAGCCGTGAAAACCCTCATGGAATCGTTATCCTCCTCCTCCTCGTCCACGACCTCCTCCGACTCGTCATCGGAGTCGCTATCAGCGCCGCGCGCGCTGATGCTCTCGAGGTCGTCGTTGGAGGTGAGGGCGCCGTCTCGTGTGTCCGAGTAGGAAAAGGGGAACGCCGGGGCGTGGTCGTCGGAGGCCAACTTCCTCTTGTGAACGGAGGAGCCGACGGAGGCCGAGGCGGAGTGCGATGGAGACTGCGAGCCCCGAGACCGACCTGGCGCGCTCGAATGGCCGTCCATTTCGAGAGTCTGTGCGGATCAAACCTGATACGAGATTGAATTTCTGGAGATTCTGGCGACCAAAAGTTCTAATTTTGAATCACTTGGAGAGAAGTTTAGAAGAAATTAGGGTTTCTCAAGAAGAACCTTTTTAGGGTTTTGGAGAGGGTTTGGTGTGCTCATCGAGTGACGACGATGATAGACTGAGACTGAGTCTAATGTGTCGAAACCTGAAGTTTGGATTTCCTTATTTACCCATGATTTTGTAATTAACGACGAGCTGAAACAATGCCAAACTTTCGTCTTAAGTAGGGGCATTTTCGGTACATCGGTTTTGCAGTTTTGTTTGAGGGCCGCTAAGGGCACCCCACCATTTAATGAAGGCACCCAAAGTTTTTGTAAAAATTTCAAAGAAAAGTGGAAAAGACTATTTTGCCCTTGTATATATAGTGATTCAAACCTCACAAATCATTTTGACAAAGAAAAAAAGGCACCCCACCACAAGGTTGAACCACAAATCCACACCGCGTTTGTCGACTTTTTATCGATTCTTGCGGATTGACATCATCCGACAGCGAGTAAACAATGTTTGACAACCATATGATAGTTTATTAGAATTTGTTTAGTTGTGGAAAACAGTGAAAATGATGATTTGTTTGTCAACGTAGGGTTTGGTAATTTCTTCAAATCCGAAGTTGTTTCCACTATATAATGGAGGATTGTAATGCTTCGGTGCCAGATGAAGTCGTCCTTGAGGTAATTTTGCAGATTTTTGTGTTTTTTATGCGGTTGGGAGAAGTTTTTGTCTGGGTGCGCGATTGTATCGGCCTCGCGGGGCCGAGATGTATGGTGATGTCTCGGTCTAAAGGACCGAGAGGGTGTACTTAGGTCACGGTATGGTACGCCGGTGTACAACCGAGAGTATGAGCACATTCTCGATTGTACACCACCGACACCACATTACCTACCACTAATTGTAGCTCTCGTCATGTCTCGGCCGAGAGAACTAGAGTACTTTCGGCCATGCGTAATCGCGACACACGTGAACTCTTCCGGCCTTTGTGGCGAGACTTCGAGTTCCCAAAATCGTGAAACTGTCTCGGCCATGCGAGGCGAGATGCATAGCACTCTCTCGCTGTGTGGCCGAAACCGCGAATTCTCATTTCTTTAACTATTCAACCGAACCCTAACTTGGAGACGAAATCGGCTCACACCACGACCCTACGAACCTCAAAAAGCGTAAACCAAAGGAGAAACACAAGGCGAGACACGGAAAACACGATTTTGGAGATTCCTCTCACTTTGGTCGATTCAAACTAAATGGGTTCTTGCACAACGATTCGGTGAAGGTGGTGGGGTGCTCGGGGTTCGGTGAAGGTGGTGGTGGGGGTGGTCGGGTGCTCGGGGTTCGGTGATGGTGGTGGCGGTGGTGGTGGCGGTAGTGGTGGTAGTGGTGGTGGGGTGTAAGGGTTTTTTGCACTAGGGGTATTTTTGGTATTTTGGGTTTAATTTTCGGGTG
Organism: Stephania cephalantha; assembly: GCA_039657325.1. Lineage (NCBI taxonomy): Eukaryota > Viridiplantae > Streptophyta > Magnoliopsida > Ranunculales > Menispermaceae > Stephania > Stephania cephalantha. The sequence continues at coordinate 25,454,689 of CM077570.1, read as the reverse complement.
CCCCAGGTAAATCAATTTGTGCCCACATTAACTGGGTGCCTTCATTAATAGGTGGGGTGCCCTTAGCGGCCCTCTTTTGTTTTAAATCTTCGAAGTGCGTGCAAGCTATTACAGTTAGCTACTAGCCTACTTGAGAAGTGGTTCTGTCTTTGAAGCATTTCTTCAAACACATGGTGGGCGTAATGAAATCAGTCATCTCTCCTGGGTTTTATAGCGTTGAGAGAGGTAGAATTTGAGGAGTACATTGTGAGCTTTATGAAAACAATCAGAAAAATCTCATTTGATGGGTTGTAGTGGTGTCTGCATTGTGGGTTGCGCGAAGGGCGCTTCAATTATTGTAGTTCCAGTAGTTGGAGTTAAGAGAGCCCACAATGGTAGAGAAACCAAACTTTTTGAGAAGAAGTTAGCTGAGAATTTCAACGGCGCAGGAATCGGGGTTCGAAGACTTGATACTAAATCCAATAATTTGAGCTGTGATGTTGGTTCACTACCCAGTTCAGTTAAGAACCCATATCAAGAGCAGAGAAGGAAGTATATGGGTCAACAAGGATTGAATGGCAAAGTGGGCAGGTCGGTGAAGTCTTCGAAGAAATGGGCATATGGGGGGTGCCTTCCATTGATTTTGGAGGCTCTGGAGATTGTTGAAGACTTGGATGAGGCTTTGAAGCCTTGGGAGGAAACGCTGAGTAACAAGGAAAGGAGTGTGATTCTCAAAGAGCAGGAGAGATGGGAGAGGGCTGTAGAGATATTTGAGTGGTTTAAGAAAAAGGATTGCTATGAATTGAATGTTATTCATTACAATATCATGATTAGGATTCTGGGCAATGCACAGAAGTGGGGCTATTTGGAGATTTTATTGCGAGAAATGCGAATCAAAGGAATTGCTCCAGTAAATACCACATATGGAACCTTGATTCATGTTTACAATAAAGGGGGGCTCAAGGAAGAAGCTTTGCTTTGGTTGGAAAGGATGAACGAGGCGGGCGTGGAGCCTGACGAGGTAACATTGGGGATTGTTGTTCAAATGTACAAGAAAGCTGGAGAGTTTGAAAATGCTGATCAGTTCTTCAAGAAGTGGTCATCTGGTAAATTCATTAGAGATAAATTTGGATCAGCTAGTAATGCATCTAAAGAGGTAGAGATTACTTCTGAAACTCGCTTATTATCGAGCTCGTATACATATAACATCTTGATTGACACATATGGAAAAGCTTGCCAACTTAAAGAAGCATCAAATACATTTGCCCTGATGATTAAGGAAGGGATTGTCCCAACTACAGTGACTTTCAATACAATGATTAATATTTGTGGAAACCATGGTCGGATGGACGAAGTTGCTTCTCTAATGCAGATGATGGAAGTTCTTCGGTGCCCTCCCGACACTAGAACTTACAACATCTTGATTTCTCTACATGTAAAGCAAGATATCAGTACAGCAGTGAGCTGCTTTTTCAAAATGAAAGAGGTAGGCCTCAAGCCAGACCTTGTAAGTTACCGTACACTGTTATATGCTTTATCCATACGGCATATGATTAAGGAAGCTGAAGACCTTGTCAGGGAGATGGATGAGGGTGGTCTTGATATTGATGAGTACACTCAGTCTGCTCTTACTAGGATGTATGTGGAAGCTGGGATGCTAGATCAATCTTGGTCTTGGTTTGAAAGATTCCATGTTGTTGGGAAAATGAGTTCAGATTGCTATTCTGCGACCATTGATGCATTTGGAGAACATGGTCATTCTCTAGAAGCTGAAAAAGCTTTTGCTTGTTGTCAAGAGAGGGGGAAATTGACTGTTCTTGAGTTTAATGTTATGATAAAGGCTTACGGGATAGGAATGAGATATGGGAAAGCCTGCGCGTTGTTCAATACTATGGAGAAATATGGTATTTCACCAGACAAATGCAGCTATAATTCTCTCGTACGTATATTATGCAGTGCTAGCCTGCCAAATGTGGCGGAATTGTATGTCAAGAAGATGCAAGATGTAGGATTGGCAAATGATTGCATCCCATACTGTGTGGTGATCTCAAACTACGTGAAGCTGGGTCAACTGGAATTGGCAGAAGGGCTATTCAAAGAGATGATCAAAGTAGGAGTGCAGCCTGACATTGTTGTTTTTGGTGTTCTAATAAATGCATATGCTGATGTTGGAAGCATCAGTAAAGCAATGATTTATGTCAATGAGATGAGAAAGGCGGGGTTCTTTGGAAATTCAGTTATTTACAGTTCCCTGATCAAGCTATACACTAAGGTTGGATATCTTAAAGAGGCACAAGAATCATACAAATTGCTCCAGTCATCCGAGGTTGGTGCTAATGAGTATTCATCAAATTGTATGATTGACCTCTACAGTGAGCGGGATATGGTCGAACAAGCAGAAGACATTTTCGTAGACCTGAGACGAAGAGGAATTGCGAATGAGTTCTCGTATGCAATGATGTTATGCATGTATAAGAGAATTGGTAGATTTGATAAAGCCATTGCAATTGCGAGGAAGATGCATGAACTGCATCTCTTGACTGATCCTCTCAGTTACAATAATGTGATTTCACTATACGTATCAGATGGGAGATTGAAGGAAGCACTGGAAACTTTCAAAGACATGACACAATCAAATGTCCAACCAGATGATTCTACATTCAAGTTGCTGGGGGCTGTTCTATTAAGGTATGGCGCATCAAAGGAAGCAGTCACTAAGCTGGAAATAGAGAGGCGAAAGGATGTTCAAAGTGCTCCGCAAGGTTGGATGGCGGCTCTCCGTGCTTTGTTAGATGTGGATAAAAGCGATGCTCAGAAGTCGCAGTAAGGAATTTTATTTGTTTGAGCCTTACATTTTCATAGTGAGTATACCAATCAATATATGAGGTTGTAAAACAGTAAAGCTAGAAGTTTAAATATTAGAGCGAAACTATGAGAAAATGCGCTAGTGTTATTAAAAGAGATAATAACCTTGACTAGAAAAGAACACCAAAATTGTCAGGTGTACCGCTGCAAAAATTGAGGGAAGGCGTTTTGCTTGTTATGGTTTTTTGTGCACGACAAGATCTAGTAGAATGACCAGCACCTCAGTCATGTTTCTAGCCCTGGATCTGTAACATTTGTAACTGTTTACCACTCAAATATGGTGGTTCGGGAGGCAATCTTTTGCAAAGCGCTGTGACAGGTCCAGCATAGATTGTTGTTCAAGTTTCATGAGTTTTAACTTTAAAAAAATACTGATATCCTCTTGTATTATGTGTTTTAGCTTCATGGTAACTAATGGAAGATGATAAGGACGCTTCTATCGTGGGCTATTCTGTGCATAGGAACAAGATTTCAAATAAGTATTGAAACAAGAGATTGAGATATGCTGTGGATGGTTGGAACCTTGCAATATTTTGATAACTCTATGGAGGATGAGGAGTTTGTTGTAATTTGAACATTATTGAATAGAGTTAAATGATATTCTTTGAAGTGCTGTGGATCACTCTTTTCCTAGTTGGGACCTTACAAGTATTCATTAGATTCAGCATATAAATATTGCTTTCCAGATAGGAAAGCAGCAAGTTTTGTTTTAGACCAAAGTCTTAATCTGACCCGCCAACTTTCTGTTGGAGCATTTTTATACTAGTCAGATGATTCATGCTGCATATTTCTATTGTTTTTTGAGCAGCTAAGAAATGTTTATAGGGTTAAAAAAGCCCAGCATAGAAAAATAGCCGAACACAAATTTTGTACCATTTGTGTATTATTCTTCTTTAGTTCAGAAAAGCCAGTAATTGCATCTTCACAGGGCCATATTTTTCAAAATCCATGCTTCTATTAAACCAAGGTTTTCTCTATTCAATAATTAGAGGTGATTGTGATGATTTTTCTTCCAAAACCAAGTTTTGTGCTGCGGATTGATTTTTTCAGGTGTTCATGGATCCATCAGAATAGGAGCTTTTACATGTTCAAATTTTCGAGAATTCATCATTCTGTTATGTTCTGCGGCATTTGGCTAATCTAATATTGCAAGCGCTGTTCTCATTCTATGCAATAAGTGGAGTTGTCCAATGCCCTGACTAGGTGTTTTCGTGTATGGGTGCGATAATTTTACAAATATTATCAGTTGTCTTTGCTTTCTCTTCGCTCTTGAAGAACTGAAGTGAAGAACTTAAAATGCATTTTTTTTGAAAGGGTAGATGTCTCTATGCTGACTCTAATTGAGTTGCTAGTGTAGAGCTCTCGCTTGCAGGTTATCTTACGGTCGCACGGCCCATTAATATTGAAGCAAGTAGGCTCACGTAAAACCCATTGTCTTTGATTAAGTTGTACATTTTATTAAATATACCTATATGTTGAATGATTGAGTGCCTAGGATCTTTTTTGTAATTTTGAAGCGCATTATATAGATTGTTGCTTCTAGAATCTCGCCACTCACATTCACGAGCTATTTTTTGATAATAAAAAAATGTTTTAGTTATATTACGTATTTTTATCCCTTTCTTTTGAAAAAATGTGATGTAAAAATAAAAAAAATAAAAAAGATTTTATACTTAGTTTTTCTTTTTCTTTTTTTTTAAAAAAAGCCTTCTATTACATTAGAAGTATACATGTGCATGCATGTTTTCAAAACATTATAAAGGGTATAGGCCCACATTGCATAATAACGTATATTATGTACTTTAAAAAAAAAAAAAAGAACACATATTACTAAAAAAAACTGACCAAAGCATTTCAACAGTTGACCAATTGTTTTTGTAAAGCTTTTAAACGGTCAGCTGTCAACTGTGAAATGTAACAAAAAAAAAAAGGCCCGCTAAGGGCACCCCACCATTTAATGAGGGCACCCAGCTTATTTGTAAAAATTCCAGCAAAAATGGAAAAGACCATTTTGCCCCTCGTATATATATAATGGTTCAAACCCCACAAACCATTTCGACAAGGAGTTAGGGCACCCCACCAAAAGGCGTCAACCACAAAGCCACAGCCACATTGCGTTTGGCGAAGAGGCGATCGATTTTTGCTCGTCCGACAATGAGATAACAATGTTTGACAACCATTTTCGGGTTTTTTTGAACTGTTTAGTTGCGTATAACGGTGAAAATGATGATTTGTTTGTCAACGTAGGGTTTGGTAATTTCTTCAAATCCGAAGTTGTTTCAACCGTATAATGGAGGATCGTAGGTGCCGAGAGGAGGTCGTCCTTGAGGTAATGTTGCAAATGTTTTTGCGTTTTTTTTGCGGTTATCCGAAGTATCTGTCGGGTGCGCGATTGTTTCGGCCTCGCAGACCGAGATGTATAGTAATGTCTCGGTCATAGAGGGGCCACCGAGAGGTTTCACGCAGTCACGAATCGGTACGACCGAGAGTAATGAGTAACTCTCGCCGTACATGAGCGAGACTCGAAGAAAGTTTCGGACTGTACAACCGAGAACCTATTTTTTTGGGTTTTTTTGTGATTGTGCTGTACATTTTGGTTGATTATAATGTTACACTGTTTGTATTGCAGGTAATGCCGTTATCTTGTAATTTTCCAGACTACAAGGACACTTTTACACCTTCTAAGCCATTCCCCTCTCGAGAAGCGGCAATTTCATGGCTTCAACTGATTGGTGGCGAGAACAAGTTTGTGTTAGTAACGAAGCGCTCGGATGCCGGGGGCATTAAGCGCGGGGAAGGGTGAAAATTGCTGTGACAGTCCGGGACATATAGGGGACCGGCTCGAGAGAGTTGGGAAGGGGAAAGCGGCAAAAATTTTAAAGAAATCAAGGAATGATGAAAAGGCGAGGACTCACGCTAGTACGAAGAAATGTGGATGCCCTTTCCAAATTAACGTCGAGGAGAATGCGACTCCTTATGGTATGTCACCGTGATTTGTGGGAGGCACAATCACGACACCGCGGAAGATTGGATAAGGGGAGGAGGAAGTTGAGGATGCGGGGGAGGATCGAAAGTGAGCGGCTCGGGAGATTAGTCCACCTTCGTCTTTTGTGGAGTGCGAGCGGGAAGTTGAGGATGCGGGTGTGAGGACACCGGGTCTCCAACCGGAGGCACCCCAAGTGTCGGAGGCACCCCAATCTCCAATCGGATTTGAGTCCTCCCACTCCACAAAAGCTTCTAGGCGAAGAAATGCAAGGTTCCACAAATGCGTCGTGCCGGTCGACGCACGCAAAGTGGATCTAACATGGCTTATAGTCATTGCTTAGAACCGGATTGGTTGCCACATGTTGATACCATTATCGATGTGGTTTCCGATGGGAATTGTGGATATAGGTGTATAGCCTCCGGGCTTGGACTTGCCGACGTAGACGGGTGGAGGATTGTGCGTAGACGGATGTACGATGAGATTATCGGGTATGAATACCTATGGCGGGAAGTGCTTGGCTCGAGTTTCGAGCTGTCAAATGCGGTGCATTGCCCGAGAGAAGCAGAGGGGGCATCTTTCAAAGAATGGTTGACACTTCCAGACATAGGATTGTTAGTATCCACCGCATTCAATGTCATTCTCGTCAACCTCTCGCATGGGAGTGCCTCCACATTCCTACCTCTACGTAGTACTCCAACGTCGTCATTGCACAACAGACTTATCATTGCAATGGCGAATGAAAGGAATATCCATTGGGTTAGGGTAAGTTCTATGATTTTTTTGTGAATTGGTTTGTTTCCCCTTAATCGGGTTTGTGACAATATCTTCTATGTTCTACTTGTTCACTTTGACAGTGCGATTGCGTGTGAATGCACCGCTGCCATCCTTATATCCATCGTGGGATCGGTACGCGAGGATCACACCAAAGGTTGGCGAGATGGATTCGTTTTTCGAGACATCGCGCCCATTGCAATCGCTAATCATGAAGCCACCATACACATTTGTAGATTTAGATACACCGTAGGTTAAAGCTTGTACAGACTAGACGGCTAAACATTTAGAAATTTTGCCAATTCGTCCAATGTTCTATGTATATGCAAATGTTGTGTTGTGTTTTAATTGTTGTTTACTTATGGATGGACCATTTTTAGAGTCGGTTTGAATGTTACAGAGATTTATAATTAATTAAGGTTCGGTGCAAATTGTCGTCTTTGGATTTTCAATCTTGCATTGTTAGTTTGACGACTACGGAGATTTTTTTGAAACTGTAATGTTCAAATTCATCCATTTCTGATGTCTCGGTCAAGCAGGTTCGTGAAACAACCCATATTTTCGGTCACCAATGACCGACAAGTATTCCAATATATCGTTCTTGTATAACCGAGTCCTATTTCAATTTCTCGGTTGTACACCACCGAGATGGATTGACCATTTCAATTCGCCTGACTCTCGTCCTATGACGACCGAGCCTACTGAGACCCTATCGGAAGTGGACAACCGACACGCAGTTAACTCTTCCGCTTCGTGGCCGAGACTGCGACTTCCCAAAATATTAGCTTATGTCTCGCCGAGGCCGAGACGGTTGACACGATCTCGGCTTTGTGTGGCGAGAACCACGATTTCCCAATTTTTTTACATTTTAAAAAACCGCCACACACACATTACATCTACTCTACCAAATGTAACTTAATTCGTCGATCTTCAACCGAGCCCTAATTTGGAGACGAAATCGGCTCACACACCGGACCCTACAAAATGTAGAAACCTAGAACAACGAAGGAGAAACACACGGCGAGGGACGGAGAACACGATTTCGGGGATTCCTCTCACTGGTCGGTTCAAAACAAATGAATTCTTCCACCAGGAATTCGGTGAACGAGGGTGGTGGTGGTGGTGGGGGTGGTGGGGTGCCCAGGGGTTTGCACGAGGGTGGGTGAGAGTGTTTTTTGCACGAGGGGCATTTTCGGTATTTTGGGTTTAATTTTTGGGTGCCCCAGGTAAATCGATTTGTGCCCACATTAACTGGGTGCCCTCATTAAATGGTGGGGTGCCCTTAGCGGGCCTAAAAAAAAATTGTCGACTATAACAAATGTCACTTTGGTTTTTTAATAAATTGTTGACCGAGTCAAAATAGTTTCTCTATCAATATGACTCAAAGTCGCACACCTTCATCTTCCTTGACCATAGTCAGATATGAAAAAATTAAGAAATGCAAACAACAACTTCATAATTTTATCTTCGACCACCATGAGACCCAAAGCACCGGCCAGAGGCATCCGTGCGATCGGCTTACTCCGGCGAGCACCCCAATGAGTGCGCCGACGCCGGTCGTCCTCAGATTCTGGTGAGAAATCTATAAAACCGCCACTTTACGTAGTGAATTTCTTGATTTTTCTTGGCCTTTTAACAACTAAAAGTCACCCGACTTTTGGGTTCATAGAGATCGGACCACAAGGGCGAACACCCCAGTGAGTGCGCTGACTTCGATCGCGACTAGATTCGGATGACAAATCCATGAAACCCCAAATTTTTTTAATAAAAAATAGAATTAAAATAAATAACTCTAAAAAAATAGATTTAGAAAGCATTCCAACCCAACTCGGTGAAAAACTCCAAAATCATCTAAGTGTGCAGGATACTAATCACCTAGTTGCTTTGATACCAATGAAGGTCTTGATCTGAATAGGAATTAAAAGTATTAGCGGAAGCGTACCTTGGTCCTATTTCGTGTTGTGTGGTCTCCGGTCTTTTCCACGGCCCAAAAGTTTTGGAGAAACACTACGAGAGAACTCTTTTCACACAATTGTCAAAAGCCTTGAAATCATAAATCACATTACGTGATTTATTATCCTATCAATCTTGGAACTTCCCAAGAGATCAAGATTGTTTGGATTTGGCCAACATGAAGTAATTACAACAATAACAAGCCTCAGATCCTAAATTGATTGGGGTCAGTTACATTGATGAAACTCTTTCATTGCGCTCGAATTAGTTGGGAGTAATGGAGAGAAGTAGTTCACCCCAAAAAAATAAGAAGTGAATTAGTACTTGCATTCTGAGATTCGTGCTTCAGAAATTGTATCTATAATAGCCCTAAAGGTACAAAGTGATAACCGTAGAAAGACTTGCAAATCCACGACACTGCTGCTTCTATTTTCTTTAAAACAGATCAATACATCAATTGCACTCAGTAAAACGGTTTTCTGGTTTTTGTTTAAGACTTATGACATGCATCCGAAATTTCATGCAACTCTCTCAATGCCTCAAATCTGCAATTTATGTTCAAGGTTTTGACATTGTTACTTACATGTGCTTATTTTGCCTTGCTCCTCCTGAACTTCAGCCAAGCTTTGAAGTTTTCCTATTGGAAAATTCTAGGGTGATCCGGGATGGGGCACCCGGAATGATGGTGTCCATCCATTCGTGCATCGAAATATGTGTGCACACACATTGATGCGCAATGGATGGTCACATCACTAGGTGTTCATCCCATGTGTCTCATCACCGGTTGTCCTAGTATTTTCCTTTCCCTGTTTACTCCAGCAGCAAATTTATATTACGCTCTTTTTTTTTTCTCTTGGTTCTAAAAAAAACAAAAACAAAAAGCAATAGTTAACACTGTAACTTACTTACATTACATCTCACATTTTGTTTCAACAATATAGTAAACACAGGGATTAACTATGGTTTCAAACTTCAGTTGGCCCATTATTCCTTATGTAACTTCTAAGACGAGCACCAAATAATGGTTACAGATGTAGGAAATAAGCCTATTTGAGAAAGTGAAGTAGCCTAGTTTTTTTAGGCCCGCTATGGGCACCCTACCAATTCATGAAGGCACCCATATTTTTTCTCATTTTCTCATCTAAAATGTAAATGACTATTTTGCCCCTTCATATATACTCACTCAAACCCCACAAACCATTTTCAAAGCAAAACTGGGGCACCCCACCACCTTGGATCACAAGTGAAACCTAAAGCCACAATTGTGTTTGTCGAGCGTGTATCGATTCTTGCTTCTTGACATCATCCGACAGCGAGGTAACAATGTTTGACAACCATATGAAGCTTTGAAGGAACTGTTTTTTGGATCAAAAACTATGAAATTGATGACTTGGTTTGTCAACGTAGGGTTTCTCAAATTTTCAGACGTTTTTTCACGGGCGCGATTGATTCGGCCTCGCAGGACCGAGAGTTATGCAAACGTCTCGGTCAACATCCACCGAGAAAGGAATAAAAGTCGTCTCGGTAATGGACAACCGAGAGAAATGCTACGTTCTCGGTTGGACATCACCGACAGGACATAAACTATACACTTCAACTTACTCTCGTGAAGTGGTGACCGAGACGACAATAAAAGTCTCGGTTATGGACAACCGAGAGCTATTCTAAATTCTCGGTTGTACATCAACCGACATGACATAAACTATACACTAATGGTTACTCTCGCGAAGTGGTGACCGATATAACACAATTACTCTCGGTCATTCGTTGCCGAGACTGTGTAAACTATTCGGGCCTGTCTGGCCGAGAACCACGAGTTCCCAAAAATTTCCCCTCGGTCTCGGCCATGCTTGGCGAGAGCTCGTAAAACAAAATCTCGACTGTGTGTGGCGAGAACTACGACTTTCCAATAAATGAACCATTGAATGCACCGCCACACAAACATAACAACTACTCTACCAAATGCAACTTAATTAGACTACCAACGTACATTCAAACGATCGATTTCTCGACTTGAGTGTGTGAACGAAAAACTAGAACCGAGCCCTAATGTGGAGACGAAATGGAACAAAACCGAAAGCCTTCAAACTCAATATTCCACCTACAACAGAGGAGAGAGATGGAGAGGAACGAAGACAAATGAGTTTCGGGATTGCTAGCTGGTTCGTTGACGAGAAGTAGTGCTTGCTCGTTGAAGAGGACGGTGGTGGGGTGCCTTTGTTTTGAACGAGGGGTATTTTGGGGATTTAGGGCCTAAATTTTGGGTGCCCTTGGTAAATGACTTTGTGCCCTCAACAACAGGGTGCCTTCGTGAATTGGTGGGGTGCCCATAGCGGCCCTCATATTCTATACTTCACAATTGCGTGATAAGTTTAAAGACATATAACCACCTAGTGTGATTTGACAAAAAAATAAAAAAATAAACCAACCTAGTGTGTCAAACCTTTTACCTATGAATGTGATATCAACTCGAGAGTTCAACATTGCTCAATTTGATGTGCCTCAAAAGAGGTATATTTAATATCAATAGACCTTTACCAAAATGGCATAATGCTCGCTATGGGCACCCCACCAATTCATGAAGGCACCCCTCTCGTTGATAGCACAAAGCATATTACCAAGGGCACCCAAAATTGAGGCCCGAAATCCCGAAAATACCCCTACCACCAAAGTAGAGGCACCCCACCAGCCCACCACCGTACTATTGAACCATCGAATTTGAGCTCAATCCATTGCAAGCAACCTACAAACCCCGGATTTGTCTTCGTTCCTCTCATCTCTCCTCTGTGGTAGGCGATTTTTGGCTGTGCCGTTCGAGTTTGGAGGCTCACCGAATTGATAGATTTGGTCTCGACATTAGGGCTCGGGTTCGTCGTTGTTCTCGCGCTCAAGCCGTGAAATCGATCGATTGAAGGTACGTTGATAGTCTAATTAAGTTGCATTTGGTCGATTTATTTGTTATGTTTGTGTAGCGGTGCATTCAATGGTACGTGCATTGCGAATTCGTGGTTGTCGGCCACACAGGCCAGAACAAATTCGTACAGACTCGACCAAGCATGACCGAGACGTAGGGGAAGTTTTTGGGAACTCGTGGTTCTTGGCCAGAGAGGAGAGAATATAGTCTCGGCAATGAGTGGCCAAGACTAATTTTGGTATATCGGTCACGCGTCACCGAAATTGTAATTGTGTTATTATTTTAGGTAGCGTAACGCTGTGACTGCTCTCGGGTACCATCTCACGAGAGTAATTCGAAGTGTATAGTTGATGTCATGTCGGTGATGTACAACCGAGAAAGTAGCAGTTGTCTCGGTTGTGCATTAACGAGACTTATATTGATATATCGGCCACGTGTCACCGAGATTGTTATTGTTTTCTCAAACCTGCTTGACCGAGACTATAAAAATGGAAGATTTTGCTCTTTTTTATATTCCTTTCTGTTTTTGCGGCAGACGCTTACATGTTGTAGTCTTCTCAGGTATGGCTCGTTCGAAAGCCCCGGTGAGTAGGGAGGAGGTTGGTATTGAGGTGTCGAGGGTAACCGCAGTGGGCGAGGCGGCGGAGACCCCGATCGCATCTTATCGGAAAGAGAAAGAGAAAGAAAAGGTGGATGTGAAGGGAAAATGTAAGATTGGTGGAGGACGTGCAAAGAAATTAGAATTGCACGATGAGGGTTCAAAAATTGACATGCAGCGACACTCAGATCTTGTAGTTGCCCTAGGCGAAGATGAGGCTCATGCATCAGAGTCTAGTAGTAGTGACTCATCAGCACCGGTGGACACCACAAGTAGTGATCGTAATGTGGGTGAGAGTACTAGTGGTGGAGGTGCCCATAATGAAGGAGAGTCACAAGGGCATATGAAAATGTGTGCTCCTTTCCCCGGTGGTCCCGAAGATGGATCATTGTTGAAGAGCTTTAAAGATCATGTCGCATTAGCGATTTGGAGCAATGAGGTATATAAAGTTTCGTTGAATGGAGTAGTTAAAAATTTTGGGTTTTCACTAAGTTGACGGAATGTTTTTTGTTGTTGCAGGATCGTCCGACACTCAAGTGTATCAATCACGGTGCTCAGATCCAAGAATGGGACTTACGAACGTGCGTGCCACCCCGACACCGCGCCTTCGATGATTATTCAACGTTACGGGTTGAATACGCGATCGACTGCTCATACCGCAAGGCTAACAAGGAGGTTATCTCTGCCTTTGTGGAGCGGTGGCAGCCGGAGACGAACACATTTCACTTACCATTCGGTGAAATATCGATCTCCTTGGAGGATGTGAGCATGCTCCTGAAGATTCCTGTCACGGGCAAGGTGGTGGCAGTTGAGAACTTTGCGAGGTACACCGACGAATCTGGCTCGGATGCAATTAAGCTGGTGTCCAAACTACTTGGGGTTAGCATCGAAGATGCTGAGGATGAAGTGAACATCAGCAAGGGGCTCACAGTGCGAAAATGTTGGCTGAAGAGTTGATGGTGCCCCAAAGCTGGATCGAGGAACACAACTTATCCTTTTGTAGAATGCACAGCTCGGGCGTACTTGTTGTACCTACTTTCTTGCACCTTTTTTGTGGATAAGAGTGGATCTCGGGTATCCATTGCGTTGTTGAAGCTTCGAGAAGGTTTGGCCGACGTGGGAAACTATGCATGGGGTGCAGCTGCATTAGCCTACTTGTACCGACACTTGGGGTCTGCCACCAGAGTACAAGTTTCTCAGATTGCCGGCTACCTCACATTACTTAAGGTTTATTATTAAATCGACTAGACTTCTTTTCTGAGTAATTAGTATTTATTTTTGCATTTTTCCTCTAACTAGCGTTGTAACTATTTGCAGGGATGGGTGTACGAGCATTTCAAACTTGAACTCGCCACACCCAATGCAAAATACATGGACTACGTGCAACCTCGTGTCTGCAGATGGGTTCAAAAGCACGAGACCGTGATGAATATTGATAAGGTTGGGTCCATTAGGCGAACATTGGACGGGTTGCGCCCAAGTGAGGTGAGATATTGCACCCTTCTTGTCGGTAAATGTTGCATTTAGTTCCTGGTTACTAATTATGGTTGTCTACGTTTCATTAGGTTACTTGGGACCCATACGTTAATCACCGGGAGAATGGAGTTGTGCGCGCGATGGCCTTCTACAGTGGCACACTGAAGTACATGGATGTGGTGGAGCCCTACCATCCGGAGAGGATTCTGAGGTAGTTTGGCCACGTGCAATCTATACCAGATCCTCCGTACCGGCCATTGGAAGCACATCGAGGCCCTTCTGCACTAAAATACTCGGTCAAGTATGGGTTCCAAGCAGACAATTGGGAATGTTGGCGCAACCATTTGTTGGCCCCCGCAGTTCGCGGTAAGAAGGCAGAGTTTGAGTTTTTGGCTACACCGGACTATCTACCTTGGTTCCTCAAAGTCTCTCACCCATTGATCACCAACCCGAGGTACTTTGATGACGACATGTTTGCCACGACCATCGCTGACAATGAGCTACTTGAGGTATTTAATGTGGTATAACTATTATGTAGAAGTGTTAGCCAACTCTTGAAAACCCGATATGTATTACATTAACGGATTTAATTTTCTTTTCATCAGCGTAATAGGCGGGCGTTGGAAGCGGCATTAAGGTGGAAATTATTGCCGCCGGAGTTATGTACGTTGGAGTCTGCAAGGCAAATGGCTAGTGACGTCGTCGATTTCCTTTCGGGGAGGAGTTTCGGCCCCACCACCATCACTACCACCCCCACCACCGCAACCGGCACAACCGACACATCAGCCCCTACCGAAGCAGCCCCTAGACAGTCCCAACACGATAACACTTCTACACATTCCACCCCAGGTAATGCACCACCCGCAACGGTCGATGCTCGCCCCCCAAAGAGAATGCATGGCAAGGAATACCAAAGAAAGAATTTAAAGAAGCCAAAGGAATGAGGGAACAACAACCTTGGTTCATCAGTAGTTACTTGAGTTTTTGTTGGATTGAGGAACAATTACTTGAGGTTTTGTTGAATGGTGGATTATGGAAAATGTGGCATGTGGAATATGGAACTTGTGGTACTGTTTCTCAGTTCATTGGACTAATTAAACTGTATTTATTATGTTTGTGTATTGAAACCATTTTGTGTGAGTGAGTTTTATTGGGAAAATAATTGGTGAATATGTTCAGCTTATGCAAAGTGCTCCACGTTTCTTCTTATGGTATTACTTCTGTTTATAAACTGATTTGTCGCTTAATATTTGGTTATTTCGAAAGTTGTGTTGCTGTTGTTGGTGTTGAGTTATGTTCCATTAAGTCTCATTTCGGTTGATCGTCATTTTTGCATCAGGAAAGTAGTCTCGGTCGTTCAGAGCCGAAACCAAGATAAACTTGTCGGCACTGCACAACCGACATGTTCAAATACGTCACGGACTTGTCCCTCCGACATCTTCTGCTGATCCTCGTTGACTTATAACCGAGAGTGATGTAGACCCCGAAACCTCGTCTACTTTCGGTTGTCCGGAACGAGAATTTTCCAGTCAGGGCGTTCACGGGTGAACGAGTCGTATATGTTCCGTAACATAAACCTCTATTGGCCTTGCCATACCGAGAAGTTTCGATGGTTTTCGGTTGGTTAGTGCCGATAGTTATGCGTGGGTGACGGACTGGCATTGCCAAGATGGGTTATTATAGATCAATTACAAACCAAAACACATTACCAACATCACTTTACAAACCAATACACATTAACAACATCACGAATGACAACCATAACATATTAACAACATCACTTTACAAACCATAACATATTACCAACATCACTTTACATACCATAACATATTAACAACAAAGAGTCGACATACCATAACATATTAACAACATCACTTTACATCACTTTACATTGTCAGAGTAAAAAATATTTACACGCTTGTTGGTATTTCGTCAAACATGTTCCTCAAACTACGGAGAATATAAATCTACCACGGATATAGCGTCTTCTTCAGAAGGCACGACTGACACGATTTCACGAATGACAAATCCATCACGCCATCCTTTAGCGCACTCCTCAACATACCGTTCCTACGATGGATATAAGGATGGCAGCGGTGCATTCACAATCAACTTCACCTGCCAAAGTCAAAAGTAGAACATAAAAGCTATTGTCACATACCTGATTAAGGGTGAAAAAAAAAAATTCACAAAAAATCTACGAACTTACCCTAACCCAATGAATATTCATTTCATTAATCGTGGCAATGATAAGTCTGCTATGTAACGACGACGGTGGAGCACTACGTAGAGGCAGAAATGTCGAGGCACTACCATGCGAGAGGTTTACTAGAATGACATTAAAGGCCGTTGATATTAACAATCTCATGTCTGGAAGTGTCAACCATTCTTCGAAAGAGGCACCAACATGATTATCTGGACAATGCACAGCAGTCTTGACATTCTCGTAACTCGTTTCAAGCACTTCCCGCCAAAGATTTTCATACCCGATTATCTCATCAAACATCCTTCTACGTACTATCCTCCAACCGTCTACATCGGGAAGTCGTAGCCCAGAGGCAACACACCGATATCCACAATTTCCATCGGCTAGCACATCGATAGTGCTCTCAACATATGGCAACCAATCCGGTTCTATGCAATGAGTATAAGCCATGTTAGATGCACTTTGGGTGCGTCGACTTGTACGACGCATTTTAGGCCCCACTTTATTTTTCTTTTTCCTCGAACTAGAAGCCTCTTCTGTTGATAGTACGTACTCAAATCCGCTAGGCAATCTTGTCGTCGAAGAATTGTCTTGATCGTGTTTTCTCTTTGATCCTGTCTTACTTCCTCTTTTCAACATACTTCCGATTGAAGACCCCGATGTCCTTCCCTTTGTCTTTATTTTCGTAGGTGACACAACTCTCGGTGTAGACGAAGGTCGACTAATCTCCCTGAGCTGCTGAATAATCCTGATGCGATCGTCCTCATCAGTGCAAGCATGAAAATTTTGCAACACTCTTTCAATCTCATCGTGCACATTGTACCCAGACCGATCCACATGATTCTCGTGTATCATATTCAACTTTCGCCAATACACATGAATGTCCTCGAGAGGGATGGGTGACCCAACAAATTTATGAAGGTTTAGCTCGTGTGCACAAGGAAGGCCATGTGTGGTACGTATCTCGCAACCACAACGAGTTGAGTCGTGTCTAACATCGTCTCCACGTTCCAATTCATCTCAATTAACTTAAGCACCCGTTGAGAGACATAACCAAGCAATTGGCGATATAACTCATCAAAATACTCATGTTGGACCACATTCAAACTGAGCTCAAATGATGCCTTGATGTTGTTATGTTGGATCCTAAAGATACCATCAGCCACACTCCACAAAGTCTCAAAATTTGTCTGACTGTTGCCAAGATGTAGCTTCAGAGTGGAATGCGCAGACTCAACCCTCTGTGTTGTTGTTTCCCCAAAGTGCATAATTCGATTTGTCCATGTCGGTACAAATTTCTCCTTGTAGGTCTTTACCCATGTGTTATCCAAGTAATCAGTAAGACCCTTCACATTCCCGAACTCACAACGCAATTCATTCATCCTAAGTTCGAATAAGGCATCCGACTTAGCATACATCACACTCGTCCACCTATCCATGAAACGAGCGAAGCCTTCGTTATCCCCAAACATCTTCTTAGTCTTGGCCAATACTACTTTGTTGATGTGCCAAGAACAAAGAAGGTGAGACGATGATGGAAATACTTCTTCGATGGCACTAATAAGGCCTAACTCCCGATCCGTAACAAACACGTCAGGTTTAGGCCACCCATCCAATACGGATCTCAAGTTCTCCAGTGCCCAAACATAATTTGCATGAGTCTCCGATGATATGAAAGCAAACCCAACGGAGAACGTCAAATGCGTAGAAGTGATGCCAACAATCTCCAATAACGGCATTCGATACCTATTTGTTTTGTAAGTGCAATCCATCAAAATTACAGATGAGAAACACCTTAGCAACTCGATTGAATCAGGATGTGACCAAAATAAATCGGTGACGACATTCGTATTGGGATGCTTCCTATGCCACGCCATCCACTTATTCTTCTCCAATATGTGCAATAGTTGTTGCATTTAAGTCCTCCCACCCGCATCCTCAATTCGAAATTTTTGTCGTGCATTATATATTGTCCGCATTGTCGATACGTTTGTAACATCTCTTTGCTTCAACGTATTGAGGATGTCTCTTGGCTTCACATTACCCTTTGTCATCTGCACCACAACCTCCTGCTCCCCCTTATCCAATCTTCCGGCAAATGAGTGGCCGTCCAAGTTTTTCGTGGGGTCGTGATTGGGCCTCCCACATATGACAGTGACATACCACAAAGAGTCAGCATTTTCCTTGATGTTAATAAGGAAAGGACATCCACATTTCTTTGTACCGGTTTGAGTCCTCTCCGTTTCCTCTTCTTCTTCATTTCTTGGTTTCAAAACAATTTTTGTCGCTTTACCCTTCCCAACTCTTTGTGACATTCCCCTATATGTACCAGACCTCTCACACGCAAGTTTCACCATTCCCCTGCGCTTAATCCCTCCGGCATCAGAGTGCTTCGTTACTAACACAAACTTGTTCTCCCGACCTATCATTTGAAGCCACGAAATTGCCGATTCTCTAGATGGGAATGGCCTGCAAGGTGTAAACGCGTCCTTGTAGTCTGAAAATAAAGTAGAAACCGGCATTACCTGCAATACAAACATTGTAACATTATGATCAACCAAAATGCACAGTAAATTCACCAAAAAACCCAAAAACCCAAGTCTTCGATTGTACAGGTCCGAGACTATAAGTACAATTTCGTTCATGTCCAACCGAGACCTACGAAATAGTCTCGGTCGTTCCATACCGAGACTATGATTTCGTTTCGTTCAGATCATGACGTGAACTACGTACAAGTTTCGGTGGATGTTGACCGAGACGTTTGTATAACCCTGGATCTTGCTAGGCCGAATCAATCGCGCCCGTGAAAAATCGTCTGAAAATTTGAGAAACCGCAAATAAAACACATTAAATTTCAACGATTACCTCTTGTTCTACCTCCTCTTGCACCATTGCAGTACAATCTCCCATTTTATAGTGCAAACAAGTTCGGATTGGTCGAATTTACCAAACCCTACGTTGACAAACCAAATCATCAATTTCACAGTTTTTGATCCAAAAAACAGTTCATTCAAAGCTTCATATGGTTGTCAAACATTGTTACCTCGCTGTCGGATGATGTCAAGACTCAAGAATCGATACACGCTCGGCAAACACAATTTTAGCTTTAGGTTTCACTTGTGATCCAAGGTGGTGGGGTGCCCCAGTTTTGCTTTGAAAATGGTTTGTGGGGTTTGAGTGAGTATATATAAAGGGGCAAAATAGTCGTTTACATTTTAGATGGGAGAATGAGAAAAAATATGGGTGCATTCATGAATTGGTGGGGTGCCCATAGCGGCCCTCTTTTCACAATCAATGCACCTTCTATTTAATGTGAAGAATTATTATTGCAGAATTAGATGTAGCGTCAATCAGAAAAGTGAGAGACACAAGCCTAACCACAGTTGCATGTTCATTTCTTTGGAAGGCTGTCTAGTCTTTCTAAGTTAAGCATAACCACAGATGTGAGATGTTCTGTCTCATACAGTGAACACTCACCAAATCATTCAGGATAGAGAAGCATCTATTTGGTTTGGTAGGTTGGGCAGTTTGAAGTCAACTACAAATTTTCTTTTTCTTTTCTTTTCATTTTCAGAGTGTTAATTTTTAAATCGAGCCGAATTGAAGATTTTGATGTATGTAATCGACTAAATCACTCCAACTCTTTGGAATTAAGGCTTTGTAGTTTTAGTTTATTTTCAGATCATTCAATTGGTTCTCTTTCAGTTTTATTCATTGAAGAAAACTGTTATCATCATCGGAACTATCAAAAATGGAACAAAAAAAAAAAAAATTGCCCAGAAAAACTGCAAACAAGACTATTACTAGCACATGTACATTTACAACATTGAACAGTGAACACAATGCTTCAACAGGGTGATCATCAGCACATGTTGATACCAGCACTGAACCTGAAAAGACAATCAACCGAGCCTTCCCTAGCTAGATACAATTTTATAAAATTAAACTTTCAGTTATTTGATCTGATCTGATCTGATCTATACATCAGAGAATGAATCAATCAAAGTAGTGCTTCATTGTGCCAAGTAACGACTATGTCTCCAAGCCCATCTCTCAAGTCCCCCCAACACCCCTCCTCCTCCCCCACCTTCAACCCTTCACCTACACACTTGACATCAACTAGAAACAATGATGCTGCAATCTCCAACACCTCCACCACTATCACTAGCCTTCCCTTTACCAACCCTATCACTCCCCCCTTCTTCCTCTTCACACTATACCCCAACCTCCCCCCGGTCTCCACCACCCTCTCCACAATCTTCTCCGGCGGCGCCGTCGACGTGAACTTCTTCTCCTTCTTCTCCCCTAATTCGAAAAGTCCCGACAGATCCAGCCCCACCGACCTCGAAATGATGTCAAAAGCATTAGTCATCGAAGACGACGACGAATTGGAAGACAGCGAATTCGAGTTCGACCCTAATCCTCCCATCCCATCATCATCGTCGTCATCATCATCATCCTCATGATTCTCCTCCTCATCCATCAATCCAATCAAAGATGCAATACTATTACTACTACTACTACTACTACTAGTGAATTCACAAGCAGATGTGGATCTCCTCAACCACACAATC
Organism: Stephania cephalantha; assembly: GCA_039657325.1. Lineage (NCBI taxonomy): Eukaryota > Viridiplantae > Streptophyta > Magnoliopsida > Ranunculales > Menispermaceae > Stephania > Stephania cephalantha. The sequence goes on along the minus strand of CM077570.1, from coordinate 25,434,367 downwards.
CCCATGACCTCCTCGATGCTCATCCGCTTGTCGGGATTCGGATCCAACAACCTCGAGATCACCCTCCTAGCAGCCTTGGATATCCAAGGAGGGAACTCAAACTCCTTCTTCCTCATCTTCCTAAACATCAAGGTCAAATTGGAGTCATCAAAAGGGACATACCCAGCCAACAGCACATACAATATAATCCCACAGGACCAGGCATCGGCCTTAGGCCCGTTGTACCCCTTCCTCCCGAACAACTCCGGCGCAGCATACGCCGGTGTTCCGCAGGAGGTGCGGAGCATGATCTCGTTATCGTCGGAGTGAAGCGCGGAGAGGCCGAAGTCGGATACCTTGAGGTTGCCTTGGAGGTCGAGGAGGAGGTTGTGGGGCTTGATGTCGCGGTGGGAGACGCCGTGGAGGTGGCAGAAGTGGACGGTGGAGACGAGCTGGCGGAAGTAGAGGCGGGCGAGGGGCTCGGTGAAGCGGCGGTGCTTCAGGAGCTTGGAGAAGAGGTCGCCGCCGGGGGCGTAGTCCATGACGAGGTAGATCTTGGACTTGGTGGCCATCAGCTCGTGGATTTGGACGATGTTGGGGTGGCGGAGCCGCCGCATTGCCGCCACTTCACGGAGGACTTGTTGCTCCATGGTGGAGTTGGTCGCGATGGTGGACTTGTCGATGATCTTGATTGCCACCTGGGAGTCGTCTGAGAGGGAGCGGGCAGAGTAGACCTTGGCGAAGCTGCCGCGACCGAGGAGGCGACCGAGATGGTACTTGTGGAGGAGGACGTCGGAGGCGGCGGCTGTGGTTGTAGGTGAGGACATGGTGGGCGGCGCAACCGAGCCTGACGGTGGGGGGACTCTGGTGCCCTGTGCTGTGAGTTGTGAGTTGTGGAGGAGGGTTTATATACGGACGGCCCACCAACAAGTGACAACGTGGTGTGTTTTGGTTGTGTGTTTGTGTTTTTGTTTTTGTTTATTTTTTTTTTATTGTTTTTTATTTTTTTTGTAGGAGCCTAAATAGACCTACTTTTTGCTTGATATACCCATTACTCATGGGTTTTTCCAAAAGTGGGGTGGAGATACAATTTATTTCCTAAAATATGGAACTTTACTTTGAAATTCCAAAAGTAGGTGATAACTCCTTTTCAAAAGAAGGAGGGCCGCTAAGGGCACCCCACCTTTTCATGAAGGCACCCAACTTATTTGTAAAAATTTCAGCAAAAATGGAAAAAACCATTTTGCCCCTGTATATATAATGATTCAAACCCCACAAACCATTTTGACAAAGAAAAATGGCACCCCACCACCAAACTTGAACCACAAAGCCACATTGCGTTTGGCGGCGTTGATCGATTCTTGCGGATTGACATCATCCGACAAATGAGTAACAATGTTTGACAACCATATGATGGTTTTTTAGAACTGTTTAGTTGTGTAAAACTCGTGAAAATGATGATTTGTTTGTCAACGTAGGGTTTGGTAATTTCTTCAAATCCGAACTTGTTTCCACTATATAATGGAGGATTGTACTGCTTCGGTGCAAGAGGAGGTCGTACTTGAGGTAATTTTGCAAATTTATTGTGTTTTTTTGCGGTTATCCGAAGTTTCTGTCTGGGTGCGCGATTGTTTCGGCCTCGCAGGACCGAGATGTATAGTAATGTCTCGGTCATAGAGGACCGAGATGTTTCACGCAGGTCACGTTATGGTACGTCCGAGAGTACTGAGTAACTCTCGGTCGTACGTGAGCGAGACTCTGAATACAGTATCGGACCTGTACAACCGAGAACCTGTTTTTTGGGGTGTTATGGTGATTGTGCTGTACATTTTGGTTGATTATAATGTTACACTGTTTGTATTGCAGGTAATGCCGATATCTAGTAATTTTCCAGACTACAAGGACACTTTTACACCTTGTAAGCCATTCCCCTCTCGAGAAGCGGCTATTTCATGGCTTCAAATGATAGGCCGGGAGAACAAGTTTGTGTTAGTAACGAAGCGCTCGGATGCCCGGGGCATTAAGCGCAGGGGAAGGGTGAAACTTGCCTGTGAGAGGTCTGGGACATATAGGGGACTGGCTCAGAGAGTAGGGAAGGGGAAAGCGACCAAAATTTTAAAGAAATCAAGAAATGATGAAAAGGCGAGGACTCCAACTGATACGAAGAAATGTGGATGCCCTTTCCTTATTAACGTAAAGGAAAATGCTGACTCATTATGGTATGTCACTGTTATATGTGGGAGGCACAATCACGACACCGCATGAAGATTGGATAAGGGGGAGCAGGAAGTTGAGGATGCGGGTGGGAGGACTGAAATTCAGCAGCTCAGGGAGATTAGTCCACCTTCGTCTTTTGTGGAGTGCGAGCAGGAAGTTGAGGATGCGGGTGGGAGGACACCGGGGTCTCCAATCGAAGGCAATGCAATGTCGAAGAGAAAACAAGTTGAGTCCTCCCACTCCACAAAAGAGGCCTCCACTTCTAGGCAGAAGAAAGGCAAGGTTGTTCCACAAATGCGTCGTGCCAGTCGACGCACGCAAAGTGGATCTAACATGGCTTATGGGCATTGCTTAGAACCGGATTGGTTGTCACATGTTGAGGGCATTATCGATGTGGTTTCCGATGGAAATTGTGGATATCGGTGTATAGCCTCTGGGCTTCGACTTGCCGATGTAGATGGGTGGATGATTGTGCGTAGAAGGATGTACGATGAGATTATCGGGTATGAAGACCTTTGACGGGAAGTGCTTGGCTCGAGTTTCGAGACTGTCAAGAATGCGGTGCATTGCCCAGAGAAGCAAGTGGGGGCATCTTTCAAAGAATGGTTGACACTTCCAGACATGGGATTGTTAGTATCCACCGCATTCAATGTCATTCTCGTCAACCTCTCGCATGAGAGTGCCTCCACATTCCTACCTCTACGTAGTGCTCCACCGTCGTCGTTGCACAACAGACTTATCATTGCAATGACAAATGAAAGGAATATCCATTGGGTTAGGGTAAGTTCTATGATTTTTTGTGAATTGTTTTGTTTCCCCCTTAATCGGGTTTGTGACAATATCTTCTATGTTCTACCGTTCACTTTGACAGTGAAGTTGCGTGTGAATGCACCGTTGCCATCCTTATATCCATCGTGGGATCGGTACGTTGAGGATCATACCAAAGGTTGGCGAGATGGATTCGTATTTCGAGACATCGCGCCCATTGCAATCGTTGATAAAGCCACCATACCCGTTGTAGATTTAGATACACCGTAGTGTAAAGCTTGTACCTAGAAACCTTGATGGCTAAACATTTAGAAATTTTGCCGCTTACTTCGAATGTTCTATGGATATACAAATGTTGTCTTGTATTTTGATTGTTATTTACTTATGGATGGACACTTGTAGAGTCAGTTTGAATGTTACGGAGATTTATAATTAATTAAGTTTCGGTGCAAATTGTCGTGCTGGATTTTCAATATTGTATAGTTAGTTTGACATACCACAAATTTTTTTACAAAAAGTAATGTTCAAATTCATCCATTTCTGATGTCTCGGTCAAGCAGGTTCGTGAAACAACCCGTATTTTCGGTCACCCATGACCGACAAGGAGTCCAATATATCGGTAGTGTACAACCGAGTCCAATAGCAAGTTCTCGGTTGTACACCACCGAGATGGATTGACCATTTCAATTCGCCTTACTCTCGTCCTATGACGACCGATCCTACTGAGACCCTATCAGAAGTGTACAACCGAGAGTAGGACGAAATTCTCGGTTGTACACCACCGACGCCACATTACCTATCACTAATTGTAGCTTTCGTCATGTCACGGCCGAGATAACTGAAGTATTGTCGGCCATGCGTAACCGAGATTAACTCTTCCGGTCTTCGTGGCCGAGATGCGAGTTCCCAAACATATTAGCTTCGTCTCGGCCATGCTTGGCGAGACAGAGCTGACACGCCTCTCGGCTCCGTGTGGCCGATAACCACGATTTCTCAATTTTTTTACAATTGAACAAACCGCCACACATACATTACAACTACTCTACCAAATGTAACTTAAATCGACGCTCTTCAACCGAGCCCTAATTTGAAGACGAAATCGGCTCACACCCCCGACCCTACAAACTGCATAAAACTCGTACAACGAAGGAGAAACACACGGCGAGGGACGGAGAACACGATTTCGGGGATTCCTCTCACTGGTCGGTTCAAAACAAATGGATTCTTCCACAAGGAGTTCGGTGAAGGTGGTGGTGGGGGTGGTGGGGTGCAAATGGGATTTCCACGAGGGGTAGTTTCGGTATTTCGGGTCTAATTTTTGGGTGCCCCAGGTAAATTGGTTTGTGCCCACATTAACTGGGTGCCTTCATGAAAAGGTGGGGTGCCCTTAGCGGCCCTCAAAAGAAGTTATCACCGATGAGGTGACATGCATGGTGGTGAGGTGAAAGACAATTATATAGATAACTCTTTTTGAAAAGGAGCTATCTATACAAAGCATGGTGGTGAGGTGGTGAGGTGGTGGATTAATGAATTGTATAGATAGCTCATTTTGAAAAGGAGCTATCTATACAAAACTATACACTCTATGAATGACTCCTTTTGAAAATGAGCTATCTATATAAAATTTTTTGCCCTATGAACGACACGTGCATATGAAGATGGACGACCCGCGTGGACCCGCGTTACTCGTGTATCTCGAGGAAGACAATCAATGTAAACAAAGCGCACACATATCGACGTTGACAACCCATGGAAACTTCACCTATGTATGACGAGGTGGAGATTTCATGGAAATGACAGGCACGTCTGTCGAGGTGGGCGACCCATGCAACCTCGTGCAACTCATGTAAACGTCACGCACGTGTCTCGAGGTGATTAAGCCAATGCCAATGTCACACAAGTATCTCCTGGTTGACAACACATGGAAACGCCACACACGTATGTCGAGGTGGGCCAGCCATGCATATCCACTACAGACCATGGACCCCATGCAAACGTCAGACACGTATCGCGAGGCAGACAACCCGTGCAACCCATAGTAAGCATGCAACTCATCTTTTAAACGTTTGTGTTACTTTTATGTCGTGACAAATAGTATAAAAACGAAAAATAAAATAATTGTAGGGCAAAACCACGTTATTTTTTTGTTGAGAGCTTAAAATTAAAACAACAATCATCAGTTGAGAAATAAGTTTATTCCATGAGAAGGTTGTATACATCAACTTCGTTCACCCAAGATATAAGTTGAAAAAAATCACCATGTCATCAAGAAAGCTCATCATGCATGTCTATTACGACGGTTACGTTGACGTTGCTGCTCGGTGATGCAAACCGGACGTACTCTATGTCTAGTTGGACGATGTGTTTGTACATCCGGTTGAGGTTGTTGAGGTTGCTGATCTTGCATTGAATGGCGTCGAGTCGATTGATGTTGTTGCTCTTGTGCTTTAATCAACTCACATCTACTACTGATGCTCCCAAAAATAGGAGGTTAAACCATCCCAAAATAGTGGCTTCCTGTATGCGGTTGGGGGAAAGGAACATGAGGCTGCGGCATGGTTAACAAGTTCATGAATGAGCCATCTCCACCATATGACATATCGTAATTATAACATGGTGGAGTATATGGACTCGGCATGTATTGAGGCATTAATTGATACATTTGATGTCTATGCATTCCATGGTCCACATATGAAGACGACGGCCCGGGTGCATAAGGATCAAAATGGTAAGGAGGAAGATTCATGATCGGCGGTCTGGGTATAAACATTTGAGGTTCTGGTTGCATTGTGGACGATGCAGGAATGTACCCATGATAAGAATGACTTGGTGGGGATGATCGTCGGCTACTCTCGCCAACAGTCTATGTTCTACTCGCTCTCGGACGAGATGAACGTGCCGAGGAGAACGTCTCGCTACTCTCTCGCAAAGAATCTCGGGCCGACTAGATGGACGTGGTGGATGAGGACGTCTAGTGCTTTCCCCCACAGTCTCTGGTCGTGTTCTTCTTCTTCCCACCTCTCTATTTGCTTCGCCCTGATCCTCTTCTTCATCTTCCTCTTCATTATCCTCATTTATGTCCTGTTCGACATCAATTCCGTCATTCAATAGAGTAGACATTTGCCTTTCGTATTCGTCTATAATTTTAATCTCTTCATCAAGTGCAGCAAGACCTTGCTCGCACCCATCCTCAATAAACACTCGCCTCAGTCGATGCACCAAGTTACACTGATATAAAAACATGAGTTCAAAGCACGCAATATAAGATATTAGTTGTTCGAGATAAAGTAAGAGTTTCAAGTTTACCGAATAGTCACGTAAAGCCCCGTCGTGTCCAATGAATCTTCTAGTGACTGAGCGATACCAAGTCATGTAGTCTTGATGATCGTGCCCTTCATCTTGTGTCGCTGTGACAATGTTGTCGCCACGATTTTCTCACATGTGTATAAAGCTTGCGTGAAAAGTCACCCAATTTTCTTGATGGCGTCCACGTAATTCGATGCGGTGCGGTCGGGTGTCGTAAGCACAATTTGGTGGCACCACTTGTATCATTCCGAATTGTCTCATAACCCTTTCTGGTCGATGCCACTCGACTATGTGGAAACAAATTAGGGGACACGTCGAAAGCCAACTACTGTGACCGTCAGTACAGTATCCGGGAAGAGACCCCATGACTTCAACATATGGTTGCCATACTACATCATCCTCATTTTGCGAGACGAGTGCATCACGGTAAGTTGATACGACGTGCGTCGCATTATGTGTAACCGAAAATGCATCGAGCCATCTGTATATGAAACAATAAATTATGAAAAATGAAAATGGACTAAATGTTAAAGAAATTAAGAAAAAATATTTGTATTACCTGTGTCCCAATGGAACGTCCATAAGCATATGTTCTCCATCCACTGTTCGCGGTCGAACTCTAGAAACACCCAGGCGCCGTGGTGCTATGAATGGAAATCTGTCCCATGCCCACAACTGTACAAGAATTGAGGCGCCTACAACCTCAAGTGCCCCTGCGCGAGATCCGCGACACAACGCCCTGGACAAATAAGCCAAACATGCACTCCCCCAACTATACTGTTCAGCTACTTGGAAATCCTCTAGCAATGGTAGAAACATCAAATGTACAAATCGATTGGACTTGTCGGCGAATAGACAACCACCAATAAGTTGTAGTATGTACGATCGAACATAACGTTGCACCGACTCCTCATCGCTATCTTCATCTATAGCTGGTACGTTACGTTCAAGCCACTCGACTTTAAGTTTACAACCAATAATGTCATCTCCAACAGGAGTTCGACCAAGTAGCCTCTCGCACACATCAAGCATAGTCTGTATTTGTCATTCCCGTCACAGGCATACCTTCGATAGGTAAGTCGAGCTATACCTGCACGTCTTGAAGTGTAATTGTGCACTCCCCACAATGCATGTGAAATGTATGCGTCTCAGGGCGCCATCTCTCTACGAATGCAGTAATCAAAGCCCAATCAAGGCTGAAAAATGCTACGCGGGAAATCCCATAGAACCCACTGGAACGAAGATATGGGATCATCCTCGAATGATACTGCATCGTTCGATCAACGACCCCACGTCTTCGACGTACGCGCAATGTTTCGTACACCTTTTAATTGATAATGTATTAATCTATATATTTTATACGTTTATGCTATAACATTTGACATATACATGTAAAAAGTTTACCTCACCCCTCCAGGTTCGCGCTGATCTGTGTGTAGATTGGAGTTGCAAAAGTGAAGGATCTGATGGACCTGGATCCATTGTTGTACAACTACAAATGAAAGATATAAAAATAATTAATCGTGTTGTTCGGAACCAAACGATAACTCTTTCGTATATGTTCAAACAATAACGAATGCTTAAACGCTCCAAATCAATCAATTTACAAACTTAAGTCATGACAAACAATATACAAAATCGACTAGTGCCCTTCATTGGAAGGTTGAGGTCTGCTTGGACAATTTTTTTTGTTATGTCCCTTTGAACGACAAATGCCACACCGGTTCTTCCTAGTAGGGACTCGTTCGCGGTCTTTATTTGGACATGTTGTTCTTCTATGTCCTTCTTGATGACATATGCCACATCGCAAAGGCCTCGAGACATTAGGAAGATCCATCTCGTTTTGTCTTCGCGTTCCCTTTGGTCTCCCTCGGCCACGTCTGCACCTTGGGTCGAGTATGATATTCGTCCCAAAAGTCGGCCAATATTTCTCATCTGGGATGGCCTTGAAATTGTAGGAGTAACATTGTGCGTACACATCTATCCTATAGTATGGCTCAATAAATTGCGCGTAGGTCACTCGAATAAAGGCACACGCAGCTAACACGTGTGAGCAAGGGAAACCAAACGATTGCCATTTATTGCAACTGCACACCCGGTCCTTTAGGATGACGACTTGGGTGTTGTTGCCTTTATGCATGCGATCTCCATGTCTTCCAGTCTGCACTTCGAACTCACCAATGTCGCAATTGATCAAAGTGACTTGATGTCTCCTTGCGGATTTTTCATAATATGTGAGTTTATCCATGACGTATTTTGTGTGGGATAGGCCGTTAGAGATTGCTTCATCGATTTCATGTTTACGCCGATTGTGGTATGTCACCAATCTGTAGTAAATCATTTGAGTCATCGCTGTTATTGGCAAGAATCGAGCCCCCTTCAATACACTGTTAAAACACTCTGCAATTGACGATAACATTCGTGTAAGTTATATTACTTCAGCGATAACTGTGTGTATTTGAGTGCAAAACATAACTTGCATTTCATACATACCAACACCATTAGAATTCATCTAGCCGTACCGCATGCCTCCGTCGTGCGACTGAGTCCATAGTTCTTTGGGGATGACATTGACATATTGCAGACATTGAGGCGTTCGTGATGATAAGTATGCAAAACGTTCCATGCACGCATTAAATTTTTGTTCTTGATGTTGAGCAGCTGCTCGAGAAAGGATTTTCTTCAAGGGGTCGTTTTTGAACTGAGTGCTGAAATTACTAAGCAAATGTCGAAAGCAATAACGGTGGTACCCTTTTGGGGGACAAAAATCGTTGCTCGGGGTGTTGACCGCCTCCAAAATGCCAGGGTGACGATTATAAATAACGCAAACTCCCTCTCTATCTGTCACGTGTTTGCGCAACATCCTCAAAAACCACCCCCACGAATCAGTTGATTTGATTTCCACAACGGCAAATGCAACCGGTAGTTTGTGTCCGTTACCATCAATAGAAGTCGCAATCATTAGCTTCCCACTGTATTTGCCATATAAGAATGTTGCGTCAATATGAAGCAGAGGCCTACAAAACTTGAAAGCATGTATCGATGCCTCAAATGCAAAAAACACACGACAAAATTAAGGAAACGCAGTTCTTATCTCATTAACAGCCCATTGTCTATGTGACAACTCGATTTTTGTCCCCGAACTCTTATTCCTCACAACTGCCAACCATCTTGGTAGTAAAACGTATGACTCATCCCAATTTCCAAATGCACATGCAATTGCTTTTCTTTTGGTATTCCACATTCGCTTGTAGTTGACTTCGTGTCCGTATTTTCCCCTAATTATTTGTACTAATGCTTTGATAGTGATTGCTTGATTGCTCTGGACGACACTTTGGATCTCTCGCGCAAGCATGTTGGCGTCAAGTTGGGCATGACCGCGTTTTACGTCGGGATTAATACACGTGTGCGGTACGTCTAATTATGTTATCTCCCATAATTGTGTTTTCTTTCGCAAACAAGCACGAAGATGCCACATACACCCGTCTTGCGCACTTCTGCACTTAATCGCCCATGTAGTTGTAGTTGATTCCATCACATGGAATTGACAATGTCTATTAACATGCCACACTTTGGCGGCATGTTGTAAGTCCTTTTTATTGTCAAAGTACATCCCTATCTCCAAATCGAAATTAGACATGCCCCCCTAGTTTGTTGATGTGAATGTTGGGTCGTAGTGGAATTAGCGACCTCCCAATCGATTTCGTTATATACTAGTATTGGTTGGTGAACTTCTTCATCACTTGCTTCCTCCAACAAAATCTCTTCATTGATAGCAAATTGCTCATCATCTTCCACATTTTCTGCACCCGGAGGTTCATATCTTGGATCATCCGTGAAAACATTGACGTTATCCCAATCGACACCTGCTGCAACATCCTCGTTGGGATGTATGTCCTCATCTATTTCATTATTGGCATCCTCATTAACTTCATCGTCATTACAGGCATTAATATCTTCACCTTGTGGGGATTGCATGTGCAGGCTTTCCATCATTAATGCTGTGTCTGGCGTGTCGACACGTTCATCACGAACTTGCGAATGAGTCGTACGATTTTGAACTGAGTCGATTGACTCAAATGTCAAATATATATCTACCGTTGCAGTTATTGGTAAATTGGCCACCGTCTCCCATATCAAGTCGAAGTGTGTCGTATCATGCAGCAACACAAGGATGAAATAATGCTAGCCTCCGGGGAGGACAATCATGTAACGATAAGTCATCCGAACTAGAGTATCCGTAGATGAGATATTGAAAGCGTTACACACGTCATCCATCAATTGACGGCCACTCGTCCCAAACTTAACCATCAACACTGCTGATGGGGGTGCGTTGTACGCGATGCCATTTAAACCATTAACAATTTCACCGTACGCATAGAATAGAAAAGGATGTTCCTATGTTCCATGACCTACATAAGTTATTGAACATTGATGTAAAAGGATTACACACAAATGCACAAATATGTTAAGTGAACTGGTTGATTACTAACGGAAGTTAAAGCGCTATCGAACTTTCTGATGTAGAAGATCGCAATAACAAACAACTACTACGAGCATACTCATTTGTTTGCACTCACATGTTCTGTGTAATAACTCTTACACCTTAAATCCAAACGATCAAACCTACTGAACTGGTTCATAAGGAGCACGATTTTCATTTTAAAATTTTAGTCAGAAATTTTATTGAAATGGGGGGATTTAAGCACACATTCCATTAAAAAATCTATATCAACCATTTTTCAAAAACACAATACCTATGTCACTATATATCATGTAAATTATAACAAAACCAAATAAATAATTATGCAAATATTAAATTTGTAAACTTACTATTCTCCTCATCTTTTTGTCTTCAATTTAACAATCCTGCAACAATTTTTTTTCGTTAGTTTCTTTAAATTGACTAAATATATATCAACATCAGTAAAATTTGTTCTCCATATCGGTATATTGAAGGACAAATGAGAACAATAACACGGTTTAACGCGCATAGTTTAACAAAATCATAAGGGTCAACCAAACTAAACTAACTAAATTAACAACCTAAACTATACTAACCTAAACGAATCGAACAACAAAACTGAACTAAACTAACCAAACATAACTAACTAAATACCAAAGTAAACCTTTAAACAAATAAAGCGTCTAAAACTAAACTCAACTAACCTAACCTAACCTAAACTAACCTTACCTAACTACCTAAACTAAACTTAACTAACCTAACCTAACCTAACCTAACCTTACCTAACTACCTAAACTAAATTAACTAAACTAAACTACTAAAACTAAACTAACTAGCCTAACCCAACGTAAGTACCTCAAATCTAGTACACATAACGCCTTGAAATGCACAAACAAGTTTTCAAAATCCTTGCACTCCTACACCTTAAATCCACTCCATGCACATATCGTACGTGAATTCTTCGCTTCGTAAAAAAATCGTGGAATTCTTGATTCAACCAAGTTCACTACCAACCAACGAATTTTGCAAACATCTCTTGCAACTAACGTAACCTAACTACCTAAACTTAACTAACTAAACAAACTACTTAAACTAAACTAACCAAACTACCTAAACTAAACTAACTAACCTAAACTAACCTAAATACCTAAACTAAACTAACTTAACTAACTAAACTAACCAAACTACATAAACTAAACTAACTAACCTTAACTAACCTAAATACCTAAACTAAACTAACTTAACTAACTTAACTAACTAAACTAACTTAACTAACTAAACTAACTTAACTAACTAAACTAACTACCTAAAATCGATTAACTAAACTAAACTGAACTAAACTAATCTAACCTAACTACCTACACTTAACTAACTAAACTAACTACCTAAACTAAACTAACCTAACTACTTAAACTACACTAACTAACATAAAAACCTAAACTAAGCTAATTTAACTAACAAAAATAACTACCTAAAGACGATTAACTAAACTACTAAACTAAACTAAACGAAACAAAACTAACCTCCTCCTTCTCCTCCATTTGCCGCTGTTGCCAGCTGCTCATTGCTCATTGCTGGTCTCCTCTTGCTCATTCATTGCTTGGTCTCTCTCCGTTGCTCCCTATCGTCTGCTGCTGCTGCTCTGCTGTCGCTAGCCGCCGGCCTCCCTCCGTCGCTCCTCGCTTTCTGCGTCTCGCGTCTCACTCTGCTCGCTTCCTTGCTCCGCTGCTCCGTCAACTCCCTCTCCTCCTTCTCCACCTCTGGTCTACAACCCCTTGGCTCTCTGGCCAAATCCCGACTCGTCGCCTCCTCTCTCTGGCCTCCTTCTCCACTGTTTCTCCTTCAACCGGCTCTCTGCCCCCTCCCCTCCTTAAATACCCGACGTACCCCCCTAAGACACACCCGTGACCTACCCTACTACCTTAAACTATAGCCCATGCACCCTCCTACCCGAAACAGGAACATAGAGAATATATTCTCTGCGTCCCTGTTTCGGGAAGACGAAGGTAGGGTACACAGATAGCGCCTTTTGAGAAGGCGCTATCTGTGTACCCCGACTGCCCATGTCCACGTGGACATAGGCCGAACGAATAGCGCCCTTTCAAAAGGAGTTATCCGTTCTGGCCAAGTCCACGTGGTTAGCCCACGTGGACGTTTACACTGATAGCGCCCTTTCAAAAGCGCTATCAGTGTAAACATGTCCACGTAGGCCAGCCTTACACTGATAGCGCCTTTTCAAAAAGCGCTATCAGTGTAAGGCTGGCCTACGTGGACCGGACACATGAATAACGCCTTTTGAAAAGGCGCTATTCATGTGTCCACGTCAGCGAAAAAACCCACCCAAGTGATAGCGCCTTTTGAAAGGGCGACATTGCCTATTTTTCGAAATAAACAAAAATCACCATTATTTTACTCATTTAAACTAAAAAGTATTGTACTTTTGTAATTTTTTCCATTACTCAAGCATATTCTATTTTTTGATAGGAATAAAAATTTATTTTATTATATTCCAATAGGTACAAATAGTTTTGATAATTTACAAGTAAGAGAAACAATGTACTTCTCACGCATACCAAAATTTTGAGTTTAAATTGCTAAAACGTACTTTATATTTTTCCTAAAATCCTCAAAATACCCTTTTTCTTTCTACGTTCAAACCTCATCACTCTCACCCCCACTCTCACTCTCACTCTCACTCTCACTCTCTCTCACTCCACACCCTTCAATCCTCTCAATTTATCGATTTTGACTTTTGTAGAGAGCACTTCTATTAGGTCGAAAGTTGCATACGAGTGTTATTTTCTTCGAATAAGGTTAGATCTGGTATTGTCGGTGTCTTAGCATGCGACAAGAACAAATAAAGAATTTATGAAAACGACCAAAAAAATTACTAGGTTTTGCTCAAAATTACTTGATATTTTCGATTCCATCAACATTTTGTACCTTAAACACGAGATTCAAGCTCCAAACGAAGCTCTAAACCCAACAACAACACAAAAATTGACTCAAAAAGAAAAAAAAAACTAAAATCCAAAAATTGACACAAAAAAGTGAGGAATGCGTTAATGACGTCGAAAGGAGATGTGGTTTCGACCGAATTTCGTTGGATTTGGGCCTGATGTGAGAGTGCATTCTGATGAGTGATTAGGATATATGGATGATTGGTCGTGCGAACAAGTTTGTGTTTGTAACGAAGCATTCTGATGCCGGAGGGATTAAGCACAGGGGAAGGGTTAAACTTGCATGTGAGAGGTCTGATACCTTTAGGGGAATGTCATAAAGACTAGGGAAAGCCAAAGCCGCAAAACTTGCTTTGAAACTAAGAATCGAAGAGGAGGAGGAAAATGCAAGGACTCAAAGCAGTACGAAGAAACGCGGGTGCCCTTTCCTTATTAACATCAAGAAAAATGTGGATTCTTTGTGGTACGTCAATGTCGTGTGTGGGAGGCACAATCACAACCCAGCCAAAAACTTGGACAATCACTTATTTGCAGGAATATTGGATACGGGTGAGCAGGTGGTTATCGTGTAAATGACTAAGGAGAATGTGAAGCCAAAATATATCCTCAACACGTTGAAGCAAAGGGATGTAAATAATGTTTCGACTATGCAGACAATATACAATGCACGACAAAAATTATCGAATTGAGGATGCGAGTGGGAGGACTCAAATGCAACAACTATTGCACATATTGGAGAAGAATAAGTGGATGTCATGGCATAGGCAGCTTCTCGAGACGAATGTCGTAACTGACTTATTTTGGTCACATCCTGATTCAATCAAGTTGCTATGGTGTTTTCCATCGGTTCTTCTAATGGGTTGCACATACAAAACTAATAGGTATCAGATGCCGTTATTGGAGATAGTTGGAATCATTTCTACATATTTGACGTTCTCAATTGGGTTTGCTTCATATCATCAGAGAGTAATGCCAATTATATTTAGGCACTTGAGAACTTGAGATCTATATTGGACGGATGGCCTAAACCTAACGTAATTATTACAGATCGAGAGTTAGGCTTAATTAGTGCTATCGAAGAAGTATTTCCAACATCGTCTCACCTTCTTTGCTCTTGGCACATCGACAAAGTAGTATTGGCCAAGACTAAGAAGATGTTTGGGGATAACGAAGGCATCGCGCGTTTCATGGATAAGTGGACATGTGTGTTGTATGCTAAGTTGGAGACATTATTTGAATTTAGGATGAATGACTTACAATGTGAGTTCAAAATTGTGAAGGGTCTTATTGATTACTTGGATAACACATAGGTGAAGAACTACAAGGAAAAATTTGTACCAGCATGAATAGATCGAATTATGCATTTTGGGGAAACAAAGATGCAGAAGGTTGAGTCTACGCATTCCGCTTTGAAGCTACATCTTGGCAAGAGTTAGAAAAATTTTGAGACTTTGTGGGGTTTTGTAGATGGTCTTCTTAGAATCCAACATAACAACATCAAAATATCATTTGAGCTCAATCTGAATGTGGTGCAACATGAATATGTTGATGGTTTGTATCACCAATAGCGTGGATATGTCTTTTAAAGGGCACTTAAGTTAATTATAGATGAATCGCAACATGGAGAGGTGGACATGACTCTACTCGCTATGGTTGTGAGATACGTACCACGCATGGTCTTCCTTGTGCATACGAGATAAACTTCCATAAATTGGTCAGTTCACCAATCCCACTCGAGGACATTCATGTACAGTGGCGAAAGTTGAGTATGGTACCAGAGAATGCTGTAGGTCGGGCCGGATACAATGTGAACGATGAGATTCAAAGAGTATTGGAGAAATTTCATGCTTGCATTGACGAGGATGATCGCATCAGGATTATTCAACAGCTCTGTGTTGTAAGAAGAGTGTTTTACTGTAGTTTACATTATTGTTTATGTAATTACTTAATTTATTACAACACTATTATCCAAGAACATGTGTTATTTGTTGTTCATATACGAGCATTGGTGAATGGGTAATTTTAGTGTTGATTCGGTTGCATTTTTATTTTTCAAATTGTACCAGAACCGAATTTCGGTTCTTCAGGTCCGATAGCGTATCCAAAATCTCGCCATGCAATAACCGAAACTATTAGCATAATCTCAGTTACTACATAGCGAGACAAAACCAAATTACATATGGTATAATCATTTCGGTTACCAGTTATCGAGAATCAACTGATTATCTCAGAATTCCACAACTGAGACTTCTTCTTACGTGTCGGACAAATCTAACCGAAACAAGACAAAACAATCGATTGAACATAAAACTCGGTAGTATGCCACCGAGAGTAACAACCCAATTTCAGTCATTGATAACTGAGAACATGACAAACTTCTTGGAACTGTACGAGCGAGAGTATCCCCCAGATAGTTTAAAACGATGTTAAATGTACTTCTCGGTCACACATGTTCGTAATTATGTGAATGGTTACAAACCTGGGGGACCGAGATTCACCAACCAATCTCGGATCTGAAGGACCAAGACTGTGTTATGATCACCACATTTACCTCATTTTAAACCCGAATTCACATTATCACATGGACAACATAATAACATTCACATAAACAGACAAACATTAGCACCAGAACATACACAACAAATTAACATAGATGAATTTAGCAAACTTTCACATCAACAGTAAAACATTCAAACATAAAACCCCATTGAAACATAAGTTCCAACATAAATTACAACAATACAAGTTCCAAAATCATTCACAACTAACTCACTTTGCTTGGTCGTAACCTGTCCAATGCCCTCATGATAGACCCGCTTGTCAACGTTCATATCCGTATCGTGTTTTTGAACCCATTTAGAGACACAAGGTTAGACATAGTCCATGTACTTCGCATTGGATGTGGCGAGCCTGAGTTTGAAGTACTCGTACACCCATCCCTGACAATACATATAAGGTTAATTGTTGGAAAAATGCAAAACTTAATTATTAATTTTTTTTTAAAAAACCAAACAAGATTTAGTAATATCACCTCAAGTAATGTGAGGTAGCCGGAAATCTGAAAAACTTGTACTCGGTGGCAGAACCTAAGTGACAACATAAATATGCCAGCGTAGCTGTACCCCATGCATAATTGCCCACATCATCCAAATCTTCAAGAAGCTTCAACAAGGCAATAGAGACCCGAGATCCACTCTTGTCTACAAAAAGTGTGGGAGAGAGCATGTAAAACAAGTACGCCTAAGCAGTGCATTTCACGGGGCAGATAAGTAGTGTCATTCGAAGCAGCTTTGGGGCATCATGGAGTCTTCAGCCAACACTTTCACACTTTGAGACGTTTGCTAATGTTTACTTCCTCCTCAGCATCTTCAATGCTAACCCCAAGTAGTTTAGAAACCAGCTTTATCGCATCCGCACGAGATTCCTCAGTGAACCTCACAAAGTTATCAACTGCAACCACTTTGCCCGTCATAGGCTTTCTTCAGGAGAATGCTCACATCCTCCAAAGAGATCGACATTTCACCGAATGGTAAGTGAAATATGTTCATCCCCAGCTGCCACCACTCTACAAAGGTAGATATGACCTCCTTGTTTGCCTTACGGTATGAGCAGTCTATCAGCGAAGCCAACCCGGACCGCTGGATAATCCTCTGAAGTCCCTCGATGTCAAGGTGACACGACTGCCAGTCCCATTCTTGGATCTGAGCACCATAATTGATATACTTGAGCAACGGGTGATCGTACTACAAGAAAAAACATTTCATCAGTTATATAAAAAACATAAATCTTAAAGTAGTATGTTCAATGAAACTTTAGACACCTCATTGCTCCAAATCGCTAAGGTGATATGATCTTTAAAACTCTTCAGCAATGATCTATCTGAAGAACCCTAAAGGAAAGGAGCACACATTTGCTCTTGCTATTTTGACTCCCCTTCATTACGACTACCTCCACCACTAGTACTCTCTCCCATATTACGATGCCCACTAGTGGTGTCTACTGGTGCTGAGGACTCACTACTACTAGACTCCAATGCATAAGCCTTATCTTCACTTTTGGCAATTACAAGATCATTTTGTCGATGTGTGTCAACATTGGAACCCTCATCATGCAATTCAACATTCCTTGCACGATTCCCAATAGTATTTCCCATTCCCTTCACATCTACCTTTTGTTTCTCTTTCCGATAAGACGCAGTCGGGGGTCTCCGACCTCCTCACCTGCAGTTACCCCTAGACGCCTCAACACCAGCCTCCTCCCTACTCAATGAGGTCTTGGAATGAGCCATACCTGATAAAACAATTGAATATAAGCACCTCGAACAGAAATTGAAGTAAACTTAAAAAAATCAAAGAAAACTCAACCATTTCTATAGTCTCGGTCAAGCAGGTCCGGGAAAACATTTACAATCACGATGAGGCATGGCCAAGATAGTAACCCAAGTCTCGGTAATTGACAACTGAGACAATGGGTTTAGTCTCGGTTTTACATCACCGAGAGTAAGCTAATTGTACATTCTAAATTAATCTTGGAATATGGTGACTGAGAGCAATCCGAG
Organism: Stephania cephalantha; assembly: GCA_039657325.1. NCBI lineage: Eukaryota > Viridiplantae > Streptophyta > Magnoliopsida > Ranunculales > Menispermaceae > Stephania > Stephania cephalantha. The sequence continues at coordinate 25,416,114 of CM077570.1, read as the reverse complement.
TGTCACGGTACCTAAGACATTATAACCTAACCACAATCTCAGTTTTGGATAACCGAGACGATCAATGATCGATTAAAAATACATTACAACTTTCGAAGATTACGCACAGAGACAACATTGTGATTCTCGGTATTATGTAAATGAGACTATATGCAACTACAATAAAACCCAAGTCTTGGCCATGGTTAGCTGAGAATGTGAGCATATTCTCTGACCTGTGTGGTCGAGAAACACGAGTTTGCAAATTTTGAAACCTAGAAGACAAACTACACAAAATAAACAAAAATTGAACCATAAACAATCAAAATCGAATAAATGCCTCTTGTGAGATTGGAACCCTAAGACCGAGCCCTAAAACGTAGCCAACGCAGACAACTCGAGATCTATGAAATTGGAAGAACACCACCACTTGAAAGAGCAAAAAACAGATGAGAACGATAGAAAGAAGTGATTGCCCTTGCCAAGGATAGAGAGAGGTTTTGAGAAAAAAATTCAGTTCTTCCTTCTTTGTTTTATCAAATTGGTGGATTGGTGGTGGGTTGCACCTAGGGGAAATTTCGAGATTTCATTCAAATTTTCTGGGTACCCTTGGTAAACCACTTGGTGCCCTCAACAATGGTGTGCCTTCACTAATAGGTGTGATGCCCATAAATATCAGAGAACATTACCAATAAGGTTGTTAAGTAGTAATAATGAGAAGATTGTTAAGTAGTAATAATGAGAATTGATGTTAAAAAAAAGTAATAATAACAAAATAATAAAGGATCTTGCAAAAATAACAAGAAGAGTGCCGCTATGGGCACCCACAAATTATTGAAGGCACCTAAATTTTATGGTTATTCTCTCATCTAAAGTTTACCTTGATGCAAATGACAAAATTGCCCCTTCGTATAAGCCCTCCACAATCCAACAACACACTTTTGAGCAAATTTTGGGGTAACCCACATTCTTTATCTCTCATCTCTAACTTAAACCCACGTATTTTGTTAGCGGGCGTGTATCGATTCTTGTGTTTTTCACATCATATGATAGCGAGGTAACACTTGATTACAACCATATAAATGTTCGAATAAACTGTTTTAGTGTGGCAAATAGTGACATTGATGATTTGGTTTTCGTTGTAGGGTTTGGTAGATTCGACCATTCCGAAGTTGTATTCTGCATAAAATGGATGAATATACTACAATGGTGCAAGAGGAGGTACAAAAGAGGTATTTTTTATGTTTTTTTCATTTTTTACATGTGTTTGCACGGTCACGATTGTTTTGGCCACGCATGACCGAGACTTGGAAACAAGTTTTAGTATACGGTGGTCGAGAGTAATCCTGACATCTCGGCCATATGTTGTCTGAGATATATTGAAGAGTCTCACTCATATGGTACAATGACTCTTGCGGTAGTGTCGATTGATCTTGATCGATACTACTTATTAAGTCTCGGACCTGTACTACCGAGAATGTGTTTTTTGGGTTTTTTGGTGAATATGCAGTGTCTTGGTGATGAGTCCTTATGGTTCAATGTTTATGTTGCAGTTAATGCCGCTTTCCACATTATTTTCAGACTACAAGGATGCTTTCACTCCTTGTAGGCCATTCCCATATAGAGAAGCGGCTATTTCATGGCTTCAAATGATTGGTCGTGCGAACAAGTTTGTGTTAGTTATGAAACACTCTGATGCAGGAGGGATTAAGCGTAGGGGAGGGGTCAATGTAACGGCCCAATATTTATTGACGCCGTTATTTAAATTATTTTATGACTCAAACGGCAACTCAAGCCCACGTGGACGCCTCGAATATGCTAGGACACGCTCGACTAGGCTTGAATAGTTATTTTTGTTTGTTGGGTGCTTATTTGCGTTGGTAATTATTGTTTTATTTATTATTACATCGCATGTGTGAGTTGTATTGACATATCATGTGAGGACGTCAGATGGGTATTCATCTCGAAAAGCGTGTCGATGAGCGTATCAGGTAGGCGAAGCACGATACACTAAGTCTAGATAAATATTAAATAAACTAATATGACAATAAACAAGGCAAATGTGACATTTAATGATAATAAAATCGCAGGCTAAGTCAAAATAATTGGGTACATCAAGGATTGGTGCGCCTCGAAATGCGTGCCGAGATGCGGGGCACTAGGTGCCGGGTAGTTGAGAGTGAGTGAGACCACAATCGGGTTAGTTATGCATCAAATATATTAACTATATTATTGTTGTACCCAAGTTGGCTAATTAAAAAGGAATTAATTTGATTTGCCTATAGTTTGATCAAATAAAATAAATGCCATTGATGGACATTAGGATGATCCTAGAATGTGTAAGACTAGGCTGTATAGTGTCTCAATGAAGTCATTAAGTGGTGTTTGACAGCCTAATTAGCAGCCTTAAGATCACATCATAATACGTGATCACAATTGATTCCATCACAACCTATAAATACCCCACTTAGTGGAATTTCCATCAAAACCCTCACATTTCATGCCACTAGAATTTTCAACACACTTGAGAGAGATTTAGGAGTTTGAAATTGAGATCTAAGGCTGGATTTCTTAAAGATCAAGGGCTATAATCAAGGTAATGCGCTTCCTCTTTATCAATTTCATATTCTTCAATGTGTTTTTCCCATGAAAATGAGTTTGGAAATGAATTTGGGATTTAATGGTGATTTTAGTTGTTGTTATTGTAATTTTTGATGTTGTTGGAGTTGTTTGATGGTTGAGAAGAGAAGGAGAAATAATTAAAAAAATAAATAAAAAATAAAAAAATAAAAAGAGGAGGAGCAGATCTCTGCTTGAGACGAAAATGAGGGGGGTCGCAGGCACAGCGCGTGCGTGCAGGCCCTGAGCCGGGCTAGTTGGGCCGAACTAGGCCCAGCGAACCGGGCCCGGTTCACGTGGGCCCAACCATTCATTTTAATATTAAAATTATTTAAAAACTAAATTAAATACAAAATAAATATAATAAATTATAGAAAAATAGATAAAAATTACAAAAAATTCCAGAAAATTACAAAAAAACTCAAAAAAATAGAGAAAATATAAGAAATTGGGAAAAAAGTAGAACATTGGATTTTGAAAGTATTTTGGGCGTTTGAAACCCTGGTGTAACTCGAAAATGTGCCACAACTAAAAAAATTGAAATAAAATTCTATTTTTAGTATAATACTAATAATTTTACTTAACGTGGCTATAAATCAATTAAAATGATGCATTTGTACTTCAGGGGACTAAATGGACCGTAGCTCGGCTACCGGAGCTAGGCGGGGTTGGATTTGGGAGTCTGGGGAAGTCAGAGCGCGTATTGAGGTTTGTAAAACCCAATGGAACATCACTTGAGTATTTACTTGGTTTTATTACTGTTATACTCTATCTTGTTGAGTGTATTCCTGATTCCATTTCTTATTTACTTCAGTTATCTATGTCAGTGTCACTGTTTGAATGGTTAGTTGAGTTTACTCCCGCCAGGTATTCCGTTGTGTGTTTATGGCACGCCAGACCATAGCATGTGTACTAGGAGTCCTCAGTGAATAACGACTCGAGGTACTTTGTCGGTACATGTGTCAGTGCATCATGGGTCTACGCCGACCATCGAGAGGACCAGGTGATGGGCTAGTTGGGTGCGCCCACTGGTGTGATCCTGGGGAGGGTATCGAAAATATAGTCTAGTCTGACCGGGATGGGCACACACGTTTGCGCTTTATTGTTATTTACGCATGCAATGATCCATTTACAGATGCTTGTTTACATTCCGTATGTTTAGATAATAGTATTTATTGGATTTCCTTTACTTTATGATATGAATGCTTAGTGAATTTCCTTAGGATTTTACTTAATGGACTCGTCATATGTTTTGTTGCGATGGCTGAGTGCAGATCCTTCTTCGAGTAGGGGTAAGGGGATTCTTGGCGACTATCTCTAAGCTCGCCCTCTGTTCGGACACTACTCGTAGGTGTTAATTTTTGGTACTTTGTTATATATTTTAGGTTTATAGGAGACTTTTGAGACACTTGTACTTATATATGTTTACTTTTGTCACCTTATATACAGTGTACTCTATCTTGAGTTTTCCACAGTAGGATTGATGTTATATAAAACTTAAAAGTTAATGAAAATCCACGTTTATGCACTTTAAGACTTCCACTGTAAATTTATTTGTTACGTACTAACTCTGAAAAACATAAGACATACTTATAATTTAATGTATATATCTCGAATAATTGGGAAATAATATAAAGAAAATGATGAATAACACACATACTGAAGAGCGTTGACGTGGCTACTGACATCGGCAGGGCTGTGGGGCCCGCACAATAGCTCGTTCGGTGGCCTCGGGCCGCGGGACCGCCACAGTTGGTATCAGAGCATGGTTCGAGGAACGTTGACACTTAATGAAAGAGCATGAAACTTAATGAATAAAACCTTAGATGTGGAAACCTTATGTACTTACCTTAGAACTCTAGTTGGGAAGTGATGTGAGGTAAGTAAAGTTAGGGTTATATACATGTTATGTTTTTACTTTATGTTATACACTATACGCTTATATATATTGAAGCTGATCCGACGCACGTTTCTCGATGTAGATCACGACGGATAGTCTATTACTTTGCTAGAGATGGATCAAAATAGCGATCCGGCTAGGGCTACGAACACTGCTACTACCCAGAGTGTTGATGACCCACTCGCGGCACATGACGCTCAATTGACCGAGATTTTACAGTTACTTAGGGCTCTTGCCGCAGTAGCCGCCGTAACAATAATAGCTCCCTCAGTACTTGCAGTACCGACTACTACTACTCCGACAGTCATCGCCCCAACGGTCCAATAGACTCCTATTCAGGTTACTACTTCTACAAATCTTGAGACACTTGTTGAGAGGGTTATTCCAGTGATTGTACCGGTGGTCGCACTAGTCGAGACACTATCTCCTACTCCTACACCGACGACTACAGAGACACCTACTACAGCTAATACCTCCGAGTTTACATTGACACCTGAAGCGAAACTGATTAAGAAGTTTATTCGCTTTCATCCTGGGTATTTCAACCGAGGTGGTGACCAAGAGGCGGGCCGGGAGATAGTTACTTTCACACCAGCGGCATCATAAACTGCTGAGGGTCGAGGAGAGCATACAGGCACGAGTTTCTGGATCATGCTCTCGCGGAGCCACAACTATATGGTGGACTACATCCTGCGATACCCACCTAGATCTGACGACATGGCCACACTTCAGACATATATTTTAAGATGAGTATATTCCTATAGAGGTCTAGCTGCGTCTGAGAGAGGATTTTCTGGCCCTGAGACAGGGCAATCAATCGGTGTTACAATATATGGAGAGATATCATTATTTGTTATAGTTCGCCATGGACGTTGTAGGGACGGAGAGACTACAGATCTATTATTTTGTCCGAGGTTTACATGAGGTCATTGCCAGTGGCATTGTGTCCATCAGAGCTCGCACGATATATGAGATGTATGATCGAGCGCTCACACATGGGAGATTTCTTTTATAGAGAGGTAGTAGACGTGCAGATGATGATTCTGAGGGACATTTAGGGCGGGGTTCGAGGTCAGACGGGAGGAAGAGAGATCAGTCTGGTAGGAACAGTAAAGATGACTTACAGTCTGATAGGAGCCACATAGATGACCGCGACCACAGGGATGGCTATTAGTCAGATTGATACAGACATGATGATGGACTGACAGTACTAGCTATTGCACCTGCACCTATAGAGCAGCCTAGACATCATAATTCGCAGTACCGACATGAATGAGGTTAGAGATGCCATGACAGGGGTTAGAGAGACCGAGGTTAGGGTTAGAGATCCGGGGACAAACATGCAGGGAATTGAGAGATGAGTCGATGTTTTCGATGTGGTCGAACTGCACATGTTAGAGCTGATTGTTGGAGGGCATCACCTCCACCAGAGCCAGATCAGACCCGTGAGAGAGCTCATGCAGTAGGTCAGCCAGACCAGGAGGTGACCAGACAGCATGTTGAGGGTATGTCATCTAACGCATTTTGTCAGATATTTTTTAAATTATGCGTATACATATTTTGGATTTCTAGCTATACATATGAAAACTTAATGGTTATGCGAATGACTAGAACATAACAAATGCGCGGGCGACCTAAGTGTATTGTGACCTGAGTGGCTTGTTTTCGGTGCACATGTCGGTGGTCATGCGTCCATGCTGACCACTACGAGGGCTATTGGGCGATGGACCAGTGGGGGGGGGGTTGGAGAAGCCTACTGGAAGGATCCTAACGTACTGAAGTATGGTCTAGTGAGGTTATTTAGGTTGTTAACATCATGGATGATTCCACAGTTCTGGATGGTATTCTAACTTAATTTCGGGGTGAAATTTCCCCTAGTCGGGAAGAATTGTAACGGCCCAATAGTAATTGATGTCGTTATTTAAATTATTTTCTGAATTGGATGCCAACTCAGGCCCACGTGGACGCCTCGAATAGGCTAGGACACGTCCGACTAGGCTTGAATAGTTATTTTTGTTTGTTGGGTGCTTATTTGTGATGGTAATTATTCTTTTATTCATTATTGTATCGCACGTGTGAGTTTTATTGACATATCATTTGAGGACATGGGATGGGTATTCGCCTCGAAAAACGTGTCGACGTAGGTATCGGGTAGGCAAAGCACGGGTACACTAAGTCTAGACAAATATCAAATACACTAATATGACAATAATCAAGGCAAATGTGAAATTTAATGATAATAAAATCTTAGGCTAAATCAAAATAATTGGTTACATCAAGGAATGGTGCACCTCGAGATGCGTGCCAATACGCGGGACACTGGGCGCCGAGTAGTCGGGAGTAAGTGAGACCACAATTGGGTTAGTTATGCATCAAATATATTAACTATATTATTATTGTACCTAAGTTTGCTAATTAAAAAGGAATTAATTTGATTTGCCTATAGTTTGATCAAATAAAATAAAAGCCATTTATGGACATTACGATGATCCTAGAATGTGTAACACTAGGCTGTATAGTGTCTCAATGAAGTCATTAAGTGGTGTTTGATAGCGTAATTAACAGCCTTTAGATCGTTCTCGTGATAAGTGCACACAATTGATTCCATCACAACTTATAAATACACAACTTAGTGGGATTTTCATCAAAACCGCTCACATTTCATGCTAAAAACCAGAATATCCAGCACACTTGATAGCGATTTAGGAGTTCAAATTGAGATCTAGGGCTGAATTTCTTGAAGATCAAGGGCTATAATCAAGGTAATGCACTTCCTCTTCATCAATTTCATCTTCTTCAATGTGTTTTTCCCATGAAAATGAGCTTAGAAATGAATTCGGGATTTAATGGTGATTTTAGTTGTTGTTATTGTAATTGTTGATTTTGTTAGAGTTGTTTGATGATTGGGAAGAGAAGGAGAACGTGTTAAAAAATAAAAATAAAAAGGAGGAGGAGTAGAGACGAAAAGGAGGGGGGTCGTGCATAGCTCGCGTGCCCTGGGCCAGGCCTGCCCAAGCTGGGCCCAGTTGGGTTAAATCGGGCCCATCAAACTGGGCCCGGTACATGTGGGCCCAACCCCTAATTTCAATATTAAAAATTATTTAAAAAATTAAATTAAATACAAAATAAATACAATAAATTATAGAAAAAATAGATAAAAATTACAGAAAGTTCTTGAAAATTACAAAAAAATTCAAAAAAAATTAGAGAAAATATAAGAAATTGGGAAAAAAGTAGAACATTGGATTTTGAAAATATTTCAGGCGTTTGGAACCCCGGTGTAACTCGGAAAATATGCCACAACTTAAAACTTTGAAATAAAATTCTAATTTTTAGTATAATATTAATAATTTAACTTAACGTGGTTATAAATCAATTAAAATGATGCATTTGGACTTCAGGGGACTGAATGGACCGTAGCTCGGGTACCGAGAACTAGGCAGGGTCGGATTTGGGAGTTCAGGGAAGTCGGAGTGCGTATTGAGGGTAAAACCCAATGGAATGTCATTTGAGTATTTACTTGCTTTTTTTACTGTTATACTCTATCTTGTTCAGTTTATTCTTGTTTCCATTCTTTATTTACTTCAGTTATCTATGTCTGTGTCACTGTTTGAACGGTTGGTTGAGTTTACTCCCGCCTAGTATTCCGTTGTGTGTTTATGGCATGCTAGACCATAACATGTGTACCGAGAGTCTTCGGTGAATAATGACCAGAGCTACTTTGTCGGTACATGTTTCGGTGCATCGTAAGTCTACGCCGGCCACCAAGAGGACCAGGTGATGGTCCAGTTGGGTGCGTCCACTAGTGGGATCCTGGGGAGGGTATCCGAAGTATGGTCTAGTCTGACCGGGATGGGCATACACATTTGCTTTTTATTATTATTTATGCATGCTATGATCCATTTACAGTTGCCTTTTTACATTCTGCATGTTTATTTATTACTATTTATTGGATTTTCTTTACTTTATCATATGAATATGCTCAGTGAATTTCCTTGGGATTTTACTTATTGGACCCGTCATCTTTTTTGTTGTGATGGCTGAGTGCAGATCCTTCTACGAGTAAGGGTAAGAGGATTCTTGGTGACTATCTATAAGGTCGCTCACTATTCGGCACACTACTCGCAGGCGTTTATTTTTGGTAGTTTGTTATATATTTTGGGTTTATGGGAGACTTTTGAGAAACTTGTACTTGTATATGTTTACTTTTGTCACCTTATATACAGTGTGCTCTATTCTGGGTTTTTCATAGTAGGATTGATGCTTTATAAAACTTAAAAGTTAATGAAAATCCACATCTATGCACTTTAAGACTTTCGCTGTAAATTTATTTGTTACGTACTTGCAACTTTGAAAAACACAAGCCATACTTGTAATTTAATGTACATATATCTTGAATAATTGGGAAATAATATAAAGAATACGATGAATAAGACGCATACTAAGGGGCGTTGACATGGCTACGAAAGTAGGCTGGGTTGCAGGACTCGCGCAACAGCTCGTTCGGCTGCCTCGGGGCGCGAGGCCGCCACAGTCAGACTTGCATGTGAGAGGTTCAGTACATTTAGGGGTATGTCACAAAGACTAGGGAAAGCCAAAGCTGCAAAACTTGCTTTGAAACCAAGAACCGAAGATGAGGAGGAAAATGCAAGGACTCTAACTGGTACCAAGAAATGTGGGTGCCCTTTCCTTATTAACGTCAAAGAAAATGCAGATTCTTTGTGGTACGTCAATGTCTTATGTGGGAGGCATAATAATGACCCCGCAAAAAACTTGGGCGACCACTCATTTGTAGGAAGATTGGATACGGGTGAGCAAGTGGTTATGGTGCAGAAAACTAAAGGGAATGCGAAGCCACGAGATATCCTCAATATGTTGAAGCAAAGGGATGTCAATAATGTTTCGACTATGCGAACAATATACAATGCACGACAAAAATATCGAATTGAGCATACGCTTGGGAGGACTCAAATGCAACATCTATTGCACATATTGGAGAAGAATATGTGGATGTCGTGGCGTAGGAAGCATCCCGAGACGAATGTCATGACTGACTTATTTAAGTCACATCCTGACTAAATCAAGTTGCTACGGTGTTTCTCGTTGGTTCTTCTAATGGATTGCACATGCAAAACTAATAGGTATAAGATGCCGTTATTGGAAATAGTTAGAATCACTTTGACGCATATGATGTTCTCAGTTGGGTTTGCTTTCATATCTTCGGTGACTAATACCAATTATGTTTGGGCACTTGAGAACTTGAGATCCATATTAGACGGGTGACCTAAACCTGACGTGATTGTTACAGATCGGGAGTTAGGCCTGATTAGTGCTATCGACGAAGTACTACTAGGAAAAATTTGTACCGACATGGATAGATAGAATTATGTACTTTGAGGAAACAACGAAGTAGAGGGTAGAGTTTGCGCATTCCCTTTTGAAGCTATATCTTGCCAATAGTCAGAAAAATCTTGAGACTTTGTGGGTTGTGGTAGATGGGCTTTTTAGGATCTAACAAAACAACATCAAGGCATCATTTGAGCTCAATTTGAATGTGGTGCAACATGAGTATGTTGATGGTTTGTATCACTAGTTGCGTGGATACGTCTCTCAGGGCACTTAAGTTGATTAAAGATGAAGCAGAATGTGGAGAAGATGTTAGACATGACTTTAATCGTTGTGGTTGTGACATACGTACCACACATTGTCTACCTTGTGCATACGAGATAAACTTCCATAAAATGGATGGTTCACCCATCCCACTCGAGGACATTCGTGTATACTGGCGAAAGTTGAGTATGGTACCAGAGAATGCTGTGGATCAGGCTGGATACAATGTGAACTATGAGATTCTAAAAGTGTTGGAAAAGTCTCATGCTTGCACTGACGAGGACGATGTCATCAGGATTATTCAGCAGCTCAAAAAGATTAATCGGCTTTCATCCACACTGGGGGTTGTCTCACCTACAAAAATAAAAACAAAGGGATGGACACTGGAGTCTACATTTGGAAGTTTGATAAACAAAGGAAAGATGAAAAGATCTAAGAGGAAACTCGATGAAGAAGGTAACTCGACCACAAGATTGTCAAGTGGGTTTTAGTATGTACTATTAAAAGAAGAGGCTTATAGTGGGAGGATGTAGCAAAATAAAGTAGGGCTCAAAATACGGAGGACACGTAGGGTGACACAAGGTGTATTTAAGGTTGGTTATTCCCATTTCATACAACCGGATGGTTACCATATGTTGATAGCACTATTGATGTGATGGGCGATGGTAATTATTGATATCGGTGCGTTACCTCTGGGCTTGGGCTCCCCGATGTAAATGGTTGGAGGTTAGTATGTAGAATGATGTTTGATGAGATTACGGGGTATGAAACTCTTTGGCGGGAAGTGCTTGAAATGAGTTATGAGAGGGTGAAGACTGCCGTGCATTGTTCGGATGATCGGGTTGGGGCATTTTTGACGAATGGTTGACACTTCCAGACATGAGGCTCTTAATATCAACAACCTTTAATGTCATTCTAGTAAACCTCTCGCATGATAGTTGCTCGACATTTCTTCCTCTACGTAATGTCCCACCACTATCTATCGATAGTCGACTTATCATTGGCATGATTAACGCTAGGAACATCCATTGGGTTAGGGTAAGTCCGTACGTTATTTCTTATATGTTTCTTTTATCAATTTTGAATTATATGATAATGACTTCTTGTTGTACTTTGTGTTTGACATGTGAAGTTGAATGTGAATGCACCACTTCCATCATTATATCCATAATGGGAAAGGTATGATGAGGAGTGCGCTAAAGGTTGGGGTGATGGACTCATAATTCTAGAAATCGTGGCGGTTGTAACTTCTCAACAAGGCACGCCTTACGTATTAGATTTAGCTTCACCTTATCTACATTCAGATTTACGTACATGAATAGTACAAGAGATTCTATCAAACATATATGTTTCAAGGTTTACTATTCATTAAGTTTTGATGTGTATGCTTTATGGTTGTCCAATGTGAATGTGTTATGGTTTGTTTAATGTCTATTTAGTTCATCATCATCAAAACTAAAGTTCTAATGTGTATGCTTAATTGTTTTTCAATGTGTATGCTTCATGGATATCCAATGTGTATGCTTCTTGGTTGTCTAATGTGGATGTGTTATGGTTTGTAATGGCGACCTTTTTGTAGTCAACAATTTCATAATTCTGTAAAAATGTAAGTCTCAGACAAGCAGGTCAGTGACTCACACTTATGTTTCGAGAGGGCGTAACTGGCAATTGACATAATTTCTCGGTGAGGAACTTCCGAGAAGTGTCTTTCAATATGTAATCTGATGGTTTTCACTTATGACTCAGTGACTTGTGATCGACACAATAATAATATTCTCAGTATAATGAATCTTTATAATCAATGGTCACGGTCAATATCTGCTGAGTTTACAATTGTAGTCACGGTGAGTTATAGTTGAGATTATGTGATGAATGTTGATATCCCCTAACTGAGACTGATATATTGTGTAACCTGCATATTACTCTCGGTAATGTGGGTCCATGATACACATGCTTAGTTACGAAACGACAGGGCCAAAAATATACTTAAAGTTTTGTACCTGTGGTACCGAGACATCACAAATACAGGCAAAAATGAAGTTAAACCAATCCATTGACAACAAACCAATAAACCAATCCACAAAGACAACAAACCAATCCACAACACCTTCAAATTCATTAACCAAGCCAACAAACCAATCCTCAACGCACTTTCAAACAATCCCATTGACATCAAACCTTTAAATAAGTTTACCAAACATGCCAATAAGTTAACAAAGAAGTTCACACATTTCATAACATCAAAATAGTTTACAAACAATCACATAATAACATTAAAATGCATGAAAAATAGTTCATTGCTTTGGGGAGGGCTCATAAGGCTTCTTCTTCTTAAATAACTTATGCTGATATTAATTGCTATGCATGCGTTTGGGAGGAAGAGCATCGGGGCGAGGAACATCACTTGACCACATTTGGGTTATCGCATTATCGTGTTGGGATTCTTTTGAAGGTCAGGCCGCGGCTGACATGGTAGTAGCAGTGGTGGTAATGGTGGTGGTATTCGTGGGGAAAATCGTCCTCGACAAGAAGTTCACGACATCATTCGCCATTTTTCTCGCAGACTCAACGGTACACTTCTCGTCTGGCAAATCCATCCACTTCAATGTGACGCCCAACGCGCGCCGGTTCCGCTATTCAAGAACAACAAGATAAAAGTTTGTAATTTTAGGCACAAATGAACTAATAAGATATTGAATGACTTTATGTAAACAACATTACTAGCGACATACCTCAAACACTTCATTATCAACAATGGTACAGGTGACATCAACATCGTCCTCATTAGACGGGTTCTCGATAACCGGGTGTGAAAAACGTAGAAACTAAGGAAGATACTTTGATGTTGCCATGAACTCAAATTGAGCCTTCTCACCTCGGAGTTCAGGGGCCAACAGATGTTTGCCACCTCTCCCAGTGCTCCGATTGGAACCCGTACTTGACGGAGTACTTGAGTGCACATGGGCCTCTGGATGCCTTGAAAGGGCAATACGGAGGGGCAGGTACACCTTGGACATTATCGAGCTATCTCAAGAATATTTTCCGGATGGTAAGGCTCGACGATGTCCATATACTTAAAGGTCCCATTGTAGAATGCCATCGGGTGAACCATACCATCCGCCTTGATATCAACGTACAGGTCCCATGTCACCTACACCAGCGAAGTAAACATGTATTAGTAACATATAAGGTACCACGAGAGTATTTGAAAGAAATTAAATAAGCATACACACCCCATTTGTCCTCAGCCTATCCAATGTCCTCCGAATTGAAGCTAACTTGTCTCCAACATTGACCGTCTCGTGTTTCTGGATCCATCGTGAAACACGGGGTTGCAATTGATCCATGTACTTAGTGTTTGAGATGGAAAACCCGAGTTTGAAGTGCTCGTACACCCATCCCTAACAAAAAATAAACATTAGTATCGATAAAACAATAAGTAATAAAAAAGTACAAAATTAACAATAATTACCTCAAGCAAAGTAAGGTATCTGACAATTCGTGACATTTCAACTCTGGTGGCTGACCCAAGCTGACGGTTCAAGTACGAAAATGTAGCAGTGCCCCATGCATAGTTGCCAACATCGTCTAAATTCTCGTGCAGTTTGAGCAATGCAATTGAGACGCGTGTTTCACTCTTATCGGCGAAGAGAGTGCACGACAAGAGGTACAACAGGAATGCTCGCGCGATGCATTGCATGGGAGGGTAATGAAGCGGATTCGACTTTTTGATCGGGGACCACAGACTCTTCAACCAAGCCTTTCAGACAGTGAGGCCCTTAGTGATGTTAACCTCATCCTCCGCCTCTTCAAGTGTAACACCAAGAAACTTTGAAACTAGTTGAATGGCTTTCTTGGGAGAGTCCTCGGTATATCATGAAAAATTCTCCACTGTGACGACCTTGCCTGTCATCGAAATCTTCAATAGAATGCTGACATCCTAAAAAGTGATAGACATTTCACCTAAAGGCATGTGAAATGTATTTGTCTCCGGCTGCCACCGCTCGACAAATGCAAAGATCAAATCCTTATTGCCCTTTCGATATGAACAATCAATGAGCGGAGTCAACCCTGAGCGCTGGATAATCCTCTGAAGACCCTCGATGTCGGGGTTGCATGATTGCAAATACCACTCTTGGATTTGAGCCCCGTGGTTGATGCACTTCAACAAAGGTCGCTGCTGCAACAACAAATGAAAGTAGCATCATTTAAACCATAATATAATATAACATTTAAAAGAATAAAGTGAAACAAAACTAACGAAAATAACATACTTTAGCTTCCCAAATCGCATATGCGATGTGATGTTTCAAGCTCAACAATAAACTTTGGTCTATCGGTCCACCGGGTAAAGGAGCAGACGGGTCTTCTTGTTGCTCTTCTTCATTTCTGATGGCTCGAGTGCATCAGCCGCCTTGGGTCTCTCGACCACCTAAAGTGCTTGGGGTGGCTCGTGTCCTTTGGTTGCCTCCACCACAACTAGTACCACCCACATGATCTTCACAAAGTAAACAAAAAAAAAATCGTTAGAAAAAAGATAAAAAAAATCTAACCAAGTAAACAATAAGTAACTAATACAAAATCCAATAAGTTAAAACAAACTTTCTCCTCTTTCTTCACTCCCAAGTGAGTCCTTAGAAGACTCGGAGGCTTCACCCTCAGTCCGACCGCGAGCAATGATTAGACCCCTTTCCTAATGCTTGGTAACGTGTGAACCCTCATCCTGCAGAACACCCTTCCAAGCACGTCTACTCGTTGCTGGCGCATTACCCTTCGCATCAGTATTTTGTTTCTTCTTTTGGTAAGATGTGATATAGGGTCACTGACCACCACGACCACGTACACCTTCTAACAGTTCACTACCGGTTTCCTCCCCGGTCACAACTGCCTTGGAACGAGTCATATCTGAAAAGAAAGGAAACTTAATCAATTTTAAACTAAATCAATGAAATAAACTGCAAAATATTAAGTCTTGGTTCAACAGGTCTGAGAACACAAACTATGTCTCGGGAACATGTCAACGAGACATATAGACAAGTCTCAATAGCCTGTAATAGAAACAATACATACTGGTCTCCGTTAGGTACAACCGAGACAAATATAATTCAAAATCATCTTTAAATCTCGAAAAGATATAACCGAGACTATGTTGAATTGTCTCGTTTAGTAATAACCAAGACAAAATGGTCTAGTCTCTGTGTATATCAACTGACTCATACCTTATTTGCAAAAAGAAATTCTAAAATAGTAAACTTGTTCTTACGAAATCGAGACTCGTGGTATAGTCTCAGCATAAGGTAACCGATACTAATTCTGGGCATTTTTAACCAACTTATGTATCTTGGCCACCAATGGTAGAGAATACACCATAAGTTACTGTCTTGGGTGGCCGAAAATCACGGGTTTCTAGATTCGAAACCCGTGAATGAAGAACACACAATACAAAGACCAATAATTAACTAACCTAATCCATTTATTGCAAAATTGACTAAGAACATACTTTCTGTCATTCAAATTGATTCCCTGCAAGATCGAATCCAAAAACTCGAGCCCTAAGGTCTATCGAATCTTCCCAAAAATGAAGTTGAAACCCGAGAGCTAGGAGAAAAATAACGAGAGAGTGAGAAGCAGGGAGTCCATGAGCATCGAAAGCGAATAGAAAGTGAGGGTTTTGGAGATTTGGTGGGGTGCCTATCTTTAAGGAGCAAAGAAGCGGGATGAGGTTCCTTGATCATTGGTTTTGAAGGAGTGGGGTGGGGTGCTCATTTAAGGTAGGGGTATTTCTGGCATTTCACCTCATTTTTCGGGTACCTTCAGTAAAGCACTTGGTGCCTTTAATAACGGTGTGCCTTAAGTAATAGGTGGGGTGCCCATAGCGTACCTAAAAAAGAACTACTATAGTATTTTACTTCAAAATAAATAAAGAAATGATAGTATTCAATTGCTAGATGTACCATACATATTTGCAGTTGTCAAAGTAATTGAGAACCGAGTATCAAGCCTAAAAGTCTTTAGAAATATAAACATGCATTTTTCATTTTACATGATGTATATAAATTTTAAATAATATGGACTAATATGTAAATATTGCCAAATATATGTTAACTTTTGAAGGTTATGGAGAAATATTCTTAACATTTGGTTTTTATAACGATATCCTAATTTTTTATTTCTGCAAATTGTATCATCTATTCAACAACGATTTTCACTTATCCATCTCATAAGGTTCAACAATATATAGATAATTTTTCTGACAAAAAATATAGATAATTATTGAAAAAAATATATATAGATAATTGAAGGGAGCGAGTAGACAAACATTACTTTTTTCCTAAACCTACCCCATGTTACCCTGCGTGAAATTATCTAAGTGTCCCTTATATAAAAGCCTCTTTTCTCCCTCGTTGATGCACTCCTTTTTGTTTGATTTGTGTAGCGACCCTAAAATTTTAAATCGTCCCACATGGCATTTCAGGACATTAACTTGGACCTGTTGTAACGTGGCATACTTGGTCAACACTCGAGAGTCAATACCGAGTTATATTATTTTTGTTTGATGATTGTATTATGTATCTAACCCAATGTACACAAGTTGTTTAGATAATTTAAGTTATACCGCCGGTTTACGAGTGAGTCTCGCTTCAAGATACGTGCGACGCGGGGGGTATATGGTAGATGAATGTATTAAGAAAATTTAGGCTAATGTAGAGTCTACTTATTAATAAATAGTCTAAGGTTATGAAGTCTCATTATTTACTAAGTATGGAATTTACCTAATTAGACTATACAGCCGAAGTAAGAACGTTGAAAAATTAAGCCTAAGTTAACTCACCAATTAATTAATCTAACTTGCCTAATCTCTTTAGTGATTTTTATAAGTAACAAAGTATGGACAATTTCCTAGCCACATATTAGGGAGGGGTGTGTTGGAACTCTATGGACCACATAATAGAAACTTAAGCCCCAAGTTTCTTATTTGTTGTCACTTCTTTTTGGTTTTCACTTGAACAACAAGAGAAAGAGAGAAAGAGAGAGAAAGAGAGAGAGAGAGAGAGAGAATGGGAGGCAAGAAAGGGAAAGAGAGGTGGAAAGCGAGAATCAATGGTTTTGGTGTGAAAATCTTTGGAGTTCCTTAAGATCAAAGAGAAGTCAATACTAGGAAGCATGAATCCGAGTTGGTGGAACTCATAGAGGCCGGCTAAGCGAGAGCTTGGAGGACAACCCCGTCAAAGCTTTAAGTATGTTCTTCCTCAAATCTCTACATCTTTGACTCAATCCTTATTGGTTTGCTATTTCTTAAATGTATGGACTTGAAGGGGATAAGATCAACCCTTGTTTACTATGGATTTCATATTTGGAACTTAGATTTATTGTTATGTTGCTGGTTTTATTTGAAAATAGACTTGAATGGTTGAAAACATCTTGTTGGGATTGAGAATTATGTTGTGTTTGGAGTTAGTAGTTGGAGGAAAAAGATGAATATTAACACCATTGAATGGAAATTTAGTATTCATTGCTTGTGACGTAGCTCGTAAGCGAAGTAAAACACGATTCCAAAACCTAGAATAGCAAATTGAATTTTGAAGAATCAAATGTATTGAACGATAATATTGAATTGAAAAAAATCTATGTAAACACCAATAGAATCAAGTATTTATAGTCCTAAACATACCTAACACTTAGGAAATAAAATAGCTATTCTTCTTAAAATAGGAACCCTAAAATAATTAGAATTGTAATTATCATACAATTTTATTTTGATGCCTCATCATTCACCTCCACTTGCAAAGAAGTTGCCCTCGAGTAACCTAGCTCACAGTCATGTAAGGTGAAAGGTCTATAACATTGAATGTAGAAGAAATGTAACGCATCTACAATGGGAGCTCAACAACATAGGTGTTGTCATTAACGTTCTTTTTTTTTTTTTGAATGGACCATATCTCTTTTGTTTAAGCTTATGATTGCCCCCAACAATTCTATTCTTACTAAAAAACACCATGACTTCATCTCCAACATCAAACAACTGAACTCTCCTCCGTGGATTAACATAGGCCTTGTACCTAACATTTGCTTTCTCGATTTTGTTCTTCACCTCTACTTGAATGTCCTGCGCCTCTTTAGCTAACTTCTCAGCTCTAAAAGAAAAATTAGAAGATTTTGACAGTTTCACAAGATCAAGAGCATGATTTGGCACTTTGGTATAAACAAATGAAAATGGAGAATGACCAAGACCACTATGAACACCATTTTTGTAGGCAAACTTAGATTGTACAATTCGAAAATCCTAACTCTTTGCCTTGTCACAGCATATACATCTTACTAAATTTCCCAATGTTCAATTTAGGACCTATGTCTAGCCATCGATTTGTGGATGAGATGTGTTACTAAATTTAAGAGTAGAATCAAATAATCCACACAAGTCCTCAAAAAATGACTCAAGAACTTAGTGTCACGATCATAAGTAATTGATTTAAGAACACCATATAATCTTACTACTTCTCTAAAAATGAGCTTTGCAATTGTAGTAGCATCTGATGTCTTTCTACAAGGTAGAAAATGTGCCATCTTTGAAAATCGGTCTACTACTACAAATATACAATTCATACCTTTTTGTGTTCTTGGCAACCTTAACACAAAGTCCATAGATAAATCTTCCCAAATGGCCTTAGGAATTGGTAATGACAAGTACAAATCCAGCATTAGAAGCATGTCCCTGTAAGTTTGGCAAATTGTACACCTTTCTACAATGGAGACAACATCTCTTCTCATCTTTAGCCAATAGTACCTCTTCCTTATTTCTTCAAGAGTTTTGTCTCTTCCAAGATGACCATTTAAGCCTCCAGCATGTAGTTCTCTGATCACTTTCTCTCTAATAAATGTTTTTGGTAGACAAAGTTAGTTTCCTTTCATTAAAAATCCATCCTGCATATATAAATCATCATGGGATTTTTTAAGCACAACTTCCATATTTCTTTGAAGACTTCGTCATCCATGTATAATTCTCTTAATTATCCAAGACCCTCCACTTTTATTCTCAAGGTTCTAATAATGGAAAATCTTCTACTTAATGCATCAGTTACAATATTTTTATTTTCAGGTTTATGATCTAGTGTTTGTATAGAAATTTATCAACAAAAGCTAACCACCTAACATGCATCGATGGTCGCAATTGCTTTTGACTTCCTAAATTCTTCAATGCTTGATGATCAATGTATAAAATAAATTCCTTCCCAATCAAATAGTGTTCTCAAATCCTCAAAGCTCTCACAATAGCATAAAATTCTTTATCATATGTAGCCCATTTATGTCTTACATCACATAACTTCTCACTAAAGAAAGCAATTTACCTTTTTTTCTCGAGACAATACAACTCCTATCCCAACTCAACTAGCATCACACTCCACTTCAAATAATTCATCAAAATAAGGTAGAGCCAAAACAAGTAATGTGCATAAATTTTCTTTGATAATTGCAAAACTTTGCTCTTGTTCTTCTCCCCATGTGAATTTTCCTTTCATTATGTACTCAGTAATAGGAGCCACAATGCTGCTAAAATTTCTAATAAAACGCTTGTAAAATGTTGCAAGACCATAGAAACTTCTCACATCCCCAACAGTTCTAGGTATAGGCTGTTCCCTAATAGCCTTTACCTTCTCGTTATCAACTTTCACGCCATCCTTTCCTTTGACAAAACCAAGGAACAACAAACTTTCAGCAAGGAAAATGCACTTTTTTAAAGTTGGCATATAGTTTATTTTCCCTTAGTACTTCAAACACCTTTCTCATTTAACCAAAATGTTCTTCTTCTGACTTACTGTAAATAAGGATGATATCAAAATAGACCACAATAAACCTAACTATAAAAGGCCCGAGAACCTGATTCATCAACCTCATGAAAGTGATCGGGGCATTGGTTAGCCCAAATAGCATTACCAACCATTCATATAATATATCTCTAGTTTTGAAAGTAGTCTTTCACTCATATCGGGGTCGAATTCGAATTTGATGATAGCCACTTCTAAGATCAAATTTTAGAAAAAACCATTGTCCCACTAAGCTTATCCAACATATCATCTAATCTTGGGATAGAAAATTTGTTAGCACCCGTACCGTGAATAGGCGATATGACCGGCCCGAACCATCTCTTGAGGCGTCTGGTCACACCATCGACACCAAAAAAAGTTCTAGACCTGCTCATCTATTTTTTATACCATTAAGTTAAATTCAAATGTGTGCGGAATTCGGTGAACATATAATAAAATATCAGAAAGTAAACGAAAATCTAAGTAGAGAAAACACCCGTCATATTATCAGTATTATAAATCGAAGTCGAGGAACATGTCCAAAAATATCCCATAATCCATACATAAATAAAAGTAAGTTTGGTATATCAAACAAAATAGATACACAAAAAAGATCACTCCTATAGTGAGATTAGGGCAGTCTGAAGTCGTTGTATCACTGGTGCTCCTTGCGTTCCTTTGATCACTGGAGGATGGATCTAGGCTCCAAAAGGCCTCTAGTAAGTGAACCGTTGGGGTATGTGCCCTGAGCCAATTCTGCAAACGTTGTTTAATTATTATAAGTAGATACATGTTTCTTTTATAATGGTATCCATGGATAATTACTGTATTATTCTAAACATCCCTATTCAGTTATTATTATGGGAACGATAATAAATTAAGGCTAGTATGAGTGTTGATTGATAGTCATGTGATGATTATGTGTATATGGATACATATAAAGATCATGGGTATCTGTTGGGAACAGATTCTGGACCGAGCCGGTATGAGAACACTACATGGTCAATGTCACAAGTGATTCTCATGAGAGTTATATCATTTAGTCCTTTGACTTGAGATCACCAGAGACTCCAACATTAGGAGCACAATGATTTGACATAATCAAACGTTGTCTTTAACTTGATGATTATTAAGATTGTGATTGGTCATTGTTCGACTAATGTGTGGAAGTTGTGTGATCAAGATGAGATTTGTTATTCTCTTTTAGAGAGAGATATATATTGGGCCCCTTGATTTGCTAGACTGATAAATGGCCAAGTCAAGTGAATTGATTGGATCAATGTCACTTGACAATTTCAGTCTACTCGGAGATCGAGACTAGTAGATTGAACTATAAGGGTGACATTTCATGTCTTATGTTTAATCAAAAGATATCGCGTGACAAAGGGATATGATATAAACTGTCTATTAGGTTGTATCGATTTATTGATCTTCATGCTACTTGGGTAGTCATAATGCCTTGCTAGAGACTGCTTATGACTTGTGTGCCAAAATGGTTTTGGTTCACTGCCAACGTTGTATGAACCTATTGGGTCGCACACAAAGAACGGATTTGCGCGATTTAATATTATCTAGGTTAATGAATTTTACTTGATAAAATTCATTTTGAAGATTCTCATTAAATGTCCTAGTTTGACTAGGATTCAAGATTCTCCTACATTTCTAGTGTGACTAGAAATTTTTGTCTCTTAGTAAATTTTATTTTGAATATGACTCTAATTGGAATTATAGTATGAATTTAATTCTTATTTGAGTATTAGATAAATTACAACTCTTATTGGATTAATAATTGTAAATTATCTATGACTCTATCCTTTTTGGAGTTGGACTTTATCTAAGACTCTATTTGGAGTGTGACTAGGAGATGAAGTTCTTTTACAACTCGACCTAGTGTACTATAAATAAGACATTAGGTCACATTTGTGGCAGAGAGATTTTTTCCGAGAGAGATTTCTCGAGAGAGATTTTCCTAGAGAATTTTTGTTGGAATTTTTGCCCGAGGATTTTTGGGGCTAGCACTCTGGATCATGATCGTCCGTTCGTGTGTGGATTTCTGATTGAGGACGTTCCGCTTTGGCAGCGTCTTAAAGGAATCGATCAACACGAAACAAGGTTAACATGGAGTTATTCTTGTTAAGGTATGATTTTTTTTAATTATTGGCACATTAATTTAATGGAATCAATAGGATCTTGGTTCGTGGATGTTCGAAAAGGTTTCGAAAACTTTCGCTGCGCATGACTCCCGAAACACAACAATGGTATCAAAGCCATAGGTTTGGTTCCATTAAACTTAATGGACGAATTTTTCTATATATATGTTATATATTTTGAAAAAGCTTTTAATTTATGTGTTGTACACATAATGTTCACTTTTATATTATTTGTTAATTCTTTGGATTTTATTTGAGGAACTGGTTAAAGAACCACCGATGACATTGCATTAGATCAAAATTGAATAGGGATTTGTTGAAGGTGGGAATCGATCCCTGGTTCTCCATGTTATTCAAGAGACTTATCCACTCCAACTATCCATTCCAAGTTGTAACAAGATTAAAAAATAAAAATTAAAAGGAAAATCTATTTGTAATAGGATTACAAAATAGAATAAAAAGTGGACTTTTGTTGAGAGTAGGATCCGATCCCTAGTTATCCAACCCGTTGGAATGCCTTAGCCATCCTAGCAAGCAAATCAACTTGTACTAGGATCACAAAAAAAAAAAGAAGGACTTTGGTTGAGTGTCCGATTCGCTCCCTATCCGTACACATTCATATCTAGAGCCTTAGCCATATAGGCTATCCGTTCCAAGTTGTAATAGGATTACACCTCTATTTATATTAATTGGGTTATATATATATTAATTGAAAGAAGTTTTAATTGATTAATTACCAATTAATTGGATGGGGTTATTGTTCATCAATTGGATTGAACTAATTTAATTGGAAGATATTTTAATTGAATTCATATCAATTTAAATTAGTGGGACTGTTATTAATATTAATTAAAATATTTAATTAAAATGAGTTTTAATTAAATAGAGTCCGATAAAAATTATATGGAGATTTATTTCATTAATGAGATTAATGAAAATATAATATTTGAGGCACTTGAAAAATTCTTACAGTATTTAATTGCCTTGATTTGTTTTATGATGCCTTGTTAATATACGAAGATATTTATTTTTGTTTTATTTTAATGATCTATATTCTATGCATATTGGGTATATATATGATATTCCATAATTAAATAGATACTAGAATTAGTCATTGTAAAAACACTACATGGATCATAAAACTTGATAAAAATCCATTGATTAGAATTTTAAGTTAATGCCACCTATTTTTAAACGCTTTTCAAGGCCTCGATTATATCAATATGGGTCTGCCTTTGCAGGGTGTATTGTGTTATCTTGGTGAGGCACGCTAGGTAACGGTTACCTGGATGTTTTAAATTGATTTTACATAATAAAGCTATCAAAACGATTTTGGGCTTCGTGCATAGATGAGACGTAACATGTTGTGACATATGATGTCTAGGTCTCATAAAGAACCTAAGAGTTACATATGATGCAATTGGTAATGGTTACCTACCTAAATAACTTGACTTTGAGTGTCATGCCTTAGTTGTCTCAAAATTAAGTGAAATATGGATCTTAGACCACTAAATTAATATTTACGAGGGTTATTGATTTAGTGGGAGTTTAATTACTCATGAATAAATTATTCTACATAATCTTCTAGGTGTAGATGTTAAACTTCTAGTAACACTAATCCAGAGTAACTGCGATCAATCCTTGATAAGGATAAAATAATTTCTAAGACAAACTTCCCTATTTTGATTAGAAATTTTTTAAATGTTATCAACCACAAAACAAGGATGTATGTCTTAGATTAATGATTCCTTTAAACTATCATCTATTACTACAAGGATTATATGTCATGTTAGCAAATATAAAAGCATACTTTGGAAAAGATTCAAGCCGTGAAAACTAATGTCATGACAGTGACACTGAAGTAAATGTTCCAATAGTAAGTCACACGGGAAGGGCATAAGATTGCAAAATTCCTAAATTCTATTAAAATGGTTGAGAACCTATTAATATGTCTTTATGTTTGGAACATGAAAGAATTATATTAATTATCTCAAAAGGCTTGAATCTTCATCTGCCAAAAGTTGGCAATAGATTTGATCTATAATTCATCAAAATAGTTTTGAATTATATTATATGAATGACATGGAGAAATTTATTTACAATTGCATATGATGTTTAAAACTGTAAGAAAAAATATTAAAAAGGGCATTTGACATATATTTGATGGTTTGTAACATAAAGGAACATAATAAAGAAAGATTAAGGGAAGGTAGAAGCTACAAAAGGTATTTGTGTTAGACACAGAAACCTTAGTTGTGAGCTAGACTTTGCCTAGTTCTAAATATAAGCCTTAAAGAATGGATTTAGTTATTTATAGAATGAAATTGTTCATTTTATAATGAATTACAAATCCTATCAGGAAGACATAATTTGGATTGTTGTGAACATCTGGCAAACTATTAACATGCTTTGATGAAATCAAGGTGGATAATATTTGAGCCAAGAGTTTAAATGACCATCTTTGAAATTTTGGGATTGTCTTGCAATTAACTCTACTAGGAACGTCATTTGAGAAATGATGTTTTAAGAGGAGAAATCGAACTATATAGGATATAATTCGATTTATGATGTGTCACACAGACCTTCCTAAGATGTCCTATTGAGGCTATACTTTAGAAATCAATGCACTCTGACTAAACCTTATTTTCTTTAAAATGGTTGATAAAACTCCATATGTGATATGAAATAAAAAGACCTAGTTTGTCTTTTCTTGAGATTTAAGGCATCGAGACTTGTATAAGACGTTAAGTCATATAAAGTTTGATGTCTAAGTGTTTTGTGTCTAATTGTGGTTGAACACTATGATACTATTCTATACAATTAAGAACAAATTACTTGTTGCTCAAAATTATTTCTTTTTAAATAAATAGTTTATTTTAAAGACACTATTGGGAATAAAACAAATCTTGAAATGTTCAAGAGCCACAAATCAGAACCGAGCCACTTTAGGATGCTCAACAAAGTTTTGAACTAGTTGAGTATACACAAGTAACATATATATCTTGAAAATCTAGAATAATGAGAAATTGGCCAAAGAAGTATGAAATTCTTTATCATTGATAGTTGTGATGTATTTTGATACTGGATCAGTATGAATCATTACTTATCAAGAGACATGTCTCATCTAGATTGGATGAAGAGACTAAGTGTTATGAAATCTGAATTTTAATTCATGTATGTTATCCAAGTTTGAAACTTGAATTATTTACCTAAAGATGATATGACCATTGGATGTAAATGAGTTAAAGTGATATGAAAAATAAAAGATGCATACTTAAAAGCACGACTAATTGAAAAATCTCAATCTAAATCATGGTGTTGATTGTGATAAGATTTTTCACTGGTAGCTAAGCTCTAGTTCTAGAATTCTAATTGTCATTACTTCATAGTTTGACTATAAGATATGACAAACAGGTGTCAAAATAACATTGCTCTATGCTCCTTAAAGATGTGTTTTCGATTATATTGAGAATTTTAGAAAGGTATGCAAGCTTAAAGGATCCACTTGTGGATTATAGTAAGCTTATAAAAGTTGAGGTCTTTTTTTTGCTGAAATAATTAATCAATTAATTTCATTGAATTGAAGATATACCTTGTGTATACACAAAGGTTAGTGGGAGCGCGATTATCTTTCTGAATCTATATGTTGATGATATATTATTCATTGGAAACAACATCCTAACCTAGCAGAATGTCAAGCCTTTGTTGTGGAAAGTTTCTCAATGAAATTCTTAGAAAATTAGGCCCATATCCTTGTGATATAGATCTATAATGATAGATTTAAGAGGCTGATTGGTCTAAATTAGATTGCTTATATAGACATATGACTAAAAAGGTTTCAGTGTACGAGATTCTTAAAAGAATTCGTACTTATGTCTTATACATAAGTCTTTGCAAGACTCAAAGTCTTACGACAAATGATGAGTGGGAAAAATGTGAATATGATTTCATATGCATTAGCTATGAGAATCATCATATATATTATACTTTGCATTCTACTCGATATGTCATATGCCTTGGGCAAAACATACATATCTCTCATAGATTCCAGTGAAGGTCACTGGATATTTATTGATAGCATTCTTAAGTACTTCATAATAACTTGAGAGATTTTATTGAATTTGTAGAGGTTTGAAAGATATGAGTCTTGTAAATGGTTACAAGATGCAAACTTTTAAACTAATATAAAAGATTAATGATCGCAACATGGATATGTATTAACTTCGTAGGAATGAGTTGGAAACATTCTAAACTCACTCTAACAAAGTTCTACAACATAAAATGAGTTTTTAGCAGCATTTGATGCAACTAAATAAAATGTTTAGGTCATAAGGTTCATGATTGAATGAAGTGTGATTCCAAATGTTGGAAACAACTTTGGCTTTTATGTTAATGCCAAAAGATAAATTTAGGTTATGGAACCTAAATAACACTATAGATCTAAACAATTACTCAATTGTTTTTGTCTTAAAAGAGAAAGAACGTAAAGATTTGCATAACATTAATTACAAACAATGTAGCAGATACATAAGTAAACTTCTTCCACTAAGAACGCATTAAGGTTACTTAGTATTGGACACGTGTAGGATTGGACGTAGTGCAAGTGAGAGATGTTGGGGGTATGTTCCCTAAGCCAATTCTGTAAACGTTGTTTAACTATTATAAGTAGATGGGAGTTTCTTTTATAATAGTATCCATGGATAATTACTGTATTATTCTAAACACCCCTAGTCAGTTATTATTGTGGGAATGATAATAAACTAAGACTATTATGAGTCTTGATTGATAGTCATGTGATGATTATGCATATACGGATACAGATCAAGATCATGGGTATCTGTTGGGAACAAATACTGGACCGACCCGCTATGAGAACACTACATGGTCAATATTATAAGTGATTCTCATGAAAGTTATATCATTTAGTCCTTTGACTTGAGATCACCAGAGACTCCAACATTAAGAGCACAATGATTTGACACAATCAAATATTGTCTTTAACCGGATGATTATTAAGATTGTGATTGGTCATTGTTTGACTAATGTGTGGAAGTTGTATGATCAAGGTGGGATTTGTCCCTTTCTTTTAGAAAGAGATATCTATTGGGCCCCTCGATATGTTAGACTGATAATGGCCAAGTTTAGTGAATTGATTGGATCAATATCACTTGATAATTTCAGTCTACTCGGAGATCGAGACTAGTAGATTGAACTATAAGGGTGACATTCCATGTCTTATGTTCAATCAAAAGATATCACGTGACAAAGGGATATGATATACATTGTCTATTAGATTGTATCGATTTATTGATCTTCATGCTACTTGGGTAGTCATAATGCCTTGCTAGAGACCCCTTAGGACTTGTGTACCAAAATGATTTTGGTTTACTACCAACATTGTATGAACTTAATTTTTCGCACACAAAGAACATATTTGCACGATTTAATATTGTATGGTTTAATGAATTTTAGTTGATAAAATTCATTTTGAAGATTCTCATTAAATGTTATAGTTTAACTAGGATTTAAGTATTAGATAAATTACAACTCTTGTTGGATTAGTAATTGTAGATTATCTATGACTCTATCCTTTTTGGAGTTGGACTTTATCTAAGACTCTATTTGGAGTGCGACTAGGAGATTGAGTTCTTTTACAACTCAACCTAGTGTGCTATATATAAGACATTAGGGTCACAATTGTGGCAGAGAGATTTTTTGTGAGAGAGATTTTTCCTAAGAGAGATTTCTCGAGAGAGTCTTTTCTAGAGATTTTTTTGTGAAAATTCTTGCCCGAGGATTTTTGGAGCTAGCAGTCCAAATTGTGATCGTCCATTCATGTGTGGATTTCTGATAGAGGACGTTCCTCTCTGGCAGCGTCTTAAAGGAATCAATCAACATGAAACAAGGTCGACATGGAGTTATTCTTGTTAAGGTATGATTTTCTTTTTTAATTATTGGCACATCAATTTAATGAAATTAATAGGATCTTGGTTCGGGGATGTTCGAAAAGGTTTCGAAAACTTCCGCTGCACATGATCCCCGAAACCCATCTTGAACTACAAGGTTTTATAAAAGTTACGGTATAATGTAATTCGACAAAGAATAATATAAGTAAATTGCAGAAATTAAACATGATTCAATCATTTTCTAGTATGAACAGGTGGTTCCCATGAACCCCACATGCAAGGACCTAGCCTGAATCCCGTCGGCCCCGCAGCATTCAACATCGACGATCGGGGGAGGTCCCGTCACGCGAATTTGTGAACTCAATCGGCATCGACGTACTCTAACTCCGTTGTAGGAAATGCCGGAGGGTGGAAACCTCTTCCAACTGCCACACTAGCTGAAGGGTAGAAGATTGTCGCATAGTTATCCCTCGAAGCAGCCCGACTGACTGGAGGAGGAGTCTCTTGGCCGTCAAAGTTTCCATATCTAATTCTCGGAGACGGCTCCTATTGGTCCTTATGTCTATATTCATGGCCACAGATAATCATGATGCGATACACACCTAACTTATGCAATCATAATATGATGCATAATAAAGTTTATAAATTCCCAGTGTTCACAAACCTCGTGTGTGGCGTGCTAGAGCCCGCCCGCACTTCTTGTACCTCGTGGTACGTGCTTATGTCCCTGCCAAGTTGTCGTCGAGCCCTAGCCACATACGCTGGTGTTAGTGCATAAATCGAGGTCCCAAAACTCCTGGAACCTTATGCCCGTGTCTCGAGAAAACCCCTAAAATTTTATTAAAATTTTAAGTTTTACAGTCACGACACCATGCGTTTAGGCCACCACTCGCCTCAAACCGCGCGTCTGATACCTGACATTGGTTTCTCAATTCTTGGAATCTTTTTTTATTAGTTTAGGTGTCTTAGGATCTTATTTGAATACTCGTGAGTAATTATAGTTTAGCTAATTGCTTTTGTCAAGGTTGCTTCAAGCTATCTTTGAGTCTGCTCAATTATAACATTCAGTATGCTCTAAATAATAACATTCAACATGCTTTAAAATACTAACATTTGAACTTTGATCAAACTCAAACTAAGTCAAACAGTCTTAATCCAAATAAGCAAGCTCAAAAATCCCTAACAATCTTATTTATATTGAGCAAGCTCAAAACTTATATCAGTCTTAATATCATCGAGCACATTAGAAATTTATCCTCTTTTGAGTCTACTCAAAATTGCATAGAATGAATTTTATGCAACTCTAAAGTTTTTGATTTTTGAGTCTAACAATATTCAAATCACCTCAAACTCGGCACATTGACTTAAAAACAACTTCATTGAGTTCCAACATCATCATGCAATCATTTATACTCAAATTCCATGCAATAAATATCCAATTACCATTAAGTAATATTACTATTCATCTTCTTCTTAACATAACACAACTTATCAATCATAAAAATCTCCACAACGATTCCATCAAGGGATTCTTCACTAGTTAAGGGTTGATATACTCTTATGAACTTTCATGTACAAAAACTCATCAATAAAAACAACTTGGAACATAATTCTCGTAGAGATTTGGTGAAAAAAACATACCAAGAGCTTTAATGGAGTTCTTTCCTTTCATTCTATGAGCTCCACTAAGTTAGATTCACACTCTCTAGCATCAACCTTCTTGGATCTTCAAAAATTCTAACCATGAATGCAAGATTTTTCTATATCTTTGATCTTCAAATTTTCTCATGAGCACTAATTCCACAAATTTAAAAGTTGCCAATTTGTCCAACATCGTCTATGATCTCCAAAAATCCCAACATCGTCCGATCCACCTACTCATGTCATAAGACATTTCTCATTTTGTCCATGGCCTTTTAAATTAATAAATGCAAGTCTAATTCCACAAATATGAAAGTTGCCCTTGAATCTCATTATATTTAAAATCAAACCAAAGACATATTAATCAAATTTAATACACCACTTAGGCCAAATTAAATCAAGTTAATAGTAGATCATGATACTAGCCTAAGTTATGTATTTCCCACCCAAGCTTGTCTTGTGTAATGTGTGTATTTATAATTATTTTATTTATTAAATATTACATGCACACCAAAAAAAATATTTTATTACTTATGGTACATTAGCGTCGAGCACGACCGTGTCACCTCGATCGAAGCGGGTTGAGGTCTTCAATCTGATCGGGTCGGGCCGAGTTCGGTCTGGTCGGTGATGGGATGTCACAAAATTTATACCCAATAATAATTTTATTGATCACTCGACTATCCACACACATTTTCCAATGACCATCCTTCTTGGGCGTAAATAAAGCAGGAATAGCACACAGGCTCAAGCTCTTTTTAATATACCCTTTTCTAATCAACTCCTCCACCTTCTCCCTCAAAATCTCATTCTCTTTCAGGCTCATCCGGTAATGTAATAGATTAGGCAAACTAGTCCCAAGAACTAAATCAAATTCTTCTATATGGTTGTACCACTAACAATGGCTTCATTGGATATTTCTCAGAGGAGGTAATTCATTGGGTAACTCATCAGGCACTACATCTGCAAATTCTTCTATAAGGGGTTGTACCACTAATGGAATTATGCCTTCATTCGTGTCACTATCTCCTTCCCCTTTTACTATTAATAAGTGTACCTCCCTTATTTCCTTCATTTCATTAACAAAACTTCCTTTGTTAATCTCTACTATTAACAATCGCTTCTTTCCCTCATTAACCTTTAATGTCGATATGACGACCCCTTCCCAAATAAAGGCAACGCTCGACCTAATTCATCATTAAGCCCTAATCTCATAATGTACGACTTATCAAGGAATTAGTCAGTCTTTTCAAAACTTTTATATTTATAATTTAACTATTCAATTAAATGTTTTCTTATCTTATGTCAATTAATAAATCAGAGTTAATTAAAATTTTACAAATTTAAAGATCATTTAGCGGAAGTCTTGACAATTTAGCGGAAGCTTTTAACATGATACCTAAGAATTGCGGAAAATCAGGAAATAAAGTTCACATGTATGTATATACAATGAAACAATGGTAATATATCATCATGTATCTGGTCAGGGTGCTATCCTCTACCCATAATATATACAATCCCATAGGTATATGAAGAATGTATAAAAGTTATACAACAAAACCAAAAACCAACAAAATCTAGTGTAGCAGCACTCCACTGGCTCAGAGGTAGTCGTCGATCTTCTCTTTGCCTAGTCTACTACTCGATGGATCTGCACCCACCTTCATAAAAAGGACGGTGAGTACAAGATAGTGGAAAGTAACACCGAGAGACATTTATTCACATTCCTAAATATACAACAAGTATCTAAAATTATAACAATAGCAACTATGCAGAAAAAAAATCATGCAATAAGATACTTCAATTAAACAAAATGAAATTGACACTCGGCTACGTAGTAATGATTTAGGGCCAGTCAACCGGAAGTCCTATCGCCAATGCCTTTTTCCGGTATATAAGGATGAAAATGAGCTCTACATCTCAGTTGAAGGTCGGAGCTGAGCTCTACGCCTTTATAAGCTTCAACAAGTGCCAGTCACCAGTGATATATGTGCTTGCTATCAACCCCGGTTCCCATACCTAGTGTGCTACACAAGATAGTAGAGAGATCCCGAACACCCCGGAAGTCTAGTGCGTGTGCTGCACCACCTCTATCATATCATGGTCCTAGATACAAGAACTACTTTTCATATTTCAAGAAATGACATGGTTTTGGAATCCAACAATAGGATTGCATATCTAATGCACAAAGGAAATGGATTATACAATACCATCAAATATCTACCTAACAGCATGCTATTTCATTTGACTACATGTATCAACAATTAAAAATGACATAGCACATGGTTTATAGTCAATGAAACTAGTTAATCAAAAACCAATACCATGATATCAAACTCATGAAATGAGAAAGGAAACAAGTCATGGTATTTGGATTACAGTAGGCAAATCAGTCCAAATGACTGGAATCGAATAACAAAATAGGAATGAAATGTAAATAAATATCTCAATCAGTTTACTTAGAATCCACGCAAACTCCTAGCTATTCTAGCCTCCTGACACCTCAAAACTTGTATCCAAACCTCCGAGACTCTTCCCTTGGTTCCTTATACCATTTAACATGTTTTTGAGTATGTTTAAACTTTTAGTTAGGATATTAAAATTGTTTATAGTGTTTAAGTTTAAGTTAAGAAAATCAGATTTTGGACTGTCATAGCACCAAGCGCGCTGGGTAGCTTACCTAGTGTGCTAATGACCTCATTAGTGCGCTACCAAGTTTCTCTAGTGCGCTAAATGAACTTAGTGGCTAGTTGATCACACCTAGCATGCTATGTGCAAGAAAACCTAGAATTTTGCACTTAGAATTCTGAGTTCTCTCCTTACATAGGCTACCCAACACTTTGGGAGATCTCTTTTACACTTCAAGAGCCCCAAAACACCAATTAACATCATAACAACAACCGTACATCATATAATTCATGAATTCACCAAATTAATCTAAGTTGCTAGTGTAAGAGAATTACCTAGTTGATGAACACCTACAACTTGATCATTTCTTCACCAAACCCACTGATTTCTCCTCCAATCCTTGTTGTTCTCTTCTTCTCCAGCAAGCTTTCTTAGCTCATAAGTTTTTAAAAATGAAAATGGTTTGGTTTCCATGAGTCGATCTTATCCAATCTTATATATTAAGTTAGATTGATTAATAGCTATTGATCTTTAAGTACATACGTATCTCGAGACTTATTGAATGGCATACACCTTGCCACATTTTCCACTAACTCTCCACTATCTTAACCTAGCTAATCCAAAATGGAAAGTTAATTGGTCTCTAGATGTGTTAATACGTATCTCGAGAATCATCATATAGCTATTGTCTTAAATTGCTAACTTAGGTACATTAAATATAAAATTAACTATAGCCACATTATTTCAACTATATAAGCTACATTGAGCTTAAAATGAACTTACCACATCACTCTATACCCTGGTCCCACACCTCCACACATCTCGAGGCATATCCCCACTCACGTATCGACACCTAAAAATTGGTAGGAGTGACTTAGTAGTCTACACATATGTAATACACTAGGCATATATCACAACAAATCTAACATATACCTCAACCACCTTACTTTGATCACGACACGTATCACTATGCGAGTCTCAAGTCACGGGCCATTATTCCTGATTAAGAAATTAAACTAAGGTTTAGAAATTTAGGCCATGAAAATTCTTCCCAACTAATGGAAACTTTGTCCTCGAAATTAAACTTAGGTTAAAGATATACCTGACTCAAAAAGCTGTGGACATATATCTTGCATATAGTCTTCTTATTCCCAATTGAGCTCTGAGTCTCCATGGAACTGCCACTTGATTAATACCTTAGGGATAGACTTGCTTCTCAACTGCTGTACCCTTTGATCTAGGATCTGTACTGGCTACTCCTCATAAGATACATCCTCGCTCAAGTCAATCTGGCTCAAGTCAATTATCGGTCTCATACCTGCCTTTGACTTAGCTAGTCGAAGCATAGAAACATGGAAGACTGGATGTACCCTTAAAATCTTTGGAGGTAACTCAAGCTCATATGCCACCTTTTTTATTTGACTTTTGATTTTGAAAGGCTCGACGAATCTCGGTGCTAACTTGCCTTTCAGACCAAATCTGTGAAGACCTTTCCGAGGAGAAACGTTCAAATACACAAAACTCCCTCGTCATACGTAAGATTGCTGCGATACGTGTCTGCATGCTTCAACAACAATTTTAGGCTGCACTAATTCTCGATTCTCTGGCTCAGCCCAACATGATGGCGAGCGACACAGTTTACCATATAAAGCCTCAAATGGTGCCATTTCAATGCTTGCCTGATAACTGTTATTGTATGCAAACTCACACAATGGTAGGTAATCCTCCCATGATCCATCAAACTCAAGTACACAAGCCCTGAACATATCTTGGAGTACTTGAATCCAACTTTCAGTCTACCCATCAGTTTGAGGAAAGGCTGTTCTGAACTATAGGCTCATATCGTACTACTCCTACATACTCTGCCACATCTTGGACATATACATAACATATCTGTCTGACGTGATAGTGAATGGTACCCCATGTAGTTTGATAATATCCCTCTCGAACAATATGCTCAACTGGTCAAGTATGTAGTGAGCTGCAACTAGGAAGAAATGGGCAGATTTTGTCAATATTTCCACAAACACCCAGATAGAATTGTGTCGACGGGCAGTCATCGACAATCCCCTGACAAATTCTATGGCTATGTCTTCCTACTTCCATCATGGAATAAGAAGCGGTTGCAATAATCCTCTGGGTCTACGATGCTCAACCTTCAGTTGCTGGCAAATCCTACAGTTCCTGATAAACTCTGATATGTTCGCCTTCATCCCAGACCACAAAAAATTTCTCCTCATGTCTTGGTACATCTTGGTCCTGTCTGGATGAACAATGAATCGTGAATGATGTGAATCCTAAAGAATTTCATCTTTTAGCTCTGCCATTGATGGTATCCATAATCTGCATCTGAATCTCACAATCTGCCTCTGAATCTCAAACACTGATTCGTCATCTCTATCCAATCACTACAATCAGTATTCTGGGCTAACTTACTAAATCTCAGGTATAGAATGTCGGTTCTCTGACCCTCCGACAATCTCTGTGTAGACACTGTCTGAAGCCTCATCTATGCACATATGATCACCCGAGTGTCGGTAGGAATATCTGACAGACTCATCATTGCTGCTACATCGAGTAATCCATACTCATGTTTCATATGACATCTACCAACCTCGACATCTCTAATAAGTATCCGACGCAGCGCATCAGCAACTACATAAGCTTTTCTTGGGTGATACTCTAGAGAAAAGTCGTAGTCCATTTTTACAAATAGGACATGTGCTCCCCATGACGACATAGAAGGTGTAATGAACCCCTTCTGTCCCAAATACTGTAATTGACTATTTAACTCCTCCAACTCTTTCGGATCCATGCGGCATGATGGTATAGAAATAGGTCTAGCACTTGGTACCAACTTAATGATGAAGTCTATCTCTCTCGGTGGTGGTAATTCAGGTAAGCTCTCTGGAAACACGTCTGGAAAGTTGCACATAATCGGAATCTCCTCATGTCTGGGTCCCTGACTCTTTGGTACTGTGTATTATGGTACCAAAGTCTCAATTTCTCCACTAGTCGCAAGTTGACCTTTAGTACCCTCATCTCTCGATGTACTATCACTATATATAAACATCGGACACCTTGAGATCTAAAATATCATTGTCTTACTAAAATAGTCAATACGAGCTTAATATACTGCTAGCTAATCCATCCCTAACAACGCGTCAAAGTATAAGAACTCGAGAACCCTGAAGTCTGCAGGTAACTCTACCCCGCCTATGTCTACTGGACATCCCTCAACAAGTCAATTAGGGTAAACCCTATCCCCAGTTGTGGTACTCAAAATCAAATGTACACTATTTCTAACCGGTGTCAACCTTAAGATGCCTATCATGCGACCAAAAATGAAAGATACCGTAGAACCCGAATCAAATAAAACATATGAATCTATACAAAAATGGAAATCGTACCCTCAATGAGTCCTCGTGTGGCATTGGCATCAGGCTGTGCTACCATGTGTATACCCTTTCAACTATGCGATGGAATCACGGTTACTAGATATGGACAATCTCTAATCACATGCCCAACCTAATGATGCCTGAAACAAGTAATCGGCCTACGCTGACTCTGTGTCTGATCTTGGGCCTGTGCCTGTCTCTGTCCCTATCGGGAAACATCTCGTCCTCTACCTTTACTTAAGCCCTGACCTCTACCACCCTGCTGCTATTGACGTGGCTTTGGTGGTGCTGAAAAGCTAGCAAAGTAGTAGGAGCTGGCAACACAGATATGACCGGTGGTGGCAAGGGAGGTCTAGCAACTATATTTTATAATGGCGTAGGGGATGATGATACATAGGGCATAACTGAGATATTTGTCCCTGATACTTGAGAACCTCTCTCCCACATCCTCCATCCCTTGCCCCTCTGTCTCATCTTCTAAAACTTCTCGGTCTGATCCGTTGATAATGCTGGTCCCAATGGTGACCCATCAATAACTCTACCTAGGTAGTAGGTCTCGTGAGAAAGTGAACGCTCGTAGATCTTACCCAAAGTCGGGGCACCTGAACTGACCACATAGAACCTAATATCTAGCCTTAGTCCATCTATAAAGTGTACAAATCCTCTGAATCATCTCTCACTAGATCCCTAGCAAACTGTCTAAGATAACTGTATCTGTCTCTATAGCTTATCATCAATTCATTAGCTCCCCATCTCAGGTTCATTAACTCATTTCTCAACCTCTTCATTACTGCAGGTAGGAAGTACTACTGGTAGAATTTCTTCTTGAAGGCATCCAAGACTCAAAGTCTCCATCATAAGCTATCGTCGCACGCCACCAAACATCAACGTCTCTCTATAGTGTATACGATGAAATCTTAGCCCAAAGTCTGTCATCGATCCTCAAGACTCTATGCAACTTCTCCTGAGACAATACTCACTTTTTAATCTTCTCAAAGTCTCTCTAACCATCAAAGTACTCTGGCTTCACTCTGATGAAATCTTTCACCAACTGAACCTCTACTGTTGAGCTAGAAGATGTAGGTGTGAAAAATGGTGTATAAACTGTCTCTATGGTTGTTGCTGTCACTACCGGTATAATCTGTACTAACGGAGCGACTACCATCGGTAATGTGGAAGTAGTAGTAATAGTAGTAGGGGCAGGTGTATGTGCTACTAAAGCAAAGCGTGATGTCATCATGGCAATGAAATCCGCTAACTGCTGTCCCTGAGCAGCTACTCGATCAGATAGGCTCTGAAAATCATAAGCTGATGGAATAAGAAGCTGGTTCCCGCTAACACCTATATCCCCACTATCGCGTGAATCAACCATCGGTGTCTACAAGTTGATATCGAACGAGAATCAACTATTACGTAGATAGCGCATATATATACATATAAAAACTAACATGTACATGTAAGATATCCCTATCTCACTTTCACTTACTTCCCAACTGATGGTTTCTAGGCAAGGATCATCTGGTTTTTCACAACTAAAATCTGTGTTTTCTTGTTTAAATTTTATTTGTAACTTACTAGAAAAGTTGACCTCTAATACCAACGGTAACTTTGGTATCATGTTGTAGAATAACAACAATCCACTACCTAAACTTTATAAACTTAGGCTCTGATACCACTTGTGATGACCTCTTCTCGAATTAGGGCACCGCCCAGCCTAATTCGTCACTAAGCCCTAATCTCCCCACGCATGACTTAACAAGGAATTAGTCAGCCCTTCCAAAAACTTTCTACTTACAATTTAACTATTCAAATAAATATTTTCTTATCTTATGTGAATTAATAAATTAGAGTTAATTAAAATTTTACAAACTTAAAGATTATTCAGCAGAAGTCTTAACACTTTAGTGGAAGCTTTTAACATTATATCTAAAAATTATGGAAAACCAGGAAATAAAAATCACATGCATATATATATATATACAATGAAACGACAATAATATATAATCGTGTATCTGGTCAGGGTGCTATCTCTCAACCCATAATATATACAACCGCAGAGGTATATGAAAGACGCATAAAAGTCATACATCAAAACCAAAAACCTACAAATCTAGTGTACCAACACTCCACTGGCTTAGAGGTAGTCACCGATCTTCTCTTTGCCTGGTCTGCTACTCGATGGATCTGCACCCACCTTCATAAAAAGAATTGTGAGTACAGGAAAGTAGAAAGTAACACTGAGAGACATTTGTTCACATTCCAAAATACATAATAAGTATCTAAAAGCATTACAATAGCAACTATGTTAAAAAAGAATCATGATATAAAATACTTCAATTAAACAAAATGAAATTGACACTCGGCTAAGTAGTAATGATATAGGGCCGGTTGATCTGGAGTCCTATCACCAATGCCTTTTCCACTATATAAGGATAGAGCTAAGGTCCACATCTCTGTTGAAGGTCAAAGCTGAGCTCTACGCCTTTATAAGCTTTCACATATGCCAGTCACCTGTGATATATGTGCTTGCAACCAACCTCAGGTCCCATACCCCGTATGTTGCGCAAGATAGTGGAGAGATCTCGAACACCCCGAAAATATAGTGACCCTCGTGTGCCGCACCGCCTCAATCATACCATGGTCCAAGATACAAGAACTACTTTTCATATTTCAAGAAATGGCATGGTTTTGGAATCTAACAATATGATTTCATATCTAATGCACAAATGAAATGGAATATACGATCCCATAAAATATCTACCTTATAGCATGCTATTTCATTTGACTACATGTATCAATAATTAAAAATGACATAGCACATGGTTTAGAGTCAATGAAACTAGTTAATCAAAACCCAAAACCATGATATCAAACTCATGAAATGAGAAAGGAAACAAGTCATGGTATTTAGATTACAATAGGAAAATAAGTCCAAATGACTGGAATTGAATATCAAAACAGGAATGAAATGTAAATAAATATCTCGATTAGCTTGCTTAGAATCCACGCAAATTCCTAGCTATTTCGGCCTCTTGACACCTCAAAACTCATATCTGAACCCCCGAGACTGTTCCCTAGGTTCCTAATATCATTTAACATGTTTTTGAGTGTGTTTAGAACTTTAGTTAGGATATTAAACTTGTTTATAGTGTTTAAGTTTAATTTAAGAAATTCATATTTTGGACTGTCATAGCACCAAGTGCGTTGGGTAGCTTACGCTAATGACCCCATTAGCTCGCTATACGAAGTTAGTGCGCTAGTTGGTCACACCTAGCACGCTATGTACAGGAAAACCTAGAATTATACACTTAGAATTTTGAGTTTTCTCCTTACATAGGCTATCCCAACACCTCACCTCCAGAGCCTTAAGACACCAATTAACATCATAACAACCACACATCATATAATTCATGAATTCACCAAATTAATCTAAGTTACTAGTGGAAGAGAATTACCTATTTGATGAACACACAACTTCATCATTCCTTCACCTAACCCACTGATTTATCCTCCAATCCTTGCTGATCTCTTCTTCTCCAGCAATCTTTCTTAGCTCATAAGTTTTTAGAAATGTAAATGATTTGGTTTGCATGAGTTGATTTTATCCAATCTTATATATCAAGTTAGATTGATTAATAGCTATTGATCTTTAAGTACATACGTATCTCGAGACTTATCAAATGGCCTACACCTTGCCACATTTCCATTAACTCTCCACTATCTTAACCTAGTTAACACAAAATGGAAACTTAATTGTTCTCTAGATGTTTCAATACATATCTCGAGAATCATCATATGGCTATTGTTTTAAATTGCTAAGTTAGGTACATTTAATATAAAATTAACTATAGCCACATTATCTCAACTATATAAGCCACATTAAGCTTAAAATGAACTTATCACATCACTCTCTACCCCGATCCCACCCTGGCATGCATATCGAGGTGCGTCCCCATTCGCGTCTAGACACCTAAACATCGATAGGAGTGAATTAGTAGTCTATACATATACAATACACTAGATGTACATTGTTGGGTTATTGGGGTTCATACGCAATGAAAAATTCAAAATAATCTTGAAAAACCCCAACAGGATTGAAAATAAGTTCCATTAAATTAGATCTAAAAAAGTAAACCATACCTTAATCCATGATTTGCTTCTCTGATTGTTCGATCTCTAAGTCGTTCAAGCCCCCGTCCTCTATCGAAAATCCACACACGGACGGTGACCACAATTTAGAGTGCTAGCTCCAAAAGAGATTAAAAACATTTTTTTTCTCTCCCAAAATCCAGAAAACTCGAAAATAGTTAAAACAAAAATCTTATTTCATTTTAGGGTTTCAAACTTTATCTATATGTGTAGATAAGCCCTCAATTAAAATCTTATTCTTAATACAACTATTGTATTTAGGCAGTTTAAGTAAATTACACATATGCCCCTACTAATAAGTTATCATACAACAAATCTTAAGGGCTTTTTGTCATGAATTTTATCATATAAAATTCATTACTCTGGTTTAATTGAGATTCCGCAAAATCATTCTTTGTGTGTGA
This sequence comes from Stephania cephalantha, assembly GCA_039657325.1. Taxonomy (NCBI): domain Eukaryota; kingdom Viridiplantae; phylum Streptophyta; class Magnoliopsida; order Ranunculales; family Menispermaceae; genus Stephania; species Stephania cephalantha. The sequence continues at coordinate 25,375,927 of CM077570.1, read as the reverse complement.
CCCAATAGGTTCATGCGACGTTGCCTGTGAATCACAACCATTTTGGTACATAAGTCATAAGCGGTCTCTAGAAATGCATTATGACTACCCAAGTAGCATGAACATCAAAATTGATACAACCTAATGAATACATATATCATATACTTTTGTTACGTGATAGCCTTTGATTAAACATAAGGCATGAAAAGTCACTCCTAATGTTCAATTGTACTAGTCTCGATCTTTAAGTAGACTGAAAACATCCAAGTGACATTGATCATATCAATTCACTTAGACATAGCCATTTAGCAGTCTAACATATCAAGGGATCCATTGATATCTCTCTCTATATGAGAGAGATAAATTCTATATTGATTACACATTTTCACATATTATTCAAATGGTAACCAATCACAATCTTTATAATCGTCCGGTTAAAAACAATGTTTGATTATGTCAAATTACCATGCTCATAATATTGAAATCTATAGTAATCTCAAACCATGCTCCTAATATTGAAGTCTATAGTAATCTTAAGTCGATGGACTAAATGATATACCTATCATGAGTATCACTTATTACTCAATTCATGTGGTGTTCTCATAGCGGATCGGTCCAGTACCTTGTTACTTATTAAGTACTCATGATCTTGATTTATATCCCTATACACATGATTATCACATGACCATCAATCAAGATTCACACTAGTCTTAATTCATTATAGGTCCCAGTATAATGACCGACTAGGGACATTTAAGATATTTCAACAAATACCCATGGATCTTACTATAAGGTAAACATGCAGTCACTTATAATAAAACAACAAATGAAAATTTCAATTTTGTTAAATAAAATTATAAGATAAATAATGTTCGTAGATTGACCTAAGGCACATGCCCCAACATACATCACAACAAATCTCACATATACCTCAACCACCTTGCCTTGATCATGAAACGCATCTCGATGCGGGTCCTACGTCACGGGTCACTGATCTCGATTAAGAAAGTAAACTAAGGTTTAAAAATTTGGGTCGTGACAATCGTTTCCCCACCGATAGGTACCAATTTGTACCATACTCTTTTTTTCAAGAATCGATACACATTCTCCCTTCCAGAATGAAATGCATCAATGTCATATTGCCATGGTCTTCCTAATAAAATTTGGTAAGCATCCATATCGACAACATCACAATAATGTTCATCTAAGTATTTACCAATAGAAAATGGTACCTTACACCTTTCTATGACACGAATATCATCCATACATGTGATCCATGCAATACTGTAAGGGTTCGGATGAAATTCTATTGGCAGTTTCAATTTCTTTACTATTGATTTGCTGATGATGTTATTTTGACTTCCTCCATCAATGATCAGTTCACAAAGGTGACCATCTACCATGCATCTAGTAAAAAATAATTTATGCCTTTGCAAATTTTCATGTTCTTTCCTAGAAATCGTCAATCTTCTAATAATACCCACAAAAGCATCTTCATCATTTAAGTTATCATCATCCTCTCCATTAGGTCCACATTCTTCTTCCTCATGTGATTCTTTAGTTTACTTGATTGTATTGACAATTTTTCTTTTTAGACATTCACTAGAAAGATGACCGGGTTCTCCACATTTAAAACACTTAATAGAGGTAGCTTGCTTACTTCAGTTTCCATTACTATAAATATTTCCCTTCAAGCCATTACCTCGTGTATTTGTGGAGTTTATAAGTTCCTTTTCCTTGTCACTCGTTGGCCTTTCATTGTTCACTGTTTGCCTTTCGTTGTGCCATGGTTTTCTATTCTCTCTTGGTTTTTGATTGATCAACATCTTAGCTCTCATATCCCAGTTCCTTGCATCAGGAACATTCAAAGCCATTCGAATACCAATCTTTTCTCTAATTGTTGGTTCCAACCCTCTCAAGTATTTAGATGCCTGTTGTGGTCCTCTTTCTGCCAAATTATTTTGAGCCGCCAATCTAAAAAATTGTGATGTATATTCATGGATGCTCTTGCTTCCTTGTAACCAATTTTGATAATCATTAAAAAAATATTGTTCATAATCTGGAGGCAAAAATCTTCATCTTAATAGTTGTTTCATTCTTTCCCAAGAAGACACAATAGCTTGCCCTTCTCTTCTTCTATTTTCTTTCAATTGAGTCCACCATACTGAAGCTCCTCCCTTTAATCTATAAGTAACCAATTTTACCTTCCTTTCTTTTGGAATTTCTGTGTATTCAAGGAACCCATCTACTTCTTCTAACCAATCTAGGAAGCCCTCTATATCAAGGTCACCACTGAAAGATGGAATATCTACTTTCAATTTGTATTCATGGTCACCTCTTCCTTGCAAACGTCCTCTTTGCCAACGTCGATGGTCATCTCTTTGTATACTTTTGTATTCGTCGTTGAAGTCGTCAATTCTCATAATAGGCGCTACTGTATTTGTGCAAGGGCAACTTCTCTGATTACTTGATCTCCAATTCTTTGATTATTGTTACCCTGCGATAAAATTTGCAACTGCCCAGCAATTGTTGTCAATTGTTGTTTGATTTTGTGAATTGATGTCCTGTGTTCTTAAAGCTTTCTCTAAACATAGGGTAATCCATGATCATTATCATTAGTATTGGTGGCCATTGTCAATTTGAACAAGCTTTGTGAGACTCAAAGCCTGATACCACTTGACACAGCTCATAAGCAAAATAAAACACAATTCTAAAACCTAGAATTGCAAAACTGATTTTGAAGAATCAATTGTATTGAATGCTAATATTGAATTGAAAAAATCTACGTAAACACCATTGGAATAAAGTATTTATAGTCCTAAACATATCCTAAAACTTAGGAAATAAAATAGCTATTCTGCATAAAATAGGAATCCTAAAAAAATTAGAATTGTAATTGTCATTCAACTCTATTTCGATGCCTCATCAGCTTAGGTTTAAGCTTATTGTGTACAATATGAGGAAATGATGGTTTAAGCATGTTGGGACTGTTATGGATGTATTTAGGTCAGTTCTGAAGACTTTTTTGGGCTTTAATGAAGTTTTTGGGCGAATTTGAAAGGTAGAGCCATGACTATATTCGGTTATGCAACTTAAGCTTGCTCAAGTAGGTTTTTAAGCATGCTCAATAATAGCAATACAGTGATAAGTTTTAAGCTTGCTCAAAGTAGTTTCGAGTTTGCTTAATAGTATTAAGCCTGCTCTAAGTTTTTGAGTTTACTCAATCAATTTAAGACTGCTTTAATTAAATTTTGAGTTTGCTGAAAGTCCAAATGATATCAACGAGAGCACGATTAAAACAACAAATAAACCAAACTTACTAATATCTAACCTGCCTAAACTACTTTAAATTGATATTAGGGACCAAGTTAACTAGTTTCGGGTATTGGGGATTGGCTTAGAGACGTGTGAGAGCCGCGAGAGCGCGTGTTAGCGTTGATTCAAGGTAAGTAAAACCCGCTAGGAAATGTGCAGTAATTCATGGAGCTTCATATTTTATTGACATTGCTCTATCTTACATTTCTTGAAATCCCACTCAAATATGAGTGTTCAAGGGCCAAGTGAGTCAAGAAGGTGTCTCTGATGGAGTGGTTGTCGGTTAGCTATTGGAGCCATGACCTCGATTCACTAGATTGTTTGGTCGGGGTGATATGTGTTTTATCTGGGGCATCATTGATATCCCTAACTCGGGACGTTCTAGGTACAGCAGGCGCTGTGGTGTCCCAGGACCTGAGCATGCTTAGTGTTGCCTCGACTTTATGACCCCGACTTTGTGGCACCCGCACTCGGTAGTGTTGGACTACTTGGACACCTATCTATTGTTTCTTTTGACATTCATTTCTCAGTCTTATTATCATGCATTCCTTATAGCTTTCTTTCTATCTACATGAATTTTAGAATGCTTTATTTATCTTGAAGTACTGTTTAGATCTTACTGGATTTTACTTGCTGGACTCAACATTCTTATGTTTGATCGAGTGCAGATCCGAAGTCGAGCAAGGGCAAGGTGCCAATACTTGGCAATCTACTATGAGGACATCGGAGCAGCCTTCCATTGCTCATTTTTTTAGGTTTTTGACTTTTCGTATTACTTATATATTGTTTTATCAGACTTGGGATACTTATTTGGGTTGAGAGATACATACGACTTGTATATCATTTTGCTTGTCTATTACACTTGACACAAGATATACATGATTACACATGTTTACAGAGCTCCTTATTTAGGCCATCCAACTCTTTTACTTTATTATTAAGTTATTTAACATATTAATTGCTTTCCTTAACTTGTAAAACTTGAAAACAACACTAATAAGTCGACTTAAAATTATAAATTTACTTATATGGATGGATCGGAAGGCTGACTAGGCTTACATTGACTTTGCGAGGTTGACTCGGGGGTCCACATGGGCTTAGGCTGGGCGAGGCCCAATTTGTGGGAATTGGGGCCGTCACAATTTGTAGGTTAATTTGGGGTTTCGGTGGGTATCTAATTTAGTTGTTGGTGATTTTTAGGCATCGATTTAGGACTTGATATGAAGTTCTTTGGACCAAGATGTTGACAAATTCTAGAAAAGCTAGTTATCTAGAGCAGAATGCGATAAGTCTTGCTCAATTCCGTGTCGTTTAGTGCAATTTTTCACTTTTTCATGTTCGTTGTTATTGCCCGAGATTGAAGTAATCGGTCTTGGTAGTAGGACAACAAGACGAATAGTTCATATTTCGATAAATATAGGACTAAGGACCATAATATTGGTCACGCTTTTTTGGTTCTGAACCATTTATATTTTGTAAAAAAATGTTTTTTATTAGAATTGTAGAAAAATTATGTTATTTTGTCTTATGTACCTTTTTAATGGTTGTAGGCTGAGAGATCCGACATTATGAATGGCACATTTGTCGAAAGGATGATGCTTAGAACCATTCAAGATAACTGGGCGCATTATCATGAATGAAAAGAAAACTTAATCTTTCAATGTTTCTATAGAAGGTATTGTGTTAAGCAAAAAGTACTGTAAAGTAAGGCTGGTTAAATGTGTCCGGAACCGTTTGTCCGGTTTTTGTCCAGACATGCTTCAAACTAGTCCGAACATTATTTTTCTTAAAATAATTCTTAGGCGTATACTATATAAATAAAAGCCCACTATTTAAGGTTTTTAACATTGTCATTTGTCACCATTAGCCACACATTCACATCTTACACCACACATTTGTTTTTAATAAGAAAGAAACAATTGCTTCCACTAAAGTTTGAACCCATAGCCTTTTACTCCCAAATACCATACTAAACCATTGGGCCATTGTAACTGCCCCAAATTTACGAATAGTAAATTAGTCCCTAATTAGGGTTACTGTAACGACCCAAAATTTATGAATAGTAAATTGTCCTTAATCAGGGTTACGAATCTATGATGTAGCCCGAGAGCGCGTACAACGGTCCGAGTACTCAGGTTGAGGACTGAGTAGTATAATATTTTTGAGTTATCGATGCCTAGTGTGATGTATTTGTGTAGACTTATTAAGTCCCTCCTACTTGTATATAGTTATTGAGACGTTAGCTGGGATACGCCTTGAGATGCATGCCAGCATGGGATCAGGCTGTGAGTGATGTGGTATGATTAGTTTAAGTTTAATATAGCTTATTTAGTTGAATTGAAGTTGCTATAGTTTGATTTACATTATTGTAACCTAAGTTAGCTAAATAAAACTTAATTCAAAGATATTTCTTGAGATACATGCGGACACATCAAGAGACCAATTAATTTGCAATTGGTGTTAGCAAGGGAGAGTTAGTGGATGTTAAATCATGATTTGAGCAATTAGATGAGTCTCGAGATATGTGTGCATATTAAGATCAATGGCTAGGAATCAATCTTATATATATAAACGAGATTAACATGCAACTCACTCTCATTTTAACAAACTTAAATAAGAAGTAAAGCTGGAGAGGAGATCCGGAGGTAGAAGATCAATATGTTGTGGAGGAATTTTGTTGAATTAAAGGAAGTTGGAAGATAATCAATTAGTTAAGTTAGTTTTCATAAGTAGTTTTGATAAAATTAGAGGTGTCAAATCAATTCTCATTTTTGTGGGATTTCAGCGGTTAAATGAGATCGTTTTCAAAATTGGTTTACATATTTGTATTCCTTGTGAAAAACCATTAAATTTGCTATACATAAGTTTGAAATTTGGAGTTAAATTGGCCAAGTTATGATCAAAGTGGTAGGTGTACTTTTAAGTTTTATAAAAATGCAAGCATAAATTAATGGTTTGATGAATATATATGAAGTGTTTGCTGATGTTGTTGCTATGGAGGATGTATTGGGTCTCTGGTGGAGGGTTACAGAGACCCAAGGCTTCGGGGATGACCATTTGAAGGAGGAAAACCCAGAAAATCAAAGTGCATAATTTCTTGAATTTCCTATGTTTAGCTCGCTACTTGTGTGTAGCGATCTAATAAGTATTGGATAGCGTGCTAGGGATCTCTAATGCGCTAGACATGGTATCCAACGCGCTAGGTTCTCTGGACAGCACATAGACTAAAATTTCTTAATTTAAACTTGAACACCTTAAAGGAGTTTAACATATCTAATGATACCAGGAACCTAAGGAAAAGTCTTGAGGGTTCAGGCATATGATTGAAGGTATCGAGAGGTCGGATTAGCCTAGGAACTTGGAGTGGTTAGTAATCAAACTGATTGAGATATCTATTTACATTTCTTTCCATTTTGCTTCTTTTATATAGTCGTTTGGACTGATGTGCTATTATACTCTAGATGCCACGACTTTGTTGTCCTCTCTCATTGCATGAGTTTGTTATCATGGCATTGGATGATGTTTAAATTGTATTCATTGACTCTTAATCACGTGTTATGTCATTCTTGGTTGTTAGAGTGTTAATAGATAAGCATGCTATTAAGTGAACGGTTTGTGTTGTTGTAAATCATGTTCCTTTGTATTCATTTAAGCTTTTTCGTTATGAATTCTCTTATTGTGTCATTTCTTAGGTTGTGAAAGTAGTTCTTGTATCTAGGACCATTATAGAGATGGGCAAGGCACGCGGGGTCACTAGATTTTCAGGGATGTCAAGATCTCATCACTAGCTTATGCGGCACACGGGGTATGGGACCCGGGATTGTCGGAAAGTATATATTTATGTAAAATAGGCAATCATGAGCATATATACGCCCTAAATAGTGGAACATAGTTGATGTGATGTAATTTCATAGTCAAGCAGCCCTGGATAATTACTCCTTAGTTGAGTGTCGATTTCATGATATTTAACTAAAGAATCTTATAGCATGATTTTTTCCAGCTTTCTTTCCTATTTTTATGCTTTTAGATACTTGTTGTATATTTGAAAATGTGGATAAATGTCTCTCAGTATTACTTTCTATATTACTATACTTACCATCCTTTTTATGGCGGTGGGTGCAGATACTTAGAGTAATAGACCAGGGAAGGAGAAGATTGGCGATTAGTTTTGAGCCATAGGAGGATAGTTCCTGCTACTTTTGTAGGTGATCATTTTATTTAATTATTACCTTTGTATTTTTGTATAACTTTGAGTTGTATATTGGGTTGAGAGACTAGACTTCACTACTGTTTCATGGATTACTTTGGCTGGTATTACATTATATTCTATTTACTTGGTTTCAACAATATGTATTTTTATAAATGCTTCCATTATTTTTTATAAAGTCTTTCGCTACTAATCGAGATAATGTTAATAACTTCTTAATGAACTCTATAAATCACAATTAAATCTAAACGAATAAAGTTTATGTTAAACGTGTGTAATGAGGTGAATGAGATGCATAGGCTGACTAATACGTTATTAAGTCTTTTGTAGCATGGGTTAGGGGTTAGTGACGGGATTAGGCCAGGTGGTACCCAATATAGGGAACCAAGCCGTCACAGTTGGTATCAGAGCCATAGGTACTAGAACTTTTAGGACATATTATAAAGTTGTCCGAAATTGTGATACCAATTTCTCAATTATAGTTGGTATGAAATGTAAGTTCACGATAAGTACACAATGAAACTTGAATAAAACGTAAATCTTAGATGTGGAAACTAGACGGTTATTGCCTAGAAAACTATTAGTTGGGAAGTGACTGAGTGTGAGATAAGGACTGCTATATGTATATATTATGTTTTGTACATATATATACGTAATATGTACGTAGTAGCTAATGTCGCGGTCACTATCAACATGCATACTATGATGCTTGATCAATGCAAGGGTGTAGATGGTAGTACCAGCGATAGTCAACATACCGTATCAACTGTGGCGGCCCCAAATCCCGAGGCAACCTTTGGACATGCCATGTTGCATCACACGTCACCCAGCCTTTCCACGTCATGGCCTGCTTACCTATGACACTTCGCGACCTAACTGATTGCTTACACTTTTCCAACTAACACTAGTTTAGCTAATTAATCTCCATATAAGCATTAATAATTTAATTAGCCAGTTAATCAATTTATCAAGTTATATTACAATTTTACAGTGGAAGTCTTTAAGTAAATAAACTATGCAATATTTAACAATCCTAAGTATGGTGGAAAACCCGGATACCATGTATATATCAAAAGTGAAATAAGTATAACAAAAGATCCATATACATGTATTCAGTGTTCTACAGTCCCCAAAACCAAACAAAAAGTAAATACATACATATTGTAATCAAATATGAGCTGGCCTCACTATCTCAGAGGTAGTCGCCCAATACCTCATTGCTTTTGCCTTTGCTTGTCGAAGGATCTGCACTCAGTTACCCAACAAATACAATGACGATTCCGGTGAGTAAAATCCAAAGAGAAGTCTACACAATATTCATGAAAATAAAAGTGATAAATTACGAGACATGTGAATATGATGTATGACAATAGTACGTCACACTCCCACGAATGTAGGCAACATACAACAAGCGAAAATAGCGACGAACAGTATAACAACATATACCAATAAAACATGCTAAAAAATAAAGCAATAATAAGTAAGCAGTCGAATAACCTGAGAAAACCCCCGACTTAAACCAGCCGGTACATTGATAAAGCAAGATAGGAACCACGTATATACTTGCAGGCTTACAGTGACTAAACCCTATCTATGGTTAATGGATGAACCCCTCTAGATGCTATTTCAAGTCAAGGGAACACCTTACATCCTTCCCGATGGTTGTAGAGATGTTCTACTGCCGTCGACACAAGCACTAAACACAAATAACCCGTGCAAGTGATTTAGCCACAACCAATATATATGCAAACTGAAGTTAGAGTGAAAACCCAGGTGTGGCCACCAACAGTCACACATGTATCCAATATCGATAAACCAAAATCATGAATTCTATGAGGCATTCCAATGGGTTTACGCACCTCAATATGCGCTCCGACTTCCCTGGACTCCTGAATTTCTACCTCGTCTGGCTCTCGGTACCCAAGCTACGGTCCTTCATTCCCCTAAAGTTAATTATGCGTTTTTAGAATAAATTGTAGTGGTTTTAAGTTAGATTAGTGTGTTTTAAGTCCTAAACCAAATTCAATACAAATCCCTATAATTATTAAATTATTATTTTCTCGGGTAATTTCTTTGAAATAGCACGAAATCCCTCAAAACGAAAAATAGGTGTGTCAAAAATGGGTTCTTGTAAGCTACGTTATTAAAGCATTTTTTTCTTGAATTTTCTGTAAGGTGGTTAGCACGCTAAGGAAAACCATTAGTGCGCTAATGAGGTCGAAACCCAGAATTCTCAACTCAAGAATTTTGTGATTTCTTCATTCGTGGCCTTCGCCCAAGCCATCGACCCTACCCTCTCCTCATGGGGAATCACCACCTCTAAACAAAAACCAACAATAATAATCATACAACAATTTGCATCAATTTGTAAGATTTCATGCATTAATTCCAATTTTCCCAAATTGGGCCAATTTCAAAATATTGATGAAAATCAGTTTCAAAACTCAATTTTATGGTTGAATTGGACTTAAAACATATGTGAGATTTCTTCAAAACAGCAAGTTAAGCTAGCAACTAGTTTTTGAACAAAAACACCATTTTTGAGCTCCATTTTGATGACTTGAAGAAGAAAGTGAAGGAAAAGGTGATTACCTTGTGATAAATTACTCCAATCTGATCCGAAGCTCTTCAATTTCTTTGATCTTCTAGTTCCAAAACACTCTGATTTTTCTTCAATTTGTATGGATTATGTTAGTAGGTTATTGAGAAATCCATTAAGTCGGTTTATATAGTTGTAGATGTAATCAATTGTTTTCACGTATCTCGAGGTCAATCTAATGGTCCTCTTTTGTGCTGTCCACACCACATTTTGACTCCAATGTGACATTCATCAGTGACACATCTTGCCTAGTTTCTTCAATCTAGGATCATCTATATGAAGATCTAAGGTCCTAGATTAATCCCTCAAACTATAGGACTTTATTTATTTTTGATCAATTTAATTCACTTAGGCATAATAATACATATGATTGGTGTTCATAGAAGTTTTTATTGATACATTAGTGGTCCCACCAATCCCCGACTGCCCAGCACCCGATGCCCCGCGCCTCGATATGTATCTCGAGATGCTCCATATTTCACTTTATTTAATTAACTAACTTAGGCTATGGTTTAATTAGACATCACACTCTAGTTCTTAGTCTAGTCTAGCATCCCCGTGTCACTCCTACCCGATTCCCGCATCAACACGCTTCCCAAGGTAACTCCTTGTCACACCAACTCACCCGATAACAACATAAACACATTCGATGCAATATGATAATAATAATTTTAAACACCACATATAAACAACCATAAATAACATATTCTCTTAGTTCTCGTGTCCGAGTCAACCGAGTTATCCACGTAGCTCGAATTACGATCGTTAATCCATAAGGTTCACGCTAATCCTAGTTTAGATAATTTGGACTGTTATAATTCTTCCCAACTAGGAGAAATTTCGTCCCTAAAACTTAGATCTAGAAAAAGCTTTGATGCATCTAACCTATACCTGTGTTACCATGCCTCACACCTTGATAGTACCATTCTACGGTCCCTTGAACACCCTATTACTCTCGTACCCATCACTGGGGATGTAGTGTTGCACTGAGACATATACGCGTGCCGCTGAGGTGATCATGATCAGTTACGCTCTCCAACACCTTCGCAACCTACTCTCAGCTCGATTCCGTGCCCAAATTTTCCTAACCTAGTTATCTAACACTAGGTGACTGTGAACCTCTCCTATCAAGTATCAAAACATAATAATCATAACTAACCATGACATACCATGCCATACCATAATCTACCCTTACCCACCAAGGCCTACCATGACCAACCGCAACCTACCATAACATACCATGATAATCCCGTGACATACCACGACCTACTATAGACCATGCATGCATGAACCTTAACTCTAATTATTCAGAATTTTAAATCATGTAGCCCGATCCCATTGCTGGGATGTCTCCCGGCCTGGCTCAGTCACCACATGCACCGACTTTCGAGTTTGCACCGGTGTCACTACTGCTAGAGTTGTTGATCTCCGTAGATAGTACCTCCTGATATGACCCTCCTGCCTACATCGCCAACAAGTGGCCCTCCATCTTGGTCCTGCTTGCTGACTCCCTGACCTCTGGCCCTGACCCTGTGATCTCTGATCCCAGCCTCCCTAATAGTGAGTCTGTCTCTGCGGAGTGCATGTACAACATAAGCTCTGACTGTCTGATCATCATCTCTACAGCCTAAACCGTACTGTCTGTCCTCTTTGTCATCATGATCTCTTTGTCTCTTCTGCCCAAAACTCTGTCCCATCTGCCTTTCCAACTCAGTGGATGAATGCTTGTCGCCCCTCTATATCAGATGTGTCTAATGGGTAAGTGTTATATCATACATCTTCTGTAGTATTTGGGCTCCAATGGAACTAATGGCTCTAGCGATATCCTCAATCAACCCTTGGGCGAAGTAATAAATCTGTAATCTCTCTGTACCAGCGACGCTCGTGGCAAACTGTAACAAATACCGATATCTAACCATGTATTGTAGCACTGACTGGCTGCCCTGTCTTAGAGCCATAAATTCCTCTTTCATCCTTAACTGGATCTCGATCAGAATCTATTGATCATAGAAAATCTGTTTAAACTCGGCCCATGTGGTCGGATATAGATGAGTGTTTATGTACGGTGTCCACCATACGGCAGCATCACCTCTCAGCATATACCCTAATATCCTGACTTGTATGCTCTCTTGAATCAACAGTAGCTTATGTAGCCTCTGATATGCAATCAACCATTTCTCGGTTGCCTTTGGGTCTCCGCCTCCATAAAAATATCCGGGGTCGAATTTGATGAACTCCCTCATCAACTTGACCTCTGCTGTCATCAAAGTCTCAAATACGTCTATCTGTGCCGGCGTAATAGTTGGCGTCTCAATCTGTGCTACTATCAGTGTAGCAACCACTACCGAAATCTCATGTACCACTGCATGCCTCGGTACCACCTTAATAGTTGGTGTAACTATCATAAGAGCATTTATCATCTTAGTCATACTCTGTATCCGGGCGGCTGTAAGTGATGCAATCACCGCTATCTGTACGCGCATCATATCCATCAATAGCTCAAACTGCCTATCATGAGCTATGAATCGCTCAGCTACAGCCGAATCCAAATCCTTATCTCTGGTCTGATTGATTGTCTGACCATCATTTGTAGTAGGTGGAGTCGATTAGGCATCCATCATGATCTGCATCGAAAATCGTACATCGGATCACCTTCCACATACATGTATATAATATATACAATAAAAAACATAACACATGTATAATCCCTATCACTACTCATCTCAAGTTTGCTTCCCAACTAGGTTTCAAAGTCAGGTCTTCAGGTTTTCACCTGTAAGGTTTGTTTGTTTAAGTCTTATCCGATTTCTTTTAACTATTCTCGAGGCTCCATCAAACCTCGTTATGATACTAAACTGTGGCGGCCCCAAATCCTGAGGCAACCTTGGGACCTACTATGTCACATCACACATCACGATGCCCTGCCACGTCATGGCCTGCTTACCTATGACGCCCCGCTACCTAACTGGTTGCTTACACTTTTCCAACTAACACTAGTTTAGCTAATTAATATCCATATAAGTATTAATGATTTAATTACCCAATTAATCAATTTATGAAGTTAGATTAAGATTTTACAGCGGAAGTCTTTGAGTAAATAAATTATGCAATATTTAACAATCTTAAGCAGTGGAAAACCCAACAAAAAGATACCATGTACATATCAAAAACAAAATAAATATAACAAAAGATCCATATATATGTATTTAATGTTCTACAGTCCTCAAAACCTAACGAAAAGTAAAATACATACATACTGTAATCAAACACGAGTTGGCGTCACTACCTCAGAGGTAGTCTCGCAATACCACCTTGCCCTTGCCTTTGCTCGTCGAATGATTTGAACTTAGTCACCCAACAAATACAGTGACGAGTACAGTGAGTAAAATCCCAAGAGAAGTCCACATAATATTCATGAAAATAAAAGTGTTAAATTACGAGACATGCGAATATGACATCTGACAACAGTACGTCATACTCCCACGAATGTAGGCAGCATACGACAAGCGAAAACAATATCGAACAATAAAACAACATATACCAATAAAACATGCCAAAAAATAAAGAAATAATAAGTAAGCAACCAAATAAATCGAGAAAACCCTCGACCTAAACCAACTGGTACATCGATAAAGCAAGATAGGAACCACGTATATCCTTGTAGGCTTACAGTGACTTAACCCCAACTACGGTTAATGGATTAATCCCTCCAGACGCTATTTCAAGTCAAGGGAACACCTTACATCTGTCCTGACGGTCGTAGAGATGATCTATTGCCGTCGACATGAGCACTAATCACAACTAACCTGTGCAAGTGATTTAGCCACAACCAATATATACGCAAATCGAAGTTAGAGTGAAAACCCAGGTGTGGCCACCAACAGTCACATTTGTATATAATATTGGTAAAACAGAATCATGAATTTTATGAGGCATTCCAATGAGTTTACGCACCTCAATACACGCTCCGACTTCCCCGGACTCCCAAATCTGACCTCACCTAGCTCTCGATGCCCGAGCGACGGTCCCTCATTCTCCTGAAGTTAATTATGTGTTTTTAGAATAAATTATGCTGGTTTTAAGTTATATTAGTCTGTTTTAAGTCCTAAACCAAATTCAATAAAAATCTCAAGAATTTTTAACTTATTATTTTCTCGGGTAATTTCCTCAAAGTAGCATAAAACCCTTAAAATAGAAAATAGGTGTATCAAAAATAGGTTCTTATAAGTTACGTTAATAAAGCACATTTTTCTTGAATTTTCTGCAGGGTGGTTAGCGCGCTAATGAGGCCGAAACCCAAAATTTCCAACTCGGGAATTTTGTGATTTCTTCCTTCGTGGCCTTCACCCAAGCCGTCGACCCTGCCCTCTCCTCATACAGGAATCACCACCTCCAAATAACAACCAACAACAACAATCATACAATAATTTGCATCAATTTATAAGATTTCATGCATTAATTCCAATTTTCCCAAATTGTGCCAATTTCTAAATATTGATGAAAATCAGTTTCAAAACTCAATTTTGTGGTTGAATTGGACTTAAAACCTAAGGGAGATTTCTTCAAAATAGCAAGTTAAGCTAGCAACTAGTTTTTGAACGAAAACTCCAATTTTGAGCTCCATTTTGATGACTTGAAGAAGAAAGTGATGGAAAAGGTGATTGCCTTGTGATAAATTACTCTAATCTGATCCAAAGCTCCTCAATTTCTTTGATCTCCTAGATTCAAAACACTTTGATTTTTCTTCAACTTGCATGGATTATGTTAATAAGTTATTGAGAAATCCATTAAGTGGGTTTATATGGTTGTAGATGTAATCGATTGTTTTCACGTAGCTCGAGGTCAATCTAATAGTTCTCTTTTTACTGTCTACACCACATTATGACTCCAATGTGACATTCATCAGTGTCACATCTTGCCTAGTTTCTTCAATGTAGGATCATCTAGATGAAGATCTAAGGTCCTAGATTAATCCCTCAAACTATAGGACTTTATTATATTTGATCAATTTATTTCACTTAGGCTTAGTAATACATATGCTTAATGTTCTTAGAAACTTTTATTGATACATTAATATTCCTACCAATCCGTGACTACCCGGCACCCGATGCCCCGCGTCTCGACATGTATCTCAAGGTGCTCCATATTTCGCTTTATTTAATTAACTAACTTAGTCTATGGTTTGATTAGACATCACACTCTAGTTCTTAGTCTAGTCTAGCATCCCCGTGTCACTCATACTCAATTCTCGCGTTAACACGCTTCCCAAGGTAACTCCCCGTCATACCAACTCACACAATAACAACATACAAACATGTGATGCAATACAATAATAATGATTTTAAACACCACATATAAACAACAATCATCCATAAATAACATATTCTCTTGGTTCTTGTGTCCGAGTCAACTGAGTTATCCACGTAACGCCTGATTTACAAGCGTTAATCCCCGAGGTTAACGTTAATCCTAGTTTGATTAATTTGGGCCATTATATGACTGAGGATTTCCAGAGGCTATCCGATAGAGTTGCGGCACAGGGTCAGCAGTTGGCTGACTTCAAGATAGATTTGACGATGCGTATATCCTCACTTGCACAGTCAGTTACTACCGCTACTACTTTGACTACAGTACTACCGACACCTGAGGCACACGTTATTATGGCTGATGATATGCAGTGTTGGAGTGACACAATCACTGCTCAGGGACATGAGTTGACCGAGCTACGTAGGATTGTACGAGCACATTTGGTCTCACCAGCCATTGTCGCTGAGCCATGTACGAAAGTGTTTTCAACATTTCAGATTTCGATTGTATCTTATACTACCAACACTGTACTGTGAACATCAGAGCTACCTATAGCACCGACATTACTTATTCTGTTGAAGATATTTTCTGTGGTTGTACTAGCAGAGATTCCTATTATCGCTACACCCACATTGATCGAGAGCAATAGGAAAAGGAATAGAGGCAAAGGATATTAGAAAATGTCTGAAGGAACCAGTTCATCCGAATTAGAGATACTAGTCACAACGGCCGTACCCTGCGTAGATGTTTCTCCACTAGCACCTGTGATGGTGAGTATATTTCCATCCATATCTTATGTTGTTACGATTCCACTACATTTATTTCTAACTTGGCTAGCCAATTATGTCAGATAGTGAAACCAGAGCAAGAGTCTCAAGAAGCTCAGGGCAATAAAGACTAGTATGTATTGGGGCAGGAGCAGAGACTCACTTTGAGATCGACTGAGTTGACAGTTTAGATGAAGCATATGACAAGTTGCAAATGTGGTCATAAGGGACTCATCATGATTTGTGGTCCACAGTAAGTGAGTAGGTTTCCCATGCCATCTCAAGCAAGACTTGTGCTATCACCCTTACAGATTCAACAAATATTGGGTGACTGAGGCAGAGATGCACTGAGACAACGATAGAAAATTAACATAGTTTTAGAGCAGATGAGACAATTGACATGTTATATATGTCATCAAGTTAGACAAATGGCTCCTCAGTGTCCACAAGTCGCATATTTTCTTCAGTAATAGATAGATACTAGAGTTAGAGAGAGTGAAATTACTCCACAGAGACAAAGATTGACGCACAGTCAGGCAACCTCGACAGCACCGAGAAGACAGTCAGTGCGCTACAGATGTAGACATAATAGACACATAATTAGACGATGTCCGCAGCCTCACGACTAGCAGTAGCCTACCATGCAACAACAAGTCGAACATGTAGCTCACGTGGAGGAAAAACC
Organism: Stephania cephalantha; assembly: GCA_039657325.1. Lineage (NCBI taxonomy): Eukaryota > Viridiplantae > Streptophyta > Magnoliopsida > Ranunculales > Menispermaceae > Stephania > Stephania cephalantha. Next base: position 25,359,068 of record CM077570.1, on the reverse strand, counting down.
AGACAAGAGACGACACATGGCCCTCGTGAGGGAACACATTTATTAATATGTTTTTCATGCACTGCTTGATTTAGGTATAACAATAGTTGCACTAGTGATTTAGGAATAAAATTCATCACTCGACTGAAAAGAATGACCCGAATAAGTCCATATCACATGAGTTAATGAGATAATAAAAGTAGTGATGCCTGATAAGCACACTACAAACTTTCATAAAGAAAATTACGCCTAGTGAGATTTCTCTTGAGTATTCTAATCAGCGTGTCGTATATTGTGATAGTGTGCATGTGGGAACTGAGCATAGACTTACTTACAATAATATTTGAACCCACGGTAAGTAGTCAATGGATCCACCTACGGTAATTAAGAAATACAGGCTTTGGGGCTAGTATCGATTGAAATCTTTGCTAGTGTAATTATTGAGAGAATAAAATGGGAAAAAATTATCCCATACGTTTTAAATGATGAAGAACAAGAGTCGACTGGCAAGTGACTCTTTTGAAATAAGACTGAATAATAAGATTAAGCTTATGATCAAATGAAGTTTAATTTCGATGATGAAATTTCTATTAGCTAGTAAGACTATAACGGCCCATAATTTACTAATAGTAAATTAGTCCCTAATCAGGGTTACTAACTTGTGACGTGGCCCGAGAGTGGGTACACGGCCCGAGTACTCAGATTGAGGACTGGGTAGTATAGTGTATTTGGGTGATGGATGCCTAGTGTGATGTATTTGTGTAGACTTATTAAGTTACCCCTACTTGTATATAGGTGTCGAGACGTTAGTGGGGACGCACCTCGAGATGCATGCAGGCGTGAGATCGAGGTAATGTGTGATGTGGTAAGATTAATTTAATTTTAATATAGCTTATTTAGCTTAACTGAAGTGGCTATAATTTGATTTACATTAATGTAACCTAAGTTAGCTAAATAAAACATAGGTCATAAATATTTCTTGAGATACGTGTGAGCACATCAAGAGACCAACTAACTCACAATAGTGTTAGCAAGGGGGAGTTAGTGGAGAGTTAGTGGATGTTAAATCATGATATGAGCCATTATATTACTCTCAAGATACGTATGCATATTAAGATCAATGGCTAGGAATCGGTTATATATATATATATATATTTTTATAAATGCATGGGATTAACATGCAACTCGCTCTCATTTTAACAAACTTAGAGAAGAAGTAAAGCTGGAAAGGAGATGTGGAGGAAGAAGATCAATAGGTTTTGGAAGAATTTTGGTGAATTAAAGGAAGTTGGAAGATCATCAATTAGTTAAGTTAGTTTCATTAGTAGTTTTGATAAAATTAGAGGTGTTGAATTATTTCTAGTTTTTATGGGATTTTAGAGGCTAAATGAGATCATTTTCAAAATTGGTTTATATATTTGGATTCCTTGCAAAAAACCATTAAATCTTCTATAAAGAAAATTGAAATTCGGAGTTAAATTGGCCAAGTTATGATAAGTGGTAGGTGTGTTTTTGAGTTTTATAAAAATGCAAGCATAAATTGATGGTTTGGTGAATGTATATGAAGTGTATGCTGATGTTGTTGCTATGGAGGATGTATTGGGTCTCTAGTGGAGGGTGATAGAGATCCAAGGCTTTGGGGATGAACATTTGAATGAGTAAAACCCAGAAATCCAAAGTGCACAATTTTTGGGATTTCTTGCAATTAGCGCGCTACCTATATGTAGCGTACTAGGGATATCTAGCGCGCTAGACATGGTACCCAGTGCGCTAGGTGCTCTAGCAGCACATTGACTGAAATTTCTTAATTTAAACTTGAACACCTTAAAAGAGTTTAACACCTTAATAAAAGGATTAAACATACTCTAAAACATATCTAATGATACCAGGAACCTAGGGAAAAGTCTTGCAGGTTCTGGCACGCGTTTGAAGGTGTTAGGAGGCTGGATTAGTCTAGGAACTTGGCGTGGTTAGTAAGTAAACTGATTGAGGCTTCTTGTTTACAGTCGTTTCAACTGATGTGCTATTGTACTCTAGATGCCACGACTTTATTGTCCTCTCTCATTTCATGAGTTTGTTATCATGGCATTGGATGATGTTTAAATGGTACTCATTGACTCTTAATCGGGTGATATGTCATTCTTGGTTGTTCAGAGTGTTAGTAGATAAGCATGCTATTAGGTGAACGGTTAGTGGTGTTGTAAATCATGTTCCTTTGTATTCATTTAAGCTATTTCATTATGAATTCTCATATTGTGTAATTTCTTGGGTTGTGAAAGTAGTTCTTATATCTAGGACCATCATAGAGATGGGCGCGGCACACGGGGTCACTAGATTTCTAGAGATGTCGAAATCTCACCACTAGCTTGAGCGGCACACAGGGTATGGGACTTGGGGTTTTCGGCAAGTATATATATTTTTTTAAAATGGGAAATCATGAACATATCTATGCCCAAAATAGTGGAACATGGTTGATGTAATGTAATTTCATAGTCAACCGACCCTAGATCGTTACTGTTTAGCTGAGTGTCAATTTCATGATGTTTAACTGAAGTATCTTATAACATGATTCTTTTTCAGCTTTCTTTGCTATTTTTATGCTTTCAAATACTTGTCGTATATTTGGAAATGTGGATAAATGTGTCTCAATATCACTTTCTACATTACTGTACTCACTGTCCTTTTAATGATGGAGGGTGCAGATACTTCGCGTAGTAGACTAGGGAAGGAGAAAATTGGTGATTTGTTTTGAGCCATGGGAAGATAGTTCCTGCTACTTTTGTAGGTGATCATTTTATGTAATTATTACCTATGTCTTTTTGTATAACTTTGGGTTGTATATTGGGTTGAGGGACTAGACTTCGCTACTGTTTCATGTATTACTTTGGTTGGTATTATATGATCGTTTGTTTACCTAGTTTCCATGGTATGTGTTTTTATAAATGCTTCAGTTATTTTTTATTAAATCTACCGCTGATAATTAAGATAATGTTAATAAATTCTTAATGAACTCTGTAAATCATAATTAAATCTAAATGAATAAAGTCTATGTTAAACGTTTGTAACGAGGCGAATGAGATGTATAGGCTGACTAATACGTTGTTAGGTCTTATGTAGCGTGGGTTAGGGCTTAATGACGAGATTAGGTCGGGCGGTACTCGATTTAGGGAACCAAGCTGTCAAACTTACCGACTCGAGAGCGGATACAAGGTCCCAATACTCGACGTGAGGACTGGGAAATGTAATACTTTTTAGTGATGGATGCCTAGTGTGATGTATGTGTGTACACTATAACCTATAATATTTGTTTAGCATTGTATTTTGTGAGTTTCACTCGTGAGCATATACACTTCTCGATATGCGTGCTAGCATGAGACCGGGGGATAGAGAGTAATGTGGTAAGTCCTAATTTAGTTAACGAGATTTAAAATAGCTAATCTAATGTGCCTATAATTAAATGTATATAAATGTGGCCTAAGATAAGAAAATAAAACAACAAGCATTGATATGCCTCGGGATGCATGTTGTCACTATCACTATGTAATTTGGTGTATGAATGGGTGTTAACATGGATATGTTAGTGGACTGTAGGATCAAGTTATAAGCCATTAGATTTTCCTAGAAATGGGTGTTTACATATGATCAATGGTCACAAATGCATCTCATCACTATATAAGTTGAACATAGTGGAAAATCTCAAACCAAATCATTTCATTTACATGCAAAGGGAGAGAGGAGATCTGGAGTGAAGAATCAAACACTTTCTAAGGAATTTCAATGAATTGAGGGGTAATTGGTCAAGTTCATGAAGTTCTACAGCTAGGTAAACCAATCTTCATCACCACTTTGTTAAATTCAACAAAAAATTAGGTTTTAGAAGTCAATTCTGATTTTTCACCAATTTCAATGGGCAAATGACTTTGTTTTCAAAATCTAATTCCATATTTGGATTCTTTGTGAAATTCTGCTAATTCTACTATACGAAATTGATTGATTTGGACTTGTTTTAATTAAGTTATGAATTTTCGAAGTTCATGAAGTTGTAAAACAAAACTAGAAATTATGCATGTTATTATTATGAACCAGCCTCTGTAATTTTGTCATAACTTCCTCATTAAAATAAAAAATGGACCCATTCTCATAGCATTTGAAAGCTAACTCATAGGGGAAAAACTAAGGCCTACTGAAATATTTTGAAATTAGAATGTTTTCATGTCTAAAAATCCTCTGCAACTTTAATGATGAATATGAAATTTCTGGGTTCATAGTTTTGATAATGTCCTGCTGTTATGAGCATAACTCCCTAATTTCTTATTGGATTGGGCTCATCATTTAGTATGTTGTTCAAGGATATGTTTTTAGGCTTCAGTAAAAAAATCACGAGTTTTACAACTATGGTTTAGGAGAAATGAAATTTACAAAGTTGCTAAACATAATCTAAAACTGTTTTGAGTCATTATGGTAAAACTTCAATATCTCCTTCGATTCTTATCAAAATTGCGCAAACCTAATAGTTCGGGAAAGCTAAGAAATAACTCTAAAAACCATTCTTTTTACTAAAATACATAATTTTAACGTTTTGGTAATTGAAATCAACTCATAAGCTGTTGCCCCAAAATTGTCTTTATTTATTAAAGTAGATTTCAACTTAAACAAAGTATTAAGGAGGCTGATTTAGAAACATTAGAATTTAAAACCACTTAACTAACCTAAAGCAAGTTAAATTAACTTTTTAGGACACCTCATGAGCTTATAGAGCACTTACAGGGTGTGGAACGCAAGTTTGGAGTGGTCGAGAGCGAGTATAGGCTAGGAATTGCATGCATTTAAGGTAAGTAAACCTGTTGTGGCGATTCTCTCCATTTCATTCCATTATTGAGTTAATATACATTCATTTGGACTATTTTAATGCTGATCATATATTCCTAATGCCATGCCTTGTTTATACTTTGTGTCTATGATTTCTTTGGCTATAATCATTGTGTAATGACTTGTCGCATGACATTCCTTGTTTTGGTTTCGTTCTATGTTAGGAGTCCTTTAACTTTTTTGATCTCTGAGCTATTGAATTATTTTCTAAATATCATACTATGATTATTTTACTCTCTTATTGGTGCATGTACACACCCGTGTCAATATGTTTGTTGTATGATAGTTGTTTGTATAATCTTCAACATGAACTCTTCGATAGGCATGACCTGAGGAGCCTACCTTTGTAGGCGCCCAACCTTTATGAGTTGCATGATACCTAGGGTTAGAGTCCTTGGAGATGTCGACATTCCACACAGCTGATATCTTTCCATTTTATGAGAAGCACGGCTCACAGGGTTAGAGCCCCTGAGGATGTCGGCACTCCACACAGCTGATGTTATTAGTGCAACATACGAGGTTAGAGTCCCTGAGGATATCGGCTCACCAAACCTAGATTTGCATGATCATTATGTCTATCATTCCTTGTAGAAGCTTAGCAATTATTTGCATAATTTCCTTTCAGCTTCTTCTTATTCATAGCTATTGTATGCTTTTAGTTACCATTCTTTGTATATTTTAGAAATGTGGATGAATAGCTTTCAGGTTTTACTTTCTAGAATACTGCACTCACCGTCCTTCTTGTGATGGTGGGTGCAGATTTATCGAGTGCTGAGCTGGGAAAGAGAAGATCGATGACTACCTCTGAGCCCTCGGCGTGTAGTTTTGCTACTTTTGTAGGTGATCATTTTGTGTATTTATTGCATGTCTTTTTGGTATAATTCTGGGTTGTATAATGGGCTAAGAAAATAGATTCCTGATTGATACATGTATTACTTTGTTTACGATCATGTGATCATCCATTTTTTCTGGTTTCCACTGTAAGTGTTTTTATTATGCTTTCGCTAATTTTATTAAGTCTTCCACTAGTAATGTTGAAATGATAAAAAATTTTAATTAACTCGTAAATCACGAATAAGGATAAATTGACTCTGAAATCATGAATATGGATAAAATGAATAATAATTATTCTAAACACGTATAATAAGGTAATGAGATGAAAAGGTTGACTAATACATTGTTAAGTCCAATATGGGATTAGGCCGGGCGGTACTCCGTTTGGGTTAACGGGTCGTCACAACCACCCAATTGGTTGGTACATCTCACACCACACATTCATTCACCTTTTCGATCTCGCCGTCTTTCAAAGACTTACACATCTCTCCTCTCACCTCTCACCTCTCGACTCCCTTCTCCTTTCTCACCCACCACTCTTAGCTCTACGACGCACCTATCACTGGTTCACCTCTACGACATACCCTGCTCCTGCTCGGCTCTCTGCAAGCATGTGTAATGGTGGGAGCAGAGTTTGTGTGGATGGGGGCATAGCTTGATCTGTGATGAATGAGATCTTAATTAGGGTTACATCTTTATTCTAAGTGTGAAATATATTCGCATCAATCTATGATTGTATATCTTCCTTCAAAAAAAGGTTGATGATATGAATATCCTTCGTCAAAGAATTCTTCAACAATGTCTTTTAAAGAAAGTTGGGATTTGTGTTTATGAGTCGATGAACTTGGCTAATTTTTTATTTATTTTTGCTGAAATTCATTATTTATAGTTAGTTGAATGTATGACCACTCATGTCAAGACCCAAAAATCTGAATGACCCATATCGGGGGCATTTCGACAACGTCTTATTTTATTATTGCTTGGTGTGCTTATTGGATGTATTATATGGTAATAATACTAATGTTGGTGAAATTACTATATTTATAACTAATTTCATTTGAAATAATTAAATAGCTAGAAAATTCTAAATGTGGTGATTATGGACTTAAATATCACTCAAAAGACTTAAACTAAGCTTAGGGGAAAAATGGTAATAATGGAAACCCTACACTAACTAGTTCCAAGTATAAATACCTCATTATAAACCTTAGCCGCCACTTTGTTCAACCCCTAAAATAAGGGGAGGAGGTTGGAGGAGAGCATACAACCACACAAATATTTCAAGTTAAGTAATATCGCAATCTCCATCACTTATAATTACTCCATCTCTTTGTTATTTGATGTTATGCTAAAATTTGGGTGTTTTGGACTAAAGATTGGAGATGAGAGGACCCAAAAAGTGGGAGCGGTGCGACTATCATTGGAGGGAGGGTTGAAGACCAATGCTACTACCTGAGTAGAGGAGAGGGGCGATTGCGCCCCTGGCTCTGTGGCACTGGAGTCCAAATTGGACCAAGGGGGACCCTGAAAGAGGGGCCAAAATGGCACCTGAACCTAAAACCAAGGGCCTGACAGCTCCTGGGCTTCAAAATAAGGGTGAATTTGCTCATGTCCATAAATTAGGGTGCACTTTCGCGCCCTGGGGAAAAGATTGGGCGGGTCCCACTATTCGACCCTCTTACTAGGTGGCGGGGGACCCGCCGGACCCGTACTAGTGGGCACCAAAGTAAATTTAAAATGGTCAATTGGAATTAAAATTAGACTTGTTAATGATGTGAATGTGTCATGAAATGTCTAGATTCGTAAGGTGATTCTGTTGGATTTTTGGGGTTCAAAACGCAGTGAAAATTTTAAATTTTTATTTCGAAACTACAACATGATCAAATTCAAATTCCATTGAACTGATTGAAAAAAGTAAACCGTGCCTCAATTGGTAATTTGATTTTATTTGTTGCTCAATATTTTAAGGCGCTTTCAAAGACGAACGACCTCTATCAGAAATCCACACACGAACAATGGCTGAGAATACGAGTGTTAGCCTGAAAAAGAACTCGAAAACAATTTTATGTTCTCCCAAAATACTCTAGAATGGCTGAAAAATCTAACTCGTTTTCTAAAAATGAAAATTATATTCCAATCCTAAATCCTCACGTAATGTGAATTCACTTAACAGACCTAATTATACAACCCTTGTATAAAGCCGGGTAAGTGAATTACCAATATACACCTACTTAAAGTAGTATTAATATTACACATCTTATGGATTTGTATGTTACAACTTTATCATATAAAATTCATTGTTCCGAGTTATGTAAAATCTAGCAAAACTTTTCTTTATGTGCAACCTAATAGGTTCATGCAATATTGGCATTGAACCAAAAACATTTTGGTACACAAGTCATAAGCGGTCTCTAGCAAGGCATTATGACTACTCAAGTTGCATGAAGATCAAAATCGATACAACCTAATCAATAGTGTATATCATATCCTTTTATCGTATGATATCATTTGATTAAACATAAGGCGCGAAAAAGTCACCCTTAATATTCAATCGTACTAGTCTCAATCTTTAGGTAGACTTAAAATATCCAAGTGACATTGATCATATCAATTCACTTAGACTTGACCATTTTTAGTCTAACATATTAAGGGATCCATTGATATCTCTCTCTAAATGAGATGGATAAATTCTATCTCGATTACACACCTTCATACATTATTCACATAGTAACCAATCACAACCTTTATAATTATTCGATTAAAGACAACGTTTGATTGTGTCAAATCACTATGATCCTAATGTTAAGGTCTCTATTAATCTCAAGTCAGAGGACAAAATGATATACTTATCATGAGTAATACCTATGACTTAATCCATGTGGTGTTCTCATAGCGGGTTGGTCTAGTGTGTTGCTCCCTGACAGGTACTCATAATCTTGATTCATATCCTTATACGCATGGTCATCACATAACCATCAATTAAGACTTACACTAGTCTTAATTCATTATAGTTCCCAGTATAATAACCGACTAGGGACATTAAGGATGTTTCAGTAAACATCCATGAATCCTATTAGAACATAAACATGCAAACCAATTATAATAATGAATAGCAAATGAAATCCTCTATTTTATTAACTAAAATAATAATATAAACAATGTTCATAAGATTGATCTAGGGCACATGCCCCAACAAATTTGCTTAGGACCCCGAGCTCGTAAGGATCGAAATTAGGATTTGAGACGAGTTGAAGTAAGTGGGGAGTTTGCACATCTATCAATTGTGGCATGTTATTAGTTATGATAAGACACACATTTTGAAATTAGAGACATGGGAAATGAGTTGTATTTTGTTATTGACTTGATATTACTTATCTATGGTTGAATGTATATGACATGAACACTTGTGTTGCTTGATCAAATGAGTGGGATTGAGCTGCCATATGAAAATTGACTAGTTCTTACAAAGAAAAGCAGTGGTGTGGCAGCATGCCCACCAAAAGAGATTGGTCTGCGCTATAAAGTGCAATGGTGTGGTAGTGTGCCCACTAAAAGAGAGTCGGTTGCAACACTAAATATCAAGCTCATAAGTGATCACATATTGGTGATGACTTTGGAGGAAATTACTATTGGTTTGATGGTATTCATTAAAGGGGAAATAAGACCTTTATGTCGTCTAATGGTCACTATCAACTCGAGGGTAAAGGATTTGATCATCATATTCTAGGAAATAACTAGTATGCATTGAATGGAACCACGAATCTATATTATTATTATTATTATTATGGTATTTCTTTTGTAAATACTCATTTGCATGATGAACTTGGTTTATTTACATTTTCTTGAAGCTCGTTTCCATGCTATTGCAAAATGGTTCATTACTTGAACTCGATTATCTCTTTACGAATCTTACTTCCATGCTTCTATTTAATGCTTCTTGATTTTGATTTCATGACATGCTATTTTTTGCATGCTTATTAGGTATTACTTGCATATTTGATGGTTGATCGAGTTTTTCGCTTACTGAGCTCTATTGTCCTTTTTAGCTCACCCCACTTACATCTCAAGACCATCCACATCGGTGCTAGATCGAGGAAAGGAAGAGGCGATAAATTGGAGCCTTCTCCTTTGATGATAGCATTGCATTGCTCCTATGTATTTGTATTGTTTTGAAACTATTGAACTTGGATTATATTAAAGAGGTTTCTTAGGTAGATTGAACCTCATTCTCTTTGGTTTGAATCTATTGGTAGTAATTGTATCACTGAAGTGCTATTAAGGATTTGAAACCCACGTTTAGTTCATGGTTAGTCATAGGATCTTTTATTACTTAGTTCCACACTTTTAGTCCAGATGAACTTGTTGTATTATTTTCGCAGGTGGTTTTAGGTGAGCCAGACCGTTCGCTTGGGTTCGATTCAGGTATTGGGTCTGGGTGGTGGTCTGGGCCAGGGGACCTGACCTTAACCAAGATGAGGGTCTCACAACTCAAATATATATAAATACTTAAAAATGGGGCCATGACACGTGTCGGGTGCGTACAATAAATTTCCCCTTTATATTATACTTTAAATATTTTGTAGTAGTGATAAGTGGGAATCTTCTCCACATGAATTTATCAAACTTATCTAGGAAAAAAAACTTTTAATGGTTTTAATATTTTTTACTTTACTTAATTTAATTAAAATCAATAATTAAACTAACTAATAATTAACTATGATAAAATAATTATAAACTAACTATATTATCTTAACCATCACAATTCAAATTTACAATCAATCAAATAGGTTCAATTCAATAATAAATAAATATCCAAACAAATATCCAAAATAATGAAACATAAACCCGTTTTGCATTCCAAACATGTAGCTTCTACCATATATTTAAGAGCATATTTTATAAAGTATCATAGAGCATTAAACTCTAATCATAAGTAAGTAAACAAATTTTAGCCAACCATTTGTTCTCCTTAAACCGGTGGAAAAGACACATTCTAGTTTTATTGAGCTAACCCATTTGAATACACAAAGACATCACTTTACGCAATAAAACCACACTACACTTTATGAGAACATCGAACTACTAAATCTAACATCTTCAGAAAGCCACTTCAACATCATATTTAGATATCAAATTCACATAGGACATCAAAATGTTGGTTGTCTTTCAAACAATTCTAGTTACTACTTCAAATAGATAATGAAACCAAATATCACAATACACATTCTAGACTAAGCATGTTATAAGTCATCAGATATGCTATGTTTTTGTACACTTTTGTTGTGAGTTCCAACACTTTTATCATCATTTATACTAATAATTCGTTGTTTTTATATTTTCTGGGTTAATACAAGCTATTGGATTAAAAAGAGAAATTTTTCACAAAAATCAGTGAAAAAAGCAAAGAGAAGGCTCAGCGCCTTCACATTGCCTCCAGTTGGCCACACGTTGCCATGGAATCAATAGACTTAACTTATGCGTATTGAAGATTTGAAACTGAACTTGGACCAAGAAAAGCTTTACGAAGACCCAAAAGAAAATCGAAAGTCTAAGAGTCAAAACACAACCAGTGCCTTGGCAACACCTTGGAGTGTATGTAAGGTGTTGTGACACTACTGGATCTAATTCAGAACAAATTGGGTAGAAAATAGGGCATCGCAGCGATTGAGCAACTATTTTTTAAAGATAGGCCTATTATACGTATGACGCTGAACGAATCTAAGGATTTTAAATCTCATATTTGGTGGATTTATTGGATTTGGTGAATCTGTTCCGTTGTATTTTCAACCCATATAAATACTTAGGGTTGGATGTGCGAAAGAGATCTCATCTTATTCTATCTCTAGTTCTTAAGTTTGGAAGAGAGGAGCTCTCTGGATTTTTGGTGTCCGTTCTTTTACTATTTAAATCATTTTATTGATGTAATTAGTTTATATGTGTATTAGTAACTAAGTCTTTACTGGATTGAGAGTTTTTGACAATTGCAAGTATTGATGATATGAGGTTTTGTTCTTTAAAGTGAAGTCTCCTTTCATTGGAATCTTGTAACTTTGGTTGTATTGATCATAAATTATTGGTTTCTCATTAGGTTAAATTGAATATGCTTTGCTTATGTAGTGGCCAATGCATAAGTAGGTGTGGGGGATCGAAGTCAGTGAATCTACTGTCGCTCGGTAAGGGGATTTACGTCAGGTGACAAATAGATTCTTGTCTGTTGGCAATCGATGTGCTCTTGTACATCCGCAGTATAAGATGGATAACAATTCTTACTAGTTATCAGTTAGGGCAAGTGTTTTCATGGAAAGCTAAGGCTGCCAGCCCGTTGAAAGCCTACGACATATCTGGTGGTTTTGCGAGTCTAGTTAGTATATGGTAGTGTCGATCGTTCCTACAATTGACCTTGAAAAATAGAGTGACCACACTCGAACTTGCCTATGAGAATCCAATAAAATAGACATCTTTTATAACCAATGATTAAGTCAATTACTTGTCAATTGTGAAAGATCTCTTAATCCAAGCATTTATTATACTGTTGGAATTATTGTTTTCAATTGTCTATGTATTCTTCTATAATTTAGTGTAAATTATTTAGTTAATCTCTCGTAGATTAGCTTTATTAGAAATCCAAACCCCTATTTCCTTTTATTTGTAGCCTATGAATCCTTCTCAGTCTCTGTGGGTTCAACGCCATACTTGCCTCATTACATTCTCAAGTAGTTGATAAATCATGACTATTATTTGTACTGTACGATGCGACATCAGCATGCAATACGAAGATCGTGATTAAAATCATTAGATAATAACCTATTAACTCAGTGAATCAAAGAATACAATCTATTTAAAGCATTAAGCACATAATCATCTCATCGTAACTACATTGCAAAACGAATCTAGTTCACGTTCGGACTTTATTTAGATCTAATAACTACTCGCTCATAACCATATATAATATTGCAATAATATAAATAAAATTCAGATAAACACCTCTGAAATAAATACTTTAAATATTCAAATCTTCTCCAAAAGCAAAGAACAATAAAGCAAAAATTAAAACAATAAAGAATATGGCACCTAGAGCAAAGGAATATTGATCTAAGTACTCAAAGGCAACTAATTTCACAACCCTAAGTTTGTATTTATAGTCTTATAGGTAGTAAACATCCTAAACCAAATCAAACAACTCGTAGTTATCTTAAATTCTCGAAATTTTATCTAGCAATTCCTAGCGATTTGTGTGTGAGTGAAATCAATGAGAAAATCCGTATTTCTAAGGTCCCTGGTCTCACCAATTTGGCCAGTGATTTTGTTTCTCTGGGAATCGTTAGGAATCGTTGGTACAAAAATTCGGTTCTTCCTTGCTTCCTTGGTGATGATTCTTCACATACTCTTTCCACTTGATTAATCCCTTTATAATCTTCCCTTTTTCGTTTATTTCTTCATATTCTCCATTTATTATCGAAAATAAGAAAAACAAGAGAAAACCTCGTGTAATATTATCTTTTACATCTAAAATTGTCCTAAAATGCACTATAAAATATGTCTAATTATTGACTTGTCAAATACTCCCAAACTTAGCACTTTGCCTTCCCTAGCAAAGGAATACTCCCAATCATATTCTCTTTTCTTTCCTCGTTCTGATTTCGTAAATATATGCTCCTATTCTCAAACAGAAATGATATTTAAAATAAAAACATCTTTACTTCATAAAAATAAGAATCATGATAGAATAGAAAGAACTAAAGAACAACCCCTTTACTTGACATTTCAACTTTCTAATTGTGCAACACACCTCAGAATTCAAATTTAAACCAATCACTAGGGTCAAGGTACTACATAGGTTTTGTCAATCTCCGCTAACAAGCATCAAGCTTATAATAACTAATATAGAATCTCAAGATACAAAAATCACTAAATCACTTTCATTTTCAAACAATATTAAAAATATCATCACAATCAAAGTCGATAGGAACTTTTATTCACCAATAATCATCATTTCATATTCATTTGTTGGAATAAAAAATATACTTCACTTAACTTAGCTATAAGCACTCGAGCTAAATCTTTTATTTAAAGAGTTTTCGTAAACTTCCTTCATTTTCTTATATCTTTTTTTTCTTCTTCAATTATATAAAAATTCATTTCATTCTTTATATTGTATTCCTACGAGTCCTTGCTACATTTCCTTTGGAATCCGTTATTCTTTTTATCAGAATTATTCCTCTCATTTCTCCCACCACTAGATTCCCTACTCCATTTCCTTTGAAATTTGTAGGTCTCTCTATTTTTCAATAAAAACTTGTGTTAGCTCTTCTCACTTTCTCTATAGTCAAGAAAGTACTCTTTCCAACTAAGTAAAATTTATTTGCTATTTCTTATTTTTCTCCTCAATTGTGGCATAGGCTCTTTTCAATACATATATATATATATATATATATATATATATATATATGTATTTATATATATAAACTTGACCAATAATCTTTGTATAACAAGATTCTTATAAATCCATCTTGTTCATCTTGCACTATTGTTTCAATCTTCTACCTATTATAATGTCTAACACAAAGTAATCAATGCCCTCTAAACTCCTATAGTGTATACACATCATAGGTTAAGTCAAATAGGATATAACAATTCATTTCCATCATAGATTTCTATTTTCATGGGCAATAATAATATATGACTTCCATTTTCCATTCAAATCCAAATTATATTCATATTCCTAACTAAATAAAGTAAAATGAAATGAGAAAATATTACCTATATTGTGGAAGATCTTGAAAAATTTAGTCAACTTTGAATAATAGATAGATTCTACCTCTCATTTCTTCCATACTACGCATCTTCATATTTCACTTCACCTAATACCCCCAAACTTATTCTAAACCTTGTCCTCAAGGTTTAAAAATTAAGTCGGATTTTTCAAGAAAAATAAAATACCTTGTGAAGCATTAACGAATAAATTAAATAAATAACTAACTAATATACGAGTGAATTGCATAAGTAAAGACAATTTTAAACATTTCCAATCGTCATTGCATAGATTTGAACACATATCACACCATTCAAATGTATCAAATTTTGGAACATACCAAAGGAAATGATTCAAATTGTGAACATATACCACAACAATCAAATCATAAGATTACAAACACAGACCTATCATGAATAACACTTAGGAAAAGATTACTCAAAGAAGAGTAAAACTATCAGAATCGGTGTCCAGACATCGCATCATCACCATCATCCTCATGATCAGGCTGTTTCGAGTGGTAGCTCATTTCAGGATTATATAGGGTGTAGACTACTCCCTTCACTGGCTATAGTAGAGACTCCTTGGGTGGGCATTCTCAGCTGGAGCGATGGAATGTGAATGTCGGCTCCTTACCTTGAGTTCTCTTGGTCATGTATCACTCAAATCCATAGATGCTTCTAGCAATCTCGTGTTGGTTTTGGAACATAAACTATTGATGTCTCCGAGTTCTCATATGATTATGCAAGATTGACCCCATCATGGTCATTTATGTTTCCTCCGCATACATGCCAGTGAAGTCCTCTGCAGACGGCTCTAGGCTCTGGTTCGTCTGCTCGTTGTACGCAACATTCTACATTTCTTCTAAATTTCGTTGATTTTTTACCCGCGCTCTTTTTTTCTCTTTACTCTCTCTCATTTGTGTGTTGTTTCTATCTCGTTCCTCCTCTGAGTCAACATATCCCATCACCTTTTTGATTTTCTAAATGACATCATCGGTGATGGTCTTATCCGGGAAAACATCGAACTCAACTCCTCTCATCAGAACTCAGTCTTATTCGCAAAATTCCGTAATCATCAAGGGAAAATGCAATCCTTTATTTTTCATAGTGGTCATGGCATTCCTAATTGATTTGTAGATTATTCTTCTAACATCAATATACCCGATCCTTTAGATTATGTGGTATAAAAGATCCGTCATATAGTTCATTATGTCGTTGTGTTGTAAACTAGGCTGTAGGCACGCGTTCAAGAAAAAGCTCCAAGCTTTGGTTGTTTTCTTAAAATATTTTGTTTGTATGTGTTTTGGGTACCCATCTGAATCAAAATGGAAATCAGCCTCCGGAATAGCGTCTTAATCATTCCTAATAGTCTCGTGGGGAAATCTGTGTCTATACATGTATTCAGGTTTAGGGTACATTTATTTTGTCTCAAATGAACCTCCAAAAAACCATAATACCAGTTTATTCTCTTGAGTGAGTAGTCCATTGGTCTTCCTTGGACTATGGCTACTATTTTATGTTCATCTCCATGTCCGTTTGCATAGAACTCTCTCACTAGTATGGAACACCTCATTTCAATTAAGGACCCCGCGTCGTTATCAACGTAATAATTCCTAGTTAACAGTCAGCCCCCTCGTCATTAAGACAATTAACCGGCTTAGATTACCTTAATCCCTTGATAATCTAATTAGTCTAATCCATTATTTAAACTTTAACCTCAACATAGTTTTCATTAAGATCCTTAATAATGATCTAAAACCAAATTTATATCCCCAGTGAACTCAATTCTGGATTTTTTCAATTGGAGCAAATTAGAAAAACATATAGATTTTCTCCGTACTTTTAAGAATTTCGGCAGCACTTCCCCTTAAAAGTGGCCTACTGGAAAACTTCCAACTAATAGAGAGCAGAATTAGGAAGACGCCTAGAAGGACTTACAACTCCCTGCAGTTCACAATATATAACAAATTCAAATTTGTACACTAACTTAGAGTCTCCGATAGCTTAACTATAACTTCACAATCTTAAATAGAGAAAAAATGAAACATAAACTTCTCCATTTATTTTCAACAAGTATAGGAGACTCTCAAAACAATTCAACGAAATTTCACGTCCTACACTCACCCCAAGAATCCCAAAATAATATATATAAACAATTTTAAAATAAGAATTTACTTTAGAGTTTGAAAACAATCACTACAATCTTCGAGTCTTATTTATTATTTCTTTGTTTTTATATAGAATCTGACATCATAAAAAATAACTCGAAGATGTTAGGAAAGTTAATTCTTACATTGATTTGTACTCCAACAATTGTTAGTCTGATACGTCGAGACATGTAATCGCATTTCCAAATAAACAAAAAGATATATGCGTCAACCTGACTTGCAATCCGCTTTGTTGGCGTCTCATAACTATAATTTGATATCAACTTCTAAAAATAGTACAAAGACAATATTAAGAGATCATGAAATGCAAAGATTACTTATCGGCGTTAGACTCTGCTAGTCTCACTAGACGACATAAAGGTAGGATTGAAACCAAGTTTCAAGCAAACCAGACTCAGAAACAAGCTTATGCCCATCATTCTCTCTATGTATGAGTGGCAAAGAATGATAAAATGCAATGCAGACTATAATACAATTATAGGTATAAATATATTCAATCAATACTAAAGATCATTGTAGGGTTTACTTACAACCAAACAAATTTTTCGCTTAATTTTTGGGGTTCCTGGAGCATCGAATCACCTTGAAAATGGTTCCAATAGATTCCCTGCATACCTAATTATACTATGGGTCAAGCTTCTAGTGAGACCAAATCACTAAACTCAATGAAAACTGTGGCCAAAGTACGCTTCAGTACAGCTTCCAAAAATATTAATTTATATAACTATTTCAACTAGCTTTCAACTAGCTAACTTGGGGTAACTGTTTAACCTTGAAAACCTCAATATTTTTCATTATGACCTAAAAGGAACTTGTACTAATCATATCCTACTTTCCATAGACTCCAAGAACACTCAAATCAAATCACCGACGGAGAAGTTATGAATTTTCCAATATGGGATGTCAATTAGGCAAACTTTATTTATTTTGAACTGAAAAACTTCTCCAAATCAATATTCTCGCAATTAAATCTTTAAAACTTGACAACAAACATTGCGAAACCACTTAATACCAACATCAAAGTATTTCTACAGCCTGTGGAGTAAAATTGGATTAAAACTAATTATCAATTCATCCAGAAACTCAATGTAAATCAATATCAACTAAAAAAACATCTCAAAAATAGTTATCAACTGTCTCGCATTAGTTCAATTCATAAAAACCCTAACTCACGCCAGCTGAACTTATCCCAAATTTATCCAAATCAACTCAATACATCAATTCTCAACAATCCCTACAAATTCCTATCAAAATCCCGCGAAAGAAATCGAAAAATTGCGAGAATTCAAATGGAATTGAGGAAAATGCACTGAATTGCGAATTTATCAAATTGCGGGTGGAATACCTTGTTTCCACTGTAGAAACTTAGCTAGAACTGACCGTCTAGCGATGCTCTATAGTTTTGCAGAAAAGAAGGTAGGCGAAAATCGGACCTCGGTAGCTCGCGGTGTGAAACACCGAGTTGAGAGGGATTAGAGAACATTTCGTTAGTTCTCTCTATTGATGAATTGAAATGAATTAATTTCTTTCTTTTTCTATCAATATATATATTATCCCTCATTTGCTTGTCATCAACTTAATTTCTTGTTATTTATTAATTCCTAATCCTTATTTTGACGTGCATTAACTTCAGGCGCTCATTTTCAATTCAATTTTGTTACCAAATTGTACCAACTCTCAACAAAATAATCCATCTTCATAAAATGTCCATGACACTATTTTGGTCACACCAAAACCCTAAAAAACTTAACTTTGTCCACGACATACTGAACCCTTATAGACCAAATCTCTTGTCATACTAAACCAAACTTACACCAATTTGGACCCAATTGCAACTTTAACTACTGCCAATTAACACGTAACTCGAGGCAAAGTCTTGTACCAATTTCGTTCTCATTTTACATTGCCACTAATCCAACTTGCACGTAAATTTAGGCTAAATATTAAAGTGAGGATTAACATTTGGTTAATTAGTTTTGGAACAACTAATATTTTTTTTTCACTCGTGCCTTTCAAACACGCACTTGCAACCCCGAGTATGAAAAAATAAGGATATACCAAAACACACCCCAACTTCGCGATAAAATGCCATATAATACATGCAGTAAGCACACAACAACAACAACAACAACAACAACATAGCCTCTGTCCCAAATTAGCTGGGGTCGGCTACATGGATCGAACTTTTCCATTGTGCTCGATTAAGTGCAATTGATGGTGAGCTTTGCACTAAGCACACACCACACAAAAATAAAATACATTATATGATCTCTGGTCCATAATGCGTAGGTCCCACCTTGGATACTTAAACACCAAATAAAATTCGAAAATACTTAATTAGTCGCTTTATCAAGTTTATGAAATTCTCGGATTTCACAATCTTCCAAACTAATTAAAAATTTCGTCCACGAAATTTAAACTTACATGTTATTGAACCAAAAGAGATATAAGAAAATGATCCTTTATATACAAATCTTTTAATCTAAACCTGTAAAACTATTTTCAAGGTGAAATCGTTAATTGGACCCAATCACCTTCATCGTATACAATAACTCGGTGACAGAGATCATAAACACTTCGACTTTTCATTTCTTAATCCTTGGTTTAATGAAAAGTCGTAACCACTTACTTTGCCAATCCTGGCAATTGGTGAATCTCTGACAAGTTACCAATCAAATTTGTGAAATATCTGATAAACCTTGTTTTACTTCACATTTCATGCCTTGAGTCTCATTCAAGCATTAATACTTAGCTAGATCTAGCCTATCTTGATTTTCATAACACTATTTTCATTCTTAATTAATAAAAATTCCACAAAACGTTGATAATTCTTTCTCTATCCATCAAACTCTGATATACACACGCACCAGTTTACTTTTTCATCACTAATCATCCCTTTTTAGAATTGTCGAATGATCAATTCTTAAACTATCATTAGTCTAAAATTACATAGTGATACATATAATACTTGAACATGAAATTAGATACAAACAAGAGTTGCGTGTCTCTTTGATCCATCATCATTCTAGCATTTCTCAATAGAAACCTAAAATTACATAAGGCATCCCATGACTATAGATCTCTAATTTCATCTATCATCCCATGACAAGAAATCTCAATTGCAATTCGAACAAAAAATGAAACCGGACACATCATGCAAATCTCACTCATTCTCTAAATGTCCAGTTACAATATTATTTAGGTTCTGGACTAGAAAACAATTACCAATTCTAACTCGTCAGTCAATTCACTTAACTTTTCCTTTGATTGGTTGGGAAATTATCAACTTTTCTAACTTCGTCATATCATCTTCTATCAATGAGTTCACCAAGAACCTCACTCCATTCAATTACTGATATCTCACATAATTTCACGTCTTAATCACTTACTATTTGCCAACTTCTCTCATTCCCTAAATAGAGGCAATTATCCTTAACTTTAGTAGATATACGAATTCAAATACAGATATCGACATTTTGTTTTATGATTATACTCGCACAGTATAAACTTTTAACTTGTATATCTTACAAGTTATAAATATGATATCTCTCTTTGCCTCTACTCAATTTACTATAAAAGAATATTCAATACTTTAAACACATTAAGTTTGATATACTGTTCTATATTCGGTAATTCAAACCACCAGGGATAATATTGACTAATAGAGCTGTAAGTTTTGTGTCTCTTTTTATTTCATTTATATCTTCACTATCAATGCAGGCATCTTACATCAACTTCAACTTAAGATAACATAGTACTTTAAACTCCACCACTGACTAATCAGGTAGTGTAGCACTACAATTGAACTAATGTACAACATATTCACTGATATAGATTGTATATTACTTTGGTTCAAAACTTTAGACATTTGGAGTTTGAATTCTCGTAAGATCCTTGTGAAAATATATTGTGTTCCACCAAATTTATAGTTTGACATTCTTATTTGATCGTGACTCATTAACTTGAAATTTTCATTTTCATACCAAAGTGAGAATAACTTGACCATTTAGTTGCTTATACTTAAGCTTCCGATTGAGTTTAATGAAACTTCATATACTCTTTTATACCTGCTGTCACCAATTCATTCGATTATGCAAAGATGGTGGACGTCACACTAATCTTCTACGTTGTGAATGAATTGTGATTAAGAAACGAATTTACTTAGACTTTTAGTTATGCACAACTACTCTAGTGCCTTACTTTGACTAAAGGAGTCAGTTCGTGTCACTTTCAGCAGTCATAAGCCATTTCAACATCTCATTTTAATTTATACACTGAGTCTATTCCATTCGGTTTTTCTCAATCTTATCTATTCTCACATTGATCTCAATATTGGTCCCTTTATAAACTTACCACGACTTTCGCTCAACACCTAGGCCACTTACAACTCTTTTATCTCACTAACGAAGACAATTCATATCTCTTTTCTCTTCAAGAATTTAGCTAAGGTATGTGCAACTTTTTTATGATCATTTAGTCAATTGAAGTCTTCCTTAGCTATTTTTGTTCGAAACATAGGAATTCCTAACTCAAAGAGTTCCACTGTTTGTTATTGCCTTAATTTGTTTTCATTTGTCTTAGATTTCTCGAATTTTCTTTTTCTCAATTTTTTTTTTGGTACTTTCAAGAAACTGTGTAAGATATAAAAGTATCTTACTGATCATCAATTTGCATTTGATGAATTAATTTGTTCCTTGTTGTTCAACTGAAGAAATATAAGAATTTGAATTTCCAAACTCAGATTAACTTAACGACTAATCAATTTTTAAAGGATGATGTTTCAATCCTTTAAGTCCTATAAATGGAAATTCTCATAATATAAGAACTTACACTGACGTCCTATACAAAGTTACTTACTGATGCTCAATCAGTACATCTATCTCTTCATTAAGTATATTTTAAGTTGTAGTGATAGGCGTTGGTAGAAGTGAATATTGGGTACTTTGAATCTCAAACCATAATAACTTGTGTTGATGTTTAATAGCTAATCCAAGCTATTATTAGACCACTTCCCCAAAACCTTAACTTCTAACATGTAGATCTTATCAATACATTTTCCTTTTCAAGTTAGAAATTTCACTGATCTTTGTTTCATAACAACACCTAATATGGTGTTAATAAAGATTACTTGTAACTCGTGTATTTTCATTTGTTTTATCGTTTCTTTATTTAACTCATAGAACTACTATACTCAACGTCGCTTATGAATAAGTAACTTGAGTAATAAGAAATCAAAAATTTTAGTACTTCTTTAGAAGTCATTTGATTATTTTCGGTTGTGGTTCTATTCCACTTTTACTTTTTGTTTTATTTTAGAAATGAGACAATACTTTTCTTCAAACTATTTTATTTTCATAGAAACTGACTTAAACAACTTGACTAGTTCTATTACAATCCCATTGTGATTTTTCAGTCAAGTTCGGTTTATCTAATCAATTTCTATTCTCAAAACCACGTGTCGCAGTTTTCCTTGTTAAGAATATTTTAACATTTTCTTGAGTGTTTTATAATTGTAATAGTTTGATACTTTTGATTTCCAAGAAATCCAGGTTCAGTACTTATGTACCTGAATCATTTGGACTTCCCTTTAACCAATTTCCTATTAGTTTCATAACAGATACTTTCACCAGTTATATTAGTACCAAACTAATTACAACACCTTTGTGAATTTTGACTTCACAAGTTTATTTCATATCCATTTACGCTCAACTTTGTTTGATAAGCCTATTCTCTCTTCTAATCATCCGTTTCTAATCTTACTTATCGTATCTTAAGAGTTAACTATCGAATAGACAAGGTGAATAAAATTTCTATCGCATATCTAGCGATAATACATACATACAACACAAACATAACACAATAATTCAAATACTCCAGCCCATAGTCGCTTCCTAACTAATTGCGTTAAATCACTATTTGGTTCTTAACCAAAGTTTATTCTCAATCAAGCGAAACCTAGGCTCTGATACCAAGTTTGTCAGCCCCCTCATTATTAAGATGACTGACCGACCTACATTACCTTAATCCCCTAATAACCTAGTCAGCCTAATCTATTATTTCAAGTTTGACCTCAAAATACTTTTCATTCAGATTCTTAATAATGCTCCAAATCTAAATTTATATCCTTGATGAACTCAATTACCAATTTTTTCAATTAGAGCAAATCAGAAAGTCACACAGATTATCCCCCCGTACTTGTAAGAATTGTGGCAACATTTCCCCTAAAATGGGCTTGCCGAGAAACTTCCACCTAATAGATAACAGAATTGAGAAGAGGCTTAAAAGGACTCACAACCCCCTGCAGGTCACAATATATAACAAATTCAAATTTCTAAATTAATTTAGAGTCTTCGATAGCTAAACTATAACTTTACAATCCTAAATAGAGAAAAATCGAAGCATAAACTTCTCCATTTATTTTCAATAAGTATAGGAGACTCTCATAACCATTCAATGAAATTTCACGTCCTACACTCACCCTACGAATCCCAAAACAATATATATAAAAAAAATTTTAAAACAAGAATTTATTTTAGATTTTAAAAACTATCACCACAATCTTCGAGTCTTGTCCATTCCTTCTTTGTCTTCATATAGAATCTGACATCATCAAAAACAACTCGAAGATGTCAGGCAAGTAAATTCCTACAGTGATTTGTATGCTTGCAATTGTTAGGCCGATACTTGGAGACATGTAATTGCATTTCCAAATAAATAATAAGATATATGCGTGAACATGACAAACAATCCACTTTGTTGTTGTATCCTAATTATAATCAGATATTGACTTTCATAAATATTACAGAGAGTATTAAGAGATCATGAAATGCAGAGATAACTTGTCAGCATTAGACTCTTCTAGTCTCATTAGATGGCGTAGAAGTTGAATTGAAACCCAGTTTCAAGTAAACCAGACTTCGAAACAAGATTATCCCCTCATTCTCTCTATATATGAATGACTAAGAATGATAAAATGTAATGTAGACTATGATACAATCACATGTTCAAAGATATTCAATAAATAGTAAAAATCATTGTAGGGTTTATTTACAACCAAACCAACTTTGAGTTTAATTTTCAGGGTTCGTGGAGCGTCGTATCACCCTTTAAATGGCTCCAATAGCTTCCTCCATACCCAATTATATTGTGGGTCAAGCTGTAAGTGAAGCCAAATCACTAAACCTAATGAAAACTGTGGTGAAAGTACGCTTGAGAACAATTTCTAAAAATATTAATTTATATAACTGTTTAACTTAGCTTTCAACTAGCCAACTTGGGGTAACTATTTAACCTTGAAAACCTCAATATTTGTCATGATGATAAAAAAGGAACTTGTAGTACTTATATCCTACTTTTCATAGCCAACTAGGCAAATCGGATCACTAACGAAGAAATTATGAATTTTTCAATATGACATGTCAACTAGGCAAAATTTATTTAATTTGAATTAAAAAACTTATTCAAATCAATATTTTTGCAATTAAATCTTCAAAACTCGACAACAAACACCACAAAACCACTACCAACATCAAAATATTTCTACAGCCCGTGGAGTCATATTGGATTGAAAACCAATAATCAATTCATCCATAAACCTAATGTAAATCAATATCAACTATAAAACATCTCCAAAATAGTTATCAACTAAATCACATTAGTTCAATTAATAAAAACCCTAACCCACGTCAGTGAAACTTATCCCAAATTGACCCAAATTAACTCAATACATCAATTTCAACAATCCCTACCAATTCCTATCAAAACCCCGTGAAAGAAAAAAAATCGTGAGAATTCAAATTGAATTGAGGAAAATCCCCTGAATTGATAATTTATCAGATTGCAGGCTGAATACCACGTTTCTACCGTAGAAACTTGGCTCGAACCGACTATTTCGCGATGCTCTACAATTTTAGGAAAAAGAAGCCGGGTGAAAACTAGACCTCGGTAGCTCGCAGTGTAAAACACTGAGTTGAGAGGGTTTAGAGAACGTTTCATTCGTTCTCTCTATTGATGAAATGAAAAGAATTCATTTCTTTTCTTTTTTATCATTATATATATAAACCTTCAGCTGTTTGGCAACAGCTTAATTTCTTTTTATTTATTAATTATTGAAATCTCTATTTTGGTGTGTCACCAAATTGTACCTTACTCTCAACCAAATAGTCCATCTTCATAAACGTCCATAACACTGTTTTGGTCATACCAAAACCCCAAAAATCTCTTGCCATACTAAACCAAACTTGCACTAATTTAGACTCAATCACAACCTTGACCATCGTCGACTAAAAGGTAATTCGAGGCAAAGTCTTGTACCAACTTAGTTCTCATTCTACATTGCCACTAATCCAACTTGCACGTAAACCGTACATAAATCTTCATATGGGGAGTTAGTTAATTAGTTTTTGAGCAACTAATAATTTATTTTCACTCATGCCCTTCAGACACGCACTTGCAACCCCAAGTATGACAAAATGAGGATACACATCAACATACCTAAGCTTTGCGATAAAATATAATATAATGCACACACTAAGCATACAACACACAAAAATAAAATATATTTTATGATCTCTGGTCATAATGCGTAGGTCCCACCTCAGATACTTTAACTGCAAATAAAAGCCAAACATATTTAATTAGTTGCCTAATCAAGTTGATAAAATTCTCGAATTTCAAATTAACAACCCCCAATTCCTTTCCCTTATTATCTTTAGGATCCTAAGCACGTGCTTAACTTTATTTTTCACGTCAAAAACCCCTTTTCTGTATAATCTTTCTATTTCTGCTAATGTCGCAATTCATTCTAGCAATAGCTTTGGCATTGATGAGGTTATGGTCATAGAAAGAAATGGTAGGTGTCTCCTAAATCTCTAACTCTCCCTCCGAATCATAATTAAAACTTAAGGGTGGAGAAGGCTCTCTAGGTACTCTAGTTCGGGGGTTATTCACTGAAATCCCCGTTGCCCTAATTGGTTTGAGTGGAGTTTTAGATTTTTGTTTAGGTTTCTTTACTAGTTGTGTCATTCCCTTCTCCTCTCGAGAGCTTCTACCTTTACCTCTGGCCATTGTTTCAACTTTTGAATTTTAGATTTTAGAATTTTGTTTAGATTTTAGATTTTTGCACAATTTCAATTGATCCAGAATAATGAATTTTATATGATAAAATTCATGACATAAAAGCCCTTACGATTTGTTATATGATAACTTATTAATAAGGGCGTATGTGTAATTTACTTAAACTGCCTAAATACAATAGTTGTATTACAAATAGGATTTTAAGTGAGGGTTTATCTACACATAAATAGAGGGTGAAACTTTAAAATGAAATAAGATTTTTGTTTTTGCTATTTTTCAAGTTCTCTGAATTTTAGTAAAGAAAGAAAAACGTTTTCTATCTCTCTTGGGGCTAGCACTCCTAATTGTGGTTATTGTTCGTGTATGGATTTTCGATAAAGGATGCACACTTGAAAGTCTTGGAGATCGAACAATCAAAGAAGGAAATCATGAATTAAGGTATGGTTTACTTTTGTAGATATAGTTTAATGGAATTTGTTTTCATCCTATTGGGGTTTTTCAAAATTGTTTTGAATTTTTCGCTGCGTATCAACTCCAAAATCCATAGTGGTATCAGAGCCTTAGGCTCAGTTCTATTTAACGTTTGCATGTTTTCTCTGATGTATATATGATATATATATGAAAACATGATCTCAATTAATGTATATATAATGTGCATATAGGTTTTGTGATAATTGTTATCAAGAATTGGTTTTAAACCATGTTGTTAATTCATGTATTTGATACAAATGCATGATTTGATTCAATGATAAAATTTATGTTTAGAATATTTCGATTAACATATGTTTTAATATTGAACGATGTGAATTTTGTATGTTCACATTGTAGAAGTCATGTTTAGGTTAATGTGTCTCTTGTGTTGGATATAGTTCATTTTGTTTAATAATTATTTTTGTCTCCATGATAAAAATCATATTTAGGTTAGTATGATTAATTTAATATGATTATGGTGTTGAGTGCATGATTAATATTTCATTTCTTGATTCAATTGCTTGTTTCATATGAAAAGAATCGAAATCGATTTTGATCATATATCTCATTGTGGTTATATGTTAGTATATTCCTATTAGATAAGAGATAAACTTGTAATCGGATAAGAATTACAAATCCTATAAGATAGGTGAGATATATAAAAAATTCTAATTGAATAAAGATTCAAAGTATCTTAAATTCTAATTGGATAAGGATAAGATATTAGTTAAAGGTGACCCCAAGTTAATTAAAAATATTTTATTTTATATTTTTTAGAATTAAAATAAGGGGCAGTTTTGGTCAATTAGATTGACTAAAATAATGAGAAATTTTAGGTGATTTTTCAATTTTCGAAATTGGAATTCATTGTCTAAAAAAGGGCACGCTTCGTCCCCCCAGTTCATCGATCGGTCACATGCGGAACTAACGCTCATTGAAATGGGACCGTCTCTAACTGTTCGTGGCACAAGGGAATTCGTATGATAGTCAATATTAGTAAAACTTCCTAACTTATTTAGTGATTGTCATGCATTGTAATATATGATATTTATCTTGTTTAAATTATGATCTCTAAAACAAATAAAAACCCCTTTCCCAATTTTAAGTCAAGTGCCATCCATTCTCAAACAATTGGCAAGGTTTCGATCACATCAATATGGGTCTACCTCTGCAGAGTATATTGTATTATCTTGGTGAGGCAAGTTGAGTAACGGTTACTCTATTTTTCGAAATGGTTAGACTTGATTAAGCTATCAAAACGGTCTTGAGCTTTAGGCACTAGATGAGATAAAACATGCTAAGATATAAGATGTCATAACCTTCGTTGTAGATCTATGGCCTCTTCAAATCACAGTAATCCATTATCACTGCGATCCATCCTTGAGAATGATAAGTTGTCTAGGAAAAACTTTCTTAACTGGTTCAAAAACTTGAGAATTGTTCTTAAGAATGAACACAAGTTGTATGTCCTGGATGATGCTATTCATGAGGAACCACCAGCCAATGCTTTGAGAGCCATGAAACATGCACATACTAAGCATGTCAACGACTCAACTGATGTTGCATGCATTATATTTGTAACCATGGTTCCTGAACTTCTGAAGGACATGGAACACATGTAAGCTTGCGATATGGATACGATGCTGAAGGAAATGTTCCAACTACAGGCTAGGCAAGAGAGGTTCAAGACAGTCAAGAACCTTCATTCTTCCTAAATGGATGAGGGTACGTTAGTTAGTCCTCATGTTATGAAAATGAAGAACTATATTGACCATCTTGACAGACTTGGATTTTCCATTAGCCAAGAGTTGGATATGGATCTGGTCCTGAATTCATTGCCTAATAGTTATTCAAAGTTTGTAATGAACTATAACATGATTAACATGGAGAAGTCTATCTCAGAATGGCATTTGATACTTAAAACTACTGAGCAGAATGTCATGAAACCCATTGCTAATGTGTTGATTGTTCAGAAAGGAAACACTTTGAAGAAAAAGAGCAAAGGCAAGGCTATAGTTGCTTAGGCTGTTGTGACTGTCACAAAGCCTGTGGAACAAGTCAAGCCTAAGACTGCTTCTACTTTGCAGTCCCAAAAGGAAAAGGAAAAAGAAGGAAATTGTCATTTCTGCCATGCACGTGGGCACTGGTTCAGAAATTGCAAGCTCTATCGTGAAGATCTAAAGAAAAAGAAGAGCAGTGCGACTACTGCTTTAGGTGTTTACGTTATTGAAGTTAAATTGTCTACTAGTAATTTTTGGGTATTGGATATCGGATGTGGATCTCACATTTGTATTAATGTGTAGGGTCTCACCAAAAGTAGAAAGCTAAAGAAAGGAGAAGTCATCCTATGAGTTAGAAATAGAGCAAAGGTTGCTGCGTTGACTATAGGATGCTATGAGTTAATTTTACCTAGTGGATTTGTGTTAGTTTTAAATAATTGTTATTATGCCCTTGCCTTGAGTAGCAACATCATTTCAGTTGCATATTTAGATTTGGATGGTTTTAATTTCATTATTGCGAATATTAAACGTTTCATTTCTTGTAAAGACGTTTTCTATGTGAATGCTAATTTGTGTGATGGTCTTTATATTCTACATGAAAAGGTCCACATATACTTCTATTCTTAAGGTAAATACAAAGAGATTCAAGTCAAATGATTTGAGTCAAACCTACCTTTGGCATTATCGTCTTGGCCACATAAATGAGAAATACATTTCTAAACTCCATAAGATGGACTTTTAGATTCATTTGATTTTGAATCATATGAAATATGTGTATCTTGTTTGCTAGGAAAGATGACAAAAAATCCCTTTACTGGACACAATGAAAGGGCAAGTGATTTATTTGGTCTAATATAGGGATGCAAATGGGTAAGGTAGGGTACACCCATACCCACACCCACTAAAAACTTTATCACCCATACCCACACCCATACCCATTTGGGGATGAATTCTCATACCCATCATATACCCATCAAATCCTAGTAGGTATGGAGAATCCCCATGAGTAAGATATTTTACCCATTTCATTCGCCATTGGGGATCGTTGTGGAGATTTTCATGGGAATTTTTACAGGGATGGGCGATCCCCGTAGAGAATTTTTTTTCCATATTTCATTCCCCTTTGTTGTGATCGAAATATTCTTACTAAGCTAAAAAGAAAATTTTATAGGACCGCAATTAGGCCAGCTATGCTCTATGGAAGTGAATGTTAGGTGGTAAAGCAACAACAATTACATAAAATGAACGTAGCAGAAATGAGGATGCTTAGGTGGATGTGTGGTAAAACTCGTAAATATAGAATAAGAAATATAGAAATTCAAAGACAAGTAGGAGTAGCACCAATTGATACAAATATTAGGGAAAGGCGGTTGCGGTGGTTTTGTCACCTGCAAAGACGGCCTACAAATGCCCCAACTAGAAAACTTGACTCAATAGAAACTGTAGAAATTCGACGAGGTAGGGGCATACCAAAGTTAACATGGGATGCATTAATTAGGAGGGATTTGAATGGTTTGAAAAGCTCACCATCAATTGCACTTAATCGAGCACAATGGAAAAGTTTCATCCATGTAGCTGACCCCAGTTAATTTGAGACTGAGGCTATGTTGTTGTTGTTGTATTTCATTCCCCGTTGGAGATCCCCACAGGGATTTTCCATAAAATAATTGTAACAAATAAGGTGTCAAATATACATATGTAACAATAATGTCGTGATACAAAAAAAAACTATAATGTCAATAAATTAGAAATTCAATAAATGTATATATAAATATCAACTATATATAAAGTAATACACATAGGGGCCCCTAAAAAAATTAGGAGGATTCTATAAAATAAAGTTTTGTAATTTTTTCTCATTTGATCCTTTTATACTAAAATTCTAAAATATAAATATAGTTGCAAACAATTCAAAAGAAAACATATAGTTATTAATTAACCAAATAAATTAAAATTATAAATCTCACTAAGAGGTTTTTGTTATATGTATGAATGTTTTGGAGTGGAAACTATATAATATTATGTAATATTTATATATAAATATCATATGGTATATATATATAAATAATAAATATCATATGGTGTATAAATTGATATATGGGGATTCCCATGGGTAGATGGGTATCCCCGTAGGGATTACCCGAGGGGATCCCCTATGAAGATTCCTCATGGGGATCCCCGTTGATATATTTTATTACACATATTCGTACCTATACCCGTGCGGGTATGAGATTTTATACCCATTCCCACCCTTATCCCCATTTAAAATCTCCATACCCGTACCTGTTATGGTAAATCCCCATCACCCGTGGCTACTCCCCTACCTATTTGCATCTCTAGTCTAATACATAATGATGTATGTGGTCCTATAACATAATGGCTAGATGTGGTTATCAGTATTTCATTACTTTTAATGATGACTTTAGCAGATATGGTTACGTGTATCTCATGAAACATAAAGGTGAATCTTTTGAGATGTTTCGAACATTTAGAATGAAGTGCAAAATCAACTTGTAAAACTATTAAAGCACTTCGATCAGATCGAGGTGGTGAATATTTGAGCCAAGAGTTTGATGATCATCTCGGAACTTCGTTTTAGAATAGATTTTTTAGGTTTTATATAAATAGTAACTCGGGAAATCAATGTAGGGAACCTTTATTTATTAAAGAACATGAAGAATTTGATGTTTTCCGTCATCATGTCTGGCCAATCTCTTTGAATCTATACTGAAGGTAGATCAAACAACTCTTTTGGCATCAAGCATATGTCAGATCTAATTCAATTCAATTTAATTGTTTTTCTTTGGTATTTTATTCTCTTTGGTATTGCTTGATTAGTTAGTGTTAAACTTTGATTTAAATTTTGGTTTATTGTTAGTTAGTCATACGCATCCATACTTATGCAAGAATACCATACAAGTGACAATTGACCATACCGATTGATTAGACCCTTTTGAGACTAGTCAAGTACCTTAAGGATCTAGGCTAAATCAGATGCATTGGTGATCCGATTTTCTAGGTTTAGTGCCTTCATAAAGCCAAATGCAATCAACGCATTAAACCCAATTTGCGTGAGTCTAGGGTTGTATGTTTGGTTAGGGAAGTAGTCATTATCATACATTGACTATGGAGAATAGGAAGTGCGAGGACCCGCATATGTTACCAGGTCTATAACGACTCTAGAATACCTTTGAATTGCATGCTTTATATAGATAGATGAAGATATGGTTGATTGTGGCAATCGAGGAAGTTTGAGATATAGAAAATCTAAGTTGTTTTCCTATTATTTTTGTTACAAAGTATTTCTGATTCCATGTCTTTTTGAATTCTCTCAACATTCGCCCTCAAACCCTTGTTTTCCATTTCTTTTAGAACCTTAGAAAGATTACCAATCTCAATGGGATCGACCTTTTGCCACTATCTACAAAATAGTTGGTTTAGAAAATATATTTTATTGACATGTTCGGCTCGCGTCAAATTTTGGCGCCGTTGTCGAGGATTGGTTTTTCTCTTTTTTGGTTTTCTCTTATTTATTTATTTATTTATTTATTTTGTCTATCTATTCCCTTGTTCCTAACATGTTTGTAGATAACTCCGTAGTAGCCTCCTACTCCCACAACTATGGTTGATTCGAAGACTCATACTATCACAATACAAATGGGGTAGTGTGTCACATAATGGACATCAATTTTCTAATAAGCATTCTTTTATGGAATAGGTCGAGGTTTCTAAAATTTGTGAGGAGTATTCTCATTCCACATATGCTTGTCCTTACTATCCAAAGTACGAGAAGCATCACTATTCTAGCTATACATCGCCACAACCCGACTTCCTTGAGCTCATGCCAAGTCCACATATCCCTTAATATGAAGCGAGGTCTTTACAAGACATGATAAATGACTTGGTTTTTAGCCAACAGTGTCATGAAAAGAGGTCTATATAAGACATGATGAATGACTTGATCTTCAGCCAAGAATTACCTTTTCAAAAAGCTGATCAACAGTGTCATGAAATAAGGTCTATATAAGACATGATGAATGACTTGATCTTCAGCCAAGAATTACCTTTTCAACAAGTTGATCAATAACGTCATGAAGAGAACTAACAATTTCAACAAAGTAGCTCCTTGGAAGATATGTTGAAGCAATTAATAATTGGTCAAGAACATCTACTTGAAGAGCTTCAAAAATTTCAGCATGTGAATTCAGGGTTGCAAAATTTGGAAACTTAACTTATTCCAATGTATAGTCACTTTAGAATACGATTGACGAGAAAGAGTTGTGTAGTACACAACCAATTTTTTATCCAGAGGAGAATGTGCGTACTGATATATTAAAAAGTGTTGAGGTGAATGAGGATACACATGGGGAGGACTATTGGAGCGAAAAAATGGAGGGACTTGAAGTCCTTCAAACTGAGCCAAACATTATCATTGCACAAGATGAAGAAGAGGAAAATGAGATGAAAATTGAAGTCATTTTAGAAAGGTCAAAGGAACTATCGAAAGAGAGCAAAGAATACCAGCATCTGGTGTTGGTGAAACCACCCACCCTCCCATGCATATTTGTTGAATCATACAAGGGGGTGGAAGTAAAGGAGCATATGCAGATTTTCTACACTGCCAACACCTTTGTGTTAGATGATCATAATGCGACAAAGTCGTTTGAGTTAAAGGTCCTGAATGAGCTCTCAAGTCTGAAGGAGGGCATGCATGTTGCATTGCCCAAAGCTATAAATGCACCATTTTTTGTTAATATCTCAAAAAAAGAGGGCATCACGTGATAAATCACGTCAATTCTAGCCAAAGACTTAAAAGAAAGGCGTTTATTGGGAGGCAGCCTAGCTTTATTTATTTCTTTTACTTCTAGCTTTTATTTCAATTTTAGTTTAGTTTTTAGTTTTTTTATGCTCAATAAATCCCTAACTTAGTTTCTTGGATTTTTATTGGTGCTATGAATGTTTGATGAACACCAGATGCACTAGAGTAACCCTTGAGTTTTGTTAGGTTTGGTTTTGGATTACATTTTTTAGCATAATTTGAGCATTTTGAGGGACTTAACAGATTAATAGGATTTTAGGTGTTTTTAGACTTGGTTAGGACTAAAACTGACTTAAGTCGCCGTATTAGTGGCGGGTCTTTGAGTAGACCTAAAACCCTAGACTTCATTTCACCATCTTGTTGATTTCACCCTTAGTTGAAAGACTTTGACCTGCAAGATTTGGTGGGAATTATTTAAGTTCACTCATATGCTTATTATTTATTAATCTTGTTATGATTATTTTTTTCAATTGCTTTCTTAGTCACCTAGACATGAGAGAATTTGTTTCCTTAGTCACCTAGACATGCGAGACTTTGTTCATTCACCTAGACATGAGAGACTTTTTCTTATCTTATGATGTAATTTGCAAGATTAGGTTCAACTTCATACTTTGCAATACGTGGGCATGTTATTTCTCACCAACTTACTCTTATTTTCACTCTATCTATATTTTATTTTCTCTTTCACTTACTTTCTCTTCTTTGTTCTTACTTACTTCCCGCTTGTACCAAACCTTAGGGACAAGCTTTGGAATAAGTTTGGGGGTGTTTTCATGTATTGAGGATTATTTTTGGTTGTTATGTTAGGAATTGCGCAAGACGACAGGTATAACAGTTACATTTTTTGTTGTGTATTCTGTGGGATTGACTAGTATGCTATGGTTGTGTATCTTCACTTATTCTTTCCTCTTTTCTATCACATTTTCATCAATTTGTCTTATTTTTGTTCATGCACCATCTTGTTATAACATACTATAGAGTAGTTTATTTATGTCCATGGTACTTTTGTGACTACATGTGCATTCATGGATACTTTAGTTCACGGTAAGGACCATCTAATTGAGTTTAGAGTTGCCCAAAACCTTGTTGAGTGCCTTTGGTTGTGGATGAGTTACTTAAGCCACTTATAAGACTTGAACTTTGTTGAAAATTAGGAGAAATACTCAATCTAGAGCGTTGTTCGGCATTGTTGAGATTGCATGTTTCGTGAGCTAGTATGAGTTTGAGATTTTGTGCTAGATACCAAAGAGAGCAGGTGGTCATAACTGTGCAAGTGGAAAAATTCAGATTTCTAGGGTGCTAGAATGAGGGTGTAACCCGCTCGAGGCGAAATCCCATAATTGAAACACTTTTGGAGGGAAGATGTAGGCCATTATTGGATTTATAGTCTTAAGCCTACCTTTCATTTTACCGCTAGTTATCCCATTTGAGCCAATTTAAACCTTACTTCCTTGAATACATATCGTTAAACCCTTAGCCAATAGCTTCACATCTTTTTACCTAGTTGGAAAGTTCGGTCAACCATAGCGAAAGTGAGAAAGAGCAAGTTTTGAAGTTTTTGAAGTTTGGAGGTGTTTTTGAGTGAAATAAACTCCCACCGACTTCAAAGAAGAAAATATGAATTAGGCTTTGAACTCAATGAGAAATTTATCATTTTAAGACAAAGAATTCAAAAAGAATGAGCCAAATTGAAGAATCGATGGTTGGAAAATGGGGAGGAATAAAATTTGAGAGTGTTATGTTTATCCATGTAAACTCCTTGTGTGTGTTAGCTCTCAGTGCTTATAGTGAAGTTGATTTGATCTTTTCCAACATTTGCATTTTCCTTATATCCTTTCCTTGGTACACTAACTCGGCCCCATTACAACTTACTTTAAAGACGTATTGACCCTTAACTGTGCTAAATCTACATTAGTGGATAGCTTGGTTGCATTTCTTACCTACGGTACCCTCTTGAGTATTAAAACACTTATTTTTTGAGAAATTGTAAACTGACATACTTGAGTGTATAGGCTCAGAAAACTCTTGAATAATAGGCGGTCTTTGTCTTGACTGAGTCTAATTCTTTGAATTGTGATTTCTATTGATGTTTGGACTTTGTTTCTGGACAAATCTAAACTCCGAACCTCTTTGAGAGGATGGTTGATCTAGTGGCATTGGAATCAAAGGAAACTCCGCTAAACTTGGAATCGGGTATAGGGTGGGTTAGTCGTTATTTAGCTAATAAAGTTATTAGGAGTCTAGTTTTGTTTAGTAGTACAGTGTGTTGTCATGCATTCCTTTGCCCGAGACATGCAAAGTCTAAGTTTAGGTGTATTTGATAAGTGTACAATTAGACATTATAAAATATAGTGTTTAGTGTGATTTTGAACCATAAATCTATATTTAGTGGTCACAATTTCTCATTTGTGTGATTTACAGGTGTTAGGACTCAAATTGAAGAATTGGTGCGAATATTTGAAGAATTGGTCATGCCGATCATAGGAAAAGAGAAAACCTAATTCTAGGTCGTGGCTCAAGTTGTATATCTAGGTCGTAACATGTAATCCAAGACTTACGACCTCATTTTCACGTTTGTCAATAGAAAATAGCGATCCAGGTTGCCACTCAAGTTGTATATCTAGGTTGTGGCTCAGGTTCTGCGAATTCAAGTTACGACCTAACCCACAATTTGACTCGCGACCTGACCCCCGACCTAGAATGGGAAACCCAGTTTTTAGTTCGAATAT
The DNA here is from genome assembly GCA_039657325.1 of Stephania cephalantha. Lineage (NCBI taxonomy): Eukaryota > Viridiplantae > Streptophyta > Magnoliopsida > Ranunculales > Menispermaceae > Stephania > Stephania cephalantha. The sequence continues at coordinate 25,323,370 of CM077570.1, read as the reverse complement.
TTAGGAACTTCATTTTGGAATAGGTTTTTTAGGTTTTATATAAATAGTAACTCGGGAAATCATTGTTGGGAACCTTTGTTTATGAAAGAACATGAAGAATTTGAGGTTTTCCATCATCATCTCCAACTAATCTCTTTGAATCTAGACCAGAGGTAGATCAAGCAATTATTTTGGCATCAAACCTATATGAGATCTAATTCAATTTAATTTAATTGATTTTCTTTGGTATTTTGTTCTCTTTGGTATTGTTTGATTAATTAGGGTTAAACTTTGATATATTGCTAGTGAGTCGTACGCATCCCTACATATGCCAGAAGACCACACAAGTGATAATTGACCATGCCGATTGATTTGACCCTTTTTAGATTGGTCAAATACCTTAGGGATCTAGGCTAAATCAGACGCACTGGTGATCTGGTTGTCTAGGTTTAATGCCTTCACAAAGCCTAATGCAATCAACGTATTAAAACCAATTTGCGTGAGTCTAGGGTCGTGTGTTTGGTTAGAGAATTAGTTATTGTTGTACCTTGAGTATCGAGAATAGGAAGTGCAAGGAACCGCGTATGTTACTGGGTCTATAGCTACTCTAGAATACCTTTGAATTGCGTGTTTTAAATATATGGATGACCATAGGGTTATTTGTGCCAATTGCGGAAGTTTGAGATACTGAAAGTCTAGGTTGCTTTCCCATTATTTTCGTTACAAAGTATTTCCAATTCCATGTTTTTTTGAATTCTCTCAACATTCGCTCTCAAACCCCCATTTTCCCGTTCTCTTAGAACCTTAGAAAGATTACCAATCTCTGTAGGATCGGCCCTTTGCCACTATCTAAAAAATGGTATGCGTTCGATGTGCGTCAATAATCATAGCTAAAGAAATCATAAACATGAAAATATATATAAGGCATGTCATTAGAAATATAAGATCAACAATGAAAAAATACAAATGACTGAATATCAACTCAATAATGGAATGAATTAGAGAGAATTGCTTCAACAGGTTTACTTACATAGCACGCAAAACTTTTAGGCTAATTTGGCATATCAACACCCTATAACGCGTACTTGAGCTCCTGAAACTCTCCTCTAAGTTCCTGAGACTAATTAGGGTGCTTTAGGACTTGTACAAGCTATTAGAGTTGGTTTAAATGGTTGTACATTCTAATTTTTAAAATCAACCCCCTTAATAATATGGTTATGTCCAAATCTACTTTACTAAAATAGAGACAGTTTGGGTGCATAACTTGTGAGTTGATTTCAACTACCAAAACGTTAAATTTATGTATAGTAGTACATATGAAAATTTTTGGAACTATGTCTTACCTTTCCATAGCTATAAAGTTTGCTCAATTTCGATAAGAATCAAAGGAGATATAAAAATTTCACCACAATGGCTCAAAATAGTTTTAATTTAAACCATCAACTTTGGAAAATTCATTTCTCCCAAACCATAGCTTGGAAACTCATGTTTTTTTTACTAAAGCCTAAAAACATATCCTAAAACATCATACTAAAAGATGAGCTTAATCCAAAGCAAATGACTGATGACAAAACATAACTCATATATGGATGAGAAGTTCAAGCATCTGGAGCAGGAGTACTTGAAGCAACTGCATGGCAAAAAGTTGTCTTCACAACCCTTCCTTAACACATAACTTTAGGGACCCAAGCATCTTGAACTTTTTAAGGAGCCGCAATCCGACTATTATAGTACTTTTGCTCACCCAATTTCTTCCCCTCTAAGTACCTCGGCTGCACCCCATTCACAGTATAATAGTGCGAGTCTAACATGGACCATAATTGTAGGAGTAGGAGGCCATGAAGTGAACCTACAAAAATTGACATACAAAGGGTCTAGAAATACGAGATAAAGAAAAACTATAGAATAATATACACTAAATAAAAGCTAAAGTCAATCGACATCAGTCCCCGACAACGACGCCAAATATGAGTGCACTGTCGAACACACCAATAATAAACCTAAATGTTGGGCTACTATGGATTTGAAGTAGCGGTAAGCGAGGTCGAATCTACAGGGACTAGGGATAACTTTATGCCAAATATGGGGTTTTAATGGAAACTAATCTAAACTAAAAACTAATTAACAACTTGAAATAAATATAAGAATAAGAAAGCAGTAAATATGTTGCAGGAAATCAATGTAAAGAAGCATCTAGATCAAAGGAGACACAGACTTGTGTAAGTATACAATTAATCATCAAATCAAAAGGATTACTTTTGATTCAATCTTATAAGTAAGCTATAGTGACTGACCACTGCCCGTGACCTTGTTCTCAACATGTAAATAGAAGAAACATGTGACACAACCACATAATAACTAGGTTGGTTGTAATCCCGAGTGGTTCGCAAATTCAACCACCTAGCAGCATTAAACTCCATGATAACACCTACCCTAGGCAATAGCTGGCATGCACGCTACTCGACCTATATTCTAAAAACACCTAGGACTTATAGAAAGCAAAAAATCCATGATCCTAGCTACTACCAAAGTAATCTCCCTCACTATGCAGCGGTAAGATTACTAGATATGATACCTAACCCCAACCGATGTGCAGATGCATTTACATAACAGAAAAACAAAAATCTAGACTCTAATTCAAGCAAAGGATCTTATAAAATAGTGAAGTTAAAATTACAAAACTATTGAAAAATATGAAAATCAAAATAGGAATCTCATAAATAAATACTTATAATATTCTCCTTAATCTTGACAAGAACTTAACCAATCATGGCCATTGAGATGACCATTAAAAAAGTAAAGAAAACTAGAACTAGAGAAGAAAAGAACAAGAGAATAATGAGAAAGAGAAATTCGGCTACGGAGAGAGAGAGGATGTGACAACCTTAATTTCCACAACCAGGGTCGCCCGGTCTAAACCATCGCTAAACCTTTCGAGATGACCAAGCGAGTGTGGCGATAATCAAGTAAGATTTAACTTGTGGAATAAAGTAGAAAGTCTTACAAATAAACTAAAACATTAACTATTCATTCAAACAACTACCGACATGAAATCCCATTTTCTATTTCATAAAATGTCTCAAAACCAGTAGATAGATATAATTAAAACAAATGCACAAGGAAAAGAAAATTTCCTGCACAATGACCTTCCATTTCCATTATTTAGAGCAACATCTAAGGTACTTAGAGAATAGGAAGTGGGGTGAGCAAAGATCCAACGAGCTCAGTAAAGCAGAACCATGCTTTACCCTCAATCACCTTAGTAATACTCGTGCAATAGTAATTAACATGCAATAATAAGATTTTTAAGAAACATATTATCATTTTGGGCATGAACAAGTAAATAGCAAATATATTATATAATACAAGATACAATAACTGATGTCGAATAATAATAATTCAACAAGATCACAATGATACATGAACACCATAGAATCAAGTTAAATAAAAACTAGATATTTTAACTAGTGTGAGCCCAGCACCTACGTAGCTCGTCAAGGGATAACCCTGAACTACTATGAAGAACATCAAAGCCACACTTGTGTCTGAACACCTATATGACTCATCAAAAGGAAACACCTAACTGTCATGAAGGACGTCAAAGAAACACTTTTAAAATCTGAACAGTTAGACATATCAAGATATCATAACAACAATAAAAGAAGGAATCAGTGGCAGCCGACCTTCCTACTCAAGGTGTAAGCATGTATTCTTCATTAGCAGTATACCAGTTCCACATGCATTCATTTCAGGAGAATCCAAACGATATAACAAGCAAGATCAATAAGAGTGTACATATAGATTCTAATGAATATCACACTTTAACATAACTAATATCTGACAAGTAAATAATTAGACACATTTTATCGTGTAATTTAGGTTGATTTTTTGTATAAATATTGATATTACACTAGGTATTCTATTATTTTTGTGATTTTGAGTTTTAAATAGGAAAATGAAGAAATGGAAGAAAAGAGAAAGAAAAGCAAAACGGTCAACTAGAAAAATAGGCCAGTGAATCCATATTGATTTGGAGAAACACTAGGAATCGCCATATAAATCAACAGCAGAAGAAGGCCAATGACTCAACAACGAATATGTGGATGAACTATAAATCGCTAGCTGAATCGGTGGAGCACTGAGAGCTAAACTTAGTAATTTGCTCAACGATTTGTGTATACTTGAGGAATTGTTGACAAATTGCTGATGTCCATGATGATTTTCTTAGATTAATATAAGGAATCTGTATTTATCTAGGAGATGTATTCCTAGGGGAACTATATATAGTACTAGAGAGCTACGAAATAACTCTTTCCAATTACTCTTGAACTATTCTTTACCTTTTCTTTTATCTTTTATTAAGTTCTTTATGCGAAGCAACATTGGAGCATTGATTTAAAGGTATTTATTTATTTAATTATGTCTTTTAATTACATATTATCATTATTTAATTTCAGCATGTGTGAGTAGTCTATTAATCTAAACAAACCCTAAGCATGTAATATACTTTGGACTGTTTTGTAGTTATAATTATGGAATCACGTACTTAATGCCTTAGATTGACTCATACCCGTCAATCATGGGTGAAACAAGTTTTTGCATATTACAACTTGTAATTCTTTATGTTAAGTGCATAGTGGCCAATATGTTCCTTAATATAGAGTATTCAATTCTATGTTTATAGTTATTGACAACAATTATAGAAGTAGTAACTAGGATTAATCTATAAGGTATTTTTCGAGTAGATGTCTTAGGTGATTATGTGCTAAGTTGTTTATTATGCTGCTTCGGTAATATTGGCTTAGATTATGCATGATTTTCATTGAACTTAATGCTATTTTATTTCTACGGTGTTTGCGTTTTATCTAATGGGTAGACTTACAATGATAAGAATGTGGCATTTCTATTGAATTTAGAAAAATTGGTGGCTTGCTAAAGGCAATCAACCTATTATGAATTAGGATTAATGATTCGAAGATTCCATATAAAATAATTATAGCTATATTATAAAGTGATGTTATGTTTTGGTGTTTCAAAACAATCCAAGTATATTATGATGTTTAGTGTGGGTTTGTTTAGATTATTGTCAGATATTTTATTTAAGTTGATTTATCAATTATTAGTTTATTACTTGAGTATATTAAGTTAGTTTATTTAGTTTAAGTTGTTTAATCTTTAGTTTTGTTAATTAGTTGTTTAGTTTAATTTTTATATTGTTTAGTGTTTATTTTTCGGTTTAATTAAAATAATAAAATTAAAACAAGTTCAATCTGGTAAAAATTTAGGTTAGATTAAATTCATAAGAGATTTGAAAAATTCCCGTGGAGACGATATCCCATTTACCACTACTATAAGTTAATAGTAAAATACGAGAATTTATTGTGCATGCTCGACACATGTCAATCTTTGGCACCGTTGCCGGGGATTTTAAATAATAATCTCATAAGAATTCTTCTTGTTGAAAGTCATAAAATGGCTGAAAACGAGGAAGAATTAAATTATAGGCAATCTAATAGGAATGTCATGGCTTATGAATCTATGTGCATAACTTTCACAATAGAATTTTTGAAATTGAAATTGAAATATGGACTTAAAAGTTCTTTACCATGTTTCTATGGTGAAGATAATGAAGATGCTCAAAAGTTTATTAGGGAGTTCGTACATGAAGTAAGCACGTTAAAACCTAAAGATATAGAAATATATTATGCTAAACTAAAAGCTTTTCCTTCCGTATTGAAAATCCAAGCTTTAGATTGGTTATTTTACCTTCCTCAAAATCCCATAACCAACTGGTCATAGATGTTACAAGTCTTTCTTGACCAATATGTTCCAGCAAAACAAGTTAGCCTATATAGAAAGAAAACTAGTAATGCTAAGATGGATAATGGAGAAACTTTTGATGAATTTTGGGATAAGTAAAAAAGTTTGATCTCACTATGTACAATGCATGGATTTACAGATAAAACTCTAATGCAATATTTTTTTATATGAAGGATTAAATCACTTAGAACGAAGATTCTTGGAGACTATGTGTGGAGGGTCATTACTTGATAAAACACCAACTCTAGCAAGAGAAATACAATGGCTAAGCAATCAAAGAAATATGGTGAGAAGAGTGAACCGTCCAAAGATAATCTAAGTGAGATGAATAAAACATATAAAACACAAGATGATAAGATAGACAAGCTAAAAGCTATGGTTGAATTAATACTAAAAGATAGATTAAGCATAGTAAAATTTTGCAATGAGTTAAACCATTCTAATGATGAATATCCTTTGAAATAACAAACCAAAATAAAAGAAGCTAATGCTATAATGAACCAATATGATAGGCTTGTTGATCCCAATTACAACTTTAATAGTTATGCAAATTACCCACAAGCAAATATAGGTAATAATATTAATAATCTGGGTTATTAAAGGTACCAAACATTGAAAAACTCCAAAAGAGAACAATATCAAATAATTCAAACATCACAAAATGATATGACTGAAATTAAAAACCAATTGAGTCAAATGACAACAAATATGAGTGAATTTGTAAATCAAGGGAAAATACCATCTCAACCTTATCCTACTATATATAAAAAAGCACCAGCTATAACATTAAGAACATTAAGAAGTGGTAAGTAGATAGATGAACCTAAAATGCCAGACCAATTAGCTCCTAGAAAAGAAATAGAAGTAGGACTAGAAAAAGAGATTGAAGTAACAAGTAACAATACTCCCAATGAAAAGGGTAATAAACCTAATGAAGATAGAGCAATAAGTATAGAACCCACATTCCCTTATCGTTTAGAAGATAATAAAAATCTTAAGAAACTGCAGGAAGAAAAACAAATATCTGATACATTAAAGAAAGTAGTGGTTAATATACCTTTGTTCGAAGTCATTCAAAATGTGCCTAAGTACCTAAAATTTATAAAAGATTTATGCACTAATAAGATTAAGGCTAATGGAAAGGTGAGTCTAGGAGAGCACATATCAATATTAATCTAAAAGAAGTTATCTCCCTAAATTCTCTAACCTTGGAATGTTTTTTTGCGTTCCATGTACAACTGAGAACATAGGAGTTTCTAAAGCATTGTGTGATCTAGGAGCCTCCATAAATGTTATGCCTTTATCTATTTATTTACAAATGACAGACAAACATTTAGAAGAAACTAGTATAGTCGTACAACTAGTTGATAGATCTACTGTTAAACTAGTAGGGTTACTCGAAGATGTTAAGTCAAAGTTAATGATTTAATTTCCCACTGATTTTTATGTCTTAGATATGAAAGAAGTTAACTTCTCTAATAGGACTTCTCTAACCTTAAGAACACCATTTTCGAAGACAGCAAAAGCAAAGATCGATGTTTCAAATGGAACATTACCAATGCAAGTAGATAATAATACAGTAAATTCTAATATATACGATGCAATGAAATACCCAATGGTTGTTTATTCTACATGCACATTAGGTATGATAGATCCATTAATAGATAAATCCTTAAGAACAAATAAAATATAAAAACTAGAACTGGCAATTGAAGGTTTAGAAGAAGATGAGGATAAGGATGAAGAAATGAAAGAGATAATAAGTATTCTAGAATCATATAATGAACTACCAAAACTTAATTATTACCTAGACTTATCTAATCTCATTCAAAACTTTTACCCTCTATAATTAAGTCCCCTGAATTGTATCTAAAAACTTTACCAGACTATTTGAAATATGGTTATTTAGGGGATTGTGATAAACTATCGTAATAATTTCTAACAAATTAACTAGTCCATAAGAAAATAAGCTGATAATGTATTGAAAGAAGATAAAGGAGCAATAGGATGGACCATAACTGATATCAAAGGAATAAATCCAGCTACGTGTATGCATAGGATAAACCTAGAAATGGATACTAAAGCTTCTAGACGACCTTATTGTAGATTAAACCCACCTATGATGGACATAGTAAAAGCTAAAACATTAAAATTATTAGATGCAGGAATGATATTTCCAATAGATGATAGCAATTGGGTAAGCCCAGTCCAAGTAGTCCCTAAAAAGACGGGAACTAAAGTAATAACAAATGAATATGGAGAGTTAGTACAAACTAGAATCCAAAACGGTTAGAGGGTTTGTATAGATTATAGAAAGTTGAATGCCTCAATAAGAAAAGACTAATGCCTCAACAAGAAAAAACCACTACCCACTCTCCTTTATAGATCAGATATTAGAAAGATTAGCTGGAAAAATGCATTACTGTTTCATAGATGGTTATTTAGGATTTCATCAAATACATGTAGCCCCAGAAGATTAAGAAAAATCTACTTTTACTTGCCCCTTCGGTTCTTTGCCTATAGACGCATGCCTTTTGGTTTATGTAACGCACCTGCAAGGTGTCAAAGATGTATAGTTAGTATTTTCTCTAATTATGTGAAAATTTTTATTGAAGTTTTTATTGATGATTTCACAGTTTATGGTAATTCTTTTGATGAATGCTTAGTTAATTTAACTAAAGTACTTAAAAGATGAATAGAAAAGAATTTAGTACTAAACTATGAAAAATGTCATTTCATGGTAGACCAGGGATTAATATTAGGACATATAGTGTCACATAAAGGAATAGAGGTAGACCCTGCAAAAATCCAAGTAATCAAAACATTACCTTACCCCACCACAGTAAGAGAGATACATTCATTTCTTGGATATGCAGGATTATATAGAAGATTTGTAAAAGATTTCTAAAAAATTACACAACCATTATGCAAACTTTAAAAAAAAGACGTTCCTTTTAAATTAACTAGTGAGTGCAAGATAGCATTTGTAGAGTAAGAGATTCTGTAATGACTACACCTGTAATTAAATCACCAGATTGGTCATTACCCTTTGAAAAAGAACTCTTAGCGGTAGTGTCCTTAGAAAAATTTAGACCATATCTATTAGGAACAAAAGTAATAGTTTATTCAAATCAAGCAGCTTCGCGATATTTAATGACAAAACAAGATGCAAAACCTAGACTAGTAAGATGGATATTACTTTTACAAGAAGTCGACCTTACTATAAAAGATAAGAAAGGAGCAAAAAATCTAGTAGCTGGCCACTTAAGTAGGTTAAAGAATGAAGAACGACCTATACCATTACAGGATGACTTTCCAGATGAATACATATATAATATGCATATTGAAGGCCCTTGGTATGCCAATATAGTTAATTATCTTACCACTAATATGTTATCACCTTACTTAACGAGAGCCTAAAAGAATAAGATTACAAAGGATTCTAAACAATATTCACGGGATGAACCCTACTAATGGAACTTTTGCACTGGCCAAATAATTAGGAGATGCATACCACATTCAGAAGTACAATCAATTATAGCTCATTGTCATAATTATGCATGTGGAGGTCATTTCGGTCCACGTAGAATTGCCCTTCAAAATTTTAGATTATGGATTCTTTTAGCTTAATGTATTTTACGATTGTTTCCTTATATAAAATCTTGTCCAATTTACCAATGAACTGGAAACTTAGGACGTAGAAATCAAATGCCTTTAACCCCTATCTTATTTTTTAATGTGTTTGATGTACGGGGCATAGATTTCATGAGACCTTTTCCACCCTTAAATGGATATGTTTATATCTTACTTGCTGTGGATTATATGTCTAAGTAGGTAGAAGAAAGAGCTACTAGAACTAATGATTCAAAAATAGTAATTGATTTCCTTATATAAAAAATCTTTATAGTTTTTGGAGCACCTAAGGCACTTATAAATGATAGAGGTTCACATTTTTGTAATTGATTAGTTGTTAATCTACTTGCTAATTAAAATGTCACACATAGAACATCTACTACATATTACCAAAAAACTAGTGGACAAGCCGAAACATCGAATAAAGAAATTATGTTAATACTAGAAAAAGTTAGTCCAACACGTAATGATTGGAGTTTCCGTCTGGAAGACACATTATGGATACATAGAATAGTATTCAAGACACCCATAGGCATTCCACCTTATAGGTTAGTATTTAGAAAAGCATGTCATTTACAAGTCGAACTAGAACATAAAGCTTATTAGGCAATAAAAACATGCAACATGAATTATAAAGAAGTAGGTAACAAATGTAAGTTGAGTTTTCAAGAGCAAGAAGAAATCGGGAATAAAACATGAAAATGCATCAATTAATAAAAATAAACTTAAAGCATTTCATGATAAGAAATTAATTCCTAAAAACTTTCAAGTAGGAGGTAAAGTTCTACTATTTTGTTCAAGACTTAAATTATTTCCAACTAAGCTTCGTTCGACATGGACAGGACCTTATCTGATTCTCAATTTACTACCTCATGGTGAAGTAGAAATAGAAAGCTTAGAAACATGAAAAATATTTAAAGTAAATGGTCATAGGTTAAAACCTTTGTATGAGAATTTTGCTGAACAAGATATGGAAATCATTAACCTTAAAGCTGATCAACAGAGTCCGCAAAGTAACGAAATGGAGTCCAGTGTCTACATCTACGTGAATGAAACTGTTAAGAATGAAACCATTACATTATGGATATATAAGAAGCATCGCAATAAGAAAAAGAAGAAGTCAAAGGAGCAACAACCTGCAGCGCACCAACAAAAAGGAAAGCAATTATCGGAAGAAGAATTCACTAATGAGCAGTTAAAGTTTCAAGATTTAGGACATGGTATTGGAATTTACAAAGATAATCTAGGGAAACTCTTCCTCCATGTGATGATTAATGAGGTCAGTTTCCCTAATGTTTTAGTTAACAATGGGGCTGACATGAACATCTTTACCAGAACAATGGAAAAGAAAAGTTAGGTTAAATATTGATTTTATACCACCTTTAGTTGTCAACAAAGCAAATGGTGACAAGATATTTTCACTAGGGATGTCGATGAATGTGCTAGTGCAAGTTGGATGATTCAAGTATTTCATCAATTTCCTGATAATACCACAGATTGAGAAAAATGATGTGATATTGATGGGACAGACTTTTCTCAAAACGGTTAGAGCTTCTCTCGATATCGAAAAATATGTAGTTAAAATAAGGATGGGAAATGAGTATATGTATCTTCAGGATGGTTACAAAATGGACGGCTATATCAATGATGATGATTATGATGACGACTATGAAGGTGAAACATTCTATCGTGATAAATACGCTGAAAAGCGTTATGCAGATGCTGAGACTGATAAGGAAGACTAAATTGCCAAGACTAATGAAGAATCAGCTGACGTTCAATTTGACTCGCTCAATCTGAACGACGAGTGATCTTACTACTAAGCTGAGATAATGACTATAAATAACAACACTATATGGGAGGCAGCCCATACTCTATCTTTATTTTCAACTTTAGTAGTAGGATTAGTTAGTTATTTTTCTATTCTTTCAACTTTTGACTCTTATAATGGGAGTATTTTAGGATTACTATTCTAAAATAATTTCATGTAAGGGGGTTGATCGAGCCAGTGTCTTTTCGTTTCCTAGGATTTTGATAGTTAGTATATTTATCTTTCACTTGAATTTCATTTGTTTTATGTAATAAAGAATTTATTTAGTTTATTATCCCCTAATTAAAAGTCCAAATACTATTATTACAATAACTTTTATTCAATACAGATCATTCTACCTTAATTATGATTGATATGAGTGATAAGAATTAAAATACAAAATATATAAAAAAAACATTATAATTGACTTAATGATTTCCCAATAACACTAATTAACACTGGAAATCGCTGGGTAAATCGCAAGTAGTTTGCAGGTTTTTATGTGAAAATTGACTCAGCGATTTGTCAGCAATTTTAGTTTTATACTAGGATTCGTTGAACTAATCACTGAACCAATGAGAGTAATTTTCACCAATTTTACTGGAGATTTGTCAACGATTTACTTAAACCCCAAATCGCTAAGCACGAATCCGTATTTTTAAAAAATAAAACCCCAAATTGACAATATTAAAGCCTTTCACACCTAAAACCCTTGCACCCATTCATTTGATATATTGATTTTTACCTAGATCGAACCCTTGAACGCTTGAATTAAAGTCTCCTAAGTGCATCCCAACTTGATTAAGAGCACTTCAACCCTATATATTTCAATTTCTAGTTCATACACCACACTTAGGGCTTGGAGATCGCTTAATCAAAATCGAAGCTTAGAGAGGAGATCGAAAGAGCTGATAAAGCCTTTTACTTAAAAAATTCACTCTCTAGAAGGTAATGAATCTATACCCTACAACCTTTTTTATTTCAATACCTTCAACAAAAATTGATTTTTGATAAATTTTCATACTTATGTACCTTTAGGGTTTTTATCACAAATTATTTTTGTAAATGGTTTTTATGCACACTTTCAATTCGAATATGGGGTTTTCAAATGAGTTTCGGTGTTTTTATGAATTTTCCCAGTATATACATACATGCCGATACAAATATTTTAAATGAATCCCTTTCAACTCTTTAGAATTTTACACTAAAACCTTTACATAAAATGTTTTCCTTACCTTGTTATTATAGAATCTCAAAGATAAAATTTCACTTTACCTATTTCATCTTAGTTGAACTATCCTATGGCAGGACGAGTTAGGTAGAGGTGGTAAACAAGACAAAGAGAAAGGTGTAAGGCGACCCAAACAAAACCAAAAGTATAAGGGACATCTAAAGAATATAATACCTACCGGGATTAGCATTACAGAACCTAGATCTGAAAGGGCTGAACTTAGAGAACAATCTTCATTGTCGTCCGATGAGGAATAATATTTTGAGAACCCAAACCTTAGTCACTTGGTACCTTATGACCCTTCATTATTTGTAAGACCTAGAGCTCAAATGAGGTATTATAGTGATAAAAAGATAGTCATCATTCCTGAGAAAGGGTTCAACATTCAAAATATGAGCAAGTATGAGGATAGAATTGTGAGCATTATTAGAGATAGGGGATGGGATCAACTACTACGAGATCATATGGGAAGAGAAGAAAGGGGATATGAAGAAATTATACGAGAGTTTTATGCTAATAGACATGTTAGTAGGGAATGGGACAAAGTGGTCATTAAAGGGAAAAGAATTAATATTTCACCTGCGAGGTTGAATAGATTTTTTCATCTTCTACTCAACATACATGAAATGGAGGAGGATTACCAAAATGTCAAGTACGAAGATAAGGAATCCTACTTATTGCAAACTATGCAATATGCGTTAGAGATACCTATAGGGAAAGGATTTGCACTTGAAAGAAAAGACCAAATGAAATATATTAAAACCACCTATTTTAGGAATATTACGAAGAGTTGGAGTTATATAATAGATGCATGCTTTTACTCAACCAAATAATACTTTGAAGTGAAAACCCCCAGAACTACTTTATTGTACCATATAGTGATGAAAAAGGGCTATATCGATGTTGGAAAAATTATACATGATTTTATGAAGTTTGTCATGCAGACTATGAAGAATGAAGGATTACCATTCCCAATTTTGATCACTGAGTTGTGTAGGAAAGACGGGGTAGGTTTCGACACCGAATTTGAGTTATTGCCCGATAGGACTATAAATGATGCGTGAGTGTAACGAATGAAGAAGGTGGTCGGATACAATGACTCGTAGGATGAAAGGAAGTGTCAAATGCAATAAATGCGAGGGAAGCAAGAAAGCGAAGTACTACTAAAAATAGAAGGAAGACAAGAAAAGATCCACAGAGAGCAGCAAGTTTAATGGTTGGAGTAAAAATACTGAATATTCCTACGAGTTTGACTCCATCTTCATCACAGCCTCGTAGAAGATAATTTCTCTGAACTTTATTTTCCTCATTAATGTGTAGCTAGATGACGATCCATCGCAATGAAGAAATGATAGCGGCAAACGAGAGGACTCTGCAGCGCTACCATTCTATGTATGAGAGAAGATATGATAATCATTTGCAGGATTCGAGGAGGAACATTGACATCTCATCTCTATAGTTGCAATTTCCAACTGGGACTTAAAACCCAGCTGATAGCTATGTTTCTCAACCCCTTATAGATATGGTTGAAGTTGAAGAAGTTGATACTGAGCTCACTTCTGGACATCATTGTGTGTAATATTTTCTTCTTTTGTGTGCTTTGAACGATTGAAAATACAACGTATTACTCTTAGTGAAATTTTTGTTAATGATAGTTTATGTTTCCTTTTAGCATTCCGTTAATTTGAAATTGTTAACTTATATATTCGCATATTTATTTACATTTCAATTACACATATCAAATCATTTATACTTCACGTGGTATGTTTGTTATGTCGAAAACCCAACACAATTTTGAACCTTGAGGATAAGGTTTAGAATGAGTTTGGGGGTATCTTAGTTGAAGTATGACATAAAAGCAATGAAAGGAAAGAAAGATAGAAGTAAAGTTCAGAATTATTTTTAAATATTATATTCAAGTAAGTTGATGAGATTTTTCAAATTTCTTTCGAAATCAAGTAAGAATGAATCTCATTTTTTATTTTTAGTTGGAAAAAGAATGATAATGAATATATAATAGATTTTGAGTGGAACTGGTATTTTTTTTACATAAGTGAATTTTATGATAGAAGGAATCAATTTCTATACTTTTTTTATTAACGTTACTAGTTTATGTGTACACTAAATTGAATACCTTGTGTTATTCATGATAATAGGTAGAAGATCAAAAATAATAGTGTAAGATGAACAAGATAGATTTCTAATAATCTTATGATACAAAAGCTATTGATCGATTAAGTATATATATAAAGTTATCATGCGACAACTGAAAGAAGAAATGAATTAGAAACAGATGAACTTTTTATAAGTTAGAAAAAATACCTCCTTCAACTTTTGTGGATTGTGAAAAGTGTTAACAAGAGTTTATAAAAATAAATATTTAGAGAGTCATATAGATTTCAAAAGAAATGGAGCAGGGAATCTATAGTGGGAAAATGAGAGAATATGTCCAAAGGAAATGGAGCAGGGACTCAAAAGCAAAAGTAAAAGAAATATGTTAAAAAGAAACAATTAGAATGGAGTAGAAAAAAAGAGATGAAAAATATGGATGTTCTTAAACTCTTCAAATTGAAAGATTTACCTCGAGTACTTGAAACTAGAGTTGAATTAAGTATTTCTTAATCTAACATGCTTTAAATGACACTTTCATTGGTATCTTGACAAGATTCTTATTGACTTTGATTGTGGTACTATTATAAAGTATTTTCTAAACTTAAGATTAATTTAATGGTTTTTGTGTTTTGAGATTCTATATTAGATGTCATAAGCTTGATGTTTATCAGTGGGGATTGAAAAAACCTATGTTATGCACTAACCTTGGTAATGAACTTCAAGTTTTAAAAAATGTTACATTAAGTGGTTGAGTTATCATTAAGGGGTGTTTTGATTTGACTAAATAATTTTATTCTATCATCACTTTCATTTACTTGCAGGTCATATATTTTCATTTGAAAATCACTTCCATTTTAAAATTTCTATTATTTGAAGAAAAGATGAAATAAATTGAATCAGTATATAAGAATGAAAAGAGGATATGATTAAGAGTATTCCTTTGTTCGGGACAACAAAGTGTTGAGTTTGGGGGTATTTGTCAAGTCAATAGTTAAACACATTTTATAATGTAATTTAGGTTAATTTTTTGGTATAAATGATGATATCACACTAGGTATGTCATGGACCAAATTCTTAATCTTAGTTTAATTTCCTTAATCGGGACCATTGACCCATGACGTAGGACTTGCATTGAGATATGTGCACTGATCGAGGCAAGGTGGTCGAGATATATGTTAGATTTGTTGTGATGTGTGCCTTGTGTGTTGTATATATGTAGACTACTAAGTCACTCCTACTTGCGTAGATGTCGAGACGTGAGCGGAGACGCACCTTGAGATGCGTGTTAGTGTGGGACCAGGGTAGAGAGTGATGTGGTAAGTTAATTTAAGCTTCGTGTAGCTTAATTAGTTTAATTTCATATGGCTATAGTTGATTTACATTAAATATAACCTAAGTTAGCAAGTTAAAATACTAGTCATTTGATGATTCTCGAGATACGTATTGATACATTAAGAGGCCAATTGAGTTTCGATTTATGTTAGTTAGAAGGAGTTAGTGGAAATGTGTTAAGATGTTGGCTATTAGATTAGTATCGAGATACGTGTGTAGATTAAGATCAATGACTATTAAACAATCTTATCTTAATATATAAGATTTTACATATCAACCCATGCAATTCATTTAATTTCAAAACTTAGAAGTTAAGTGATGTTGGAGAAGAAAATCAGAAGAGATCAGCAAGAATTGTTGAGGAAATCTTATGGATTTGAAGAATGAGTTGATCAAGCTATAGGTGTTCATCAACTAGGTAGTTTTATTTACTCTAGTAACTTAGTTTAATTTAATGAATTTGATAGTATAATTGAAGTATGGCTGTTGTAATAGTTTTGTTGGATGTTTTGGGTCTCTGGTAGGTTAGAAAAGAGATATTAAGTTTTTGTGGTTCGCTATATGTGGGAAGAATTCAGAATTTTAAGTGCATAATTCTAAGTTTTCCTGCGCATAGCAGTAATGAGGTCACTACGGCGCTAGACAAGTCACCCAGCGCGCTCGATGCTCTGATAGCACAAAATCTGCAATTTCTTAACTATAACTTACACAATTTAAACAAGTTTAATACCTATATTAAAGGTATAAACACACTCTAAAATATGTTAAATGATATCTGAAACCTGGGGAATAGTCTAAGGGGTTCGGATACGAGTTTTGAGGTGTCGAGAGGTCGGATTAGCTGGTAAATTGTGTGGATTGTAAGTAAACTAATTGAGATATTTATTTACATTTCATCTCTGTTTTGTTATTCATTTCCAGTCATTTGGACTATTTTCCTATTGTACTCTAAGTACCGTGACTTGTTTCCTCTCTCATTTCATGAGTTTGCTATCATGGTATTGATTGTTGGTTAAATAATTTCGTTGACTCTAAATCATGTGCTATGTCATTTTTTATTATTGGGCACTTAGTCAAATGAAATAACATGCTATTAGGTGTTGGACTAAGTGGTTAGTCACTTTTACTCCACTCGGGACTTTGATGGAAACAAATAAAATGAAAGTATACTAATAAGTTTATCAAGTGTGTTTCAGTTAGTCAAAGTTTGTAGAATATCACATCTCAAGTGTTCAAGTCATACAAGTTCAAGATTCAATCCACACGAGAAAATGAAGACGAAAGATCATATTACATGTTGTAACATTGATGTAAGGTACACATGTTCATTTACGCAAGCCTAATGCATTAGTTCATGCATATCATATTTTTCAAATCGCTTTTCAAATTTCAAATGATCATTTGGAGTTTTAAATGAAACTCACCACTTGAATCAGTCTTATAAGCTCAAACTATGTGAAACCATGTTTTTATATTCACATCGTACTTTAAAAACCATTGTGGAAGTTTTCGGAAATGAAAAACTTGTTTTGAAAGGTTTTTGAAAAGAAAAATTGTGTATTTGCAGAAAAACCCCTATGTAAGTCATGAAATCGGGATTTTCAATTTTAGGGCTTTGTGAAAACATCCGGACCACCTAAACAGGTTCTGAAACCCTTAAAAAACATGTATAACATGTTATAAGAGGTTTGGTAGGTCCTGGATACGATAAGGGGTCGCTAACTCTAGGACCAAAAATATTTATTTTGAGGCCCCTGACAATTGGCGCGCTAATAGTTATATTAGCGTGCTAATTGCAAAGTCAACTCGCTAATGTACAACATTAGCGTGCTAGCTTAAAGGATTAGTGCGCTAGGTCCCAATATTAGCGTGCTAATTTCTTTTCTGACAACTTTTTTATAAAGGTGAAAATCACACTTTAATTTAAATAGATGATCAAATCTGAGCCCTTGGATCTCTAGAACAATAAAAAATTGTTAAGAAGGAATGTAGAATATTCTCAAACCACCAAGAACATTTTATTGTCTTGTCAAGCAAGAAAACCAAATTGTGCTCATAGTTTTAAAATAAGAAGCTTGGATTTTTGTGTGCTATCACTTGTAATCTTTCGAGGCAACTGAATCACTCTCGAAACCAGTGTTATTGAGGTGTTATAAAGCTTACAACATCCACTCAAGAACTGATTTTCAAATCACTCTCTCAGGGTTGTAAGAAAGTTCGATTTCCTAGATTTTCTTGTGCTTAAGTTTCATATTTTTGTGTGCTTGACTTGTGAAAATCATTTATTGTGTTCTTGAACACATATGTCTTAGGTTTTACACTTAAACTTGATTTACTAAACCCTAGGACCGGTTTGGAAAAGAGTTTGCACTTAAACTTGGTTTTTATCAAACTTATTGTTCTTTGGATTTGAAACCGGATTTGTTTTAATGATTCGTTTGAAATAGTTTCATATTTGAGATTTGCACAAAATCAGTGATATACTTGCATTTTTCATTTGTTCTCATACTTGCATGTATTAGAGTGGTTAGGCTTCTACGCTTGCTTGTATTTGAATTTGGTGCCGCTTTACTTTGAAAAATGAATTTGATTATTTTCATCTATTCTTTGTAAGTGGCTGATTGTAAGACTTAGTGGGATCTAAGTTGAAGGGAAGACCTAGTTGAGGCTAGGCATAAACCCTTGTTGCGGCTAGGTAGGAAGTCCTAATTTGTTATTAGGCATTCTAGGCTTGTTCGCTTAGGTTGTAACACTTATTGGCAATATAAGTGGGGGTTCGAAAATAGTAACCAAGGAGGTTGGGTAGTGGATGTAGATCATTAGATCGAACCATTATAAATCACGTGTACCTTTCTATCTTTTCTATCTCCTTCATCTTGCATTGCATTCATACTTGCGTTTGAGTGAGCAAATAGCATATTTATTGTAGAATTATTTTAAAAGGCGATAACTTCTCAATACACCCAATTCACCCCCATCTTGGGTGTGGTTTCATTAGGTAGGTGTTAAATGGTGTTGTAATATATTTTCCTTTATGCATTAGATATGTAATTATATTGTTGAATACCCAAACCATGTCATTTCTTTGGTTTTGAAAGTAGTTCTTGTATCTAGGACCACAATATCATAGAGATGTGCGTGACATATAGGGTCACTAGATTTCTAGGGTTGACGGAATCTCACCAGTAGCTTGTGCGGCATACGGGGTATGAGACCCAGGGTTGTTGACAAGTATACATCACTTGTGAGGGGCATTGGTGAGTATTTATATATGAGATGGGCAATTGTGAGGATGTGAATGCATTCATGATATTATTTACGCCTTAAATAATGGTATAAGGTTGATATGAAGTGACTCTCGACCGATCGGCCCTAGATCATTACTACTTAGGCGAGTGTCAGTTTCATATTGATTAACTGGAGTATCTCATACCACGATTTCTTATCAACATAGTTGCTATTATTATGCTTTCATATACTTGTTGTATATTTGGAAATATGAACAAAAGTCTCTTAGTGTTACTTTCTACTTTCGTGTACTCACCGTCCCTTTTATGACGGTGGGTGTAGATCTATCGAGTAGCAGACCGGGAAAGCAGAAGATCGACAACAACCTCTGAGCTAGTGTAGTTCTAGTACATCTTTTTTTAGTTTTGTTGTATGACTCATATATATGTTTTTCATACACTTTTTGGGTTGTATATTATGGGTTAGGAGATAGTACCTTGACCAAATACATGTGGATATATTATCACCGTCATTTTGTTGTATATATATATGCATGTGATCTTATTTCCTAGTTTTTCCATATTTTTAGGATTTATATTAAAAGCTTGCGCTAAATTGTTAAGATTTCCGCTGAATAAATTGTAAATTGTATAACCTTTAATTAACTCTGATTTATTAATTGATATAAGATAAGAAAATGTTTATTTGAAAAATAAATTTGTAAGGAAAAAGTTTGGAAAAAAAGGCTAACTAATTCGTTGTCAAGTCCAACATGGTGTGTTTAGGGCTTAATAACAGGATTAGAACGGGCGGTGCCCTAATTTGAGAAGGGGTCATCATAGTTGGTATCAGAGCCTAGGTTTGTAGAGCCCATGCTTTATATACTTTGGGATGGATTATAAAGTTTTCAAAACTTTGATACCAACGTCATAGTCGGTATCAGAACAACTTTAATAATAATTAATCTATGAATTTCAATAAAATACAAATTTTAGCTGTAGAAAACTAGATGATCTTTGCCTAGAAACCATTAGTTGGGAAGTCAGTAAAAGTGAGTTGGGGATTTCTTAGATGTACAATGTTAGTTTCTATATGTATATATATGAGTAATCTACGTTGTATCTGATTTGCGTTTGCTAACAACTTGCAAACACCGATGGCTGATTCACGTGATATCAGGGATGCAGAT
Source organism: Stephania cephalantha (assembly GCA_039657325.1). Classification (NCBI taxonomy): domain Eukaryota; kingdom Viridiplantae; phylum Streptophyta; class Magnoliopsida; order Ranunculales; family Menispermaceae; genus Stephania; species Stephania cephalantha. The sequence goes on along the minus strand of CM077570.1, from coordinate 25,303,036 downwards.
GCTAGTGGCAGCCAACCTCATATTCCATCTGTTGATGATTTTTAAAGGTTATCTTATCGAGTATCAGCTCAAGGACAGTAGTCGGCTGAGTTCATAGCTATGATGACAACATGTTTTGCTCCACCAACATAGACACTGGCCCTACTGTACTGGTAGCGACATCACCAGCTTTATAGACAATTAATACACCTTCTTCCATTCCTACACCTTCTAGTCCGACAACAGAGGGTTTAGTTGGTGAAAGATTTTGTCAGATTGGAGCCAGTTTACTTTGATGGTCAGCGAGACTTTGAGAAGATTGAGAAGTGGGTATTGTTTCAAGAGAAGCTGCATAGAGTCTCATGGATCAGCAGGTTCTCGAGCAATGATTAAGCAGTACAAAGATCGCTAAAATTGTGACAAAAAATGCTAGAAATAGATAATCATAATCAAAGTGGTACTCAGTGTTTACTAGGAAAAGAGATATTTTGTAGAATCATAATAACTCCACCATCATCTTAATAAAAGTGACGAGATCACCATAAATTTCTTTTGGCTCAATAATGAAGAAAAAAAGATAGGATCTTAGCAAATGCAGAAATAGTCAAAGGAAAATGAAAGAACACTTGGAACTATACTATAAACAATCAGTGCTGTACAAAAATATAACATGCTCAAATGTGGAAATAAACGATAACAACAGTTGCAACACTTTATTCAATTGTCTGCTGACTCTTAATACAAGCTGTATCAAAGATTTGTATTTTAGTTAAAATGAAAAAGTTTGAAAACTGACATAGATGAAGAATCGCAAAGAAGTTTACCACAACCTCAAGCTTTCACAAGCATGGATAATTCTCATGCTTGATACAAATGCATGTGTTTTTTTTTTTGAGGGGGGGACTAAATGAAAGAAGATTGAGGCAAATACAAGGAAACAAACACCAAATATACTAATAAAATAGTCAATAACCTTCATTTGGAAGAAGCAACCTCACATTCTAATGCACTAAGAATAAGTAAAAAAATAGAGAAAAAAACAAGGATTAAGGACACCACTCTGACTTTTTTATGCACTACACTCAAAGAGTTCTCACACAATTGCTAAAGTGGTGACTAATAATGTTTGCAAATTCAATAACGTAAGTCAACATGCCAATCTCATCTAAAGAACACACTAATAGATTATAGATTTGTTGTGTATCTGGCTCATAGTCATTTCCCAAACTTAATTGAAAACAATGGAGGATGCAAAATAGGAGAAGTAAGCAATTGGAAAATTGTAACAAATATAAGAAAAAAGAAAATCAGTTTACTCGAGCATAAAATACTAGTTAATTTATATCTAAAACTTAATTCTAATCAGAGACATTAACATTTCTAACAAATAAACACCTCAAAGCTCTTGCGCAGGAGACAATGTTCATATGATTACAAAACACAAAATAAAAGGCAATTTTTTTTTACTTCAACAATATTTATCTAATATCTCTACATAAAATGAAACTTAGTGATCATTGATGAGCTTTTAAGTGCCTTAGGAAATTTAAATGAGGGGACTTAGTGAGGTGAGATACGCATTGATGAGCTTTTAAGTGCCATAAGAGTGATTTGGATATCATACAACAAACATATGGTATAATTAATTAATTGGCTTTGGTTGGTTACTGATCTATAACCATATGCATAAACAATAGTGGTGAAAGTCATTCTGCGTAGCTACGACCTTGAGGCTCGAACTCAAGACCTCACTTAAAGGATCAAGTACCTTACCACTTGGGTCAACTAGTTATTGATACATTTTGCAAGTGTTCAATCCATCCAAAAAACAAAAACCCAAACCCCTCACAATTCGAAACCTCGCTTAAGGGATTAATTCCCTTAGAATTCTCAAGGTACGTGTCATAATCACAGTCAAAACATAGGTATTCTAAACTTACAATTCAACCTCAGATAAAATTCTTTAACTTTTTATTTATTAAAATTTCTTAACTTGCCTCAACTGGAACAAAAAGCTTAAAAAATTTCAGTAGCACCTCCCTTAAAACTGGGTAGTGGCCATTTGCATCTAGAGTCTTCTCGACTTGTAAACAAGGTAGGAATGCATAAGAACGACTAAAAACCATAATTCCTTTCAACTTAGGAACAATTGGACCACTTATAATCATATTTATCATTATAGTTTAATCTTAAATTAATTTTACCAAAAAAAGAATTGATCAAAAAATCTAAAATTATAAATTATAATATCAAGTCAAATTATACGTTAAATAATGGTGAAACACCCCAAAGACAAAAGTCTTTAAATAGAAATGAGTTCTTTCAGTTTACATGTTTAAAACATAATATTTCATGATTTTCAATAAAGTAAAGTGGATTTTGAATGTTGGTAGGACACTAAGTGTAACGACCTGTTACTTTAAGTTGGTGATTAGTGATAATCCAAATCTTAATTAACTCGAATTAGGTCATGGTTAAGTCTGGCGTACCTTGATTAGAGTGCGCTGGGGTTTGCATGTTGTATTGCATTTGTGTGATGTGTTTATAGAATTAATTGATTAAGTTGAATAAATATAATATAAAATTGAAAAATCATATCAAATGAATAATAAAAACACGTTGGATTGACCTCGAGATGTGTTATGTATCACATTTGGTGTCACATTAGTGACTCGTGTCGCTTTAAGGTTTTATCCTTTAGATGCGCCCGAGATCCGTGTGGGAAATGATGAAAGAGAGAAGCATGATGTGGGTCAAGCATGAGGTTTTTAACTTAAGAGTTAAATTACATGATCTCATCTTCATCGTTCTCCATCGTCACCTTCACTCTTCTCATCGCCATTACCACTGCCACCATCTTGTTATCGCCACCACCACCGCCATCACCATCATCATCACCTTCGTCCTTGCATCGTAGAGAAATGGAGTGTAATGACCCTAAAATTCTAACCTGTGCCATGTGGCATTTTAGGATCATGACGTGGACTTGGTGTGACGTATCGTACTCAGTCAACCCTCGGGAGTTGACACCGAGGTATACTATTTTTTTGGTGATTATATTATCTAGCTAAATATATGATGCTCAATTGAATAAATTTAACACATTTAATTATTTGAATTGTCAATTTGCGAGTGAGATTCGTCAAAGCTTGCGTGTACGGCGGGTATATGGTAAGTTAATACATTACTAGAACCTAGGCTAATGTCAATCTACCTTTTTGAATCATAGTTTAAGTTTTGAATTGCCTTTGGCTAAGTGTAAAAGGTTGGATAAATTATTTGGCTAGTAGCCTAAGCCTAGAAATTTAATGAGATATCTAAGTCTAATAATATATATAGTCTAAACTTAAGCGATGGGATACTATATGATGCACAAAATATCCACTTTACACATTGATTTAATGATAGAGTAAGACTAACATTAATCCCATTGTTCTTAATAACCTAAGTTTGTGGAATCTCATTACTTTTGTTAAACCTTGAATTAATTAAATGTCAGAGGTTAAGTCTAAAGGTTATTTGGTACAATGATTTAAATGAGCATGACCTAAGTAAAATAAATGAGGATAAGTCCAATAAATTATTTCATTTATATAACCTAAGTCTCTTGATGACTTAATAAAACAATGACACGCCTAAATATGGGATAAATGAGAAACCCTAGGATGATCTAATGGAGATTTAAGGTTGAATGTATTAGATGATAAACAAGACATGGATATGCCTAGAGATGGTCACAATTTAGATCAAAGACTAGGATCAAAAGTTGGACACTTGTATATATAGAACACTTAGATTCCTTTAAGTCTCCAAAATGTTCCACGAGCTTATTTGAAGAGGAAAACTTGAGAAAGAAGAAGAAGTTGCTAGGGTTTTAAATTAGAAGCAAAGGAAAGGTGTAAGAGTTTTTAGAGGAGCATCAAAGTCTCTAAGGTGAACTAAACTTAGGCATGCAAATTTTAAGTTTTTTTGTGGCTTACACTTGTGGTTTTTTTTTGGGGTTCTTTGCAATTCAAATCCAAATATGGAATTTGATGTTTTCTACAAAATAGGGCTTATCTAATTTTTGAATTTCTAATGGTTGTAAGTTTGCATTGAAGATTTTAAATATCTTGAAAGCTCTATGGTTTCTATGTGTTCATGAATGCAATTAGATCATTAATTGATGTTAAAAGTGGGTATTAATGTTGCTTTGTGTTAATTGAAAGTCATTAGGGTCCAATCAACACATAATGAGGAAGAATTTCTTGATTTGGGTCGAAAGTTGGTGATGAAGTTGAGATCATTTTTTATCATATTGGGCTATTAGAGAAGACGATCAATAGTGATAGTAACTACAATGGACATCTACGCCCACCAGGGACGTCCATACCCACAAAGTTTGTTTGTTCCTTAAGGGGACGTATTTGTCCACAGAGGAAATGTGTAGCCATAAGGGATTTTTTTGCCCATAGGGGTTGTCTATGCTGACAGAGGAAATATGTACCCATAAGGGATGTTTCTGCCAATAGGGGACGTATGTACCCACAGAGGAGAAATTTACCCACAAAGGACGTTTGTGCCCACTGGGGACGTCTGTGCCCACAGAGGAAATATGTACCCACAATGGATGTTTGTGCCCATAGGAGACGTATGTGCCCGTAGAAAACGTATGTACCCACAAGAGATTGTGCTCACAGGGGACTTCTGTGCCCATTGAGGACGTATGTACCCCATAAGGAACAATTATACCCACAGGAGATGACTGTGTCTACAAGTGTCTTTTGTGCCCACAAAGAGCATCTGTGACCACAAGGACGTTTGTACCCACAAAGGACGTTTGTACCCACATGGAAAGTTTATACCTATGACGGATTGTGGTCACATATCATAAGTTTTGTGATCACAAAAGGCTATAATCTCAACTTTTGTGACCATTAGAGATGTAACATCATTGTTTGTTTTCAATAATGAGAAAGGAACACACATTAACTACTTTAAAATGATATCAGGTAGCTAGTAGACTAGTATTTTTTGTCGGGGGTTGATTGAGACGTGTATTGGGAGCCGCGAGGGCGTGTTTTCATTATTGTTAAAGTAAACCAATAAGGATCTCTGCAGTGGTTCATTGTCATTTCTACATTCATTAAAATTATGAATTAGCTATTCCACAGACTCCCGCTCCTATTATGAGTCTCCGAGGGCCAAGTGAATCAGGAAAGTGTCTCCAGGGTGTGGTTGTCGACTTGCAACTTGGACCACGACCTTAATTCACTGGATTTAGTAAGAATGATATATGTTTTATCCGGGGCACCGTTGGTATCCTTCATTCGCGACGGTGTAGGTTCAGCAAGCGTTACCACGTTCTAGGACCCGAGTGATAAGTCAATTATTAGACATGTTTTATAGTATATATTAGGATGGTTTTAGATGTAAAAGGCTATATTACATTAGGTTTTCTCTAGTTATTGTTATTTCAGGTAATAATTTGAATATTTGAAGAAATGGATGAAAATGGGAGACAAACAAAGGATTTCACAAAGTGGAAAGATTGCACAACGATTCACCAGCGAATCAAGGAAGAACTCGAAATCACTATTGGCGATTCCATTGCGATTTAGGATTTGTACTAGGAACCTCCGGTCAACAAATAGATGGAGCACTAAGTCAGGTTTTTAAGGATTTTCATAGTAATTCCACTTAAAACACGAATCACCGAGGAATCGCTCAAGTCGGTTTCGTGGATTTTAGATTACAATAAGGATTTTGAGTTGGTTTGGGATATGTATTACCTAGGATAATATATATATATATATATATATATATATGAACCCTAAACTACGAAATGAAGAGCCTTTGATAGTCTTAACAATTTTTACTTTAGTTTGAAGGCCATTCTTTATTGTTTTTCTTGCTTTTGGTGAAGATTGGAAGATTCAAGCTTTTAATAAGGTATTTTTAATTATGTCTTTTTTATTTTTATATGATGTTATTTATAATTATAAGTGAGTAGTTTATTAATCTAAACAAACTTTGAACATCAACTTGATTCGTTTTGCAATATAGTCATGATGAGATGATTTTATACTTAATGCCTTAAACCAATCATATTCTTTAATTCACTGATTTAATAGGTTGTTATTAGCAGATTGCAATCATGAATCTAGTTATTGCATGCATAGTGCGCAATGCGTATTTGTGATGATTAGATTCTATATCTAGTTTAAGTAGTAACTAGGATTTTTTAAAGAGTCTATTACCATTTAGATGTACTAGGTGGATTGAGATCTAAGTTTAATATTGAAGTGGCTTTCCGAAGGTATTAGATTTAGTAGTTCAAAGTCTTCACAAAGTGTAATGTGATTTTATTGCCTACGTTAGTTTCTTTGAGTATTTAGTGGGTTAATTCAATAAAATTATACTGTGGCATTTCCATAGGTATAAGGAGAACAGATGGCTTGCTAAGGGCTGCCTACTTACTTATGATTAGAGTTTAATAATCTAGAATACTTTGTAAAGTATTATTGTAACTATGATTTAAGTGACATGTTTCGATGCAATACATATGGATGTTTCATTATTTAGGATGTTTGTTTCGATGTTTATTTTATATTGTTTTTCTTTGAATTGAATTGCTTTGAATTTAGTGACTTTGATTTGTGTTAATTAAGTTAGTTTAGTTAGTTTAGTTGATTTATATATTATAAGTTATTAATTAAGATTCTTGTTTTAGTTAAATTAAATTAAATTAAATTAAAAATAATAAAAATAAAAGGCCTCTTCTTAAGGAACTTGCAAAATCCTTGGGGAGACGATCCTACTTACTACTACTACAAGATTTAATAGTATAAGAATGGAGGGAAATTTATTATACAAGCTTGACACGTGTCACCGAGTCTGCCTGGCATTACCAGGACTCTATGACCCCTGATCCTTGTGACACTTACACTTGGTGGTTTGGACTACTTGGGGCACCCCTCTTTTAAGTTTCCTTTACACTCATTTCTCGAAGTTGTAACTTCCAGTCTTATTATCATGAGTTTTACTTATTTACTGCTTCTTTATCTCCTGCGTGATTTTTGGACTATTTATTATTATTCATGCATTACTGTTGATATCCTTTTGGCTTTACTCACTGGAATTGTCTCATTTGGTGACAATTGCAGTTCTGCAGGCAAACAAGGGCAAGGCGCTGGTGATTGTGACTTACTCTGAGAAATCAGAGCAGCCCTCCCCTTCTCACATTTGCATGTATTTACACGATTGTTTGTATCTACTTATTATCATGTTTTGAGAATATTTGGGGTACATTATGGGTTTGAGAGACACTAATGACATGTATATCGTTTGTTTACTTTCCACACTTGGTAACAAGATATAAACGTTTATATATATGTTGAGTTCCACACATAGGTTGTCTGACTCTTTTTTTTTACTTTTCGAGTTATTTAATTCGATAAATTTCTTATGCTAAATCTTTAAGTCTTGCAAAACATTAATAACTCAACTTAAAATTATGAACTAAATTATAATAATGGATTGAAAGGCTGATTAAGCTTATGTTGACCTTGCATAGGTTGACTCAGGGGTCCACGTAAGCTTAGGCCTAGTAGGGCTTAGTTTGTGGGGAATTGAAGCTGCACAGTTAGTATCAGAGCCTAAGATTATACTTAGATATCAATGAACCCATAATAAGCTAAGTTTGAAATTAACTTTAGAGTTAGGACACGAATGGGATTTAAAGTGGAACCTTATGATCCTGACTTAGAGTCTTGTTGGAAAGTGGGAAACTTGGGGAACTTAAAAGTTTAAATTATATATGTTTTTTGTCGTAAAGTACTATACTATTACCGATAGATATAGACTGATCAAGAATACACTTTCCTTACAAATCGCGATCGCTGATCAGCTCGAGTCCAACACTAGCGGTTCGGGAGATGTATAGGGGAGGCTAGATGAGATGTCCCAGGTGGTCACATCTCATAGCCATCGGCTTGAGGAGATCCTTAAGCTACAGAGGGCACAGGCCATACAATCACCATCACCAGTTACGATAGCACCATACCTTAATCCAAAGGGGAGCGTGCCTAGTCTTAAGGCCACTCAAATGGCTCCCATCGTATCAACAATGCTAGTTATTGCAGAGATTGTAGCGGTACAGACTGAGACGGTACTACTTACACTCCCTATTCTTGAAGAGATAGTGCCACCCACTCCTACATAAACTAGTATTAGGCGACAATCGAGGCAAGATAGTCGCATAAGTTCCAGAGACATAAACCAGCTGAGATCTATGGTGGCACAAATCTCGAGGCAACAAAGAAGTTCATGAGGATCCATGAGAAGATTCATACCGTCCTAGCTACCTCCGAGCATATGAGAGCGATAATATCTCTTAAGTCATTATTTGGAGAGGCTGACGCCTAGTATCGAAGTATGGTAGCTACCGAGGGAGCGCCCAAAGATTGTGCAGAGTTCAAGAGGCAGTTCAAATTGAAGTATTTCCCACCTATAGTCATGACACAAAAGATGGGTGAGTTTCAGAGTTTGAGGGGGTACCTAGGGGAGTCTCCCATGCAGCATATGGGCTGTTTTTTACTGTTGCTCGAGTACGCTGGTGGCATAGCTGACATAAACACAGACCAGGCTCACTTCTTTATAGAGGGTTTATTTTTGGAGATTGTAGGCACCATTGTGACCTTCGAGCCTGAGAGTTTACAATGAGCCTATTATTGGAGGTTAGCCTAAGAAATTTATCTGAGCGCTCACCTTGAGGAGGTCACCATAGCACCATAGGAGTACAATTTGGGCATAGTCAAGGATGGATAGGAGGAGGATGAGACACTAGTAAATCAGGCTTATAATTTAGGGCATAGAACGTGGTATCTGTAGCTTCACCATCACAACCAGCGCACACCACACCACTACCATCTGCTCTGAGAAAAAGTTACAATAACCTACCTCAACAACCAGAATAGTTAGTAGCGCAGTAGTATCAACGTACTAAGGTAGAGGTAATGGTAGAGGCAATGATCCAAGACTGAGGTCAGGACAAGGCCAAAGCCAGGGTAGTGATAAGGTAAGGGACATAGACGTACATCCACTTAGATGTAGGGAAAGAGGTTGCCACTAGGATCTGGGCCACTCAAGGCTAGTTTTAAGTGTGGTTAGATAGGGCACTTCATTAGCACTTGTACGTGACTTGGCAAAGCACAATCATAACAGGGTCGACATCAAGCATACGCAGTTATCGCACCTGACACTAATGCTTCACGTAATTTCATTAAAGGTATGTTTTTCATTTGTTATAGGTCCATGCATGCTATTATCTATTATGGTTCCACAATGTCTATTATTTCCAGTCGCATGGTAGATTAGTTAGGGTTGACACCTATTACGCTCGATAAACCCTTGATCTTTAGCATGGTTGTTGGGGACAAGATATTATGTTTTTCATTTGTTGTAGGTCCATGCATGCTATGATTTATTATGGTTCCACAATGTCCATTATTTCCAGTCGCATGGTAGATTAGTAAGGGTTGACACCTATTACACTCGATAAACCATTGATCTTTAGCATAGTTGTTGGGGACAAGATATACACTAACCTATTATGTATGGGTTGAACCCTAGAGATATATGGATGCGAGCTACCAGAAGACCTGTGAGTGCTAGAGTTATTAGAGTCTAACGACCTATTGGGCATGAACTGGCTTGCCCACTATGCTCATATAGACTATTTTCTTAAGGGTGTCAACATCTGACTTCTGTGGCAGGTACTATTTGATTTTTAGGGGACTTCGACTAGACTATAGATTAGCAGAAGTAGAGTGGCTACGAGTATAAATATAGAGATGTTTGCCACTCTATTGGGTACAGCAGAGAGAGTTGAAACTCAAATTGAGGAGGTATCGATTGTCAATGAGTTTGAAGATGTGTTTCCTGATGATCTACCTCGATTACAACAGCCAAGATAGATCTGCTTCATAATAGACTTGGTCACAAGGTGCAAATCGATATCGATTTCACCATATAGGATGGCACCGAGAGAACTCGAGAAGTTGTAAACCAAGCTTGATGAGTTGTTACGACTAGGATTCGTTCACCCGAGTATGAACCGAATGGCGCGCCAATACTATTTGTCAAGAAGAATGATGATGACTTTTGACTCTGCATAGATTACAAATAACAACCAAATTCATTGTTAGAAACAAGTACCTACTTCATCACATCGACAACTTGTTTGATCTGCTAAGAGGGGCTCTATAGTTCTCGAAGATTGACTTGAGATCGGATTATCACCAACTCAAGATTTGAGATGAGGATAGGGATAAGACTGCTTTCTGCACGAGATATGGGCACTTCTAGTTCATCGTCATGAATTTTGGGTTGACGAACACTCCTACAACATTCATGGGTCTAATGCATAATGTATTGAAGGAATATTAAAATAGATTCGTGATATTATTCATTGATGAAACACTCATCTATTCCAGGACTAGTGAGGATCGCGAGGGGGCACTTCAAGATGATATTTCTTACTCTAATGGAGCATAGACTGTATGCAAAATTCAGTAAGTACAAGTTTTGGCTTACTAAGGATGGATTAGTAGGGCATGTTGTCAAAGCCTACATAGTGTCAGTAACCTTGCTTAGGTTAGATAAGTGATTGATTGGACTACACTAACATTAATGATGGACATTTCTAGCTTTTAGGGATATGCAAGACATTATCAGCGTTTTGTATAGGATTTCTCTAGGATTGATGTGCCAATGACACAATTGATGAGGAATGAAGTTAGTTTCTACTTGAATGACATTTATGAGCAGGCCTTCAGGACTTTAAACGAATGGCTGACTACAACACTAGTTTTAGCACTACCAAAGATAGGGAAGGGCTTCGAAGTGAACATTGATGCTTCAAAGGTTGGTCTGGGTTATGTATTGATGCAGGATAGTAGAGTGATAGCTAACGCATCCCGATAGCTCAAGACTCATGAGAAGAACTACCCAACACATGACTTAGAGGCAGCAACTATAGTATTTGCATTGAAGACCTGACATCATTACTTTTAAGGTGACTGGTTAACTCTGTACACGGATTAGAAGAGTCTGAAATACGTCTTAGCCGAGAAGGAACAGATCATGAGCAAAGGAGATGGATAGATTTCCCAAAATATTACAATTTCTCATTGGAGTACCACCTTTGGAAGGCCAATGTAGTGGTGGATGCTTTGAGTATGAGGGGATCAGAAGCAGAGGTTGTGAGATTTCATATGACACATAAGTACGCGTTACTCGAGGTAGTTAGCCCACTTTTTTTAGCAGGGATTCCAGCATCTATTGAGGCAGTGATTTATGGTAAGATAAGGACACATATAGTGTCAGTTGATTGTGTACTTCAGGGAAGCAGGCCAATGAGCTCTATCAGAGGTAAATTAAGATGGCTGAAAGTCCGGATCTCCCAGAATGGAGTTAGTTTAAAGACTCATGCCTGAGATTTAGAGGTTGCATGAGAATTCCATCTATAGCTGAGAATTGAGAGGATATACTTTAGGAGGCTCGCTGCTCAAGTTTTACGGTTCATCCGAGCAAGACCAAGAGGTATGCGAACATGTGACATGTCTTTTTATGGTAAGGGATGAAGACCAGCATTCCTGATTACTTTAGAGCGTTCGAGATATACCAACGAGATAAGGCTGAGCATCCGAGGCCTGTACGACTACTACATACACTTTCCATTCCTTGCTGGAACTAGGAGCATATTTCTATGGACTGCGTTAGTTAGATTACCTCCGTCTCAGCACGAACATGACAATATATCGGTGATTATGGATAGGCTGACCAAGTCTGCACACTTGCTACTAATCTCTTCTACACACTGAGTGGATAGGTTGGCTACTTTGTATGAGAGAGAGATTGTCTAACTCCATGGTATTCCGTTATTAATCGTGTTAGATAGAGGGATGCAGTTTACATCACGGATTTGGCAAAGTATGCAGGCATAGTTATGCACGAGTTAGCTATGAGTACCTCTTACCATCTACGTAAAGTGGGACAATCAGAGCGATTGATCCAGGTGCTTGAGGATATGTTCAGGATGTGTTTACTAGAGTATGGTGGATCTTAGGAGGAGTATCGTCATATGTATGACTTTGCCGACAGAAACAGTTACTAGGCCAATATTTTGATGGTGCCGTTTGAGGCATTTTAAGTTATGCCGTAAAGATCTCTGACGTATTAGGCATAGCCTGAGGACGTGACAACAATTGGGTCGAAGATTATTGTATACCACACAGAGAAGATATGATAGATTCAACTACACATAAAAGGTACGCAGGAGGGATAAAAGAAACATTATGATAAGTACCAGGATGGGTTGGAGTATGATATAGGAGCCTACGTGTACATGAAAGTTTCCCCACCGAAAGGTTACAAAAGGTTCATAATCAAAGGAAAGCTCATGCAAGGTCCATTCAGGATTAAGAAGAGAATCGAGAAGGTCGCTTACGAGCTCTAGTTGCCATTACAGCTCGCCAGTATCCATCCATTCTTCCACATTTTGTTGCTTTGACGGGATAAATCATAAGGTGGTAGACGAGCGACAATGGATTTGAGCTTGATAGAATTAAAAGAGGACATCACTTATGAGAAGCAGCCAATTCATCTTTTGGGTTGTTAGACTCATAGCCTCAAGAATAATGATATCTCGTTAGTTCTCAACGAGTGGCAGCACTACGGAGATAAGGATATGACTTGGGAAAGGGAGACCTCTATGCGAAAGCACTTTCCATACTTGTTTTGATATTGGTAATTTTATACCTTAAGCTTATTCAATTTCGAGGATGAAATTCTAATTAGTTGGGATGGACGTAATGACCATAAAACTATAACCTGTGCAACGTAGCATTTCAGGACCGTGACTTGGAACTGGCATGACATGGCGTACTCGATCAACCCTCGGGAGTCGACATGGAGGTATATTTTTTTCATTGATGATTTTATTATCTAGCAAAAGAAAGGGGAGTAAGAAATTTTGGTGAAGCATCCAAGTCTCCGACGTGAAGTAAACCTAGGTATGCAAATTTTAATCATCTCTTTGGTGGTTCATTCATAGGGTCTTTTTTTTGGTTCATTGCAATTCAAATGCAAATATGGAATTTGGTGTTTTCTACCACAAATGGCTTATCTAAGTCTGAATTTCTAATGGTTGTGAGTTTGCAATGAAGATTTTAAATGTCTTGAAAGTCTATGGTTTTTATGTGTTCATGAATGCAATTTGATCTTTAATTGCTTTTAAAAGTGGCTATTAATATTGCATTGGGTTAGTTGACCATTAAGTAAACAAACAAGGATCTCCATATTAATTCATTATCATTTTTTCATTTTTTAAAATTGTTATTTAGCTTTTCCATGTCTTCCCACTCCTTTTATGAGTGTTCGAGGGCCAAGTGAGTCTGGAAGGTGTCTCTAGGGTGTGCTTGCCGACTCGCAACCTGGACCTTGACCCTAATTCATAGGATTAAGTCATAATGTGATTTGTTTTATCCGATGCATCGTTGATATCCATCATTCGTGACGGTCTAGGTTCAGCAGGCATTGCTGCATCCTTAGACCCAAATGTGTCGGGGTTGTCGCGACTCTATGATCCTGACCCTGTGGCACCAAGACTAGGTGGTTTGGAGTACTTGAGCGTCTCTCTTTTTAGTTTCCTTTACACTCATTTCACGCAATTGTTACTTCTAGTTTTACTATCATCCATTTTAATTATTTACTATTTTCTCTATCTCCTGCATGATTCTTTAACTATTTATTTGTATTGACATAAATTAATTGAACTAGGATTATCGTTAATCTCAAGGATTAACAGACGTAATTCGAGCCTTACGAGGATAACTCGGTTGACACGGACACAAGAATTGAAAGAATATGTTATTTATTGATGATGTTTGTTTAAGTATGATGATTAAAATTTATTATTTATTGTATTACATCGCATGTGTGTGTTGCTATAGAGCGAGTTGGTGTGATAGGTAATTACATTGGGAAACATGTCGATATGGGTATTAGGTCAGAGTTACTCGGGGATGCTAGACTAGGCTTACTATAGTATATAGTGGATAATTTAACCATGGCGCACCTTGAGATGCATGTCAGGGTGCGGGGGACCGGGTGGCGGGTACTTGAGAATTAGTGGGACCGCATATATGTTAAGTATGTGACTAAATACACTAACCATATGTAATCATATGCCTAGGTGAATTAAATTGAATAATAAATGGGTTTTCCTATTGTTTGGATAGGAATTAATTGAACGTTTGTTCAACCTAGTGATGATTCTAGAATACATACAACAAAGCAAGAGGAGTCGTTCTTTTGTGTCAACAAGATGTCGAGAGCTTAACTAAGAACCCATGATAGTCCTCGAGATACGAGTAGCACATTAGATTATAAGGAAACTATAAATATAGGTTGATGAGTGGAATTTCATATTTTTCCACTCATTTACTCATGCAAATATCAAGAGAACAACAACATTTCTGAGAAATTAGGAGCTGGACTTCAACATTTGGAGCTTAACTTGGGAGATCAAACATAAGGTAACCATCTCTATCTCACTAAATTCATCAAAACAAGCACAAATTGGGATGTTTTGGTGTCAACTTGAATTTTATGATTAGACCATTTTTTTTATGAATCGTTGATAATTGGAAAGTTGGATAAATGTATGAGTTTTTTCGAAATCTAACTAAATTGTTGTTTTGGCTATTGTTAATGGTGTTTTTGGATTCCCCATGAGTTGAGAATGATTCGACGACTGTTGGGTGGTCAATCGGGGTGTTGGGTACAAAGTTCTCAAATTGAGAACTTTGTCACGCAGCACGGATAGTGCATTACCCAAATTGGCTAGCACATTATCCAATATGGGTGCTCCATTGTTCTTCAAAATAAAGAGTAGTTGCGCGCTAGGTACCTCCTTAGTGCGCTACTAAAAGATGAAAACCCAAATTTAAGGGTCGTTTTAGGGAAAATTGATATAATACATTTCTAATCAACTAGTAAACACACTAAACACACAAATTGGACTTCAAGGGACTAGGGGTCCATAGTTCTGGTACTGGGAGCTAGAAGAGGTCAGATTTGGGAGTACGGGTAGTCGAAGTGCCTATTGAGGTGCGTAAAATCCATTAGGAAGCTTCTCATAATTCATGGCATGGTTTTATCGATATTAGATTACATGTGTAATTCTTGGTGGGCACACGTGAGTTTTCACTCTACATTCGGTTGCGTATATATTAGTTATAGCTAAATCACTTACTTAGGTTGCTTGTTTTAACACTCGTGTTGAAGGTCGTAGAATATATCTACGACCGTCAAGAGGGATTTAAGGTGTTCCCTTGACTTGAAATAACGTCTATAAGTGGTTCACCAATGAACTGTAGTTAGGTTTAGTCATTGTAAGCCTGCGAGTACATACATGGTTCTTGTCATGTTTTATCAATGTACTGGTTGGTTTAGGTTAAGGTTTTATCGTGCTATTCAGTTGTTTATATACTATTGCTTTACTTCCGAGCCTGTATAAATTTTATGTGTTATTACCTTACTTGCTAATGTTATTGCATGCTATATGCCGACTACATTCATGTAAGTATGACTTTTTGTTGCCACATGAATTAATTACATGTCTTGTAGATTTATCTGTTTTATTCATAAATATTGTATAGACTTCTCTTAGGATTTTCTCATAGGACTCGTCACTTTATTTGTTGGGTGACCGAGTGCAAATCCTTCGACGAGTAAGGGCAAGGGCAAGGAGGTATTAGGTGACTACCTCTGAGATAATGATGCCAACTCATGTTTGACTACAATATGTATATATTTACATTTTTATGGGTTTTGGGGACTATAGAACACTGAATAAATGTATATCGATATATTTTTGTACTTATTTTGAATTTTTTATATACATGGTATTTTTTAGTTGAGTTTTCCACTACTTAGGACAGTTAACATGCATAATTTATTCTCACTTAAAGACTTCTCCTGTAAAATGCACTATAACTTGATAGATTCACTAATTAGCTAATTAAATAAAAAATAATTACAAAAAGAATATTTATTTAAGCTTACGTTCATCGTAAAATGTGTAAGCAACCAATTAATTCCTTGGGTGTCATAGATAAGTAGGGTGTAACATGGCAGGGCTTGGTGACTTGTGATGCGACATGGCGGTTCCCAGGGTTGCCTCGAGATTTAGGACCTTCACATTATTATTATTCCTACATTATTTTCGATAACCTTCTGGCTTTATTCATTGGAATTGTCTCATTTGGTGACAATTACCGATCCGCAGGCAAGCAAGGAAGGTGTTGGTGATTGTTGACTTAATCTGAGATGTCAGAGCGGCCCTCACCTTCTCAATTTTGTAGGTGTTTACACTATTGTTAGTATTAAATTATTAATATGTTTTGAAAATATTTAGGGTACATTACAGGTTTGAGAGACACTTATAACATGCATATCCTTTTGTTTACTTTCCGCACTTAGTCACCAAATATACAAGTTTATATATATGTAGGGTTCCACACATAGGTTGTTTGACTTTTTCTTTTACTTGTTGAGTTATTTAATTTGATAAATTGCTTCCACTAAATCTTTAAATCTTGTAAAACATTAATAAAACAACTTAAAATTATGAATTAACTTATAATAATGGATTGGAAGGCTGAGTAAGCTCACGTAGACCATGTAAAAGCTGACTCAGGGGTTCACGTATGCCTAAGCTGGGCGGGACCTAATTTTTGGGGAACTGGGGTCTTCAAATGGAGAGTTTAGGTTATCTTCGCCGTTGAGCTCGGCGAGAATCTCTTCTTTCTTTCTAAATTTCACGGGGTTTTGGATAGGTTGTTGTTGAGAATGACCTATGGCGATTGAGGCTATTTTTTTAGGTGTATATGGGTTGTTAAGAGGTTCACTAGAACCTTAGTTCATGGTGGTTATGGTGGTGTTGTTAATGAAGAGGTTTTCGTTGTTGATAAAGTTAATAAATCATCATTAAATACAATAATTTTATATATTTTATGGTGAGTTTGGTGTCGTTGGATAGATTATAATTAAGGTAAGACCTATTTACGGGAACTCTAAGAGGTTTTAGAAGTGTGGTGTAACATCATCCGATATCCTGATTAGGGCAATACTCGACTTGAAAACTTAATTAAGCCCAATAACCCAGCTAGACTTAACTAGAGCCTGTAGCCTCTCCTTCAATCTCCTGATAAATACAATGTATATCGAATATCAATGTAAAAAAAAATGTTAAATGCAGCAGAAATTAATACTCTTTCGATATTTAATTACGATATATAAAATCAATTTAAACCGTAATAAATCTCAATTTTACAAAATCTCCTATCCCTTGTGATATTACAAAAATTGTAATTCAATACAAATATATAAGACAAGGAAAGATTCATTACATCGAAGAGAAGATCAGGACTCCTAAATCTTTTGTATCCCGTAGACGTAGCGCACGTCCTTTTTTTGAAATATTAATTGGGGTGAGTTCTCTAACTTTCTCAATAAGTAGGGATTTACAACGCTATCAACATTCCATATAATAATCAAGAATGATATGCAACATCAATATGCACCATAGATAGCTACCAGGATTATGAACAACATATAATCTAATAAATAACGGATGTAAGTCAAACCGTGAATGACTATTACACTATGATTCCCATTTTTATTTGTAAAACTACGGTCGATTACCCACTGACACCATTAATTTGATTGCAAGATCAACACATTGGTCGATAGGCTATCTACCTTATTCATTAATGTTCAATGGTTCTATCCCAAACATTCTAGTGAATATGTAATCCACGTAACCTATCTAACTAAGTAGGAGTTACATATATGTCGAGAGATCAACCATACATCCTATATAACTTAGTCTCAATTCCAGGAGTTACTCTCATGGATCATATTAGACACTGTTTTATGTGTAGTAAAAACATCACAATGTTCATAGAACCACATTCAGTCCATATCTTATATGAACTATATATGCTAACATATCTAGACAATATTGATAAATAAGCGAATCCATACTTACTTCAGTTAAGGTTTTTTTTTGTTTCCAAACTTCCTAAATTTCCAGGTCACTCAAACTTTCCCTGTATTCCAACACCTATGAAAAACCATTTGTGATTAATATAGGTATAACACCCTAGGTTTATAACCCCTAAGTTATTCCCTAAGTCCTTAGAAAATCCTAACTAAAACTCAGCATAGTTGTTATTTTTTTGGGTTGGAGCGCGCTCCCTCACTTGGTGGGGTGCACTCCACCAACTAGGTTTGTCCCAATTGATGAACGGAGCGCACTCTTCTGCTAGATGGAGCGCACTCAACCCTGTACAGTCTCTACAGTAAACAGGGCAGCAGTCACAATCCGATTAAGAAACCACTAAAACATCATCCCACACTATCCTAAAACATCAAGAAGAACCTCTAGTGATGTACCAACCCAGTGATCAACAACAACAATTCACAAAGAAATCATCATATACTATTGAGTTTAACTTCAAGCTCAAAACTACACTTACCAAGATGATGAGCTCTGATCTAACAGTGGTTTGATCTCTTAAAACCTACTGAATTCCCTCATGGACAGCTCCTCACAATATTAAACCATTAGCTGCTTTATTCCTCTCACTCCCTCAATGAATTGAATAAGAAAATTTATATAAACTTGTTTTTTATTTAAATATATGGATTTTCCTCAAGATATGCATCACGCTATCTTGAGGTTGAACAAGTGATTCATGTGTTAAAGTGACACATCTTAAAGTGACATAAAATTTAACACTATCAAAAATTACGCTCATCTCGAGGCGATCTAATGATACATATAATTCAAACCAAACTTAAAGTTTTATTATATATATTAATATATCAAATATATATACTTTGTGTATTTTCTTGTAATAAATTCACTAGATATGCCTATGAGTGTTTTCGAAAGTGCACATTCATTTCACAGCTATTTATTGTTTAATTACTTATTTTTTGATTATAGGCTTGTATATCATATACAGAATCGAAAAAGTTTTAAATTTTCAGTTGCACATTTTACTATATTTTATTTTGATATTCACTGTACAAATGAGTTTATCATGTACTTAAGGTGAGGCTGCTGGCTCTAGTTAAGTCTTACTTGTGTATCGGGGCTTAATTAGGGTTTCAAGCTGAGTATTGGCCTAATCGGGATAGCGAATGCTACAGTTTGGTATCAGATCTTAATTTTCATACTTTTTCCTTGATTGAAGTCAAACGATAGCACTGATACAATTTGGTATTACCATGTTCCACGAAATTTCGTTTTTCTGACACTTCATGAACACATACTTTGGATTTTTTCTCCTTCATCAGTTCCCAACCTTTGGGTGTCATTGCATTCTTCCTTAATTTCTTTCTCTTCCTTTCCATATTTTTTCATGTATTTCCAGCAAATCTTTGATAAGCTCATCCTGCATTAGATCATTTAAATAGAATATTGCGTGCAAAGTATAAACATCAGTAGACAGACACATATTATCAGGGGAATAAAAACTTAAAACCTGATCATTATGTTCCATAAAAATGGAACCATAAAAACATCAAGTTTAGTCTTTGCTATCAGCCCCCACGTTATTAAGACGATTGACCGGCCTAGATTACCTTAATCCTCTGATAATCTAGTCAGCCTAATCAATTCTTTTAACTTAACCTCCAAATAATCTTTAAATCAATTGGAGCAAGTTAAGGATCAAGTTAAGAAATCATATCCATATTTTATAACAATTTTGGTAGCACTTCCACTAATGGCCTACTAGAAAACTTCCACCCAATAGACAACAGAATTAGGAAGAGACCTAAAAGGACTAACAACTCCCCGCATTTCACAATACATAATAAATTCAAATTGATGAACTCACTTAGAGTCTCCGATAGCTTAACTAAAATTATATAATTCTAAAACTTCACGTCCTACACTCACCTTAGAATTACAAAATAATAAATATAGACAATTTAAAAAATAATTTAATATAAATTTAGTAATAATTCGCCACAATCTTTGAATCTAATCCATTCATCTCTTATCTTCATATAAAATGTGACATCATCAAAAACAACTCAAAGATGTTAAGTAAGTAAATTCCTCCATTGATTCTTACGCCTGCAATTGTTAGTCTGATACAGGAAGACATTTAATTGCATTTCTAAATAAACAATAAGATACATTCATCAACATGACCTGCAATCCACTCTTTTGTTGTCTCCTAACTATAATCAGATGTCGACTTCTAAAAATAGTTCAGAGACAGTATTCAAAGATCATCAAATGTAAAGATAACTTTTAGGCATTAGACTCTGCTAGTCTCACTAGATGGCGTAGAGGTAGGATTGAAACTTAATTTCAAGCAAAGCAGACTCCAAAACAATCTTATCCCCCTCACTCTCTCTATGTATGCATGACCAAAAATTATAAAATGCAATATGGACTATGATGCAATTACATTATAAAGATATTCAATCACTAGTAATGATCAGTGTAAGGTTTACTTACCACCAAACTAACTCAAAGTTGGTTGTGAAACCTCACATAATGTTTTCCTGACTTTTACATATTTTCAACATATTCCTTGAGCTTCGTTTCGAGTAGTTTCTGAATCCTCGACGTTACCTAAAAAAAATTGAGAAATCCATATAAGTTTCCTATTCAAGTTTCTTAAGCTTCGACTAATTTTTTAGTTATTTTGTTGTTCTCAAGTCTTAAAAACTAGAAATCACTCCAAATCAAATCCTCGAATGTGCGGATCTCAATTTGGACTGCAAATTGTGGTTCAGAATCAAAAATTAACCTTAACTATGTTGTTAAACAATTTTCAAATTTTGAATATTTATAGGTATTGTAACACGTCTTACGAGGAAAACTCTAATATAAATCTTCAAGAAAATCCATAAATTCTCATTTTTTATAGAAATCTTCCATTTCTATGTATTTGTCCAAAAATATAATTTTATTGGCTTTTTATTTTACTAGAATTGTTTCCAATTTCTATAATTTTTTTATTTGGGAAATGGTGTCAGACCCAGTTTAATCCCGTTTAGGGGATCAAAACCATTTTTTTTCTTCTTCCTCAAGCACGTTTGGTGTTTCAACATCAATTTTTTTTCGATTTCTTTGGGGTTGGGATTAGCCCAACCCAGGCTGCGTCTGGGCAGGGGAGACCACTTCCTTGCCATTATCTTCCTCGACGAATCAAACCTTTAACCCGACTCCACTTTGTTGAGAACCAACACAACAACAAAACACTGACAACATCAAAAATAACACACCGCAACAACACAGTAACAATGACAATAACCACACCGAAACATCGACAACAAAGACAACATTACCCACCCTCTTCATCATTGTCGATCTCTCCTTCCTTTCCATAGTTTCGAGGTCTCTCTCTCACTCTTCCCCTCTATCAATTTTGAACACTCTGTGTGGAAACAAAAAGAGGTGAGGCGGTTCTGTATTGATTTGAAGAAAAATAATAAGATTTCCTCGAGATTTGCATAGCATAAATCTCGAGGTAGATTGGATGTTCCATATTATACTTTGATCTTTCTCGATATGAGTGTTACATATCTCGAGGTCGATCTTGGGACTATTATCAACTCATCACCTCTGAAAGACTTAGATGAGATCAATTATATTGATCTCCTCAAGATACATGTCTCCTATCTCAAGGTAGATTAAATAGCTTTATAACTAACCTTACACCACTTGGTTTTGCTAGAGATGTGGTTGCACATATCTCGAGCTATGGACAATCCCTTTAACATTATATGTTCAACTCATTTCCTTCTTTGATGCTCATGCAACACGTATCTCGAGGCGAATCCAACGTATAATTTTATTTGAATTAAACTATAGGATTCATTTGTATATATTCATATATATAACCTTTATATATAAATATATATACACCTATGGGTTTTCGCGGCTATAAATTCACCATACGTGTCAACGACCATCCTCGAGCGTGCACACTATTGTACATCCTACGAGTGTCACCCTCGAACCCGCGTATGACTAGAAGCCCACAAATTTATTAATTATTCTATTTCATTTCATGATTATATCTTATTTTTAGGTCCAAAACAAATTCCGAAAAATACCCCAATTTCATCAAAAATTAAGAAATATTCCCAACGCGCTCCTATACTTGCAGACACTGCATATACACTTCATTTTGACCCTGTTTCACATCGAATAGAGTATAATACACCAATTACTCGCGTCACACAAAAATAATATTTAGACTTATAATCTCTGGTTCGTAATACGTTGGTCACACCTTAGCTACTTAAATCCAAAAATATTTAATTAGTCGCCTAATCAAGTTTATAAAATTCTCAGATGTCACAATCTTCCCAACTAGTTATACATTGTTTCCTCGAAATTTAACTTACAGGTTACTGAACCAAAATAGATGATAAAATGATCATTCATATACAACTTTTTCAATTAAGAAACTGTAAAAATTATTTCCAAGGTGAACCATTAAGTGGACCCAATCACTTTTGGTGTATTCAAAAATTTGATGGTAGAGATCATAACCATTTCAACTTTTCATTTCCAAGTTTTTAGTTTAATGAAAAGTTTTCTCCTTTACTTTACCAATCTTAGCATTTTGAGATTTTTTTTTAAGTTAAACAATCAACTTTTGGGGAATATTCGATAACCTTACGTTATTTCTCATCTCATGCCTTGAATCTTATTCAATTATCAAAACTTAGCAAGATCCAACCTATCTTGCTTTTAATATAACACTACTCATTCTAGACTAATATCAATTCCATAAATTTAAGATAATTATTTCCCTATCCAACAAACTCTGGCATACAAATACCTATTTGTTTTCTCATCACTAACCATTTTCTTATTAAAATTGTCGACAAACCAATTTGTTTTAGATTATCACCAATCTAAATATGCATATAGTGATGCAAATAATATTTGAGCACAATATTAGATACTAAGTAGACTTTTGTGCCTATCTGATACATCAACATTCCAAAATTTCTCAACAAAAACCTGAAATTACACAAGTCATCTCATGACTATAAATCTCTAATTACATATGTCATCCTTTGACAAGAGATCTTGAATTTCAATCTGATTAGAAAATGAAACCAGACACATCGTGCAACTCCTACTCATTCTCTAAATGTCTACTCACAATATTATTTAGGTTATGGACTAGAAAGCAATTAGTAATTCTAACTGGTCAACCAATTCATTTATCTTTTCCTTTGACTGATTAGAAAATTAATGATTTTTCTAATTTCATCAAATCATTCTCTATCCATGAGTTCACCAAGAACCTCATTCCATTTAAATACTGAGATCTCACGTAATCTTATTTTTTAATCATTTACCGTTCACCAACTTCTTTCATTACCTGAATAGAGACAGATATCTTTAAGTTGAGTAGACATACCTTTCTAAACAGAGATATCAACATATTCGATGATTATACTCTCATAGTATAACTTTTAACTTGTATCTCATACAAGTTATTAATATGTTATTTCTCATTTATTATACTCAATATTTTTCTGAGTTCCCTTAATCACAATGGAAGAATACTCAATTCTTCCAACATCTCAAGTTAGATATATTGTCTTCTATTCAATAATTTCAACCACTGCGGATAATATTTACTAACCGAGCTGTAAGTCACACATCTCTTTTCATTTCATTTATATCTTTACCATCATATAGCTATTGTACATCAACTCCAACTTAAGATAACGTATTGCTTTAAATCTCCACCATTGAATAGTCACATGGTGTAGCACTATAATTGAACCAATGTACAAAATATTCCCTTATATTAGTTGTATACTACTTTAGTTTAAAACTTTCAACATTTAGAGTTTTATTCCTAGTAAGATTCTTGTGAAGACATATTGAGTTCTATCTAACTCACAGTTTGACATCCTAAATCTTATTGGGACTCGTTAACCTAAAATTTTCATTTCATATGTATGTGAGAATTTCTTGACCATTTAGTTGCCTATACTTTAACCTTCAATTGACTCAGACGAAACTTCATAGACTATTTTATACCGACTATCACCAATTCATTCTATTATTTAAAGATGGGTGGGCACGTCACACCGATCTTCTACAATGTAAATGAATCGTGATTATGAAACCGTGTTACTTAGACTTATGATCATGCACAACTACTCCAATGCCTTACCTTGACTAAATGAGTCAGTTTGTGTCACTTCGAGCAGTAACAAGTCATCTTAACGTTACATTTTATTTTATACACAGAGTCTATTCCGTTTGATTTTTTTCAATCTTAGCTATTCTCACATTGATCTCAATCTTGGTCCCTTTATAAACTTACCAAGACTTTCGCTCAACAACCAGGCCACTTATGGCTCATTAATTTTAACTTAGAAAGGCAATTTATATTTTTTCTCTTCAAACATATAGCTAAGGAGCGCGCGACTTCTTATGATCATTCAGTCAATTGAAGTCTTCCCTAGCCATTCTTTGTTTGGAATAGGGAAATTTTGTGACTCAAACAGTTTTACTGTTTGTTATGGCCTTAAGTTATTTCCATTAGTTTCAAATTTTTTTGACTTTTCTTTTTCTCAAAAAGAATTTCGGTACTTTCAAGAGACTGTGTAAGATAAGAAAATATCTTACTGATAATCAATTTACTTTTGATGAATTCATTTGTTCGTTTTTATTCATCTGAAGAGATGGAAGAATTAGAATTTCCAATACCTTGATTAACTGAACAACTATTCAAACTCTTAAAGAATGCTATTCCAAAAAATGTTAGACTCCGCTAGTCTCACTAGACGACATAGAGGTAGGATTAAAACCTAGTTTCAAGCAAACCAGAATTTGAAACAAGCTTATCCCCCTCACTTTCTTTATGTATGCATGACCAAGAATGATAAGATGCAATGCATACTATAATGCGATTAACCAAACTAACTCAAAGTTGATTGCGAAGCCTCGTACAATGTTTTCCCGACTTTCACATAATTTCAAACTATTATCTAAGCTTCGTTCCAAGTAGTTTCTGAATCCTCAACGTTACCTATAAACCATTGAGAAATCAGGATAAGTTTCATATTCAAATTTCTTAAGTTTCAACTAATTCTCGAGTTATTTTGGTGTTCTCGAGTCTTAAAAACTTAGATTCACTCCAAATAAACTCCTCGGATGTTCAGATCACAATTTTGACTGCAAAGTGTAGTTCGAAATAAAAAAATTAACCTTAACTAGGCTTTTAAAAAATTTCACAAATTTCAAATATTTTTGGGTATAGTAACGTGTATTACGAGGAAAAAACCCTGGTATAAGTAAAAAAAATCCCAAAATCCTTATTTTTATTGAAATCACTAATTTCTATTTATTTGTCCAAAATATAAGTTTTCTGATTTTTTTTCTATTTTATGTAATTCTTTGCAATTTCTAGCATTTTTTTTATTTAAGAAAGGGTAGTCTGGTTCAACTGAACCGGACCCAGTTCAATCCGATTTAGGGGATCAAAACCTTATTTCTTCTTCTTCCTCAAGCACTTTTGGTGTTTCAACATCAACCTTTTTTTTTTCAATTTCGTTGGGGTTGGGCTCCCAACCACAACCCCAGGCAAGCTCTGGGCAGGGGAGACCACTTCCTTGCCATCGTCTTCCTCGACGAATCAAACCTCCATCCCAACTCCACTTTGTTGAAAACCAACACAATAAGAAAACACCAACAACATATAACACACAACAACAGCATGGTAACAATGACAACAACGACACCAAAACATCAACAACAACGATAACATCACCCACCCTCTTCATCGTTGTCGATCTCTCCTTCCTTTCCACGGTTTTGAGATCTCTCTCTCACTCTTCCTCTCCATCAGTTTCGAACCCTCTGTGTGGAAACGAAAAGGGTGAGGCGGTTCTATGTTGATTTGAAGTAAAATATTAAGATTTCCTCGAGATTTGCATCATACAAATCTCGAGGTAGATCGGATGTTCCTTATTATACATTGATATTTTCTCGAGATACGTGTTGTGTATCTCGAGGTCAATCTTGTGACTATTATCCAATGTGTCACCTCTTAACTGACTTAAAGGATATCAATTATATTTATCTCCTCGAGATACGTATCACATATCTCGAGATATGTAGCACCAGTTGATTTTTCTTGAGATGTGTTGCATATATCTTGAGGCACGGATAATCCCTTTGACAACTATGTTCAACTCATTTCCTTCCTCGTTGCTCCTGCTATGCGTATCTCGAGGTGAATCAAACGTGTACTTTTATTTGAATTAAACTATAGGATTTATTTTTATATATTTATATATAAGTTATATATAAATATACACACCTATATATTTTTGCGGCTATAAATTTGCCACGTGCGCCAATGAACATCCCTGAGCGTGCACACTAATATACATCCTACGCATGTCTCCCTCGACCCCACATGTCAAAAAATGCCCACCACTTTATTAATTATTCTATTTAATTTCGTGATTATCTCTTATTTTTAGGCCCAAATTAGATTCTGAAAAATACCCTAATTTCGTCAAAAATTGTGAAGTATTTTCAATGCGCTCCGAAACTCGTGGACACTGCATATACACTTCAACTTGACCCAATTTCTCGTCGAATAGAATACAATACATTCATTAGTCATGCAACACACAAAAATAATATTTAGATTTATGATCTCTGGTCCGTGATATATGGCTTTAATCTCAGATACTTAATCTCAATTTAAATACAAAAATACTTAATTTGTCGCCTAATCAAGTTTATAAAATTTTCGGATGTCACATTCGTTGTTTCATAAACGGGCTTCCTAACATAGCATGGCTCATGTTAGACACTGGTGTGTCCTCCATGTCAATGATGTAGAAGTTTAAAGGAGGAACTAAGTTATCAAAGTGTAATGGCATGTCTTCCAACATTCCAAGATGTCGGATTCAACGTCCATCCGCTATATGAATATGAATGTCGGTGTTTTTCAGCTTATATACAGGTAATGTTGAACAAAGAGATGATGAAATGATATTGATTGATGCACCTAGATCAAATATTGTACTGCCTATAGAGATGTCTCATATCATGCAAGGAATACCAAATATACTTATGTCAGAGCATTTTCTAGAGTATTAACATTACCCTAAGAGATGACATTGTTGATCCAATAACTTTGATTTCCTTTCTTGTCAAGTACACTTTCTTCTTTGAACAGCTTACTCTTAGACTCAAGTTTCGATTCTTTTACTTCACTTTCTTTCACTTTTGTATCATTTTCAGCCTCTTTCCCTTTCAAAGACTTTTTGAAAGTCTTCCATTTGCTTCAAACATCTTGCATAAAGTCTTTGAAGGAAAGGAGATAATGCTACGACCTTCTTCATTCATTCTTTAGTTGGTAGTCAACTAGTTTTTTTTCTTCATTACCCGAGCAAGCTTTGACTTGAATTCTATTGAAGCATCGGCCACTACAATCTTATTCATATGTGAAACACCATTCACATGCACATTGGGTTTGTCATTGGCTGCAACGGTAGCTTCCCTTTGTTTTTGATATGTTCCATCAAAGTAGACATATCAGAAACCCTAGATGCCTCAGTTCTTGCTTGATACTAATGTTGAGCTACTATCATTTGTTTCATCTTTTCCTCTAGAGATGAGCCTTAATGCTGAGTTTGCTGAGTTTTTAGTAGCGGCTATCCTCGAGGAACAAAGTTTTTAAAGTTTGTGTTTTTCGCCCGTAGTTGAAGTTGTTCCTTTATCACCCATAGTAGTTAGACTATTACCCATATTGACATTTGAGAGGTCCTGGAAACGATCATGCCTGTTATGATGACCCAAACCTCGATGAGCCTAGACCGCCCAGCCTAAACTATCACTAAACCCCTCAAAATAACCCAGCGAGTTGGACAATGATCTAATAAGCCTTAACATGCAAGAAAATAAACCAAAACATTCTACAAAAGACATACTAAGGCTAATAGGTGCGGAAATAAAATGGCTTTAAAGTCTAATGAGTTACGAAATTATTGTAGAAGTCTCATAAACAACTAAAACATAAACTAAAACATAGTTCTGTAGGTTTAAACATCTACCCTCAATCATCCAAGTAATACCAAGTGCAATAATAACTAACATGCAACAAACATATTTTAAGAAACCTATTATCATTTTAGGAAAAAAACAAGTACATAAGCAAAAGTAATATAAATTGTAAGACAGAATAAGCAGTGCCCAACAATAATAATCTAACAAGTTCACAATGATACATGAATACCATAGAATCAAGAGAAGTAAAAACTAGATATTTCAACCATCATGGACCCGAACACCTATGTAGCTCATCAAGGGATAACCTCAAATTGCTAGGAAGGATATTAAAGCCACATTTATGCCTGAACACTAACATGACTCATTAAAGGGAAACCCTGAACTGTCATAAAGGACATCAAAGCAACACTAATGAAATATAAACATTTATACACATCAAGATATCATAACAACTAAGGAAGAAGGTATTGGTGGCCACCGGCCTTCCAACGCAAGGTGTAAGTATGCATTCATCAATATCAGTATACCAGTTCCACAAGCATTCATTTTAAGATAATCAAAATGATATAACAAGAAAATCAATAAGAGTGTAGAGATAGATTCCAAATGAATTTCACAATTTGATACATGAGTTCTATCAATAACTAATATCAAGCCATGATTGAGAATAAAGCAAAACCCACTGACCTCGAAGCGTTGCTATCCTATCCAATCATAGCTAGGAAGTTCCTATCAAGTTCTCCTCATGTCTTCATTGGTATAGGTTCATGTATTTATGATTAATATGCTTTGTTTGTGGTAAGTTTACTCAATTTGCACTAATATCTTTCAAACGATATAAAACCTTTTTTGGATCAATGGCACTCATTCATCGCGGCGATAAAGGTTTTTGGGATTACTTACCACTAACCCGACCCTTGTCCTGGTGATATACTTTGATAAAACTTGGTAATTTTAAAAAACTAGAATGCTCGATTTAACTTTGAAAAACCCCCAACTCCCTCCTAGCGCCCTGGGTTTACCCACAAGGCGTTGGGGCGAGATCGCTGGCTTTGAGTTGAAAAACCACGATTTGCTCTAAGCAATTTGCCAGTGTCGTACGTTAAATTCCATGGCACTAAGAAACTGCTAGATCGACTTCTTTGAATTCCCAGGCAGCGCCTGGGCCAGTACCTACTACATGTAAGCAAGGCATTAGTGCGACTCTAGGTACCAAACTCATGCCAACCCCCAAGGTTCCATATCTGATCAAAATAGTCATAAGCTACTAGTTTGAAACCACGAGATCATTCACATTCCATCAATGAATTTATTCGAACAACAATTCCACCATTAAAACATAGATTTTGCAAGTCCTTTCGAATAAACCAAAGAAGATGAGATAAAGATGACCGAAATCACAAATCAAGGCATAGGAGTTCATCTTCTATCTTAAAACTCCAACGAAAACCATGATTTCATTCAAAATCTAGTACGTGAATCAAACATAGGAAATTGAAAGAAGATGAGATAAGTTATTACCTTGCTATGTGAGATCTTGATGGGAGTTCCTTCTCCTCCATCAAATCTACCAAGCAAGTGTTCTAGGGTTCCCTCCTCAAATTTTCTCTGTTGTTAATTCAAGCAAAAATGGCTTGAAACCCTAATTGTTGTTTAAATACTATGTTAATGGGATTAGGGTTTGGTTGACCAAATCAAAATCCTTCATCTCCTTCTAGTCTCATTAAGTTTTAGGACAATTCCAAGGTCCTCATTTAGTCTATCCTCAATATGTTATTTACAAAATTGCCCTTTTTCTTTATTTAATTTATTTTACTAGTCCTTTATGCTTATTTTTATTTACTTAGGCTTATACTCCCATCTAAGTCAACTAGATAGTATATAATACAACACTTTATTCACACCAATACACACATACCATGCATATCTACTAGATTAACTTCGATAATTGGATAAATTACCATATTAGAGATTAAGGGCGGCACACCGGTTGCGTTAACTTATTGGTTATCCTCAGAGAGCGAAGGACATTCATTGGTGAAATGCGTTGCATCCGCACATATTCTACAAGCTTTGGCTTTACCCCCTTCTTAACCATAAACT
Source organism: Stephania cephalantha (assembly GCA_039657325.1). Classification (NCBI taxonomy): domain Eukaryota; kingdom Viridiplantae; phylum Streptophyta; class Magnoliopsida; order Ranunculales; family Menispermaceae; genus Stephania; species Stephania cephalantha. The sequence goes on along the minus strand of CM077570.1, from coordinate 25,272,804 downwards.
GTTTGATATTGACTTAAGCTCTAAAACTTCATAATCTAACTTGCTCTCCCCTAAACATACCATCACTCCTATTTTAGGAGTTTCACTCAACTGCACATAATGTTTGGATTGGTTTGCAACTTTTTCTATATATATTATGGCTTCTGTTAGAGTGATATTGAGAACACTCCATAGCATACCGTATCAAGCAACATTTTTTATTATATGTGAGACCGTCATTGACACATGTCAAGCGTGTACAATAAGTTTTTCGTATATCTATATTATTTGTAGTAGTGATAAGTGAGATCGTCTCTACAGGGATTTATCAAACTTCTTTAGGAAAAAATCTTTCAATAGTTTTTATTATTTTTTACTTTAATTTAATTAAAACGAGAATAAAAAATCACTAATTCAAACTATAATATTATAATAATTAACTAAAATAATTTAGCTAATTTAATTAACACAATTCAAAATTCAATAATATTCAATTCAATAATAAATAAATATCTAAACAAACATCCAGAACAATAAAACAATAATCCGTTTTTGCATCCAAACATGTTACTTCAATCATATAGTCAAGAACATACTTTGTAAAGTATTTTAGATTATTAAACTATAATCATAAGTAAGTAAACAACCTTTATCATGCCATTAGTTCTCTTTATAAAGGTGGAAATATCACGTTCTAATTTTATTGAGCTAACCCTTTGAATACACAAAGAAATTAACTTTAGGCAATAAAACTGCATTACACTTTGTGAAAACTTGAAACTACTAAATCTAACACCTTCGGAAAGTCATTTCAATAATAAACTTAGATCTCAATCCATGTATGACATTTAAACGGTAATAGACCTTTCAAACAATCATAGTTACTACTTTCATCTAGATAATGAATCTGAATATCACTATAAATATTCTAGACTATACATGCAATACAAAGTTCCATGATTAAAATTCGGAAGCAATAATCTATTAAATCAATGAATTAAAGAATACGATTGGTTTAAACTATTAAGCACAAACTCATTTCATCATGACTACATCATAAAAATGTTTGGACTTTGTTTAAATTAATAAACTACTCACTTATCATCATATTAAACATTGCAATAAAGTAAATACATAACATATATAATTGAGAAGTCAATAATTAGAAATGGTTTATAGTGCAATTTAAGTTGATTTTATATATAAATGATGATATTACGCTAGGTATTCTCTTGTTTTTGTGATTTTATGAATTAAATACAAAAATGAAGAAATGGAAGAAAAAGAAAAAAAAGAGCAAAATAGTCAACTGCAGAAGAAGTCCAGTGATTAGCCAGCGATTTGCATTAACACTAGAAATCACCATTAGCAGTAGAAAAGTGCCACTGAATCTTCAGCAAATTGAGAAATATACTAGAAATCTTCAGCTAAATCGATGGAGCACAGAAAGACAATTCCAGTGATTGACTCGGCGATTTGTGTACCATTTAGGAATGGCTGACAAATCACTGAGGTATGTTATGAGTTTTTTAGATTAATATGAAGAATTTGAGTTTACCTAGGATATGTATAACTTAGGAGACTATAAATAGGACCAGAGAGCTTCGAAATAACTTTCTCTAACCTATTTTACATATTCAATAAATCTTTTATTACTTTTAGTTGATGTTTGAAGTTAGATTGGAGCTTTAATTTATTTTAAGAGTTATTTATTTATTTATTCATTATGTCTTTTAATTATATTATTATGTTATTTATTTCCAGCATGAATGAGTAGTATATTAATCTAAACAAACCTTAGACATGTGTATACTTTAGATTACTAGATAGTTGTAATTAAGGAATCATGTATTTAATGCTTTAAATCTATTCATGCACGTCAATCACAGATTTAACATGTTGTTTTTGCATATTAAAACTAATGAAGATTAATATTGCATGCAGAGTTGCAAATGTGTATTATGATATTTTGATTCTGAATCTATGTCTATAATTATTAACAGCAATTATAGAAGTATTAACTAGGATTAATCTATAGGGCTTTTCTCGAGTGGATATTCTAGGTGATTATGTTATAAGTTATTAATTGACTAGCATATTCTAGTTTTTATTGGCTTTGATTAGACATGATTTTCATTGAGTGCTAATGTTATCGAATCTCTATGGTGTTGCGTTTTATCCAATAGCTAGATTTATAATGATAAGAATGTGGCTTTTCCATTGAATTTAGGAAAATCAGTGGCTTGCTAAAGGCTATCGACCAATTAAGAATTAGGACTTAATGATTTCAAGATTTCATGTGTTATGATTTTAACTATATTATGAAGTGAAATTATGTTTTAGTCTTTGAAATCAATCCAAGTATATTACATTTTTTAGTGGGGGTTTATTAGATGTTTGTTAAGATATTTATATTTATATTGAATTTAAATATAATTTAATTTTGTTAGCATTAAATTGTTTGAATTAGTTTAGTTAATTTTGTTAATTAAGTTAATAGTTATAGATTTTAGTTATTTAGTATTTTAATTCTTGTGTAATTAGATTAGCTAAATTAAGAAAAACAAAAAAAAATATTTTCCTTTGAAATTTGCAAAATCCATATGGAGACAATATCCCATTTACCGCTACTACAAATAATAAGAAAATACGAGAAACTATTGTGCTCGTTCGACTCATGTCAATAAAATCAAACCCAGCTATTAAATGGCTCCAAAAGCAATGAACAATAAATAGAAAATCCAAAACGACAAACAATGGCTCCAAGAGTAATAAGATATTGATCTAAGTACTCAATGGTAACTAGTTTTGTAGCCCTATGGTCTTATATATAGTATTCTATGTATTACATATCACAAACTAACTTAAACGTCTCGTGGTTATCTAAAATTCTCGAAATTGAACCCAGCTATTCATCAGCTATTAGATTTTTTAGTGGATTTGCTAAAAAATCCTTGAAAAATTATCTCTATGCTCTACCAATTTGACCAGCAATTCCTAGTACAATTCCCAAATTGCTGAGGATTCACTATCAGTAATTTCCAATTCTTCCTTTATTCATTGATGATTCTTTGCGTTCCACTTCCATTCGATCAGATCTTTCACTTTCTTCCTTTTTTTCTCCATTTCTTCATTTATTCCAATTATTACCTGAAATAACAAAAACAAGAGAAAACCTCGTGTAATATTTTCATTTACACCTAAAATCATCCTAAAATATACTATAAAGATGTTTAATTATTAACTTATCGAATACCCCCAAATACGACACTTTGCTATGCCGAGCAAAGGAATACTCTCAATTATATTCTTTTTTCTTCCCTCATTTTGATTTCATAATGATATACTCTTATTCTTAAATAGAAGTGATCATTAAATAGAAATATATTACTTTCATAAAAATAGAAATTGTGATTGAATAGAAAGATTTAAAGAATAACCTTTTTTTACAATTCAACCACTAGTTATGCAATATAACCCAGAATTTAAAGTCAAATTAATCACCAAGGTCAAGCCACTACATAGGTTTTTTGAATCTCCACTTACAAGCATCAAGCTTACAATGACTAACATAGAATCTCAACATACAAAAATCACTAAATCATTCCTATCTTCAAACAATATTTACAATATCACCACAATCAAACTCGATAAGAATTTTTCATCGCCAATAATCATTATTTCATATCCATTTGTTGGAAAGTTGGAATAAAAAGATATATTTCACTTAACTTAGCTATAAGTACTCGAGCTAATTCTTTTAGTTGAAAAGTTTCTTCATAAATATCATTTCATTCTTTATATTTCTCTTTCATTCTTCTTTCTTCTTTAATTATTCTTTTCCTTGTATCATATTCATATGATTCCCTACTCCATTTCCTTTGGAATCCCATATTCTTTTTATAGGAGTTTTTCCTCTCATTTTTTCCACCACTAGATTCTCTACTCCATTTCCTTAAGAATATGTGGGTCTCTTTATTTAATTTTTTTCATTTCATTTAAAAACTCTTGTTAGCTCATCTCACTTTCACTATAGTTAAGGAAGCATTCTTTCCAACTAAGTAAAATTTATTAGTTAATTTCCATTTTTTTTCCTTTGATTGTGGCATAAGCTATTTTCATTATGTATATAAATATAAGAATACTTGATCAATAATCTTTGTATAACAAGATTCTTAGAAATCTATCTTGTCTATCTTGCACTTTTGTTTCGATCTTCTACCCACCCATTATAATGTCTAACACAAAGTAATCAATCCCCTCTAAAATCCTTTAGTGTATACACAATATAGGTTAAGTCAAATAGGGTATAATAATTTCTTTCTATCATAAATTTCTATTTTCATGGGTAATAAAATATATCACTTCTATTTAAATTCAAATTATAGTCAATTGATATTCGTAACTAAATAAAGTAAAATGAAGAAATATTAGATGTATCTTCAAAATCTTGAAGATTTTCAGTCAACTTTAAACATATAAATAGATAGATTATACCTCTCGTTTCTTCCATACTTCACTTCTTCATACTTCAGTTCACATAATACCCTCAAACTCATTCCAAATCTTATCTTTAAGGTTTAAGATAAATTTGAGTTTTCAACAAAATAAAAATACCTCGTGAAGCATAAACGAAACAAATAAATAAACAACATAAGAATGAATTTCATAAGTAAAGAAAACATATATTAAAAAGTTTCCAAACATCATAGGAAGAAAATTGAATACATCAAACAAATGTATAGATTAATCACACCATAGCAAATGTATCAGAAATTCACACCACATCAAACATATCATCATCTTACAGACTAATACCTCACATATAATTACTCAGAGATAGACTAAATAGAGAATAATGAGTAAATCAGAACCACCGTCCAGAATTTGCATCATCACCATTATCCCCTTAGCCTTGATGTTGAGACTGGAAGCTTGTTGCAAGGTCATAGAATGTCACGGCCCGAATTTTCTAATCTCTTTTATTATACGTAATCAGGATTACTGACCTGTGACGTAAGACCCACACCGTGATATATGCATTGACCGAGGTGAGATGGTCGAGGTATATGTTAGATTTGTTATGGTGTATGCCTAGTGTATTATATATGTGTAGACTATAAAGTCATTCCTACTCGTATATGGTGTCAAGAGGTGAGTGGGATGTGCATCGAGTTGCGTGTCGATGTGGGACTGGAGTAGATAGTGATGTGGTAAGTCCATTTTAAGCTTAATGTAGATTTATAAAGTGGTTTTAATGTGGCTATAGTTGATTTTTAATTAAATGTAACGTAAGTTAGCATTTTAAAATAATAGCCATCTGATTTACATTGAGACACATACTAGCACATCTGAAAAACCAATTAGGTTACCAATTTGATATAGATTAAGTTAGTAGAGGAAAGTGGGACATGTGTTAAGAGGTGTACCATTAGATAGGTCTCGAGATACATGTGTGTAATTAGATCAATGGTTATCATTCAACCATATCCATTTCATATATATAGTTAGAGATCAATTCATGTAAACCACGCATTTTCATTTTACAAGCTTAAGAGTGAAAGAAACTTGCTGGAGAGGTTATAGGAATAAGAAATTCAGTAGGGTTTGGTGTTTTGAAAGTGTGAGAGTTGTTCAAGCTAGTGTACATCAACTAGGTAATTCACTTAAACTAGTTTGTTTAGTTCAATTTGATGAATTCATGAATTGGATCATGTTAGTGGCTATTTTTTATGTTTTTTATGTTGTCTTGGGGTTCTGGAGTTGTTTGTGGAGGTCACCAAGGCTTTGGTGAAGCCTAAGTGTGGAATAAACTCAACATTCAAGTTGCAGAATTCTGGGTTTTCCTGCACATAGCACGTTAGGTAGGACAGTTAGCATGCTAGAAACAATGATTAACGCGCTAATAAGGCCACTAGCGCGCTAATCAAATCACTTAGCGCGTTAATTTCCCTTACAGCATAAAAATCTACAATTTTCTAAAATTTCTTAAACAATATAAACAAGTCTAAAACTCTAAGTAAAGGTCCAAACACACTCAAAAATATGTTATATGATATCAGGAACGTAGGAGAGTGCCTCGAGGGTTCGAATACAAGATTTGAGGTGTCGAGAGGCCGGTAAAGCTAGGACTTTACATTTTTTGATGTGAGTATACATATTGATTGTTTATTTATATTTCATTCCCCATTTTAACTTGTTTGCTATAGTCTAGATTGACTATGTTTAGCATTGTACTCTCATATCATGGACTTATTTATTATTTATCACTTGTTGAGCTTGGTTTCTATAATATTTTGATAAATTGAATTCTTTTGAATCTATTCATGTGATATATGTCATTTCTTATTGTTTTGCAGTAAATGTAGTAAAAATCGCATGCTATTAGGGATTTGTGAGTTGTGAATGATTCTATGGACTTGTATTCGTTGGAGAATTTGCGCTTCGTAGCATAGCCAATTCTTGGAATCCTTAATTAGTCAATTTCTTGAAATTATAAAGTAGTTATAGAATCTAGAGCCCATTGCACTATAAGTTGATCGACACACAGGGTTAGAGTCCCTGGGATGTCAGCACTCGCTACTATGATATGGCACATGGGGTTAGAGTCCCTAGGGGTTGCCATTATACAGGGTTAGAGTCCCTATGATACTGGGGTTAGAGTGCCTAGTGATATTAGACTGTGCGACACCACTTATGTCCTTAAGTGGTTAATGCTTCACTGACGTAGGTCACAACCGACCGGTTCTAGATCATAACTATTTAGCCTTGTGTCAGTTTCACTTGTTTAACTATGGTATTTCTTGGCATAATTGTAGTACTAGTATTTCTTTATTGAACTTATGCTTTTAAATACTATTTAGTTTGTTTTGGAAATGTAAATGAATTGGTTAACGGGGATTATTGTTACTATTTAGTTTGTTTTGGAAATGTAAACGAATTGGTTAATAAGGATTATTGTTATTTTTTGTATTCACCGTCCCTTTATGACGGTGGGTGCAGAGCTGTCGACAAGCAAGCCAGGCAAGGAGAAAATTGGCAACTACCTATGAGCCTGCGGCGTACCTCTGCATCAACATTTTATAGCTTTTGGTGTTCTATGTATTATATAGTTATGATTTTTATACATTAGGGTTGTATATTAGGTTGAGTGTTTAGCTCCTTTACTTATTATGACCATCGCAATGTTTATATTAGCCACTTTATTATAAATGCATGTGATCGGTGTATTTCTGGTTTCAACACACTCAGTATTTTTAATAATTCCTTCTACATAATTTGTTAAGACTTCCACTAAACTTTATAACGCTTAAAAAGTTTTTAATTAACTCATAAATTCAATTGTAAAGAGACGTGTTTTATTTATCCTAAACACTAGTATGGAGTAGAATTTGGTAGAAAGGCTGAATAATACATAGTTAAGTCATGTGGGATTGGGATTTGGGCTTAATTACAAGATTAAGTAGGACGGTGCCCTAGATTAGAGAAGGAACCGTAATAGTTGGTATCAGAGCCAATGTTTATGATAAATAAAATAGAAATCTTAGATGTGGAGACCAGATGATCCTTGCCTAGAAACTATTAGTTGGGAAGTGAGTGAAATAAGTGACTTGGGGAAGTATTTTATTCATATGTTACATTCTATATGTACATAAATACGAGTTACATCACTTAGTAGTTGATTCACATTCGATATCTACCTGCAAACATCTATGGCAAACAAATGGCAGCAACTAGCCCCTACTACCTCAGCAGATGACTATCAGAGGTTGTCTGACCGTGAAGTGGCTCAGGGGCAGCAGTTAGCCAATTTCATCACCTTTATGAGGGAGCACATGGTAGCTATCACACTAGCCCTCCCCGCCACTCATACTACTATGGTGATACCCCAGACTGTTAGGACTGAGAATGCACTAGACACTACTACTTTAGGAACTCGAGCACTCGCACCACCAGTCTCATAGCCACGTGTAGATCCTACAGCACCACATCGACCAGAGTTAACAAATGTGAATATACATCAGACAGCTATAATTGGTGACATGCCCACTTCTACACCTACTTCTTCTGAGACTACAGGACTATCGAGAGATGTCAAGCTGGTGAAGGGGTTCATTAGGAATAGGCCAGTGTTCTTTGCTGGAGAGCGAGGCCATGAGAAGATCGAGTGTTCGATTCTCTCACAAAAGAAGTTACATCTACTGTTGGGTGTTGATGACAGATTATAACCCATTAACTCTTACTACACTCTAAAGAAGGGTGCAGATGTCTGGTGGAGGACCACAGTGGCGAGTATATGTAGTTTTACCTCGTGGGATGACTTCAAGAAAGAATTTTTCAAGCAGTATTTTCTAGCATAAATAGTGAAAAGAATGAAGAAGAATTTTATGACACTGAGACAGGCTAAGGGCGAGTTAGTGATGAGTTATAGGGACAGATATGGTTATCTCAAATAGTTTGCTAGGGATTTAGGTACGGATGATGCTAATGACGCTTTCTATTTCAATGATGGTTTGAGACGAGATATTGCACGATCAGCTGTGAGCACCAGGCCCATATCTCTTCAAGAGATATATAAGCAGGCCCTCTCCAACGAAAAATATAAGTTGGGTAGAGAGGATGATGGACGTGCCGCGTTACCGAAGAGAGGAAATGATTTTTAGTAGACAGGACAGAAGGAGACAAAGGAGAGGAGATAGATGGTTTCAGAAGGGCGGAGCACAGGGCAAGTATGTATATCCAGTGTCACATGCACCACCACCACCACCACCAGCCTCTACATATGACACTTATGGCAGACCTACCTTACCTCCTCCCGCCAAGTAGGCATTACTAGCACCACCAGCACCCAAATAGTAGCAGCAGCAGGGTAGAGGCCAGGGTAGAAGCCAAGATTTTAGAAATGGACAGAGGTAGGCATCGAGAAGAGTCAAGCATAATCAAGGTTAGAGGCAGCAGTTTAGTCAGCGTTGACCCATTACATGTTGGAGATGCGGTCAGGTAGGGCACATGGCCCGAAAGTACACACAGCCAGGGGCAGCTTATCCACATCAGGGCAGAGAGGGAGCCCACATGGTAGCACAGCTAGATTTTGAAGCGACACGAGATCTAATTGAGCGTACGGCTTCCATCTCCTGTAGAGATGCTTATGTACTATTTGATTTTAGTTCTACTGTTTCATTCATTACTAGTCGCATGGTAGACATCCGAAGGTTGACACCTATTAGGCTTAGTGTACACTTAATTTTGAGTACAGCAACTGGGGATAGGGTTTACCCTAATATTTTTATCAAGGGATATCAGGTTAAGATAGGTGGGGTAGAGTTACCTGCTAACTTTAGAGTCCTCGAGTTCTTAGAGTTTGACATGATTTCAGGGATGGATTAGTTATCAGTATACCACGCACATATCGCCTGTTTCAATAAGACAATGATATATGAGATCTCACGGCATCCGATATTCACCTATAGAGGTAGTCTAGCGAGGACAGTAGGCAAGAGAGGTAGACCTGCGATTAGAGAGGAGGTGAAAGCATTGATTGCACTATACACAGTAGCAGAGAGTCAGGGACCTAGGTTTGTGGATATACCAGAGGTTAGAGAATTTCTTGATGTGTTTCCAGAGGATTTACCTAGTATACAGCCACCGCAAGAGGTTGATTTTATTATTGAATTGGTATCGAGCAACAGACCGATTTTCTATACCGCCGTACCGCATGGCCTCGCGAGAGTTAGAGGAGTTGAAGACTTCGCTTCGGGACTTGGGACAGAAGGGATTCATCACACCTTCTATGTTGCAAAGGGGAGTACACGTCTTTTTTGTGAAGAAAATGGATGGTACTTTGAGACTTTGTATCGACTATAGACAGTTACATAAAGTTACAGTGAGGAATAAATATCAAATGCTAGGGAACAATGATTTATTTGATCAGCTGAGAGGAGCACAATTTTTCTACAAGATAAACCTGTGATCAGGGTATCATCATCTTAAGATCAGGGATGAGGATAGGTCCAAGACAGTTTTTAGTACGAGATAGGGACATTTTCAGTTCACGGTCATGCAATTTGGGCTGACCAATGCCCTTGCAGTGTTTATGGATTTGATGCATCGGGTTTTTAGACCATTTTTTTACTACTTCGTGATAGTCTTTATCGATGATATACTGATATATTCGAGGACCTGAGAGGATCACGAGCAGCACCTTATGGAGACGTTGCAGACCTTGAGGGAGCACAAGCTCTATGCCAAGTTCAACAAATGTGAATTTTGGCTTTCAGAGGTCAAGTTCTTGGGCATGTTATTGGAGCAATAGGGATAGCAGTGGATCTTGCCAAGATTCAGGCAATTTATGGATTGGCCAGCACCGATGTCAGTCATAAAGATCATGAGTTTTTTGGGTTTGGTAGGTTACTATCGTCAGTTTGTGAAGGATTTCTCGAAGATCGCTTCATCGATTACTAGGTTGACCCAGAACGATGTCAAATTTGATTTCTCTGAGGAATGCAAGGAGGCATTTGCTCAACTGAAGTGATTGTTGACTTCTACGTTAGTATTAGTATTGTCAAAGGCTGGAAAGGGATCTTGGTGTACATAGATGTTTCTCATATGAATCTGGGTTGCGTGTTGATACAGGGTAGTGGTACGATAACTTATGCCTCCAAATAATTGAAAGTACATGAGAAGAACTACCCCACACATGATTTGGGGTTGGTGATAGTAGTGTTTACACTGAAGGTGTTGAGACATTATCTGTATGGAGAGACAGTCACACTTTTTACTAATCAAAAGAGTATGAAATATCTCTTCACACAAAAGGACTTGAACATGAGACAACGGAAGTGGTTAGAGTTCCTGTAGGATTACGACTTTTCTGTGGAGTATCATCCAAGAGAAGCCAATGTAGTCACAGATGCGTTAAGTAGGATAATAGTTAGAGATGATGAGGTTGTCAGATGTCATACGATGTATGAGTATGGGTTACTTAAGGCAGCGGCAACAGCATGTTCATCAGAGGTTCCTATAGGTACTTAGATTGAGATTTGCGCATAGATGAGAGTACAGACCGTGTCTACACAGAGAGTGTCGAGAGGACCTCGAGGACCTACGTTTCGTGAGTTGGCGCATAATACGAGAGGTTTCGTGCGTCGGATCACGTGTCGTGCGTGCCAAATATAACCCGCAATCGAGTTACCAACCAGAAGGGTGTAGTAATGGTAAATACGGGGTCGAATCCACAGGACTTGAGTTTTACTCCAAGTTAACTAAAAATGGGGGGTTTTCGGAAAGTTAGAGGAAATAATTAACTAAACTAGCACAAATAAAAATATAATTAAATATATATTTTGGAAACTTTTCACATTAAATATACTAAAATAGACTAATAAAAGCATATAAAAACCAACTTATCAAATACCCCCACACTTAAGACTTTGCACGTCCTGAGCAAAGGTGTAAATGATAAGATAGACTGAACTAACTTATGCCTATACCTATACCTACACACAATTCAAAATTCATGGAGTCCCTTTGATTTACATAGTCACCAAATTAACAAGTAACTCAGAAAATTTCAGAGTTATGATATGTCAAGACTTGCAACTCAAACACAATTAAGATCACACTTTAAAAACATAGATCCGGTCAAGAAAAATGTCATCAACTACTCACGAGTTTTCTTGGTCTATACATTCAAGCACGCAAGTTTAAAATCTTACTTAATCAAGTGAAAGCACTCGAGCTAAATCTTTTATTTGAGGAGTTTTCACAACTTCCTCCTTTATTCATCTTATTTTCTCTATTTTTCCTTCACTTTTTCTTTCAAGTAGTACGATCCCTGCTACATTTCATGTGCACAACTTTTCTCACTTTTTCCACCACAAGATTCCCTGCTCCATTTCCTGTGGAAACCTGTGGGACTCTATTTTTTTAGAAAAACTCATGTTAGCCCTTCTCACTTTCACTATAATGAAGCAAATCCCCCAATGGGGTCAAAATATCAATACTCGCATAAGTCTGACCGTCTACTCCCTTTCGTTATCTAGCACAAAGTCCAACCATCAACTAAGTCCCTAATCATGAAATCATAAAAATGCTGAGCTACAGACTCGATTGAGTGTTTCTCCTAGTTTTCTCTAAGTTTCAAGTCAAAAAGGCAATTGTAATTTACTCATCCACAACCAAAGGCATGAACAAAGTTTCGGGTGATTCTAAATAACAAATAAAAAATAAAACTATACTAAACACATATATGCATGAAAGTGTATCAAATCCTAATGAAATGAGAAAGAAATATGAATGGACAAGAAATGAAAGAAATGGAAGAAATGATATAAAACACCACCATTACCATCCGATATCCGCATATAACCACATATAAAAAATAAAAGATCTCACCTACGGTCTTTCGCAAAAGAATCCATCCAAAACAATCCACAACCCTTAAAACACCCCCAAACTTATTCTGAACCTTGTCCTCAAGGTTCAAAACAAGTCGAGAGGCCGACACATAGAAAACAAACAAGATGGTGAAAGAACATGATAGATATAAGATGAAGGAAATGATACAAATTCATGCAAAATGATAAAAAATACAAAAATAAATAAACCAAATGATACTTATCAAAGTTTGGGATGCCTCCCAGTAGCGCTTTTGGTTAAAGTCGTTGGCTCGACCTGGTTTGAGTCTGTCAATCAGTAAAGAGTGGCGTTGCAAGTGAGATGACCTCCACGTTATAGCTCGAGAAGTCTTCAAGAAGATCTTCAATCTGTGGTCGTTCACTTTGAAAGCATTACTAGTCTCCAAACTCTGAATCTCCACTGCACCGTGATCATACACTGCAGTCACAACATATGGTCCTGTCCACCTCGATATCAGTTTACCTGCAAAAATCTTAAGACGTGATTGAAATAAAAGCACTTTCTGACCAACACAAAAAAATTTCCTATAAAGATTGTTATCATGGAACGCTTTCGTTTTTTCTTTATAAATCTGTGCATTTTCATACGCGTTGTTCCTTATTTCCTCCAATTCTTGGAGAGTGAGCTTTTTCTCTTTTCCTGCTTCATCGAGCTTCATATTAAGCTGTTTCGTAGCCTAGTAGGATTTATGTCGAGCTCGGCTGGCAGGTGGCAAGCTTTACCAAACACGAGGCGAGATGTGGACATCCCAATTAGCATTTTAAACGTTATTCGGTAAGCCCAAACTGCATCATCAAGACGTGTACTCTAATCTTTATGAGTAGGATTAACCGTCTTTTCCAAGATGTATTTGGTCTCCCTATTAGAGACCTCTGCCAGGCCACTCGTTTGGGGATGATACGTTGTAAACGTTCGATGAGCGACATTGTACCTCCTCAGAAAACTCTCAACCATACGATTGTAGAAGTGAGTGCCTCTATCATTGATCAGGGCATGTGGGGTACCAAATGTTGTAAAAATACTCAATTTGAGGAATTCACGTGCCACTTTAGAGTCGTTAGTGCATGTAGCCTTAGTTTCCACCCACATAGACATGTATTCCACTATCAAGAGTATGTAAACATTACCAAATGACACTAGAAACGGTCCCATAAAGTCTATACCCCATACGTCAAATATCTCACAAATATGAATCGGGGTAAGTGGCATTTGGTCCCGATGACCAAGGTTACCAGTTTTTGGACAGTTAGGACAAGTCTTGGTAAACATGTATGAATCATGGAAAATGGTAGGCCAGTAAAACCCACTCTCAAGAACTTTCCTAGCTATCCGACGGGGACCGAAGTGGCCACCGCAGACATAAGTATGACAAAAAGCCAATATGGAGTGACTCTCAATCAGAGGAACACAACGCTTGATAACCTGGTCGGAGCACAATTTCCATAAGTACAGGTCATCCCATACATAGTACTTAGCATCGCTCCAAACTTTATTCTTCTGAGCCTTTGAAAGGTGAAGAGATAGCTCGCCCGAGGTGATATAGTTTACCAAATCGGCGTACCAGGGGAGATCTTCCATAACGGCATAGATTTACTCGTCAGGGAAATCATCCATAAGAGGGGTAGGACTTTCACCATTCTCAATTCTACTGAGATGGTCTACGACTAGATTCTTTACACCACTTTTATCTTTGATTATGATGTCAAACTCCTGTAGTAGGAGTATCAATCTAATGAGCCTAGGTTTGGCATTCTTTTTACTCATCAGGTACTTCAAGGCAGCATGATCAGAGTAAATGATAACCTTGGTTCCCAAGAGATAAGGCCAAAACTTCTCAAGTGCGAAGATAACGACAAGGAATTCCTTCTCAGTAGTGGTGTAGTTCATCTGAGCCGCGTCTAGAGTACAAGAAGCATAGTAAATGACATGTGAAGCTCTCCCGACTCTCTGTCCCAAAACTGCACTCACTGCATAATTACTAGCATCACACATAATTTCAAATGGAAGCTCCCAATTAGGGGCCTAAATCACTAGTGTGCTAGTAAGTGAGTCTTTCAGTGCATCAAATGCACTCTTACATGCCTTATCAAACTCAAAAGGTACGTCCTTTTGGAATAGATGGCATAGGGGTTATGCGATGTTTGAAAAGTCCTTAATGAAACAATAGTAAAAATCGGCGTGTCAAAGGAAAGATTTAATCTCCCGCACGTTCGTAAGGTAGGGAAGTTTCTTGATAACATCAATTTTAGCTTTGTCAACCTTTACGCCCCTGGCTGAGACAATGTGTCCTAAAATAAGACCTTGGTCCACCATAAAATGACACTTTCTATAGTTCAGAACCAAGTTCTTCTCGATACGCTTGCGGAATACCTTTGTCAGATTGATGAGACAACTATCGAATGAATCGTCGTAAATAGTAAAGTCATCCATGAAGACCTCAATGAAATGCTCAACAAAATCTAAGAAGATACTCACCATGCACCTTTAAAAGGTGGAAGGTCCAATACATAACCCAAAGGGCATGCGCCGATTGGCAAAAGTGCCAAACGGACAAGTGAAGGTCATTTTTTCCTAGTCTTCAGTCGCTACCGGTATCTAATGAAAACTGGAATAACCATTAAGAAAGCAGTAATGAGAACGATCGGCTATTATCTCCAATATCTGATCAATGAATGGTAGGGGAAGTGATCCTTCCTAGTGGAATAGTTTAACTTCTTGTAGTCAATGCATACCTGCCATCTATTTTGAATGCGGGTTAGAACCAACTCACCATCTGAATTGGTGACTACCGTGACTCCTGTTTTCTTAGAGACCACCTGGATAGGGCTTACCCATTCACTATCAAAGATGGGATAAATCATGCCAGCATCAAAGAGCTTTAGTATCTCCTTTTTCACGACATCCATCATAAGCGGATTGAGCATCTATATATATGATGCATGCAAGTGGAAGGGCTTAAACCTTTGATATCCGCTATGGTCCACCCAATAGCCTGTTTAAACACCTGGAGTACTCGAAAGAGCCTCTCTTCCTCCAAATGTGTAAGTTTGGCCGAGATGATCACAGGGAGTGTGTCATTCTCACCCAAAAACATATACTTTAGGTGCTCAGGTAATGGCTTCAGCTCAAGTATGGGAGCTTTAACTAAGGAGGAAGAAAGTTCAGAGTCAGAAGTAGGCAACTCCAAATAATA
Source organism: Stephania cephalantha (assembly GCA_039657325.1). Lineage (NCBI taxonomy): Eukaryota > Viridiplantae > Streptophyta > Magnoliopsida > Ranunculales > Menispermaceae > Stephania > Stephania cephalantha. Next base: position 25,257,215 of record CM077570.1, on the reverse strand, counting down.
TACACTTGGGGGCAGGGGTTGGAATGAATCCAACTCGAAAACAACATCCTCGACATCAATATCGAAGGTAAGAACACTCTCGTGGATATGAGTAGTGTCGAGATGATGCTCTAACACTACTTTAACTTCATCGTCGCCACTTGTGAGCAAGGTCTGCTCAACGAGTGGATCCACACAGTCTATGGTACACACCGCAGACGACACATCACTGGGGTATCGCATCGCGTCATAGATGTCAAACTTGATGACTTCACCGTCAAACTCCATGGTAAGAGATCCATCATCAACATCTATCTTCGTCTTCGCCGTTTTCAAAAATGGACGTCCAAGGAATACTGACGAAGCATTAGGGAATGGCTCCTCCTTCATATCTACCACGTAAAAGTCAGCAGGAAACACAAACTCGTTTACTTGGACTAGAACGTCCTCAAGAACACCTACAGGTCTGACAACTGAATGACAATACCAGTCTCCTCTAATGGGCCTGCATCCAATGTCTCATAAATAGATAATGGCATGACATTAATGGAAGTGCCAAGGTCGCACATAGCCCTATGAATGCTTACATCACCTATAACACAAGGTACCGAGAACATCTCAGGGTCCTTGCATTTAGGAGGCAACTTCTTCTGTAGGATAGCCATGATGGTTTCTCCCATTTGGAATTTTTCATTGCCTTTTAGTTTCCCTTTATTAGTGCATAGTTCCTAAAGAAACTTTGCGTAATATTGATTTCCACTCGCTGAAAGGTGTCAAGAATTTCTTTCTCTTGCTCATTTTTCTTATCTAAAATGAATCGTTATGGAAAAAGAGGTTTGACCTTGAATGTGGGTGGTGCTTCCTTTTGAGTAGTTACCTACTAACTCCTGTTCTTCCTCATTTGTCTAGTCTTTGGCATCAGATGACCCATTGATCCTTATGGGTTCCTCCGGCTCTTTACTACTTCGAAGTGTAACTGTGTTAGCACTCGTGTTAGGATTCTGGTAAGGTTGCGAAGGCAACTTTCCCTTATCCTCGAGACGTCCATTTTGCTATGTCACTTGGTCCATTTGAACCTAAAAAGTTCGGACCGCCGATTTGGTTTTCCTGATGGATTTCTCGGTGGTAGCCTTGAAATGGGCCATCTCACTCATAAATTGGCTTTGTTGAGCCATAAGAGCTTTGAACATATCCTCAAGTGAAACGGAATTATTGGAGGGTGCAGGCAATGGTTGACCTCTAGGGATGAAGGTCTGATAGTTCTGATTTTGAGGCCTGTAACTAAAGTTCGGGTTATTCCTCGCCGTTACGTGATTGTATGTATTCCCAAATGGGACTCTAGATGGTCCTTGGAACTGATTACCCTTGGCATTGGCCTGTTGATTGTCCTAAAAGAAAGTAGGACATTCATCAGTTGCGCCGTTCTATGGGCGACATGCCAACATAGAAGAAACGGGCTATGGCCTTCTCAGATTGGCCATGCTGCGGGCAGCTAGCAATTAATCGCTTATAGCGATCCCAATATGCACCAAATGATTCGCCTGACCTTATTTTGATGCTGCATATATCCTTGATGAGCTGAGCAACTCTATCCTCAGGGACGTATTCATTCAAAAATGAGGTTGTCATCTCATTCCAAGAGTTAATGCAGCCAAGCGGAAGGTAGAAAAGCCACTCCTTGGCTTTGTCTTTAAGGTAAAACGAAAAATATCGGAGTTTAACCGTGTCCTCGTCCGCATTGGAGGGTTTCATTGACTTGCAGTTAGTCTGAAACTCCTTCAGGAAAATAACGAGATCTTCATTCTCGCTACCATGAAAGGATAGTAGGAGGTGAATGAACCCGGACCTCAACTCAAAGTCTCCGGCATTATCCGGATAGTTGATGCAGAGGGGTTGTTGCGCCAAAATAGCTTGAAGCTCTTGATTGGCGTGACCCATGGTGATTTGGCAATTTGCAGCCATGTTTACAGGATTTTGGCCTTCTTGTTGCCTAAGTTGGGTCTCTCTAATCCACCTATGAAATGTTCTCTCCAGTTCAGGATCAAAAGGTAACAATGGACCGGACGATTTTGATCGAGTGAGGTGTGGTAGCATAAAACTAAAAAAAAAGAGAAAAATGAAACCTAAACTCAGAGTAAGGACTAAGTCCCCGGCAACAGTGCCAAAATTTGGTCACGTGTCGTGCGTGCCAAATATAATCTGCAATCCAGTTACCATCCACAAGGGTGTAGTAGTGGTAAATACGGGGTCGAATCCACAGGACTTGAGTTTTACTCCAAGTTAACTAAAAATGGGGGGTTTTCAGAAAGTTCAAAGAAATAATTAACTAAACTAGCACAAATAAAAAGTTCGTAAAAATAATATCAATTAGAAGAAATCACCTAAGTCTATGGTTCCACAAGTAAGAATCAAGATTCAATGGCATTTAATGGTCCTCAATCATTCTGAAAAGTCATTAATTCAATTTCTCCTAGATTAGCTATAGAAAATCGACGTCTGCCAGAAATTCCTAGATCCCCTAATCTCGATAGCTAGGACGTCCGCCACTAACTACTTCCCTAATCAATGTATAACCCTAGACATCCGCCAATCGGGTTTAACACATTAACCGCAGTAATTTGGATATGTAGGAACACTAATCCTAAATAACCGGATAGCATCCGCTTCCGATTTAACCTAGATTCAATTATTGCACACTCAAGAATCGAAAGGGTTTGACGGCAAACAGGTGAGTGTTTGTCACTTGATTGGTCCAAAAGCACAATTACACGGGTACTAATGGTCCAAATAACTATAGGTTGTCCCCCTAAAAGCATGCACTGGCCACATACACACCCTAGATCTAAACCATATACTTTAAAATCAACAACAATGAAATATGAGAAATTAAATTAAATTAAGCATTAAATCAGTGAATTAAAGAACACGATTAGTTTAAAGCATTAAGCAAAAAATCATCTCATCATGACTACATTGCAAAATGAATCAAGTTCACGTTCGAACTTTGTTTAGATTAATAAACTACTCACTTATATTCATAAATAACATTGCAATAAAGTAAATAAAAGATAAAGATAAATACCTATGAATAAATACTTTGAATCTTCAAATAGTCTCTAAAAGCAATGAATAATAAAGCAATAAACTAATACAATAAACAATGGTTCCTAGAGCAATGAAATATTGATCTAAGTAATCAAAGGCAACTGATTTTGTAGCCTTAGGGTCGTATATATAATATTCTAGGTGGTACATATCCCAAACTAACTCAAACGTCTCGTGCTTATATAAAATTCTTGAAATCTAACCCAGCGATTCCTCATCGAGTCGTGTTTAAAGTGGAATCGCTGGAAAAGTCCTTTGAAAATTGTCTCTGTGTCCTATCGATCTGACCAACAATTCTTTGTACTATTCCCAAATCGCTTAGGAATCGCCAATATTAATTTCTAGTTCTTCCTTGATTCGTTGATGAGTCTTTGTGTACCACTTATATTCGATCAAATCCTTCACTTTCTCCTTTCTTACTTCATTTCTTTACATATTCCAAATTATTATCAAAAATAATAAAATAATAGAAAACCCCATCTAATATAGTCTTTTACACCTAAAATAATCATAAAATATACTATAAAATATGTCTAATTAATGCCTTATCATTCATAGAAACTTTCTAGCAAAGATTTCTCACTAAACCCGTATTGAGGGCACGCTCTTCAGAACTACTTGAAATGCTTACAGAAGTCGGACAACGATTCATTATCTTACATGGAGATTTTATAGATTTGTCTATTTAGTTGATTGATCCTCCCTACAGGCATTTAATTGTCCTGGAACTTTTGATGAAGCTCATTCCAAGTTCTTATCAATCTAGCCAGAAGGTGAAACAATTAATCTTGTGCTGCGTCCTTTAAGCAAAATGGGAAAGCCATGACCATCTCAAGTTCAATCAAAAACTTTTGCGGGTCTTCATTCTCCTTCCCGTAGAAACTGGGTAACTTGTGAATGAGCCCTGACGTGAGCTCGAACGCTCCCGTCTTGACTAGATATTTGATACATAAACATTGAGATCTGCCTCGGTTCTAATTAGCTTCTTTGTACTAAGCTATCACTTACGTCCTTGCCCTTGCTGGTTATTGCCCCCATCATTATGTACCGCTGGAAGATCTTGGTTTTTTCTACTTCCCTCCATCCTTACTCATTATTTTGCTCTTCGTTTGTTGTTTATGTTCCTACTCCTATATGTTTGGTCAGTTTTTGGACCGCATAGAACTAGAGAATATTCAAATAATGAGCAATGATGACCTAAGACCATAAAACAAACAATAAAAATCTAAAAAATAAAAAAGCCAATTCCAAGCAATAGTAATAGAAATTCATGCACTGTCAAACGCACTTATAATAATCCCTAATATTAGGCTACCAACGTCGAATCTACAGGGATTGAGAATAATTCTTTGCTTTTAAAATAAGGGTTTTGAAAGTAACTTAAACTTAATCAAGACTTAATTAAATCTTAAACATAAAATAAAACACAATATAGAAAAATTGACGATAAATTGATGATAAAGACTCTAGACCAAGGTAGACTGGGAATGATGTTAGCTTGTATTGAATAATTGATTCAAAAAATCATTTAAAAGACAATCTTATAGATAGGCTATAGCGACCAGCCCACTACCCGTTACCTCGTTCTCCTCATGTCAATAGAAGGTACATGCGATACAACCACATAATAACTAGGTTATACTAATTGCTCCGTAGATTTAATAACCTAGCAGTATTAAGCTTCGTGAGAACACCTATCCTAAGCAATAATAGCTAGAGTGCGCCGCTACTCGACTTATACGTCAAAAACACTTAGGATTTCTCGAAAGCGAACAATAAGTTATCCCAGTTAACACGAGCATAGTTTCCTTGACCTTGAGGTGGTAAAACTACTCGATATGACCTCTAACAAAAGCAAAGTGCACGTGCACTTACAAAACGAAAGAGTAGAAATACTAGACCATAATGCATACTAAGGATCTCATAACTCAGTGCAGTCAAAATTACAAGATTCAAAGCAAAATGAATAGAACTTTAAAACAAGAATCTCATGAATACAGAGGCTTATGAATCAACCCGCCCTTGATCTAGATTAAAGAAAACATAGCCACGGATGGCCATAAGAAACATCAATGGTTCTTTAAGGGACAATAAAGAACAATATTGAAACTTGTTGGACTTACAAGCAAAACAAAATCTCTCTATGAAAAACTAAGAATTGCCCATTTCTTTGAACGTAAAAGAATGATGAAAGTGATAATCAGTGATGACCCTAGGGCTACTCCCGAGGGTCTTATTTAAAATAGTAAATAGATATAAATAAATCTCATCTATAATCTTCCGAAACTGAAAAATCCGCAAATTCCAATCTTAAAAAATGGCTTATCGTCGTACGTTGAACACATGGAGGCATTGAGGATCCCAAAGGTAAGGCGCTGCAATGCCCTATTTTCTGTCGTTCCAAATCCGCACCAACAATGTCCAGTGTCGTATGCTCATATCCACGACATTGGGTGTCGTTAGGTACTACTAAAGCTTTTTCAACTGGTTTTAGCTCATGTTCTCCAAATAGGCTCTTTACACCCTATAATCACATAAAACACGAATAAGTGACGTAAATAGGAAATATGATCTTGTAAAATACGCCAAATATAGTCCAAGACGTAGCACATTTATAGACTTATCACAGCCTGAAGCTCATATATTTGCACCCAGGGCACCGAACATGAATGTTCATCCTTACCATTTTTATCAATATGCACCTGGACCATCTTCCTAAATGGGCCATGGAATGCCTAAACATTCAATGTATGCTTCAGTACCTCAATACAAGCCAAGTCCATTTACTTAACTGCCATAATATAATTACAGTTTTCCATGTAGTGGAGATGGCTCATTCATGCACCTATTTGGCATGCCACCTCATGTTCCTTTCACCCAACCACATACAAGAAGTCAGTATGTTAAAAAGATTCAACCCTCTATCTTTGATAGCATTAGTACTAGAGGTGAATTGAGTGAACAAGAGGAAGAAGATCAATCGACTCTATGAAATTTAAGGCAAGATCGACAAGCTCAACAAACTCAGTCGGGCATACAAACATGGCAATATCCAGATCAAAATAGAGTATGTTCGGTTTGCCACATGAAGGAGCAGCAACGACCTCAATAGACATGCATCATATTTTGTATGAGTTTATTTGATGTCGTAGTGATTTTTTTGAATTTGTATTTTTTTAATCAAATTGTTAATTTTTTTCAATTGAGTTAGTGAATTAACTTGTTTTTGTACATTAATGATTTTTATGTTTCATTAATTTGCTTGTTGATTATATGTGTAATGTTAGGAAATGCTTTCATGGATGAGTAACCAAACCATAAATTTGTTTACATGTCTTTGAAGGAATGAATGTAAAATTTTGGGTACTATTCATACAGAAAAAAAAAACGATGAAATTTAGAGAGATTATTATTTAGTTGTATCCTTCTTAGGCAAGTGGCTCCACATCTATAAGTTCTTAGTATGTCAGTTGACATGAAGATATTTGTTTGGGGATTTATGCTTGTTCCGACTTTTTTGGGTATTTTTTTCTCACTTGTATGTAGTTTTCATATATGATGTATTTTAGAAAAGCACCAATGGAAATAGAGATTCCGGTCATTCATGTGCTAAAGGTACAATGGAACCAGTTTTCAGTTCCCATATTTATGAGGAAGGGCCTCAAAATCAACTATAAGATCTTCAAAGTATCACTTCTAAAGCACTCAATGCAAATTTGTGGAATTTTCAATTTGGCTTGATATTATGTCATTAGCACTGTGTAAAGGTGGAGGTTAAATGCCAATTTTTTTGTGCTGCTGTGTAATTGAAAATCTTAGTTGCTAAAGGAATCTAATGAAATGGTTTTGGGTGTGAGGAATGATACACAAACATACAAAAACACATATTGGTGTTTGAGTTGTCCATATGCGCCTCGAGATATGTGTGCGTACAAGTTTCAGTGCAAACACTAGGATCGTGGATCTGAGGCACTACATGAATGGCATGCACACCAAGGTGCATTCTACTATGGCTGGCATTAATGTATGTGTAATATTTTCACGTTGAGGCTAGGGTTTGTATGGGTTTTTATTAAAATGAATTATTCCTTTTGAAAATGAGTTAACCATACACTGATAAGTCAATAATTAGACGCGTTTTATAGTATCTTTTAAGGTGATTTTAGACGAAGAAATGCTATATTACACTGGTTTTCTCTTGTTTTTGTGATTTCAAGTTATATTAATGTTATATGAAGAAATGGAAGAAAAATGGAAGAAAAGTAAAAAATTCAGTCTATTGAAATAAAGCACAGCAATTCCAAAACGATTCGAGGTTTACACTAGGATTTGCTACACAAATCGGCAACATAGAGTCCAGCAATTCATCAACGATTTAAGAAATGAACTAGGATTCGCTACAAAAATCGGTGAACCACATAACCATATTTTCACCAATTTCCCCAGCGATTTAGCTAAGATAGAGTATTCGATCAGGATTCACTAAAGTCGGCCACGACAATATTGGATTAAAACAAGGAATTTAAGTTCGATTAGGATATGTACTACTTAGAATACTCTATATATATAACCCTGGGGCTTTGAAATTAAAGCCATTGACTGCTCTTGAGAGCCTTTAATTAGTTTTAAACTATTTTCAATTGAGTGTAATTTAATTTTATTGTTCTTACTTTTGGAGACTCTTTTGAGATTCAATTATTCAATAAGATGTATTTTACATTAATGCATTTCCTTTATTTTATCGCAATGTTTATTTTGGATATGTATGCGTAGTTTATGAATCTAAGAAAGTCTAAACATAAACTTAAACCGTTTTGCAATGTTGTCTTAATAAAGAATAATTTGTGCTTAATGCTTTAAATTTAATCTTATATGTCAATTCATGTTTTGAATAGATTTGTTTTTGCGTATTACAATCAAGAAACTTTGTATTGCATGCATAGTCTAGAATGTGTATTGTGATATTTAGGTTATAAATTTAATATAAAGTAGTAACTAAGATTAATTTAAAAGATCTTTTGCCATTTAGATGTCTTAGAGAATTGTGTTCTAAGTTTAATATTTATATGGCTAATTTTGATAATATTGGCTTAGTACTAAGAAGTTCTCATATAGTGTAATGTTGTTTTGTTTCTATTAGTTATCTTTGAGCTTTCGAAGAACTAATGGTGATACGATTAGAACATAGCTTTTCCATTGATATAAAGAAAACTAGAGCTTGATAAAGGCTATCAATCTTGCGAATGATTTGCACAACAAAAATAGTGAATATAGAAACAGAAATTAGCAACGGATTTAATTATGAATCTAATTAGCAACAGAATAGCAACGCCAGCAGTCAAACTTTGAACTTGACCATTTAAAAACAGAATAGAAATGGAAAGCAACAGAATTTAGAAACGGAATAAATCCCATTTCTAAATCTGTTGCTAATTCCGTTGCTAAATTTAGCAACAAACATGGCATGGACACGTGTACATTTTTGTTAGATTCCGTTGCTAATTTTATTTGTAAATTTAGAAATAAAATTAGCAACGGACTGCACTAGATGAATATAAAAGCCAATTAAATAGATGGAGGAAGAATATATAATTTAACGGAAAATATTTTGGTCTCACCAATTTCACATGTGTTTCGCGTCGAAGTTGAGGAGAGTAGAGAGATCTCGCGGCACACACATATCGATGACAAAGTAGGGCAACAACGACGAAAGAGCAACATTTACCGACGATGACAAACTTACTTTAGTTTAAGTTAGATATATAGTTAGACACACACCCCAATAACTCACGAAAACCTATATATATATATATATATATACATAATTAATTAATTATTGATTGATTAGTTAATTAGCTACATATAATCGAACACATATTGCTTCTACGTACCTTAGAATAATATATAATAATTATATATATGTATATATATATATATATATATAGTGACGGAAAAGAGCTCTTAAAGTGTATAATTCGATTATATTTCTCGTCACGATATAAATACTCGGCTACAAAATAATATGCTAGGTGACTAATTTTTATTTAGCCGTGACGAATTAAGGCCTAAAAAGTTAAAAAAAAAAGTTGCAGTCCAAAAGAAAAAGAAAAAGTAAGTTGGCCCTTTTTAATTTTGTGAAATGTAAATCAACTCATTCTTTTTTTACGAAAACAAACCCATTTTATTTATTTGAAAGACAAATTAACCAACCAATTTTAATTAATTTTTTTAATGAAATGAGTGACCAATTGAAATGGATTGGTTATATTTTTTTTTTTCGTCAACTAATTAAAAAAACTTAAACCATTTTAATTTAAAACGGACTTAATTAATTTCACTTCGAGTTTGATCTGATAGCTAGAGAGAGCAAGGACCATATCCCCCTATTAATCGAACGTGCCTGAGCGCACTTAGTCAATGTACATAGTTGACGTCGAGAAGCATGAGAAAGAAGGAGAAGAAAAAAAAAAAATTTAGTTTTATTTTATTTTTAAGCAATATTCTTTTCCATCTAATTTTTTTCTTGATAAAACATTACTACTAAATTGATTTCGAGAATTGAATTATTGAATTTGATGTGTTAAAAAAGTTTGGGTATGATAAATAATATGATATAATATTTTTATTTTTCACTCCACTAAATTTAATGCAATGAAGAATAATCAAATTTGACAAAAAAAAAGAATAGTCAAAATCATAAAAAAATTTGATGAATTGAGGGTCTCTTATTATATATATATATCAAACTAAATACTTAAATGGTTTCCTTTAATATTTCAATTGAAATGGTTAAGAATGTAGACACACATATTCTCTAATAATTTGGTCTTATTGATCTATTTTAATGTAGTGACTAAATTGCTCTTTAAATTTCTCGATATTTTCATTTTTTGTTGTTATTCGCAACGTATTTTTCTTTCATCAGTTGAATGATCCCTTATCTTTATTTTATTTAAAAAAAAAACATTTTAACAAGAAAACAAAGAAATGTGTAACGACCCTTGGTCTCATGTTCAACACTTCCAATGTTCCTAACTTACTAAAAATCCAACCCCGTACGAAATATTTAATTTTTTTTTTCCTCCCACAATGCTCCTCCCAAACCCTCCAACTTGTGTGTTTGCTCTAAATCACATTTGGGGAGCCAACGAAAAAATTTTGATGAATGGAGGGTCTCTTCCTCTTCGAGTTCGCTAAGGCACACGGCGGGTCTCTTCCTTTTCGAATTCGCTGAGGTCTTTCACAGTTGATATACAACTGGTATTGAAGGTAGGGAAGGTGTCGACGATTTCGGGGTTGAGGCACTTCACAGTTGTTATTGAAGGTGGGGAAGGTGTCGATGAACTGTTGATATACAAGGCCCTTCACAGTTGGGTGTTGTGCGCCTCTTCACAGTTGGTCTTGAAGGTATGAAATGTCGATGAACTGTTAATTTATTTTAGTATTTTGCATATCTTCATAGTTGTGCGCCTCTTCACTGTTATCTTTAATATGAACTGAACAATCCACAAAAACTTTTTTCTACTTTGAACTGATGGTGGGGGTTTTCCTTAGTCACTAGTGGGTTTAGTTTATTGGGTTTTTCGATAGCTTTGTTTGAATGGGTTTTTGTGAGTGCTTATTTTGATGAGCATTTGGGAATTTTCGCTAGCAAATGTGTGACATTTTTGTTTTTCAGAATTTCCTTGTAGGAGCTTTCAAGGAACCGTGCAATATTTCGATTACATTCGTTGAGGGAAATTATAGCTATAGTCAAGTTTTTTTAATTTCACTTTGTTATTTTTCGAAACTTAGTTCCCTCTAAGTATGAGACTATGAGTGTTATGTATCACTTGAGTTTTTTTCATGAGTGTTCGGCTTTCATCATACTCTCGTGATCGGTTGTTGGCTTAATGGTTCTTTTATAAAGCAATTTTTCTACTTTGAAACTTGAGATTTCAGTCTTGTCCCTCTAGTGATGGTTTGTTTCTCTTCATTATTCTTTCTCATTTCATACATTGATGGTTTTTTTTTAAGCTAACCATTTTGTGTCAAATGTTTCTTTTCTCTAGTTCAAAACACATTAAGCTCGTTTTGATATTTTGATTATTTAGATTTAGTCCCTTAATCTTGTAGTCTTGTATATCATAGATGAAGCCTTTATTCTTTAAAAAAAATTCGAAACCATTTTTTTGAGTCGAAATATTCAAAGCTCAATAGGCATCTCGACTACTAGAAGCTCGAGTTGGGCAGGAGTCGCACGATCCCTAAGTTGCGGCAAAGCTCTCCCATGAGGACTTGAAATACTCTTTGAATCATTATTCTTCTCCATTAATAATTTTCCAAAATTGAGTTGACTGAAACAACCCGCAAAACCCAAACGGATCGATTGATTGATTCATATTGATTCAATTCTTTGATCAATTTTGGGTGCCAACGGCTTGTTGGCATTGTTGTACGAAGAGATGAGTTGATTTTTGGGGAAGAATGGAATGGAATGGAATAACAGAGAGCTTTCTTTCTTTCTTTTGTTCACATGATGAGTTTATTGGATTTTCAATTCAATTCTTTTGTTGTATTGTCTTGTTTATTCATTGTGGTTTGTTTGTTTGGCTCGTGACTTTTATTTATTCTTCTTTAGTGACTTTTATTTATTGGATTTTCAATTCAACTCTTATATTTATAAACTTTAAAAGAATTGAGAGAGTGAAGGGAAGGAGAGGAGCATCCATTGTTGGAGGTTTAGTGAGAGCAATTGTTACTTCTATTGGAGAGGAATTGTTCATTTTGATGAATATTTTTGAGATTTGTGATAAGTATGTACATTGAATGTGACGAAGTTTTGAGTAAGTGAGAGGATGACTCAGAGAAAACTAAAAGATTTTAGGATTTGAGTTTAAGAGAGCGATTTCGTCTTCATTAGGGAATAATTTGTTTGTTTAACTTGCTATTTAGTTGCTTGAATTTAGGATAAATTAATAAGTTAAATATATTGGTTGCCAACCTATAAGAGATAGACTAAAGAAATATAGGATAGAACAAGATGAGTGTGTGTTTGTCAATTAAAAAATATATGCAGCTCAAGATTGTCATTTCTACTAATCGACCTTATGTTGTAGGACTAGTGATCATCAACAATTCCAACTCTATATATAAATAAAGTTCTATGGTATATTTGGATTGAAAGGAATTAATAGACAAATCTTTGAGAAGAATAGTGTACCAATGGAGGAGAAGTGAGACTTAATCAAACACCAAGTGCCAATGTGGCTTGTATTGGGCGTTTAGAGATTAAATAAAGTTCTCATTGATGATCGCGTTAGTAATTAGAATTACGCCCAACTTCAGGAAGTTATTCAAGTTGCATATGGTGGAAACTTGCATGCAGTGTTTTTAAGTGTGATTGGTTTGACCCTACACCAGAGGTTGGTACTAGAGTTCATCGCCAACTTCATTTGGTTGAAGTTCATCAAAATCGTCGAATTAACAAGTACGAGCCGTTCATATTGGCAATGCAAGCATGCCAAGTGTATTATCAACATTACGCATGTTCGAAAAGAACACGTCAAGACTGGTTGGTTGTTTGCAAACTTCAACCTAGGTTTGTTGACGAACATATCGAAGTTAGTAATGTTGAAACCATCCCTTCTGATGTTGCGTTCCAAGAGGACCAAAATATTGACGGCATCGTCGAGGTTGACAAAGAACGTACAACAACAACATTGAGAGATCCGAACGGAGCTCAAATGTCAGACGATGATGGCGATGATTCAAGCAATGAAGAGTTAGAAATTTCGTCTGATAGTGGAAATGAAAACGATCCATTGTGTGGCTATTAAATGTTTGATTAAGTGAATCAATATTATTTCTTATGGTTCTTTCTTGTGTTAATTAAAATTAGTTTTTATCCCTTTGTTTCCTTGTATCTATTCTTTTTTTTTGTATTAGATATGGCCCGCACACCTATCCGATTTCGTCATGGCGATCAAACTGTAAATCGGGATGGAAGTGAAACTACCAATCAGTCCGAAAATCGTGGTAACCCCCTGGTATATCATGTCCGAGATCGAGGACCATCATTGCCACCCCCTCAGGGTACATTGTCATCAGTAGGAGCCTTTTCATTTCCACTATCAGACGAAATGAAGATATTTTGTGTTGGATGATATATTGCAAGGTATGTGCATAACCTTTTCTCTATTGTTTCAATTGTCTATCTAACTTCACTCTTTGTTTTGTGTACAAACAGGTGTTCTCAATTTTTTGAATAATGGTGGTGGGATTGTCAATTCTAGCTTTGGATTCAACTAGCGTAACCCTTTAAAGTCATATTTCACAACTATCCATTATTTCATTTAATGGTGGTGGGATTGGTGCACAAGTTGTACAACCTATACAACCGCCTTTATGAAGCTTATTAATACTTTAATGACATTGTTGTAGGAGTACTCCAACTTATCTCATGCATACTCTCTCCCCAATTACAAGAAACATGACTACCATGGGTAAGGGTACATTTTATGATATATTACATTTTTATTTTTAGTCATTTGTTAATTAGGGTGCTTACTTGAAATCGTGTTGTAGTGTTAATTTAAGTTAGTTTGATATTGCAACTTGAATATTGCCATTGATTAATTTGACAATGAGACTTTGAAAGGCTGACTAATTGGTTATTGCTTTGAGTAGCTCTTTAGTTTTTTTTTCTTCTCTTTAATTGACAACTTGAACAACGCCATTGTTGAAAGTAAGTTTAATTGGTTATTACTTTGAGTAGCTCGCAAAATTTCTCTTCTTAATGAACTGAGGTTCTTTAGTGCCCCCTTTGGTAGACATCTTCTAAAAGTATCTTTTTTCTTAGCATTGCATCTTTGGTGCCCCTTTGTTATATTGCTTTCCATACAAATCCCAAATCAGTCGGGATCGGTTACATGGATCAAACGCTTCCAATTCAGTTTTTGACGTGCTTTTGTTATCCTTCATATCTTTCCTAATTAATTCCTCAAGTGTTGTTTTACTACGGATCAAATTAGTTAGGATTGACTACATGGATCTAATGCTTCCAAACTAGTTGGGATCACCTTTTCATACTTTTGATATGTGTATGTTGTCTGTTGTTTAAAGTGATAAACTTTGTAAGTTATTGAAACATGTGCTTTTGGTAAACTGACAATTGTGAACCAAGTTATATTGCAGCCGCTGTTTTGTTACTCGATTGGGAGTCCCCAAACTCCTGACCCGCTTCTTCTAGTGTATAAAGCTTTACCATTTAGTTCATTTACTGTTTAATGTTTTTCATTACAGTCTGACTCACTGTGAGTTTGCATGCACTTGGTTTTCTCAAAAAGAATGGTGGGGAGGTGCCTATTGAATTGTTGAACAATATTGGAGTTCTTCATTTTGAAAGGGGAGAATTTGAGGTTAGCAGAAGTTTCACTGGCACTGTTTTATGAAATCCCAGCATCTAATTTAATGTATGGTTTAGGCTTACAATTCCAGTGTATACAAATTTATGGAAATTATTCTTATGCACTGCTGCTCATTGTTAATTGCATCAAATGAATTTTTAAGAGCTTCTAGGGAGACAACTGATGGGAACGATTCTTATGCAACCCTTGCCCTGGAATCTCTTGCGCAATTCTACTTTTTATCTTCTATTTATTAGCATTGTTTGAAGCATTAGGATTTAAGGATCAGATGCTTTTCACACCTCTTCTGCATGAAATAAGATTATATTTGGTTTTAGCATTAATATATGAAACTATTATATCCATTTTTCTACTTCCCCCTAATATATGTCCTTCTTATGAATGTGGTAGGGAAATTGGAATTACTATGATGCTCTTCGATCTGAGAAAAAAGGCTAAAATTGGAAGCAACCCATCTTGAAAAAGCAAAGGAACTCTACACAAAGGTACTGTTGGTGTATTTCTACCTTGTGTTTTTTTCCTTGATTTGGTCCGAACTCATATAGTTGATGATTACTTTAATTGAGGTAAGTTCAATTCTTTTCCCCCTCCGCGCTTTAGTTCCTTCAGTTTTATTCATTTTTGCGTGGTTGGGCATTTATTTCCAAATATTACAATTATTGTCATTGCCATTGAACATATACTTTTTGAAATTAGCATTTTTTTCCTTGGTGAATTTTGAAAAGTTTGGGATTGCATCTTAGTTGTTGACTTGTTGTCACAATGAATTTAAAAAAGAAGTTTAAAAGTGAGACATTATTTAAATGAATTTTTTGTCTTTAAATTTGATTTAATGCATTATTTGGAAATTAAAGTAAGGAGTCAAATTATGGGGAAGAATGAGAAATTATGATACCCTATCATAGGCAAAATTTATGGCATTCGATTTTGGGTTAAGTTTATTAAACTTTAGAAGTCTTCTTGCCCTTTTGAACCCTGAATATATGTTCTATAATTTCCCTTCTCCATAGATAGGCATTTATTCGTCTAAATCATCATGTCATCTTTCCTTAATTTATCCACTTAGAATTGCTTAGACACTCGGGAAAGCATCTGCTCTTTATTTTATATTTCATGGTTTACAACCATCAGAATAACATATTAGCCTCTACTTGTGCTAGCATATATACTTCATCAATCGGATTGAATTTTAAGTTGCTTTGAAATGTTGATCTGAATTAATGATCTGATATGGTCATGTCACATTGTCAAATTATGCTATATTACTGCTAGTTATGTATGTATGCTAGGACAAGTAGAGAATCCAATCTATTTAGTTAAAGCTCTTTTTTATGTGATATCTCTAGCTATTAATTGATAAGAGTACTTATAGAAGTGCGAAACTATATATATGAGCTCGCGTTCTGCTGATGATTTTCAGGTTGTTTCGCACTCATCTACTGCTCCGATCGGTCAATTCATGCAAGTAGGAACGTCGATCGTGGTGGAAGACGTGATAGAGAAGTCGGAACAAAGAAACCAAGTCATAGAGCTTAAAGTAGAGAAAATTCTGCATTTAGGCTTTGTGAATTATGATAGGTATCCATTAGCAAAGAACATAATACCTATTGAAGATCTCAGGACAATTCCTCACCTTCGACTGCGAACAAAAACGATATATAAACAATCATTTCCTCTAATTTCATTCTCTCAAACAATGTAAAAGTAGTAGAGAATGTTATGTTTAGTGTTGATTGAATCAATTTGTTTTTCAGGTACAATCCATTGCTCGAATTCGCGGTGCCTTGAGTCGAATACTCACACATTCTTTCAAAATCATGATTTTATCGAAGTCCTATGCTGCGAGATTGAGTGACTTTCGAATAAAGCTTCACACTCTTAATCTTTTCTACAATACTTTCAATGGCCAAATCTCTTATTTTATTTTCATTCTTATTCTATAATTATGTGAAGTCTTTTGATTGTTGTGTATCTCTATTATTAAGTTTGGTTTTGTTTTTGTAAATTATTTTTTTGGACTACAATGTTTTACTTGGTTAAATTATGAAATTCATTTTATAATTCTGTGAAATTTATTAATCCTGAATTTATTTTTTCGGTAATTCTACTATTTTTATTTGGTTAAAAACATATTTTTTAAAAAATAAATGATTTATAAATAGCAAGGAATTAGAGACGAAAAGATAAAACTTAAAATCACAATTCTGTTTCTAAATCCGTTGCTAATTAGAAACGAAATTAGAAACATAATTTCAGTCCATTGTTAATTTGGTTTTGGAAAGGCAGGAAACCGGACCTTCATTTAGCAACGGATAGCAACAGACTTTCCGTTGCTAAATTTAGAAACGGATTGGAATACCGTTGCTAAATTTAGCATCGAGCATTTTAGATACAGATATTGTTCCGTTTCTAATTCCGTTGTTAAACCGTTTAGCAACAGAAAACATATGGTATAGAAACGGAATTTTTCGTTTATAAATCATCATTTTTTTGTAGTGTTAGGTTTAATGATTCAAGAATACTTCATAATATGATGATAGTATGATTATGACTATACATTAATTAATATGTACGGATTCAAAATGGTTTATGTTTCATTGTTCTGGATATGTTTTTAGATGTTTGTTTCACATTGATTTGATTTGCATTAAATTTAGAATATTTAGTATTATTGAATTTGAATTGTGTTAGTTTGATTAGTTTAATTATTTGCTTTAATTTTTTTTTATTTTGATTGGATAATTTCAATTCCCATTTTAATTAACTTAAAGTAAAATAATAAAACCCTTGGAAAACCCTTTTTTCTTATGAAGTTTGCAAAATCCCTATGGAGACGAACCCAATTACTACTACCACAAATAATAAGAATATACGAAAAACTTATTGTACAAGCTCAACACTTGTCAATTTATGGCGTCATTGCTGATGATTTAAAAATTAATTTCTTAGGAATCTTTCTTATTGTATTTCATACAATATGACAAAAGACGAGTAAGAACTTACTTTTAGGCAAGCCAGTAAAAATGTCACAACTTTCGAACATATGTGTATTGCTTTCCTGCGAAGTTTCCCAATTTTGAGTTAAAATCAAGATTTATTAAATCTTTAGCTCACCTTCACGGTGAAGATGATGAGGATCCTAAACAATTTATTAGGAAATACACACATAAAATAAGTGTGAT
Organism: Stephania cephalantha; assembly: GCA_039657325.1. Classification (NCBI taxonomy): domain Eukaryota; kingdom Viridiplantae; phylum Streptophyta; class Magnoliopsida; order Ranunculales; family Menispermaceae; genus Stephania; species Stephania cephalantha. The sequence goes on along the minus strand of CM077570.1, from coordinate 25,239,541 downwards.
GAAATCCAAGGATATATAGAGTTAGAATATGTTAAACTAAAAGCTTTCTCTTCTTCCTTAAGAGATCAAGCTCAAGATTGGCTATTCTATCTTCTTCAAAATTCCATAACCACAAGGTCTGAAATGTTACAAGCCTTTTTAGATCAATATGTTCCAGCAAGCAAGATTAGTTTAGATAGAAAACAAAGTAGTAATGCAAAGATGAAAATTGAAGAGACTTTTTGTGAGTTTTGAGATAAATACTAAAATTGATTTCATTATGTCCACAACATGGATATACAGAAAGAGCTTTATTACAATATTTTTATGAAGGATGAAACCATTTAGTGCGAATATTCCTAGACACAGTACGTGGAGGATCTTTATTCGATATAACACCAACATTAGCAAATATGCTATTAATAAAATGGCTATACAACCAAAGCAATATGGTGAAAAAAAAAAAATACATAAAAAAATAATCTTGTGAAATCAATAAAAGAACAATTACGACATTAGACGATAAATTTGATGAGTTAAAAAGCATAATTAAGTGGCTACTAAGAGATAAATCAAACCAAGTAAAACCATGTGGATTCTGTAGTGAAATTTTACATCCTAGGGATGCATGTCCTACTTTACATGAAGATAATACTGAAGAAGTTAATGATGTTATGAACCAGTTTTTTGGTCCTCCCAAAAATTAATGCAATAAATAATAGTTACTAAACTTGAAGCCATATTCAAATCTCAGTTATGGTCCACAAAATCAAAATTACACCACTTTTAGACCAAGAGCACATATTTAATCTGCACCAATTCAACAATATCGACAAATGGTTCGACCTGTGCAACCAAGTTTAAAGCAAATCTTGCATGATTTTATGACTCAAAATTCATCAAAACTTTATACATATTTCTCAAAATCAAGTTAAAATTGATGCATCTATTGGACTAAGTGCTCTGACACTTAAACTCCACCTGAGATTTTGATGTCAAGAAACAACGTGAAATGGTACTAATATGTTTGTCAAGTATTTAAGCGCATCCAACATTTTTAGAACTCACAAATTCACATGCTACTCATTCGAATTCAAATGAAATGGGTGAAATGGAAGGAATGATCCTTGAAGAGCTCATAATTCGATCAAGGCCAGGAAAGGCACCGGAAAGCATATATGGAGCAATGTGCATCATTTGTAAGGTATAAGAGTTCAGGTATATGAGCCAAATGCATTAGATTCATGCATTTCATAAATTTCATGTTTTCAATAACCTAAAGTCATGCATTTGACGATTTTCAAATTCGTGAGTTTTGAAATGCTTTAAATCATGCAAATGTGTTTTATGGCATGAACTTAAGGTGTACAAACTATTGTAATCAATTTTAATTGCATCAACATCAGTTTGGATGATTTTTGAATGATAAGTAAAATATTTATAGATAAGCCCCTACACGTTTCATGAAACTGATATTTCCAGTTTTCGAGATTTTTGAAATCATTTGGAAAGTCCAAACAGGTCCAATGACTCGAGCAAACATGTCTAAGGTGTTCCCAAAGGTTTAGTTGAGTCGTAGGTGAGTTAGGGAGTCGCTAACCCAAATCAGAAACTATTTAGTCTCGGGTGCCAACTTGTTAGCGCACTAATAGGATTCATTAGCGCGCTACCTGCAGTTAGCACATAAATGATGTCACCTAGCATGCTAACTAGCCTCCTGACAGCTTTTTTAAAAGCTTACACCTTTTGCTTTAATTTTAACAAATGATTGATTTTGGGCCCTTAGATCACTACAACGGCTTAAAATAGTCAAAATGGTATGGAGAGAACACTATAAAAATATAGAATAAGTTTTTGATCTTACCAACATACACATACACAAAGAGAGTCGAAATATGAAGTTTTTGCAACACAAGTAAATATCAAACACACATACTCACTTGAGGGCTTTTTGGGGCAGATCTTACGCAAATCAAGTAAGGTGAAAGGAAGTGTTCTAGAGTACTTAACACACTGTTCAAAGTGGTTTAAATCATCTTTACATCTTGGGTTATAAGATCTCATTTTTCCTTACACTATTGTGCTTAATCTATATCATGTTGTTAAGGATTTGTGTGGGAACCATATGTGATTGATTTGTATATGTTCATATAATGTGTTGATCTTACTATCAAATCTAAATAGGACCTAGAAAGAATTTGCACCTATTGAGCCGAAATTTGAATCACTATTATGTATGTAAAACTAGAAAAACACATAGAACCTAACCTATATCTATATTGGTTGTTTTTCTTTAAAGTATGTGTAAAACACCATTAAAAAGGGGTTTTAAACTAAATCTTAATTTTGTGTAAACCCAAAGTGAAGAGTGAACTTACTTGAGCTCAATTGTGATTTTTCATAGTTTATTGAGTTGACTTAAAATCGACTCGTGCTTAATCTATATCAGTTTGTGTGGTTTCATGCTTATGTTGTTTTGACAACATATTTACAAGGGTTTTGAACTTAATCTTGATCTTATGTAAACCCAAGATTCTGATTGCACTTACTTGAGCTTCATTTTTATTTCGCATTGTGCATTGAATTTACTTGAAACCCAATTGTGTTTAATCTATATCTGTTTGTGTGGTTTCATGTCTATGTTGTTTTGAAAATATATTTACAAGGGTTTGTTCTTAATCTTAAATCTATTCGTAATTGAGCTTAAATTTGTATTTTGTATTGGTGCATCGATTATCCACTTTTGGAACCAACTAAAGCTTAATCTATATTCTTTTTGTTGGTTTCAATATTAAGAGTTAGCCTATAAAATTTGATTTACAAGGCATCTCAATGGGCAAAGTCTTACTTGCATTGTTTTCATCTTAGGATTACATTTGTCTTGTAAGATAAGAACTTATTACCGCTTTACTTGTTATAAGCGACAAATCATTTTCAATTTGTTAAGGTTGTAAGGTCTATTGGTGAATACATCAAGTTGTGAATCCTATTGTTGTATTAAAGAGATTGTAAAGCCTATCGCATAATAGGCAAGGTAAAGTCCTAGATGCATCTAGCCAAGTTAAATTCCTAGTTGAGGCTAGGTGGTTGTAAAATTCCTTATTGTGGTAAGGAAATTGTAAAAGACCTAATGGAGACAAAGCATACTAAACTTGCCCGCTTAGGGTTGTTCACTTATTGAAATATAAGTGTTGGTTCAAAATCCTAACTGGGGAGGTTAGGTAATGGATGTAGATCCGGGGGATCGAACCACTATAAATCGATTGTGTACTTCCATCTCTTCTACCCCCTTCTCCTAATGTAGCATCTCACTTACTTGAGTCATTTCAACACATTGCTATTGTGATCACTACTACACGCGCTCATCCAGCTTGACTTTTGAAGTGATAATAAGAGATTAGTAAAGAAAGTTATAAAAAGTTTAAATTGTCCATCACACCCAATTCACCCCCTCTTTGATGACCTTCAATTGGTATCATAGCAGGCGCTCTTCATATTTGGATTTACATCCTAAAGCTAAAGGTCAATGGCCATGACTTTCAGTGTTGATGCTACCATTCCACCTATGCTTAGGGATTTTATTTTTAGGAGTTGGAAGATTAAGTTTAGAACATACCTTAGAGCCCAATCACATGAGACGTGGGACATTTTAGAAAATGGTCCGTACAGTCCATTTAGAGTTGTGAATGATGTTGAAGTGCCTAAGCCAAAGAAAAAGTGGAATAGGAAAGAAAAGAGGCTAGTAAGACTTGATGATGAAATTAGACTTATTCTCCTTTCTAGCATTCCTTACGACATTGATATTCGACTTTCTTCATGTATTTCATCTAGAGAAATATGGAGAAAATTAGAAGAGATTTGTAGTGATTGTCATGAGTCCAACTTCCCATTATTTCCTAGCAAGTGTGATGATTTATTGTCATTTAGTGACTCTCTTGTTCCTTTATCTCTTCATCATGAACATATTTATATTGCCACAAATTTTGATGATAAATATGCTCACATTCATGAAGATCTTAGACCATGGATTTATATGTGCAAAATCATGATGATTACGATAATGATAGGTCTATGCACTCTCATGTTCATAAAAGGAATCTTAGTGTTGATTCGTTCACAAATGTTGATTGCCTTCATGATTTCTTTTTGATGAATTGTCAACTTTGAGCAAGAATCTTGAACTGGACTTGGACAATTTTATTAAAGAGAATGAGAACCTCAAGAACATGATTCAACTTGCATTAGATGAGTTTATGAATCTTCAATACACATTTAATAAGAGTCTTGAGAAAAATAAGAGCATTCTTGAAGAGACATAAATTTACAAATTATAAATCAAGGTCTTCAAGAAGGACTAGATGAATCAAAAAGTTAGTAACAAATGCAACTAATGAGAAAGAGGATGAGAAATTAGAGCTTAGCCTAGAGAAACACAAGTGTCTACACTTAGAAGCTTAACTGAGGAAGTCTAGGAGTTATTATAAGTCCAAAGCATCCCATAGACCAAATATGACTTATTCTAGAAAGAAGTTTCACATTAAGGCATGGGTACCAAAAGAGACACTTATAGAAGCTAAGTCTACCAAATCCAAAGAAATATGTGTACCAAAGTCCATGATACATAGAGTAAATTAGACTCACTTTAGAACATGAGTGAACCTAGATGTATTGATTGAATTCGAGTTTAGGATACTTTGTAAGGAACAAGGTGTAAACCCTAGACCTTAGACCTAAGAACCAAACAATCAAAGGAACCAAAATGGGTTTTTAGTACCAAAAAGAATGGGAAGGGAGAGATAATGCGAAACAAGGCTAGGTGGGTTGCATAAGGCTACAATCAAGAGAAAGGAATTGACTATGAAGAAGCCTTTACACCAGAAGCAAGACTAGAAGCAATTCGAATGTTGCTTGCTTATGTTTGTTATAATGGGTTCCTACTATACGAAATGGACGTTAAAAGTGCATTCTTGAATGGCTTCATCAATAAAGAGGTATATGTAGAACAACCATCAAGTTTTGAAGACCATGCTTATCCAAGTCATGTCCATCGTCTTCAAAAGGCCTTGTACGGATTGAGGCAAGCTCCTAGAGCTTGGTATGACAGGCTAAGTGCATTTCTACTATAAAAGGGGTTTAAGAAAGGAACACTACATCTCACATTGTTCATTTTGATAAAAAAAAATCGTGACATACTTCTTGTTCAAATTTATGTTGATGATATCATTTTTGCTTCATCTAATACACGTTTATGTGATGATTTCTCATCTATGACGACCAATGAGTTTGAAATGAGCATGATGGGTGAACTAACATACTTCTTAGGTTTGCAAATTAAATAATCCAAGCATAGAATTTTCATAAATCAAGTGAAGTATGTGAGGAACATGCTAAAGAAATTCAAACTTTATAGTCAAAATGGACAAAGATCAATTAGGAAAGCCCATAGATCCTAAGTTTTATCATAGCATGATAGGTAGCCTTCTTTACTTGACTGCTAGCAGACCCGATATTATGTTTAGTGTGTGTCTATACGCTAGGTTTCAATCTGAGCTCAAAGAATCACATTTGAGACGTGTCGAGTGTATATTTCGTTACCTAAATGGGACACAAGACTTGGGATTGTGGTTCAACAACGCCAAAAGTTTTGAACTTTGAAGCTTTATTGATTCTGATTATGCGAGGAGTATAGTTGATAGGAAGTGCACTTTAAGATTTTACCATTTGCTAGGAAAGTCGCTAATATCATGGTTTAGTAAAATGAAAAACTTTGTTGCTTTGTCTACCGCCGAAGCCAAATATGTTGCTGCCTGGGTTGTTGTGCTTAAGTCTTGTACATGAAGCAACAGCTTGAGGATTACCAAATCCAAATTAGTTGTGTTGAAATTTATTGTGATAACATTAGTGTAATCAACATATCCAAAAATCTAGTGTTACACTCCCGTACCAAATATATTGAGATGAGACACCATTTTCTTCGATATCATGTCCAAAAGGGTGATGTTAAACTGATTCATATGTCCACAAAGGACCATCTAGCTGATATTTTCACGAAGCCATTGCCTAGAGACCAATTTTCTAAGATTCAGTGAGAATTAGGCATGATTCATGAATCTGACCTTTTAAGCATTATCTAGCTCATCCAAACCTTTTTATATGTTGTTAGTGATGTGTCCATAGAGTATGAGATGAATCAGAGTTGTCCTTCAAAAATCCAAATTTTATGCACCCCAATTCCAGAGAGCAATTAGCACGCTAGGTGTGACTAGGTAGCGTGCTAGGTCCTCTGGCTAGCATGCTAGGTCCTCTGGCTAGAGTGCTAACCAGTCTACCTAGCGCGCTAGTACGTTTGTCGCCAAAACTACTCTTCCACCTCAGTCGACTTTCTGGCAGAATGATCTTCAGCCTCCACAGGACATGCCTCCATGTGCTACATATCTACAATCGTTCATGTCCTCTCGATTTGATGCGATCAATGCTCAACTCACTTCATTTGATAACACACTAACCGATCACACTGTGAGTCTCTGACATTTTTTTAGCAAGGTTGTCCATCAAGGAGAATTGGGATGTCGCACCCTAGTCATTAGTCTCATAGGAAGAGTAGGATGTTTGGTTGCGTATGCATAGGGGGAGCTTTACTTTGATTATGTTAGGGGAACATCTAGGATAATTTCAAAAATGAGATTTCATTTTGCTCTTTATATATAAACTTTTAACTCATGTCTATGTCGATTTGTATTTGCGCTACATTGTCTCACCTTTCATATTTTTGTGAATGTAATACCATGAATGTTGTATATCCTAGACTTATCATTTTTAATGATTGGCATTCCTTTTGTCTCTTACTCCATGTGTTTTCTAAAATTGCATGAATGGATAAGTTGCCTTTTTCTTATTTGTATTCATTCTGATGCATATTGATAGGGGAGAGTCTATATCCATTTTTGATGCTATCAAAAAGGGGAAAAAATATACGCAGAACTTGACCATTATGATCTTGATTTGCACTTAATGTATATGTTTGTTTGTCAAGTTCACGTTGTTTGTTATCATCAAAAAGGGAAACATTGTTGGACTAAGTGATTTGACACTTACACTCCACCCGAGATTTTGATGTCAACAAATAATGTGAAATGGTACTAACATGTTTGTCAAGTATTTCAGTGCATCCGACATTGTTAGAACTCACAAGTTCACAGGCTACTAACTCGAGTTCAAATGAAATGGATGAAATGGAAGGAATGGGAGTTGAAGAGCTCATAATTCGATCGAGGCAAGGAAAGGCACCGAAAAGCATATATGGAGCTATGTATATCATTTGTAAGGTATAAGAGTTCAACTACATGAGCCAAATACATTAGGTTCATGCATTTCATAAATTTTTTTGTTTTCAAGAACCTAAAGTCATGTATTTAATGAGTTTCAAATTCATGAATTTTAAAATGTTTTATCATGCAAATGTGTTTTATGTCATGAACTTGAGGTATACAAACTATTGAAATCAATTTTGAATGCACCAACATCTGTTTGGATGGTTTTTGAATGATAAGCAAAATATTTATAGATAAGTTCCTACATGTTTCATGAAACCAATATTTCCGATTTTTGGAATTTGCGAAATCATTCGGGAAGTCCAAATGGGTCAAATGGCTCATACCAAACATGTTTAAGGTGTTCCCATAGGTTTAGTTGTGACGTAGGTGAGTTAGGGAGTCGCTAACCCAAACCATAAACTATTTAGTCTCTAGTGCCTGCTTGTTTGTAGTTAGCGCGCTAATGACGTCACCTAGTGCGCACTAACCAGCCTCCTGACGGCTTTTTTAAAAGCTTACACCTTTCGCTTTAATTTGAACAAATGGTTGAGTTTGTGCCCTTGGATCACTACAATGGATAAAAATAGTCAAAATAGTATGGAGAGAACACTACAAACATATAAAACAAGTTCTTGATCTTACCAACACACGCATACATAAAGAGAGCAAAAATATGGAATTTTTGCAACACGAGTGAAGATCAAACATACATACTCACTTGAGGGCTTTTTGGGGCTGGTCATATGCAAGTCAAGTGAGGTGAAAGGAAATGTTCTAGTGTACTCAACACGCTGTCCAAAATGGTTTAAGTCATCTTCACATCTGGGGTTGTAAGATCTCATTTTTTCGTACACTATTGTGCTTAATCTATATCTTATTGTTAAGGATTTGTGTGGGAACCATATGTGATTGATTTGAATATGTTCATATAGTGTGTTGAGCCTAGTATCAAGTCTAGATAAGACCTAGAACAAATTTTCACCTATTGAGCTGAAATTTGAATAACTATTGTGTATGTAAAACTAGAAAACACATAGAGCCTAACCTATATATAAATTGGTTGTTTTTTTTTGAAGTGTGTGTGAAACACCACTAAAAAAGGGTTTTAAAATTAATATTAGTTTTGTGTAAACTCAAAGTGAAGAGTGCACTTACTCGAGCTCAATTGTGATTTTTCATAGTTATTAAGTTGACTTGAAACAGACTCATGCTTAATCTATATATGTTTATGTGGATTCATGCTTATGTTATTTTGACAACATATTTACAAGGGTTTTGAACTTAATCTTGATTTTATGTAAACTCTAGATTTTGATTGCACTTACTTGAGCTTCACTGTTATTTCTCATTGTGCATTAAATTGACTTGAAACCCAATTGTATTTAATCTATATTTGTTTGTGTGGTTTCATGTTTGTGTTGTTTTGACAACATATTTACAAGGGTTTTATTCTTAATCTTAAATCTATTCGTAACCCGAGTTTTTGATTGCACTACTTGAGCTTAAATTTGTATTTTGTATTGGTGCATCAATTAGCCACTTTTGGAACCAACTAAAGCTTAATCTATATTCTTTTTATTGGTTCCAATATTAAGAGTTAGCCTATAAAATTTGATTTACAAGGCATCTCAATTGGTGAAGTCTCACTTGCATTGCTTTCATATTAGGATTACATTTGGCTCGTGAGAGGAGAACTTATTACCGCTTTACTTATTGCAAGTGACAAATTATTTTCAATTTGTTAAGCTTGTAAGGTCTATTGTTGAATAGAAAAAGTTGTGAATCCTATTGGTGTATCAGAGAGATTGTAAAGCCTATCGTTGAATAGGCAAGGTAAAGTCCTAGCTGCAACTAGGCAAGTTAAATTCCTAGTTGAGGCTAGGTGGTTGTAAAAGTCCTTATTGCAGCAAGGCAATTGTAAAAGACCTAGTGGAGACTAGGCACACTAAGTTTGCATGCTTAGGGTTGTTCACTTATTGAAATCTTAGTGTTGATTCAAAATCCTAACTGGGGAGTTTAGGTAGCGGATGTAGATCCGAGGGATCGAACCACTATAAATTGATTGTGTACTTCCATCTCTTCTACCTCTTTCTCCTAGCGTAGTATTTCACTTACTTGAATTATTCCAATATATTGATATTGCTATCACTACTACACACGCTCATCTAGCTTGACTTTTGAAGTGATATTAGGAGATTAGCAAAGAAAGTTATAAAAAGTTTAAATTGGCCATCACACCCAATTCACCCCCCTCTTGGGTGACCTTCAACATCTTTTAATGGGTTGAAAAATCAATTAAGTCGGATGAACCTATGAAGTAATAGACTAAATAATCAAAATAAAGCCTCTACTCAGACTACTACTCATACTAATCAAGCATAGGTTACTATTTTTTTTTGTTGTAATGAAAAAGAGACACATATACTAGAAAAGATACCTAGTTGAGGTATAAAGAAAAAGAAAATACATAAAACAATAGAAGAAGAATAAGAGATGATGGCCAATGTCGTTGTAAATCCCTGATTTTAATAAACCAATATTTAGACTTAATTATAAGGTTAGTGGATCTTAAATACGACATGTGTTGTGAATTATGACTCGGGTCGGTGAAAAAAAGAATCACTAGGTTAATGTTATTTTTCGTTGGTGAATGTTTAGTGTGTGTATTACATGGTATTTTGTCGTGACGTCGGAGTGTATTGAGGCGTGTCCTTAATTTGACATAATCAGGGTTGCAAGTACGTGTCTGAAGGGCATAAATACAAACAAATAATTAGTTCCTCAAAAATTTTTAAATCAAGTGTCAAACATCATGTGGGGATTTTACCTTTGTTTGTGTGCAAGTCGGGATTAATGACAGTGTTAAATGAGAACTAAATTAGTACAAGACCTTACCTCGAGTTTTATGTTGATTGATGGTGGTCGAGGTTGAGTTTGGGTTCAAATTGGTGCAAGTCTGACTAAGTATGGAAAGAGAATTGGTCCAAAAGATTGTAGTGTGTTATGGGAAAAGTTAAGATTTTTTTGGTTTTGGTTTGACTAAAACCAGTATTATGGACGTGTTATGGAGTTGGATTGTTTTGTCGAGGGTTTAAATCAATTTTGTTAAAACTTGGATCCAAAACGAACACTCAAAGTCAAAACACGACAAACTAGGGATTTCATGAATTAATAAATAATTAAAAATTAAGTTTCTGACAAGCAGTTGAGGGTTTATGTATAAATATATATAAAAAAATAAAAAACATAAGAATGAAATGTTCTCAACACAACATTTCAATGATTTTGGCTTCAAAACCTCTCTACGGACATTTTCATACGCATATCCCTATGTCCGATTTTCGCTTAGTTTCTCTTTAGAAAATAGTAGAACTTTGCGAGCCGATCAGTTCAAGTTAAGTTTCTACAACGAAAATGAAGTATTCAGCCCACAATTTGGTAAATTTTCAATTCAGGACATTTTTCCACAATTTAATTTGAATTCTCACGATTTTTTGATTTTTTTCACGAGGTTTTAATAAAAATTGAAAGGAATTGTTGTCAATTGATTTATTGGACTGATTTGAGTCAATTTTGAATAAATTCCACCGATGTCAGTAAGGTTTTGCTGAATTGAATTGATGAAATTCAGTTCATAATTGTTTTAAAGATGTTTTTATTGTTAAAATTTATTTACATTGGGATTCTAGACGAATTAGATTATTAGTTTTTGTTCAAATTGATTCCACAGGTTGTGAAAATATTTTGAATTTGGTTTAATGTGATTTCTCGATGATCGGTGTTGAGTTTTAAGGATTTAATTGTAAAAGTATTAATTTGGAGAGGTTTCACTAGTTCAAAATAAATAAAGTTCACCTAATTAACATGCCATATTGAGAAATTCATAAATTCTCCATTTGTGATCTGATTTGAGTGTTCTTAGAGTCTATGGAAAGTATGAAATGAGCTCTACAAGTCCCTTTTTATTATCATAACAAATATTGAAGTTTTCAAAGTTAAAAGTTACCACAAGTTTGCTAGTTAAAAGCTAGATGAAGTTGTTACAAATAATTATTTTTGGAAAAGTTATTGAGCATACTTTGGTCGTTATTTTCGTGGGGTTTCATTATTTGGTTTTACTTGAAGCTTGGCCATCAATATAATTGGATATATAGGGAAGATATTGGAACCACTTTCAAGGTGATCTAACGCTCCAGGAACCCCAAAAATTAAGCTCGAAGTTGGTTGTTTGTAAGTATATCTCATAGTAACCTTTACATTGTATGAATATTTTTGAATGTAATTGTATGCACAATTTACCTTTGCATTATTTTTCGGTCATGCATACACAGACGCAAGAGGAAGGAGGCTTTTGGGGGTCCCATCGTGTTTACTGGTTATATGTGTGGTAGGGTGAACACCGTGGTGCTCTACGTCTAGAGTTACTAACCATTGTAGACACTTGTTTAGGAGGATTTGTGGAAATGTGCTGGCCAGGATCATACCCCATTTATAGTTAAGGGTGTGATTTCCCGAGGGAGTTCCTCCCAAGTTCATGACTCCTTATTACTATTCCCATACTACTTTTAGAAGTCGACATCTGATTGTAGTTAAGGAACATAAATAGGATAGATTGCATCCTTGTATATTTACATTTCTTTGAGTATTATTGTTTTGTTTAAATTCTTTTATTATGATGCATTTGGTTATTACATGTGTACTGAATAGTGTGGGATTCACTGATCTGATATTATCAAATTTTTATTATTAGGTAATGACAAGTTAAATTAATGGATTTAAAGAAATAAAAAAGCGATCTTTAGAATTCTGGTGATTTCTTTACGTCGTTTATTTCTCTTTGTTTAACAATTTGACTATATTGTGTGTTGGGCTTTGGACTGTGAGTTAGGCCGATTTTCTGTTTTAAGATTTTGTGAAGGAGTATATGATGGTAAAGGTAGTATAATGGCGAATACAAATTTGAATTTGAGGTTAGATGGTTTCGTGAAATGGTTTAAGGATCAATAGATTTGTTTGAGTGGCTTCTTCTGATGTATAGATTATGATATAAACTGTTATGGATATTGGTGAAGATGTTAGTCCTTATAGGCCTTCTCCTACTATTGTTTATCATGTTTTTGGATTTTCGACAACCTTATTTTCAGGGGGGTACTCTGCTATAATTTCTTTAAGAAAAAAAATTTCAAATTGAAGGATTTCATAATTTGACGTAGTTAAGAAAATTAAAGACTTTGAATTTTACTTTGAGGATGACCATTTATCTAAAGGATTTTGTTGTAAATGGATGTTAAGCAAAGAAATGTTTAGAAAGTTTAGAGGCTGACTAGATTATCAAATGTTTTTTGGATAATATATAGGTCGATCAGATTCCCTAATGATAAGGGGTCTGACAGTCATTCCTACTAGAGAATGGATGGCTGAACAATTGAAATATACATCTTTTCCTTAAAGGTTGTATCTGTGGTATTTAGCCAGGTTGAAGCTTATGAAAAGTCTTTACAAACTTCTTAAATAGTTAATAAAGAAGACGATGATAAGATTCATGATAAATTAAATGAAGATATGTATTCTATTTCTCCCATTCCATAACAATTAGCGGATGCTAGGAAGGAACAAATTAATGAAGACATTCTTGAAGCATTTAGGAAAATAGAAATTAGTAAACCTTTGATGGAATCGATTATGCAATTATCGAATTATAATGAAATTTTGAACGTATTCTCTGAATGTAATGATAAATTTTTAAAAGAATTTAAAGAAAACTTAGGGCAAAAGGAGTCAGCTTTAATAAAAAAGAAAATACCTGAGAAATGTTCTGATCCAAGAATGTTTGGAATATCTATCACAATAGGAACTTCTTCAATTAAATTTGCTATGTGTGATCTCGTAGCATCAATTATTGTGATGTCACTTAAATTATATGAATCATTGAAAATAAGATCGTTAACTAATTCACCTATTAATCTTACTTTAGCTGATAATACAGTTATTAAACCATATGGATTATTAAAAGACATTTTAGTGAAACTAAATGACTTAAGTATTTCCAGTTGACTTTTATGTCATGGAAATGGAAGATTTAATATCACCTAATTCTTCACCTATATTATTAGGTAGACATTTTCTTAAAACAACTAAAACTAAGTTAGATATTTTTGAAGGGACAATGTCTATTGAATTTGAAGACAAAATTGTCATGTTCAAATTAAGTGATGAGGATAATTATGATGATTCTAATGAATTACTTGATAAAGACATTAATGATAATGATTTTTTAGAATTAAATCATTATGATTATCTAAGTATTGAAGTATACGCAATTAATTCAGTAACAATGGAAACTAAAAATGTTGTTTCAAAGAAAGAACAAGTTGAAGACACTTTAAATGAAAGGAAAGTAACTCAAGAAGGGAGAGTTAAGCAACCAGAGAATAGGAAGAGTATTATGGAAGATTTTAGAGTTAAAAAGAATAAAAGAAAAAAAAACTGAGTTTAAGTCCTGTAAAGCTGAATGATCTTGGAGATATACATTTAAATATAAAAATTTAATGGGCTAGGTACTTTAAAGCTCAGTGTAATACGGATTCTATTGCAAATCTCATGCCAATACACTTCTTTCTACATACCCAATTAAAGTTGGATTAACTTGCTTCTAAACGAGTTCCTTTACCAAATAGTTATTCAATTAAACCAATAGGGGTGGTTACGAATGTACCAGTTCAAGTAGACAAGCATATTTTACCCACAAATTTTTTGGTTATGCCACATTTTATCAATGAAGATCCTCCTTTAATTTTAAGATGTCATTTCTTAGCCACTTCTCAAGCTATCATGGATATTCTGAATAAAACAATCACTTTAAGAGTGAATGGTCAAGCAATTACTTTCAAGAATGGCACTAGAGTTGACAACCTAAATTCAATTTTATAGATCCGGTTTAATACTGAAATGGTTTAGTTGTGCCAACGGTAGTAAACAAAAGCGCTCTATGGGAGACAGCCCATATTCTATCTTTATTTCCATTTTATTAGTATATTATGTTTTTAATCTCTCACCTTTTGACTCTCTTTTTCGAAATATTTTCAAAATATAAGCTCTAAAATAGCTTGAAATGAGGGGGAGATGGTCGAGTTCTTATTTCCTTCTTGAAATATATTATGTCATGTGTGTAGTTTATATCATTTGTCTATTTATTTAATTAAGAAAGTAATAAAATTATTAGTTAGTTACACATCCTACTCAATTTTTTGGTTTTTCAGTGAATTCTACCTTTATATTGATTATTATAAGTGATATCTATGATAATTATGAATTAAATTAGAAAAAAGTATTTACTATCTAGCGAATCATAAGCGATGTAAGTTTATACCGTAAATCGCTGGCTAAATCGGTAATAGTGAGCATAAACTTTTAGTGAAGTTTAAGTATAACGATTCAGGATCGAATTGAAATTATAACAAGAAATCGCTAAATAAATCGATAGGGGCACACCACCTTATTTTCACGGATTTAAATAACGAATGACCAGTGAATTCACTTAAAACCTTGACTCGCTAGGTCCAAATCCAAGTTTTTTAAAAACCTTAATTTACTACATACAACTCATTCAACACACACCAACCATTGCTCCCATTCAATTCAAAGACCAAATTTCTTCCTAGATTCAACTTTCTTAAGCTAGATTTTAGTGTCTTTAAGTGATTCCCACCTCAATCTTGTTTCGTTCAACTGAAAAGAGGGTGAGTTTGAGAATGTAGATTCATACTAGGGCTTGAGCAAAGTAATTAAGAGTGAAGCTTGGAAGAGAGATTTAGAGGGATACAATAGTTTATAACTTGAGGGATTCACTATCAAGAAGGTAATTAAAGACAAACCCTAGCTTTTAGAATTGAAAGTTTTTAGTTTTTGATGAACTTTTAGGAATTTCTTATGAATAAATGATTTCAAAAATTGTATATTGGAATTCATTTTAATACTATTGATAAATGATTTATTGATTCCAATAGAATAGAAATAGTAAATACGATGATTCTTGGTATATAAAACAAAATTCTTAATATATTAATATTTTATCGATTCAAAGATTTTTCTATGCAATTGGTTTGAAATTAAGTTTCAAATGAGTTTGGGGGTATGCTTTGTTTTAGATTGATTTGAATTTATCGCAAGATGGATTCTCGTTATGAAACATTTGAAAAATTGAATATAAGTTTATAACGAGTAAAAACTTCGATGTCGATTCTCTTATTTAAGTTTTTGATTGATTTTCGAATTAGCTTTCAAATGAATTTCTCCTTGATTAAGTAGATTTATTTAAAGTACTACCAAATTGTTTCCGAGAAATGATTTTAAATGATTTACAGGTTCAAATTTCTATTTGGACTTGTGTTATTTGACTTGTTAAATGGCCGTAAGTAGAAGAGGTAGAAGTTCAAAAGAGGAAAAAGGAAAGGCAGTGATATAGAGAAACTAAAAATCAAATCCAAAGTCCTACCTATACCAATAAGGCAACGATAGTTTCAATTAATATTTTTAGAGTTAGACCATAACAAGAACCTACTCCACCAATAGAAAGTAGTGATGATTAATAAGGAAATGAGGTTGAGGAGAATCCACAACCATGGTGAGGGAGCTTACTTATAATGTGGATGATCTAATTAATAATAAAGCTCTTGCTAGAATGAAGAGTGATACTGAGAAGAAAAGAAAACTCATCCCATATAGGGGATTCAATGTAATAATGAGTTGAGGTATGGGCCGAGGATTTGGAATATAATAAAGGAAATGAACTAGGGATTGTTGAATATTGGGCATGGAAATGAGAATAAAACAATATCCATGGTTATAACATGGCCATTTGATCATTCTCCTAAAAGAATAAATTGGTATTTCAGATTGCCAGAATTTCAAATAAGAGAAGATAACGATTACCCAAAGCCGAAGTATGAAACTAAGCATGGATTTCCCCATGAGATGATTATGAGTGGATTAAAAGCAGTCCCGAGGGATGGATTTAGACTGGATAAGGATGGGTATCCCAAGCACATTCAAACAAAGTATTTTAGGAAAATCACGAAAGCATGGAACTATTTAGCAATGCAAGGCTGCAGCAAACTTTTCAATATTATAAGTTGTGAATTACAAGGTGGATTTGTTGTATCATATTGTTCGGGTTTTGGGTTATATTAATGTTGGCTAGGTAATTTATGATGTGATAAGGAATGTCATGACCACGAAAAAAAATGAAGGATTATCTTTTCCCTTGATGATCACAGAATTTTGTAGACAATATCAAGTTCCTATGGTAGGTCTTGAAATGGATGTTTTTCCTAACAAGACTATCACTGATGCTTACATAGAGAGCACCAAAATGGTGAAATACATTGTGGACTCATAAGATGAAAGAGAGAACAGAGATACTCAAAAGAGAGAAGAAAAACTCGAGCAGAGAATAGAGAGTTTGGGAAGAGATGTAAGCTGCTACGTATAATGAAAGAATGGATCAAAGTTCATAACTACCTACTGTGGATAATATTGGTATGCACACTGACGAGATGAAGTTAGACATGATGGAACGATTCTGTGGAACCAAATGAGAACTCTGAGGAATAAATATTTTATGTTTCAGAACCAACGAGAAATAGCAAAGAGCTTGCATGGTTTTGAAAGAAGAATAACCAAAAGAATGCAAAGAAGAAGAGTAGAAGTTCATGTACCATTTACCCAATTGCGATTACTAAATGAGGGAGTCTTTTCAGATAGAAGTCTAGAGATTGAAGTGGACTACAGACTTTACAATCCTGTAGCAAGTTATCAATCTCAATAAAATGATCGAAGGGGATGGTGGTGACAATGCGACTTTTGGAAGGCGATTTTAATTTATTTCCTTCTCTGACTTATTTGTCTTTGAGTGATCTTGTATGAGGTTTTGATTTGTAATTTGATACTTTGTGCTATGTGATACAGTGATATTATGGTTTGATATTGTTTATGTTTGGTGTGATGCTGATACATTATTATTATTGATGATGGTACTTGGTAATTTAGTTTTATCGTTATTTCTTTGTTTATAGAAAATTTATTCATATAATAATTTGTTCATTAATTATTTTTACTTTACATAGTTTGTTTATGCTTCACGAAGTATATTTGTTTTATTGAAAACCCAACAAACCTTGAAGCGATGTTGAGAATGAGTTTGGGGGTATTTAGGTAAAATGAAGTATAAAGAAGTGAAGTACGAAAGATTCAAGAGGTAGAATCTATTTATTCAATATTTAAAGTTGACTAAGATTTTCAAATTTTTGATGAAGATACAAGTAATATTTCTTCATTTTACTTTATTTAGTAAATAAATAATATGAAATTGAATATAATTTGGATCTAAATATAAGTGGTATTTTTATTATCTATGAAAATAAAAATTTTATGATAGAAAGGAATTGTTACGCCCTATTTGACTTACCTAAGGTATGTATGTATGTACTAGAAGAGTTTAGAAGGATTGATTGCTTTGTATTAAACATGAAAATGGGTGGAAGATCGAAACAAAATTGCAAGATAAACAAGACAGGTATCTAAGAATCTTGTTATATAAAGATTATTGGTCAAGTATATATATAATGAAAAGAACTTATGCCACAATTAAGGAAAAAATAGGAAATTGGTCAGTAAATCTTTACTTACATGGAAAGAATACTTCCTTAACTATAGTGAAAGTGAGAAGTGTTAACATGAGTTTTTAAATGAAAAAATAGAGACCCACATATTCCAAAAGAAATGAAGTAGGGAATCTAATGGTGGAAAAAATGTGAGTTCTTCTAAAAATAATAACGATATCTAAAGGAAATGGTGCAAGGAACCGTAGGAATGAAAAAGAAAAAATATGGAAGAAAGAAAAGAGTGAGATATAGATAAATTAAAGAAAGTTTATAAGAATTTCTTAAAACAAAATATTTAGCTCGAGTGCTTATAATAAAATTGAGTGAAGTATCTATTTTTTCAACATTCCAACAATTGAACATGATAATAATATTTATTAGTGTCTTAAAAAAATTCCTATCAACTATGATTATGGTGATATTTTTAAATATTGTTTGAAATTGAAACCGATTTGATAATTTTTGTATCTTGCAATTCTATATTAGTCATCCTAAGCTTGATGTTTGTCAGTAGAGATTGAAAAATTCTATATAGTGGTATAGACTTTAAGTTATGGGTTGTATTGCATAACGAGGGTTGAATTGTTATTTAAGGGGTTGTTCTTTAAATCTTTCTATTTTATCATAATTTTTATTTACATGAGGGTAATATGTTTCTATTTAATGATCACTTCTATTTAAGAATAAGAGTAAGTAATTATCATATCAGAATAAGGAATGAAAAAATAATAAAATTGAGAGTATTCTCTTGCTCGGGACAGTAAATTGCTGAGTTTGGGGGTATTTGATAAGTCAATAATTAGACAATATTTTATATTATATCTTACAATTATTTTAGATTTAAAATTCTATATTACACTAGGTTTTCTCTTATTTTTATGATTTCAGGTTATTAATGTTATATGAAGAAATAGAAGAAAATTAGAATAAAAGTAAAAAGCTTCAGTCAATTGAAGAAAAAACACACCGATTCCACAATGATTCAAGGTTTACACTAGGATTCACTAAATAAAATCGCCAGCAGAGAGTCCAATGATTCATTAGCGATTTAAGAAATGAACTAGGATTCGATACATAAATCGGTGAACCACAGAACCTTATTTCCTCTTATTTTCCCAACGATTTACCTGAGGTAGAGGATTCAATCAAGATTCGTTGAAGTCGGCCATGAGAATATTGGATTAAAACAAGAAATTTATGTTCGATTGGGATATGTACTACTTAGAATACTATATATATGACCCTAGAGTTTTGAGATTAAGTGCCTTTGATTGCTCTAGAGAGCCCTTAATTAGTTTTAGACTATTTTCAATTGAGCTTAGTTTAGTTTTATTGTTCTAGCTTTTGGAGACTCTTTGGAGATTCAAGTATTCAATAAAAGGTATTTTACATTAGAGTATTTTATTTATTTTATTGCAATATTTATTTCAAATACGTGTGAGTAGCTTATCAATCTAAACAAAGTCCGAACATGAATTTAAACCGTTTTGCAATGTAGTCATAATAAAGAAGAATTTGTGCTTAATGCTTTAAACTTAATCGTATACGTCAATTCACGGTTTCAATAGATTTGTTTTTGCGTATTACAATCAAAAAATTTTGTATTGCATGTATAGTCTAGAATGTGTATTGTGATATTTAGGTTCTAAATCTAATATAAAGTACTAACTAGGATTAATTTAAAAAGTCTTTTACCATTTAAATGTCTTAGAAGAATTATGTTCTAAGTTTGATATTGATATGGCTAATTCTGATAATATTGGTTTAGTAGTAAGAAGTTTTCATAGAATGTAATGTTGTTTTATTTCTATTGGTTATCTTTGAGCTTTCGAAGAACTAATGATGATAAGATTAGAATATGACTTTTCCATTGATATAAGGAAAATTGATGGCTTGATAAAGGCTATCAATCTTGTTTATGATTTAGGTTTAATGATTCAAGAATACTTCATAATATGATGATAGTTCGATTATGACTATAATTAATATGTTCGGATTCAAAACGGTTTATGTTTCATTGTTATGGATATTTGTTTAGATGTTTGTTTCATATTGATTTGAATTGAGTTGAATTTAGAATATTTAGTATTGTTATTGATGATAACATGCATAAGCAATTTGGAAGTTGATAATATGAAAATATTACAAATGTTTTGTTGTTGTTGATGTTGTTGTTGTAGTTGGTGTTGTTGTTGTTTTTACCAAGAGCTTCTCCAAGAAATAATTCCAACCTTGTTGTCTCCAGCTCTAGAAATGTGTATAAGAGATAGTACCTCATGTCAAAAAGTGAAAGGGGAAGACTCATATCATAGTAAATGGGATAAATAGAGAGATGTGAAGTATGTACCTAAAAAAAAAAGAGCTCATTCCTAAAAATGAAATCAACTGAACCTTCAACGTAGCAATCTTTATAGTAGTGCCTACCCACATGATCATACAATGTGTCCTGACCACCAGAAAAAAGCAAACTCATCAAACAATCAACACCAAAATGACCCCAAAAAAGTAATATCGCCATTAAATCCTATTAGTTAGCAGTTCTTGCATGTTCAAGTTTTATCATGGCTTGCAGTTCATGTGTTAAATTGCTTGAAGTTGAAATGAACTTTTACCGTATCAAAAGCATTATTGACTTCAAATTACTAGAAGGCTTATGTTCATCTTCATGTCATAGCAATAACAATACTTCGTTTTTGTTGCTAAAAGTAAAACTAAGCTAGAATTAGTACTGGATGGCATTTTAATGAACATACCAAAAATCATTTGTGTTGAGTTAGTCTGCTTAAAAAATAACATAAGAAAGACAACTTGCAATACCTATTAAACTAAGCTAAAAGCAAAACTAAGCTAAAAGTAAACCTAAGCTAGAATTAGAAAAACAACTTAACTGACATCCAGTGCAAATAAATGGATAACATAAAAAATAGCTATGATTCCTATTAAAATATATTGCTATAAATGGTGGTGGCTATGAATAAACTAATAATGTTTTTGTTGACAAAAACTCACAACTTTATATTGATAAAGAAATAAGATAAGAAAGACAACTTTCAATACCTAATTATAGTAATTGTGGTGCACCGTCTCCCTTTAGGAACATGAAGCAAACCATTCTCCTGTCGAGATGCAACAAATAGGATTTAATGGCGATGATTTAAACATAAAGAGGTATACATAGGATTCGAGCTAAATGGAAGATGTGGAAGGAGTGTAAAATGTATGTTATGTGATTGAAATAGCCTTGTTAAGCTATAAAGGAAATTCAATAAGACTACATATCTATAGAATCCAATAAGGGAAGTAGTATCAGCCTGTCGATTCCAAAAATACAGATCTTTGCCTTGCATTTTGATTGTGAATAGCAGTGCTTAACTGCCCCTTTTAAGGCTTCACTTTTTGTTCACTTTCCACCAAGAAAATAAAGAACTTTTCCATGATTTCTTGACCTTCCCCTCTCCACCCAATGTTTTTTGTTCTACTAAGCTTGGAGATTTTTGCCTAGGCTGGACATTTTTCACTTGGCCTTTGCGACATTTCGCTTCCTCCAAGAATTGATCAAAATCATAGATTTAATCCAAAATTGATAATGGGTTTTCTAGGAGTCATGATTTAAGTAGTGGAGTTCATTGGGAATCACAATTTGGGTAGGCATTCAATGCAAAGATTTATCTTTTTATAACATGATAACATCTTTTGAAAAACTTATCAAATTAAAATAGTGAATTAAAAATGCAGAGAAGTTTTTTGGTAATCTATGTATTTTTACCTCTGAGAAGTCTATATGAGGATAAAAACCAAACTCATTGTAATCCACATTCTCCGATTTCTCCATTTTGTCTGTAATGCACATAAAGAAGAATCACTTCCTTATAAACTTTAATAGAAACAAAATTGAAACCATGAAAAGTAGAAATTACATGAAAAGAAAGGTAAATCGATAAGAGGAATTGAACAACAGATCAACTAATAAGACCTTCAAGTACAGATCGCAAAACCCAAAACCCAGGAAATAAAAAAATATGATATTTGAGAGGAAATCAGATCTCATTTTCCTCCGACCTCCTTAAATGGAAATATGAGAAGGAAGCCCATCAAGATGTGGTTGGTTGGTTGGAGAAGATTGAAATGATCTCACCAGGCCAGTAAAAAAGGTAAAAATGTAACAAGATAGAGGAATAGCAAATGAATGAAGCATTTTCATTCACATTACAGCTTGATGCAATAATCCTAAGAAATAAAAGCATAGCATAGAATACTAAAAGGAGAACCAAAAGCAAGACTCACCATGCAATTCAATAAGATAAAAGCAATTTCATTCCTATTAGAGCTTAATGCAGAGGCGAAATCTTTTATAAAAGCTACAAGACGAAAAAAGTAATCAAATATTCCAGCACATCCAGAATTCCTTGATAATCAGTTTCTTTTAAAATCTAAAATCTAGGAATAGCAACTGAATGAAGGCTGCAGTTACAAACAAAACAAAACACTAAGATGGACTAATCAGTGAGTGAGATCACAAAACTGTCTACTCTATCAGCCCACATGAACATTTATTAGAATTATATTGTCTAAACACACAAACTCAGCTACCACTTGAAGGCTAAAAAAAATATATAGCCTTTGTGCAGCAGCAAAGACTAATAACAACTATAAAACCAATTAGCATGACCATGAACTACTATCATATCAGCTACAATGCCTTATTAATAAACCAAAATCAATCACTTAGTCTCCATCTTTCCCGAACATTCTCATAGGGAATGAAGAGGAGGCATTAGAATGAGAGGATGAAGTAGAGCACTTGTGAGTGTCATCGCCAGTAGTAGTAGTAGTTGGTGTTGTCATGTGAACAAGGTTTGATTATAGAAGACAATACTACCTAAAAACAAATGTTATATATGGTCATCATCCCATTCAAACCCACTTGATTTCTTTATGCTGTTTGCAGTCTATTTTTAATCTAATTAATTATAATGAGTCAAGACAAAAAAAATAGGAAAAGGAGAACTCCTATGGTCATTTCTAGTACTTTCCACTCTAAGTATTAGGATCGAGGGAGGAGTCAAAGTCATAGGTCGCATTTAGTCACTATAACATGTTAGGTCTTTGAAAGGGAAACTGAAAAAAAAAACCATGAATTGATATCCAAGGACTCTAAATCTAACATGATGCACCAATAACAATAGCATCAACTTTCAAATTTAAATCTCATGAATTCTTTTTTAGTTATGGGAGAAATACATAAGGAAAAAAATTGAATAGTTTTTAGAAAATGATCAATTCTCGATATAAGGCAGAGAGACAAGCTCAAAAATCTCTGGTCCATCATTTAAGCAAGTGGGACTATATCTTCTCATCAGATTCCTACACTGTGAAAGTAAGAGCTGGAGAGAGGTCCATGAATTCCTTGAGCCCATCATCATCAGTACATACTCTTCACTTATTTATATATCCTAGTTTTACATTCATATCGATGTTAATTCTTGTTTTCATTTCATGGTTCTATATATAATTGAGAAGTGCCAACATTGGGCCATCTTATCTCAATTATTTCCCTCTTTTCAATTAATACATGTATAACGAGATGGACAAAGTTGTATGTGACATTTTTTATGTCATGCTAGGATGGTGCATTGCATCATGTATTATCAAACGTGCCTTGAATCACATTTTTTGCATAATTTGTAGAGCATGTGATGACACACATTGCATTTGTATGGGTTATTTTCATATTTAATGAAAGAGGGAAGAACAAATGCTGCATATCAGACACCAATAACATTTTTCTTCAATAATCATTTTCATCTACCTATTAACCTTTTACACCACTTCTAAAAAACACCATATTTAAAAAAATTATCCATATCTCAAGTGGCAGAGTTAATTGACATTAAATGCTTAAGTGTTTGTTGGGTTTTAGGGTTCATACGCAGTGAAAAATTCAAAACAATTTTTGAAAAACCCCCAACACGATCGAAAATAAGTTCTATTAAACTTGATCTATAAAATTGAATCATACCTTAATCCGTAATTTCTTTCTTTGATTGATTGATCTCAAAGACATTCAAGTACGCTTCCTCTATCGGAAATCCACACACGAACAATGACCACGATTTGGGGTCCTAGCCCTAAGAGAGATAGAAAATGTTGTTCTTTCTCTCCCAAAATCTATAGAACTTGAAAATAGCAAAAGCAAAAATCTAATTTCGTTTTAGGGTTTCAACCTCTATTTATATGTGTAGATATGCTCTTTTAAAAAACGTATTCGTAATACAACTATTGTATTTAGACAATTCAAGCAAAATCACACATATGCCCCTATAAATAAGGTACCATATAAAAATCGTAAGGGCTTTTATATCATGAATTCTATCATATAAAATTCATTATTCTGGATCAATTGAAATTGCACAAAGTCATTCTTTGTGTGCGACTCAATAGGTTCATGCGATGTTGGTAGTGAACCAAAATTATTTTGGTACACAAGTTATAAGCGGTCTCTATCAATGCATTATGACTACCCAAGTAGTATGAATATCAAAATCGATACAACCTAATGAATAACATATATCATATCCTTTTGTCGTTCGATAAATTTTGATTAAACATAACGCATGAAAAGTCACCGTCAATGTTCAATCGTACTAGTCTCGATCTTCGGGTAAGCTGAAAACATCCAAATGACATTGATCATATCAATTTACACGAACTTGGCCAATATCAGTTTATCATATCGAGGGATCCACTGATATCTCTTTCTATACGAGAGCGACAAATTCTATCTTGATTACACACCTTCACATATTAATCACATAATAACCAATCATAATCTTTATAATCGTCCGGTTGAAGACAACGTTTAATCGTGTCAAATTACCATGCTCCTTATATTGAAGTCTCTGGTAATCTCAAGTCGATCACTAAATGATATACATATCATGAGTAACACCTATGACTTAATCCATGTGGTGTTCTCATAGCGGGTTGGTCCAGTACCTTGTTCCTTAACAAGTACTCGTGATCTAGATTTATATCCCTATACACATGATCATCACATGACCATCAATCAAGATTCACATTAGTCTTAATTCATTATAGTTTCTAATATAATGACCAAGTAGGAACACTTGGGATATTTCAACAAATACTCATGGATCTCACTATAAGGTAAACATGCAATCACTTATAATAAAATAGCAAATTAAACCTCAATTTTATTAACTAAAATCATAAGATAAACAATGTTTGTAGATTGACCTATGACACATGCCCCAATAATGTAATCAATATTGCTTTTCTCATTTCATTCAAGCTTCCTCTAGTCTAATCAGTTGAAAGAGCACAAAAACAAGTCTAATTAACTTAATTAAGAAAAGGTGATTGCGAAACCTTTTCTTAATTAAATCATCTACATCTGAAGTTGTAGTGTTAATTGACAATAAATCATTTTTCTTCAGTGCTACTGATATAGCTAGGAATATGGACACAATGACATAGTAAACAATCTGTATAAACAAATTCCATAGAAAGGTGATTACGAAACCTAACCAAACATTCAATTCATTCTTCGTAAATACATACCAAAATGCCTTTGAGGTCGTGAATTTGAACCAAAAACATCAAAATCGAAAGATTCATGAATTTGAACCAAAAACATTAAAATCGGTTCACATATCATGATCTTCAAATGAGAAATTACGAATTGAGAGCACGCAATATTGATCCAGAACCAAAGAACTCAAAAGGCACAAATCGATTGAAGATTGAAAACAACAACGACAAGAAGAAGCGTTTAATCATTTCATATTGGAAGGGAGTAGATGAGCATCAACGAAAGACAATGTCTGGCGCAGATCAGTAAGCGAATCTCAAAAGAAAAGTTGGACTGAACAAACCAACAATGACGAGAAGAATAACACATTCAACATATCAGATGAAGACCACATGGAGAGGTACGATTGAGAGATCAGATAAGGAAACCCTAGCTCTGGATGAGAGAAATCAGATATCTGAATTCACTGATAATATATGAGTGAAACCCTAATATATATGGGTTCATTAAAACCACTATTAATTAACTGCTATAAAAAGTCAAAATTGTTGTAGTGAATTAATTATTTGCTTTAATTGTTTTCATTTGATTGGATAATTTCAATTCTCATTTTAATTAATTTAAAATAAAAAACTATTTTCTTAGAAAGTTTGCAAAATCCATGTGGAGATTATCCCACTTACCACTACTACAAATAATAAGAATATACATGAAACTTATCATATATGCTCGACACGTATCACGCACTAAATATTTTGAACAAATAACTCCTTCTTAAAAGGAGTAATTCATGCATTGTTAGGGAATGTGCCCTAGGTCAATCTACAAATATTGTTTATCTTATTATTTTAGTTAATAAAATGGAGGTTTTTCATTTGTTGTTTTATTGTTATTGATTTCATGTTTACCTTATAATAAGATCCATACGTATTTGTTGAAATATCATAAATGTCCCTAGTCGTTCATTATACTGGGAACTATAAAGAATTATGACTATTGTGAGTCTTGATTGATGGTCATGTGATGATCATGCGTATATGGATACGAATCGAGATCGTGAGTACTTGTTAGGGAACAAAAAACTAGACCGACCTGCTATGAGAACACCAAATGGATTAAGTTATAGGTGTTACTCATGATAGCTATATAATTTAGTCTTTTGACTTGATATTACCTTAGACTTTAATATTAGGAGCATGGTAATTTGACACAATCAAACGTTATCTTTAACCTGACAATTATAAAGATTGTGATTAGTTACCATGTGAATAATATGTGAAGGTGTGCAATCAAGATAGAATTCGGCCCTCTCGTATAGAGAGAGATATCAGTGGATCCCTCAATATGTTAAACTGTTAAACGGCCAAGTCCAAGTGAATTGATATAATCAACATCACTTAGATGCTTTCAGTCTACCTAAAGATCGAGACTAGTATGATTGAACAATAACGGTGACTTCCCATGCCTTATATACGTTTAATCAAAGGATATCGCATGACAAAAGGATATGATATATGTTATTCATTAGGTTTTGATATTCATGCTTCTTAGGCAGTCATAATGACTTGCTAGAAACCACTTATAACTTGTGTAACAAAATGGTCTTGGTTAACTGCCAACATCGTATGAACCTATTGGAACGCACACAAAAATGGCTTTGCGCAATTTCAATTGATCTAGAATAATGAATTTTATATGATAAAATTTATGACATAAAAACCCTTATGATTTTTTATATGATAACTTATTAGTAGGGGCGTATGTGTAATTTGCTTGAATTGCCTAAATACAATAGTTGTATTATGGATAGGTTTTTAAGAGAGCATATCTACACATATAAATAGAGGTTGAAACCCTAAAATAAAATTAGATTTTCATTTTTAATATTTTTGAGTTCTCTGGATTTTGGGAGAGAAAGAAAAATGATTTCAATCTCTCTTGGGGCTAGCACTCCAAACTGTGGTCACCGTTCGTGTGTGGATTTCTGATAGAGGACGCGCACTTGAACATCTTAGAAATCAAACAATCAAATAAGGAAATTGGTCACATGTCGTGCGTGCCAAATATAACCCGCAATGGAGTTACCATCCACAAGGGTGTAGTAGTGGTAAATACGGGGTCAAATCCACAGGACTTGAGTTTTACTCTAAGTTAACTAAAAATAGGGGGTTTTAAGAAAGTTCCATAAGCAAGAATCATGATTCAATGGCTTTTAATGGTCCTCAATCATTTCAAAAAGTTATTAATTCAATTTCTCCTAGATTAGCTATGGAACATCGACGTCCACCAGAAATTCATAATTCCCCTAATCTGGATAATCGGGACGTCCGCCACTAACTACTTCCCTAATTAATGCATAACCCTAGACATCCGTCAATCGGGTTTAACACACTGACCGCAGTAATTTTTATCCTTGGGAATACTAATCCTAAATAATTGAATCGCATCCGCTTCCAATTTAACCTAGATTCATTTATTGTACACTCAAGAACCGAAAGGGTTTTACAACAAACAGGTGAGTGTTCGTCACTTTATTAGTCCAAAAGTACAATTACACGGATACTATCGGTCCAAATAACATAGGTTGTCCACCTAAAAGCATGCACTGGCCACATACACACCCTAGATCTAAACTATATACTTTAAAATCAACAACAATGAAATAGGAGAAATTAAATAAAATTAAATAAAAATCATAGATCTCACATAGTATATGCCATGAATCATGAATCCCACTTGTTTCCCCTTCGACCTAGGCGAAGATTGGTCTAGCCGAACATCATTTTTACAATCCCCAAGTATGAAACGTTGTGTGTGGCGGCCCCAATGTCGACTCCCCGTATGAATACCCTAGTTCCTAATATGAAAAACCATTAAAAATTACTCTCTAGAGGTGAGAGAAACTAATTTTAGTGGTTGGTCTCGTAACACGTGCACCGAGGAGCATCAAGGGACTGTTTTGTGGTGAAAATGGGTTTCGTATATGTGGCAACACGCGATTGGTTCGCCTGCTATTATGCACTGACGTGGCGCGTTCAAATTGGGTGAGACAGCTAACTGTGGAGGAGCAAGACGAACCGGGATGCGACACGTGGCGAGCTCGAACGAACTGAAAACTCGCGCGAATTGTGCAAAATTCTGGGAGACATCAACGACCGCATCTTAAGGAATAACTGAAGGCTGCTAGAACGATGGAGCTGCTGTTGAGCTGGACATTGACGACATGTGGACTAATCGGATGCTAACGCGTAGCTGCGCTTGTCGAGCTGGGCGAATCAACGACTGCCACGCGGCAGCGAAATGAAAATCGCACACATTGTGCGAATGTGTGGGAGAGAGTGTAATGTGGATCTCGAGGCAATCCAACAGTAGCTCAACTCAAGTGATCGAACTGTGTCACTCCCTACATCATTTGGTATGCTATCTCTTATTCTACCCACCGCACAACGTGTAACTTGAGGCAAACTGTTCGATGTCTGATCACTGCATGTAAATACTCCATTTTGAGTATTTTTTTCTCCATAAATTCAACCGCGCACTCTGTTTCACCTGAAAACGACCAACAAATATAATTAAATATATATTTTGAAAACTTTCCACATTAAATATGCTAAAATAGACTAATAAAAGCATGTAAAAATCAACTTATCAGAAATCACGGATTAAGGTATAATTTATTTGTAGATCTCGTTTAATGGAACTTATTTTCGATCCTGTTGGGGTTTTTCAAAAATTATTTTGAATTTTCCACTGCCTAAGCCCCAAAACCTAACAGTGGTATTAGAGCCTTAGGCTCGGTTCTATTAAACGTTTGCATGTTTTCTCTGATGTATATATGATATATGTGTGAAAACATGATCTTGATTAATGTATATATGATGTACATATATTGTTATCAAAAATTGGTATTAGAGCATATATGTGTGAAAACATGATCTTGATTAATGTATATATGATGTACATATATGTTATGTGATAATTGTTATCAAAAATTTGTATTATAGCATATTGTTAATTCGTGTATTTGATATATATGCATGATTTGACTTAATGATAGAATTCATGTTTAGAATATTTCGATTAACATATGTTTTTAATATTGAACAATGCGAATTTCGTATGTTCATTGTAGAAGTCATGTTTAGGTTAATGTGATTCTAATGTCGAATATATATTTCATTTTTATTCAATAATTATGTATGTCTCCATCATAGAAATCATGATAAGGTTAATATAATTAATTTAATTTGATTCTGGTGTTGAATGCATGATTAATTTTTCGTTTCTTGATTCAATTGCTTGTTTCGTATGAATAAGAATCGAAATTGGTTTTGATCATATATCTCATTGTTGTTGTTCGTTAGTATATTCCTATGAGATAGGAGATAAGCTTGTAATCGGATAAGAATTACAAATCCTATAAGATAGGTGAGATATATAACAAATTCGTAAGGGATAAGGATTCAAAGTATCTTAAATTCTAATTGGATTATGATAAGATATTAAGTTTGTGGTGGGCCCAAGTTAATTAAAAATGTTTTAATTAATATTTTTGGTATTAAAATAAGATGGGGTTTTAGTCAATTGGTTTGAATAAAATAATGAGAAATTTTAGACGATTCTCAATTTTTGAAACTGGAATTTGTCGTTTAAGAAAAACGAGGGCGCTACCCCCTTGTACTCCCATCCGCTAACCGACCTGCGAGACCGTCGTTAACTGTTCGTAGCGCAAGGAAATTCATATAATAGTCAATATTAATAATATTTCCTAACTTATTTAGTGATTGTACATGCATTGTAATATATGATATTTATCTCATTTAAATTATGATCACTAAAAAAAATAAAATCCCTCTTCCAAATTTTAAGTCAAGTGTCATCCATTCTCAAACACTTGTCAAAGCTTCAATCACATCAATATGGGTCTGCCTCTGTAAGGTGTATTATGATTTCTTGGTCAAACAAGTTGAGTAACGGTTACTCTATTGTTTGAAATGGTTAAACTTGATAAAGCTATCAAAACGGTTTTGGGCATTAGGCACAAGATGAGATAAAACATGTTAAGGCATAAGATGTCATAATCTCTAAAAGTTACATATGATGTAATTGGTAATAGGTACCTACCTAAATAACCTAATTCAAAGTGTCATGCCTTAACTGTCTTGGAATTATGGATTTTAGTCCCTTAAATTAACATAATATTTTTAGGAGGGCTGTTAATTTAGTGGGAGTCTATTTCTCTATACAAAAATGAACTTTTGCATAATCTTTGTTGTAGACCTATGGCTTCTAAAATCACACTAATCTCTTGTCACTGCAATCCATCCTTGAGAAATATAAGTTTTCTGGGACAAACTTTCTTGACAGGTTCAGAAACTTGAGAAATGTTCTTAAGCATGAACGCTAGTTGTATGCCCTGGATGGTCCTATTCTTGAGGAACCACCAACCAATGCTTTAAGAGTCGTGAAGGATACACATACTAAGCATGTCAATGACATAACTGATGTTGTATGCATTATGTTGGCAACCATGGTTCCTAAACTTCAGAAGGACGTGGAATACATGGAAGCTTACGACATGGCTATGATGCTGAAGGAATTGTTCCAACAGCAAGCTAGGCAAGAAAGGTTCGAGAAAGTCAAGAACTTTCATTCTTGCAAAATGGCTAAGGGTGCATCAGTTAGTCCTCATATTCTAAAAATGAAGGATATATTGACCATCTTGACAAACTTATATTTCCCATAAGCCAATAGTTGGCTATAGATTTGATCCTAAATTCGTTGCCTAATAGTTATTCACAATTTATGATGAACTATAACATGAATAATACGGATAAGTCTATCTTCGGATTGTATTTGATGCTTAAAACTACAGAGCAGAATGTCAAGAAATCAATTGCTAATGTGTTGATGGTTCAGAAAAGAATGGCTATGAAGAAGAAGGCCAAAGGCAAGGCTAAAGTTGCCAAGGTTATTGTGACTATCAAGAGTTGGCTTCTATTTCACAGTCCCCAAAGGAAAAGGAAAAAGAAGAAATTGTCATTTTTGTCATGCACCTGGGCATTGGTTTAGAAATTGCAAGCTTTATCTTGAAGATCTAAAGAAAGAAAAAAGAGTAGTGCGACTACTGCTTCAGGTACTTATGTTATTAAAGTTAACTTGTCTACTAGTGATTCTTGGGTATTGGATACCAGATGTGGATCTCACATTTGTATTAATGTGCACGGTATCATCAAAAGTTAAAATTAAAGAAAAGAGACGTCATCCTACCAGTTGGAAATGGAGCAAAGGTTGTTGCGTTGACTATATGACGCTATGAGTTAATTTTACCAAGTGGGCTTGTTTTAGTTTTAAATAATTGTTATTATGTCTCTGCCTTGAGTGGAAACATCATTTCAGTTTCATGTTTGGATTTAGATGGTTTTAATTTCATTATTGCAAATAATAAATGCTCCATTTCTCATAAAGACGTTTCTATGAAAAAGTTGATTTATGTGATGGTCTTTATATTCAAAACATGAAAAGGTCTACATATACTTTTATTCTTAACGTAAATACAACATGAACCTCCACAGGTATCACAAGGCCCGTGTAGGTCTGATAAGGTATGACATGAATTATGAGATGCGATCCATGTATGATAACCAAGTTTGGAACCTGGTTGGTTTACCTAAAGGTGGTAAGGCCATTGGATGTAAATGGATTTTCAAAAAGAAAACTGACATAGATGGAAATGTGCATACTTATAAAGCATGGCTAGTAGCAAAAAGTTTCAGATAGACTCAAGGTGTTTATTATGATGAGACTTTTTCTCCTGTAGCCATGCTTAAATCCATTAGAATTCTAATTGTCAAAATCGCATATTATGACTATAAGATATGGCAAATGAATATCAAAACATATTTTCTAAATGGACAGATACTTGAGGACGTGTATATGATACAACCTGAAGAGTTAGTTCATCCCGAGAATTCTAGGAAGGTGTGCAAGCTTAAAGATCTATTTACGGATTAAAGCAAGCTTCTTGGAGTTGGAATCTTCATTTTGATGAAGCAATTAAGGAATTTGGTTTAATTAAAAATTAAGATGAGCCTCGTGTATACAAAAAGGTTAGTGGGAGTGTAGTTTTTTCCTGGTATTATATGTTGATGATATATTAGTCATTAAAAATGACATCTCAACCTTGCAGAGTGTCAAGTCTTGGTTAGGGAAATGTTTCTTAATGAAGGACTTAGGATATGCCTCCTACATTCTTGGGATTAAGTTCTACAAGGATAGATCCAAAAGGCTGATTGGTCTAAGTCAGAGTGCTTATATAGATAAGGTACTAAATAAGTTCAATATGAAAGACTCTAAAAGAGGGTTGTTGCCAATGTCTCATGGTATAAGTCAAAGCAAGACTCAATGACTGAAGGCTAAAGATGAGCGAGAACACATGAATACGATTCCATATGCATCGGCTATTAGATATCTATTATGTATGCCATGTTATGCACTCGACTTGATATATCATATGCTTTAAAGCAACAAGCGGATATCAGACTGATCCTAGTGAGAGTCACTGGATAGTAGTAAAGAACATTATTAAGTTTTTAAGAAGTACTAAAGAAGTTTTCTTGGGGTCTATGAAATTTTGAAAGACGAGCTTTGTTGTAAATGGTTACACGGATGCTAGTTTTAAAACTGATATAGATGACTTTAGATTGCAGTCTGGATATATGTTTGCTTTGAATGGAGACACAATGAGCTTAAAAAGTTTGAAGCAAGAAACTGTAGCACATTCTACAGTAGAAACTGAGTATATTGCAACGTTCGATGCTGCTAAGGAGGCAGTTTGAGTCAAAAAGTTCATCTCTGAACTTGGTGTGGTTCTTAGTATAGCAAACCCTATTTGCATGTATTGTCACAACAATGAGGCGATAGCACAGGCCAAGGAACCAAGATCACACCACCAATCCAAACATTCACTTAAACGTTTTCATCTCATTCGAGAAATCATTGAGATGGGAGACGTTAATATTTGCAGAGTTCCTACAGAAGAAAATGTTGCAAATCCTTTGACGAAGACTCTTCCACAAGCGAAACATGATGGTCATGTTAGGTCATTAGGTATTAGATACATGAATGATTAGTCTTATTGCAAGTGGGAGATGTTGGGGAATGTGCACTAGGTCAATCTAAAAACATTATTTATCTTATAATTTTGGTTAATAAAATAAAGGTTTTCGTTTGATGTTTTATTATAAGAGATTGCATGTATACCTTATAATAAGATCCATGGGTATTTGTCAAAATATTATAAATGTCCATAGTCGGTCATTATACTAGAAACTATAATGAATTAAAACAAGTGTCAATCTTTATTGATGGTCATGTGAAGATCATGTGTATAGGGATACGAATCGAGATCATGAGTACTTGTTAGGGAACAAGGTACTGGACCGACCTGCTATGAGAACACCACATGGATTAAGTCATAGGTATTACTCATGGTAGCTATATCATTTAGTCCTTCGACTTGAGATTACCATAGACTTCAATATTATGAGCATCGTAATTTGGCATAATCAAACGTTGTCTTTAACCGGATGATTAGAAAATTGTGATTGGTTACCATGTGAATAATATGTGAAGGTGTGTAATCAAGATAACATTTGTCCCTCTTTATAGAGAAAGATATCAGTGGATCCCTCGATATGTTAGACTATTAAATGGCCAAGTCTAAGTGAATTGATATGATCAATGTCACTTGGATGTTTTTAGTCTACATAAAGATTAAGACTAGTATGATTGAACATTAAGGGTGACTTCCATGCATTATGTTTAATTAAAGGATATAGCACGACAAAAAGATATGATATATGTTATTCATTAGGTTTTGATATTCATAATACTTGGGTAGTCATAATGCCTTGCTAGAGACCGCTTATGACTTGTGTAGCAAAATGATTTTGGTTCACTACCAACGTCGCATGAACCTATTGGGTCGCACACAAAGAATGGCTTTGCATAATTTCAATTGGTCCAGAATAATGAATTTTATGTGATAAGATTCATGACATAAAAGCCCTTATAATTCGTTATATGATACCTTATTAATAGGGGCATATGTGTAATTTGCTTGAATTTTTTAAATACAATAGGTGTATTACAAATAGGTTTTTTAAGAGAGCATATCTACACATATAAATAGAGGTTGAAACCCTAAAACGAAAGAGATTTTCGTTTTTACTATTTTCGAGTTCTCTAGATTTTAGGAGAGAAAGAAAAACATTTTCAATCTCTCTTAGGGCTAGCACTCCAAATTGAAGTCATCGTTCGTATGTGGATTTTTGATAAAGGATACGTACTTGAACGTCTTTGAAATCGAACAATCAGAGAAGGACATAACGGATTAAGGTATGGTTTACTTTTATAGATCTAGTTTAATGGAACTTATTTTCGATCCTGTTGGGGTTTTTTTAAAAATTGTTTTGGATTTTCT
Organism: Stephania cephalantha; assembly: GCA_039657325.1. Lineage (NCBI taxonomy): Eukaryota > Viridiplantae > Streptophyta > Magnoliopsida > Ranunculales > Menispermaceae > Stephania > Stephania cephalantha. The sequence goes on along the minus strand of CM077570.1, from coordinate 25,204,552 downwards.
GTTGCATATGAACCCCAAAACCCAATATACATGGAATCCAATTTTAGGCTTTGGAAAGACACCATTCATGATGTAAACCAATTCTTGTTTTTTGTTATTCTTGCAAATGTTGTACACAATGACGCCTTCCCAAAACATATAATATATGACTTTTGTAATTTTAATGAAACACACAATATATTACTTTTGTAATTTTGGATTTTGTAATTTTAAAGAAACACACATTTTTGGCTTTTGTAATTTTAAAGTTAACCAATTAAATCATTTTCCTAAATGAACTTAACCTTTTTTGAAAATTAATGTGTGGCTACCAAAATCACCAAGGGTAATCTATATAGGTTCTATATATGTTTACTAATTATTATGATCACCTAATTAAGTTGTATATATGAGTGATAATGACTATTTAGCTCTATCAGTTGATAAAAAAGTCTATTTAGCTCTATCTTTACTCTTCAGTAAATTAAACCAGAATTACACCTAGTGACTCATTAGTTTATTTTTGTATTGGGACAGCAACTCCTCTTGGGATGGCACTCATAATAAATTAATTAATTAATTGATAAAAATAAATAAAAAATATAGGTATACAAATAAATAATGCATATTCACGTCTATTTGTGACGTGTGTCGAATGCGTCGAAATATATAATCCCGGTGAAATTACCAATGACCACGGGAAGTGCAATTGTGGCAAGCACGAGGTCGATCCACGAAGATCAAGTTTCTAACCTAAGCTAATGAATAAAAAAATAAATTGGGGTATTTACAAGATTGTTCCTAAGAATTCACTAAAAACAAGGAATAAAAATATATTATGTGAATAAATCAAGCAAGAAAAGTAACCTAGACCTTGGTCCACAAACTTCCTCATTTTGGCATAATTAAACATATGGTCATCAATCTAGATAAAGCATGCAAATCAAAGGTAATTTAGAGTAGCTATAGACTCAGTAACGTACGCGGGTCCTCGCACTTCCCTATCTCGGTGGTCAACGTACGACGATAACCACTTCTCTAGCAAAACACATAACCCTAGACTCATCTGAATAGGGTTTAATGTGTTGACCGCAATGGGCTTTGTGAAGGCACTAAACCTAGACAATCGGATCACTAGTATGTCTGATTTAGCCTAGATCCCTGAGGTATTATACCGGTTCCAAAAAGGGCAAACCAATTGGCAGGGTCAATTGCCACTAGTGTGGTCTTATTGCACAAGGACGGATGCTTACGACTCACAGGTAAAAGAATTAGGATTTAAATATAAATTTAACCATAATTATTCAATCTATATCAAAGGGAAAAAATACCAATGAAAAGTAATTTAAATAAATCAAATTAGATCTCATATATGTTTATGCCAAAAGAGTAGTTTGCTCCACCTCCGGTCTAGATCGACGAAATTAGCCGGACATGTTGCTTGAAAACTCCATTAATAATAAAAGAGAAAAAAAAGAACAGTTGTTTTTTATAAGAAAAAAGAAAAATAGAAGAATACGTAGCCGTCGTTTGTGTTCTCCAAAAGATACCTAAGTCCTAATATGAAAAACACCTTCTAATTAGCTCTCTCGAAGTGAGAGAAATCAAAATTGGAGGTTAGGTTCGTGACACGTGCGCCGAGGCAAAGCTAGTGGCTGTTTTGAGTTCATTGCAGACACTTGTAAAGCCGTGATTTGCTCGACTCAGTGTTGTTGATGATGTGGCAGGAAACGATTAGAGGAGGGAGCTATGCAGAATGTGCTGGATGAATGGGGGACTGCCAGGTAGCGCTGGCTGGAGTGAAGGAGGCTCGAGCAAGGCGTGTGAAGTTCTGAGAGAGTGTACCCGCAAGTATCCCGAGGAAATCCAATAGCAGCTGGAGGAGAGGAAAAATCGCATATAAGATCAAAAATCTGGGAGACTGTGCTAGCATAAATCTCGAGGCAACTAGGGTGAGGGGAGAAACGCATGGGGGCTCGATCAAGTTCGTAGGACACGTCAACGGTACGCATCCCAAGGCACGATCAACTGGGTCTGGTACGTTGTGCTTCACGTGTGTAACAACTGCATCACTTGACTTGTTGTAACCTATTAATCAGTTGTGCAATGCATGTCTCGAGACAGATTTGAGGGTAACTAAACACACTGCATATAAATGCTCTATCTTGTGTAGTTTTTCACCCTGGATTAACCATGCACTCCATTAAACCATAAAATTATAAATAAACACAATTAGGCTAATATTTTGGAGACTCAAACATAAAATATACATAAATAAACTATATAATAATACATAATTAGCAACTTATCAAACACCCTCAAACTTATGACTTTGCACGTCCCGAGCAAAGGTGTAGATGACAAAATACACGTAAATTAGACTCCTAATATAGTCATGCACTAACTAAACTAATCATATACCTAATTCAGAATTCATGGAGTTCCTTTGGTTTACATAGTCGCCAAGTTAACAAGTCACTCTAGAAATTTCGGAGTTATGATATATCAAGAACCGCAACCCAAACACAATTAAGATCATACTTTAATGACATAGACTCGTTTAAGACAAGGGCCATCAACTACTCACGAGTTTTCTTGGTCTACACATTTAAGCACGCAAGTTTGCAATCTCCATAAAATAGTGCATCAACACTAAAAAGGTATTATAGGCAAGAAATGTAACCACACTTTCCACTATTGCAGACTTAGCACCAATGGAAATTAATAGGATTTTAATAGGCTGTAACATGGCTAGGATATGGTACCAAGGAAATGATATAAATGATATACGAAACATTGGAAAACTAAAACTTAGACTATCAAATGATTCTCTGAGAACATGAAAGTGACTTTACTGCACTTAAATTCAATTTTCTTTTAATATGTGCAGTCCTCACCTTTTTCCAACCACCAGGCTCCCTGCTCTATTTCATGTGGATGCCATTTTAGGTGGGACTCTATAATCATGACTTTCCACTTATTTTGGGCATATAAACAATTTTTTCTCTAATTTTTTTCTCTTCATGTCTCTTTCTAAAGATTCCAAGTCTAAGACTAGTTTCCAACTAGGTAAAAGGATATATCAGGCTATGTCTACGGGTTTAACATTAGGTATGAAAGAAATAAAGGTTAGGTTGCTCAAAATGGGTTAACTAGGGAAATTACTTTAGGTAGGCTTAAGCTAAGAGTTTTCATTAAAAAATGGCCAAAATCATTTCCCCAAAAGTGTTTCAGTCAAAGGAATTCAGCCTCGAGTGGGTTACATCCTCGTTCTAGCACCCTAGAAATCTGACTTGCACAGTTCTGACCGTCTGCCCCCTTTGGTATCTAGCACAAGGCTTAAACATCATACTAAGTCCCTAATCATGAAATCAAAAAAATGTTGGGCTATGAGCTCGAGTGAGTGTTTCTCATAGTTTTCCTTAAGTTTCAAGTCAAAAATGCAACCATAGTGTACTCATCCATAACCAAAGGCATGAAACAAAGTCGCGGGTGACTTTAAACAATAATAAAAATAAAAACTATACTAAATATATGCATGAAAGTGTATCAACTCCTAATGAAATGAGAAAGAGAAGTATGAAGGGACAATAAATGGAAGAAATGAGGGAATGAGAGATACTAAACATCACCATTACCAACCGTCAACCGCACATAACCACATATAATTGAAAGAATTTAAACGATGTCACCTGTGGTCTTTCGCAAAGCAATCCATCCAACTCAATCTATAAATCCTAAAGTAACCCCAAACTTATTCTGAACCTTTTCCTCAAGGTTCAAAACCAGTTAAGAGGTGCACATGTAAACACGCAAGATGGTGAAAGAACATGATAGTTGTAGGAGTAAGGAAATCATACAAGTTCATGAATAAACTAACACTAACACTAATCCCTATATCTAGAAATAAAAATAAACAAAATAAAGATGGGTAACCTTACCAAATCTCGGTATGACTAACCGTAGGTATAGAACAATGTGACGAGCCGTAGGAGCGACAACGGGCTCTCATAATCCAGTGCGCTATGCAGAGGTCGCAACACCTGTAAAAATTCACCAAAGAGATAATGATAAGAATACCACAAAAAACACTAAATTAGGAAATCAAATAGACAAAGGATAGAAGCTTGGGGTGCCTCCCAAAAGGGCCCTTTTTTTAACGTTGTTGGCTCAACTTAGTCAGACTCTCTCAGTCAAAGTACTCTACGACGGCTAGAGTTTCATTCTCAATATCATGCTCTGGGAAGTTCTCATAGAACCACTTCAATCGGTGCCCATTCGCTTTAAAAACTTTCCATGTATCCATGCTCCCTATCTCAACTACACCACGTCCAAAAACATTAGTAACAACAAAAATTCTGAGCCATCGTGACCTCAACTTCCCTAGATGGAGAGTCAATCTAGAATTATAAAGCAAGACCTTTTAACCGACTACGAAAGTTTTGCGAGATAAGTTGTGATCGTGGAACGCCTTGGTTTTATCTTTGTAGATTCGAGCGGACTCGTAGGCATTGTTCCAGATCTCCTCAAATTCTTGAAGTTCCAACTTTCTCTCTTTACCGGCTGCATCGAGTTCCATCTTAAGTTGTTTGATAGCCCATAATGATTTATGCTCTAACTCAATTGGCAAATGGCAAGATTTGCTGAAGACTAAGCGATACGGTGACATCCCGATTGGTGTTTTATATGTCGTTCGATAAGCCCATACCGCATCGTAAAGGCGCATACTCTAGTCCTTCCACGATGGATTTATAGTCTTCTCCAAAATGGGTTTAATCTCTTTATTTGACACCTCTACCTGGCCACTCGTCTGAGGATAGTAGGCGTAGACATACGATGTGTAACATTGTACATGCGCAAGAGATTTTCAACCATGCGATTGCATAAATGGGTACCTCGATCAATAATCAAAGCATGTGGAGCTCCAAAAGTAGAAAAAATCATCATTTCAAGAAATCGCATGCCACTGATGAATCATTGGTTTGGGTGGCTTTAACTTCTACCCATTTGAACACGTAATCCACCGCCAATAAGATATAGAGAAAACTATGGGACGGTGGAAATGGGCCCATGAAATCGATCCCCTAAACATCAAAAATTTTGCAAAATTGGATCGAGATCAGTGGCATTTAATCCCAATGACCCAAGGAAATGATCGATTGACATCTAGCACAGCTCTTCGCATATAGATAGGAGTCTTATAAAATGGTGGGCCAATAGAACCCACTCTCCAAGTCCTTCATAGTTGTCCTAGATAGACCAAAATGGCCACTGCAGGCGTATGAGTGACAGAATGTCAAGATAGATTGTGTCTCAGTCTGAGAAACACATCGGTGGATTACCTGATATGAGCAAAACTTCCACAAGTATGGGTAATCCCAAACATAATGTTTAGAGTCGCTCTGGATTTTATCCATTTGGGCTCGTGTAAGGTGAGGCGAATAATTTCACGTAATGAGGTAATTAACCAAATTCGTGAACCAAGGGAGTTCGTCAGAGACGGCTAAGAGATGTTCATCATGGAAATCATCTCGAAGCGAGACATGTGCTTCACCATTCACGATTCGACTAATATGGTCAGCAACAAGATTCTTAGCATCACTTTTATCTTTAATTTTGATATCAAACTCTGTAATAAGAGTATCTATTGAATGAGATGGGGTTTAGTTTCCTTTTTGGCCGTTAAGTACTTCTGCATGGTCGAAATAGACGACCACCTTAGTACCTAAGAGATAAGGCTAAAATTTCTCCAAAGCGAAGATGACAGCTAGAAGCTCCTTCTCGATAGTGGTGTAATTCAGTTGGGTAGGATCAAGAGTTCGGGAGGCATAGTATATGACATGTGAAGCACGTCTGACTCGTTGCCGAAGCATAACACCCACAGCATGGTTACTGTCATCGCACATGATCTCAAAAGGTAGCTCCCGATTGGGAGCTCTAATCACAGGAGTAGAGATGAGAGAATATTTGAGTGCATTGAATGCACTTTTACATGCCTTGTTGAGATCGAAAGGCACGTCTTTCTGAAGGAGACGACATAGGGGTTGTGCAATTTTGGAAAAATCCTTAATGAAACGCCGATAGAAACTGCCATGGCCAGGGAATGATCGGATTTCTCGCATTGTTATAGGGTAAAGAAATTTTTGAATTACTTCAATTTTTGTTGGGTCTACCTCCACACCACTACAGAAACGATGTGACCCAAGATAAGACCTTGATCCACCATAAAGTGACATTTCTCATAATTGACGACCAAATTCTTCTCGATATATCTGTGAAGTGCCTTAGTAAGTTGACTAACGCAAAGATCGAATGAGTCGCTGTAAACGGTGAAATTATCCATGAATACTTCGATGAAGTGCTCAATGAAGTTAGAGAAGATGCTCATCATACACCGCTGAAAGGTAGCAGGTGCATTACACAGCCCAAAGGGCATGCACCGAAAAGTAAAGGTACCAAAAGGACAGGTGAAGGTGGTTTTCTCATAATCCTCGGGTACTACAGGAATCTGGTGAAAATCAGAGTATCCATCCAAGTAGCAGTAATGTGACATGCCGACTAAACGCTCTAACATCTGATCGATGAAAGGCAATGGGAATTGGTCTTTCCTAGTAGAAGCATTAAGCTTCCTGCAATCGATGCAAACTGGCCATCCGTTTTGGATGCGAGTTGGGACTAACTCACCTCATGAGGTCATGACCACTGTGATCCCCATTTTCTTGAAAACCACCTGAACGGGACTAACCCACTTGCTATAGGAGCTAGATCTAATCATCCCAAAGATCACTTCGCTCATTTTTAACCACTTCCATCATCGGTGGGTTCGATCGGATGCATGCATATGGAAGGGCTAGATACCTTTGATAGATCATCCCAAAGCTTATTTGACTCTCGAAGCATATTTATGAGCTTTTTTTCCTCTGGTAATGTGAGTTTAGTTAAGATGATCGCATGTAAAGTCTCATTCTCACCTAAAAACACATATTTGAGATGACTCGATAGTGATTTGAGCTCCAGTGTGGGGGCCCGCTACATAGAAGGGAGAAGTGTAGAGTTCGAAGTAGGTAAGTCAAGATATGCTGGAGTGGAACAGAGTCCAACTCAGATATTAGCTCATCGATCTCAGTATCAAGGACGAAGGATTGTTTTCACAAAAGTTCAGTGTTGAGATGATTCTCTAACACCACCTTCATATCATTGCCTTTCACAAGAAAGGCCTCTTGGACAAATGAGTCCACACTGTCCAAAGCAAGCACCACAGAAGAAGAATCATAAGGATTTCGCATCGCATTATAGATGTTGAACTTAATAAGTTAATCAAAATCCATAGTAAGGGAACCACTGTGAATATCAATCTTAGTCTTGACAGTCTTAAGGAAAAGCCTACCAAGCAAGACTGAGGATAAACGGGGGCATGACTGATTCTTCATGTGACGACCCCTCTCCTAATCTAGGACACCGCCCGGCCTAATCCCGTAATTAAGCCCTAATCATATCCACGCAGGACTCAACTATGTATTAGTCAGCTTTTACAACCTAAATGCCTCTTTTCTCGTATTCAGGATAAGTAATACACTAGTCCTACCAGTTTATAAAATTTAAAGTTAATTAAGACTTTTTATCAAATTAATAATTTAACGGAAGTCTTATTGATTATGCGAAAGCAATTAGTAACTTATGCGGAAGCCATTTATAAAATCCTACGAGTGGAAAACCAGGAAATGACATCACATATATAAAGTCCTCAAAATGCAGTGAAACAGTAAAATAGTCCAAGTCAATTCGGGGAACTAATGCTCAACCCAATACACAACCCCAAATAGTATCTGAAAGACATATATAACATATACAATCAAAATACCAAAAGAAGACCTACAATCATGCAGTGACCGTGGGCTCAGGGATAATCGCCGATCTTCTCCTTGCCCGGTCTGCTGGTAGACGACTCTACACCCACCGTCATAAAAAGGACGGTGAGTACAAGAATAAAACAGTAATCCCCGATGACAAGTTTAATTTGCATTTCCAAATATTCAAATGGTATTTAAAAGCATATAAATGGGAAAATTGGAAAATAAACCATATGCGAGTAAATACCAGAGTTAAACAAGTGATACTGACACTAGGCTAAGTATTGGTGATTTAGGTCCGGTTGGCAGTGAAACATGTCACTCTGACTCAATAATCATATAGCACAAGGGACTCTAACCCAAGTGTTACCAGGGACTCTAACCCCGCTGAGTAGACCACCTCAGGGACTCTAACCTCGAGTGTCATACAGTGTTAGGTAACATGTGCCGACATCCCCAAGGACTCTAACCCCATGAGTCGCGCACACCTCGATCGAGTACGGGAACTAGATGCGAAAACTACTTTTTAAATTTCAAGAAATATCAAGTATGGATTGTCAAGGCATAGGCACATCTACACACCTAAACAAATAAGGAATACTAGTCCTCTTAAACATTTATAAGATATTCACTAGCCTAATAGCATGCTATTTATCATTCAATTAACATTTAAAACAACAAGAATAGACATAGTATGAGATAGAATCAATGAATCAAATCAAATGAATGGATATCATGCAAACTAGACTCATCAAGTGAGCATAGACACAAAGAACACATGATATAAGAATACAAAGGAGAAATAGTCAAAAAGAATATGCAAGGACAACAATTAATAGAAATGAAATGCCAAGTAAAGTTGTCATTGGGTATACTCACAACAACAAAGTAAAGTCCTAGCTTTACTGGCCTCCCGATACTCCAAATCTTATATTCGCTCTCTCGTACCTTTTCCTAGGTTCCTGAGTTTGGTGTCTCATTAGTTTAAATATAGTGGGTTTAAGTTCAATTTAGTGGTGTTTATTGTGTATTCAAATTGGTTCAATAGACTTTAAATCAATCTTCCTAAATCAGCCCCTAAAGACTAAATTAAGTTTCAGTTTCAGTCCTACATTTTAACACACTTTTAGGCATGGAATGGTCCAAGTATCAAAATCTTCCATCAGTACAATTATTTTTGGTCTCTCTCTTAGCTTTCCTGAAAGGTTTAGTTTGCAAAATTCTGATTTAAAATGAAAGAGATGTCATGATTTTACTAAACATAGGTCTAATTGAAATTCAATCCGACCAGCGGACTTAGAAAATCTATTTCTCTCAATCTATAGTTCATAAAATGTCATTTTGGTCCCAAGGCAGAAAATATACCCAAATACAATATACTAAAATATAAGCCCATTTGGATAAGTATTTAGGGAGTTATGCCCTTAACAAGTTTAGTTTCAAAACTTTCCTTTTTAATTCATGTACCTACTTGTAGAGCATGTTTCGACATAAAAACATTTGAATCAAAATACCTTCAGTTAATCAAAGTTATTCCCCTTTAAATAAGCTTTCGAATGCAAATAGTTTGGATCAATTTCGATCTAAAATGAGCAGATTATGACCAAATTACCCAGGTTGATTCCTAATACAACATGCAGAATTCTAGTTTTGGTGCTGCAACTTCAAAAATTCATATCTTTATGATTTCAAAACCAAATTAAGAACTTAAATATAGCTGGATTATCAGCTCGAAATGAGGAATCCAAATATATAAATCAATTGCAACTACTCAATCATCTACCATCTGAAATTAGCCTAAAACCAGAACTTGTTCTAATTTCAACTAAAAAGATGTGTACCTAGTTGATGTAGCACCCTAGCTTGAGAGTTTCTCACCAACTCCCATGAATTCCTTCGGCACCTTGATGATTCACTCTTCTCCAACAATTCCTTCTTCTTCTACAGCAAAAATGAATGAGTGATTTGGTTTGCATGTTGTTTGATCACTAATGTTATATATTAAGGTGATGTTCCTTCATAGCCCTTGATCTCCATGGATTTATGTATCCCGAGGAATATCTAATGGTTCACCTCTTGCCATATATCCCACTAACTCCCACTAACTCAACCTCAAGTGACAGAATTTCATTACTCACCTAGTTCCTAGATGTTCCAATGTGTATCTCTAGACCAATCCTATACTTTCCATTTAATTTACTCAACTATAGGCCTTTAATTTGATTTACATTAACAAACACAACCATAGGCTTATATGTAATTCCTTATTTCATATTAGTATTAAATAAGAATTACCAAAATGCTAACTACCCGGTTCCCCAGCTCGCACGCTACTCGAGGCCCGTCCCCGCTCTCCTCTCGACGCCTACAACTATACAAACCGACTTAGTAAGTCTATACAATACATAACACTAGGCATACATCAATACAAAAATACAATATACCTCGGTCGGTGCACGTATCACTATATAGGTCCCACGTCAAGGGTCGGTGATCCTGATTAAGGAATTAAAATGGGGGTCAGAGATTTGGGTTGTGACACTTCATATCAATGATATTGAAATCAGCAAGAAATACAAGCTCACTAACTTTCACAAGAATCTCTTCCAAGACACCTACAGGATGGATGATAGGTCGGTTTGCCAAATGTATGACAACTCCAGTATCCTTCAGAGGGCCAGCCTTCAATGTCTCATATATGGATAATTGCATGACAATGATAGAGGCACCGATGTCGCACGTAACTTTCTGGATCTCAACTTCACCAATTGTGCAAGGGACTGTGAACGTGCCTGGGTCTTCACACTTGGTGGGCAACTTCTTGCGTAGGATAGCAAAAACATTTTCACCTACGATGGTTTCTCGTTGCCTTTAAGTCGACCTTTGTTGGTACATAGGTCTTTGAGCAACTTAGCATAGCGGGGCATATGAGCTAAGGCATCAAGAAGTGGTATGTTTATCGCCACTTTCCTTAGGATTTCTAGAATTTTCTTCTCTTCTCCTGCCTTTTATTGTTAATGAGGCGTTGAGGGAATGAAGGTATGATTTTGAGAGAAGGTTGTGTTTCCTTATCCAAGATTACTGTTTCAGTGGGAAACGGTTGAACTTCGAGCTCTTGCTCAACTTCCTTGGATTTAAGAACGGCCTCTTTAGGCTTGGGTTCCTTAGGAGTTTCCTCTAACTCTTTGCCACTACGAAGTGTGACGGCATTGACATCCACATTAGGATTATGTTGTGGTTGAGAATGCAGCTTACATTTCTGATCCATACACCCTACCCGCAGGGCCAGTTACCCTACTTGAACCTCAAGATTTTTAATGCTTGCAGCATGATTCACAGTTGTTTCATTTTTAAGTTTGGTTAAGTCTTTAGAGAATCTGTCTTGATTAGCAATGAGTGTCCTTATCATCTCTTTTAAAGACCTCGAATTATGAGTGGGTTGTGACTGTTAAGGAGGAGGTTTTCCCTTGAGAACATATTGTAAATAACTCTGGTTTTGGGGTCCATAACTTTGATAGGGGCTTTTAACGGCATGATTATAAGTGTTACTAAAATTGTTGCCTTATTGATTCCTCAATGGTCCTTGGAATCTGCCACCTATAGTGTTCGCTTGTTCGTTCTCGAACAAGGTAGGATAAGAATCAGTGGGATGGTCAGTGGCTAAGCAGAAATCGCAAGCTTTAACTTGAGTTTTCCCGTAGGTGAGGAATGGCTCCATGAGATCAGTAAGTTTATCAAGCTTGTTGTTGGTAGGATTTGACCATACTCCATCAAAAGGACTTCATTCAGGTCCCTCTTTATCGTCATCAATGTAATGACGTGATTGACTAGCTATAGAGTCATACAAATCAAACATATTTTGTGTTGTCTTGCATCTATAGTCATCTCCACAAGCATTTTCGATCATGCGTTTCTCAAGGGATGTAAGTCCCATATAGAAGAAACGAATAATGGAGAGGTTGTTTCGGCCATGTTGGGGGCATTGCGCAAGCAAACACTTATAACGACCCCAATAGTCGCTAAAGGATTCGCCCCGTTTCATTTTGATATTGCTTATCTCTCTAGTGAATTGGGAAGATCTAGATTCAGGGAAAAACTTTTTGAGGGATGCAGAAATCATATCGTTCCAATTTGTGATGGAACCTAGGGGAGATTAAAGAGTGGGCTTTGGGCTTAAGGCAGAAAAGAAAAGTAGAGAGTTTGACTTCATCTTCATTGACTCTTGGAGGAATCATAGTCCTATACTTAGAATGGAAGTCCTTGATGAAGGTCACTGGATCCTCACAATCCAGTCCATGGAAGACAGGGAGAAGTTTTATAAAACTGGATCTGAGCTCGAAATTACCTCTATGAGCTGGGAATGCGATGCGGTGTAGTTGATGAGCTAGGAGATCCTGTATCTCATCATTCGCCATCCTAATGGTAATGCCATGTTCGGTCCGAAGTTGTGCCCGAGGGTTAGCTTGTGGCCTTTTTGGAGCGGGATCAACCACTTTTTGTTTGAGTGGTTGATATTGAGGTACTATAGGCCTTTGTTGCACCACTGCTGCGTGTGGCACATGAGGTGCTACAAACTTTCGGGGAGGAACCTTTAGGTGTTCCTCTCGCCCCTCAAGTGGTGGATTTCCATCATGGTTAGCCATCAGAAGGGTTTGTTGGTCGCTCAGTTGAACTCTTGAGGATTATGTTTCCTCTGCCTTGTTTCTTTCGAGTTTCGACGGCAAGTTTTTTCGATCTCCAAATCAAAAGGGAGTAAAGATCCGGTGGACTTTGATCTACGAAGACTGTGGGACATAAAGGTAGGCGCACTAAAAAGGAAAAAAAAACCTTAGTCAAAAAAGGACTTAGTCCTCAGCAACGACAGTAAAATTTGACACGTGTCAAATGCGTCAAAATATACAATCTATATGAGATTACCAATTACAACAAGAACTGCAGTAGTGGCAAGCATGAGGTCGATCCACAAATATCAAATTTCTAACCTAAGCTAATGAACAAAAAAGTAAATCGGGGTATTTGCAAGAATGTTCTCGAGAATTCACTAAAAACAAGGAATAAAAATATATTACGTGAATAAATCAAGCAAGAAAAGTAACCTAGACCCTCGGTATCACAAACTTCCTCATTTTGGCATAATTAAACATATGGTCATCAATCTAGATAAAGCATGCAAATCATAGGTAATCTAGAGTAGCTACAGACCTGGTAACGTGCGCGGGTCCTTGTACTTACCTATCTCGGTGGTCAAGGTACGACAATGACCACTTCTCTAGCCAAACACATAATCCTGGACTCAAACGAATTGGGCTTAATGTGTTGACCGCGATGGGCTTTGTGAAGGCACTACACCTAGACAACTGGATCACTAGTGTGTCCGATTTAGCAAAGATTCCTAAGGTATCCAACCGGTTCCAAAAGGGGCGAAACAATTGGTTATCAATTGCCACTAGTGTGGTCTTATTGCACAAAGACAGATGTTTACAACTCACTAGCAAAAGAATTAGGATTTAAATATAAATTTAACCCTAATTATTCAATCTATATCAAAGGGAATAAATACAAATGAAAAGCAATTTAAATAAAACAAAGTAGATCTTACATATGTTTATGTCAAAGGGGTAGTTTGCTCCACCTCCGGTCTAGATCGACGAAGTTAGCCGGACATGTTGCTTGAAAACTCCACTAAAAATAAAAGAGAAAAAGAGAGAGAACAATTGTTTTTTAGAAGAAGAGAGAAAAATAGAAGAATACCTAGCTGTCATGTGTTCTCTAAAAGATTCATAAGTCCTAATGTAAAAAACACCTTCTAATTTGCTTTCTCGATGAGAGAGAAATCGAAATTGAGGGTTGGGTTCGTGACACGTGCGCCGAGGCAAATCCAGTGGCTGTTTTGAGTGCATTGCAGGGTCTCGGACACTTGTCAAGCTGTGATTGACTCAGCTCGCTGCTGTTGATGACGTGGCAGGCAACGATTGGAGGAGGGAGCTGATGCAGAACGCGCTGGATGAATGGGGACTGCCACATGGCGCTAGCTGGAGTGAAGGAGGCTCGAGCAAGGCGTGCGATGTTCTGGGAAAGCGTACCTTAACGGATCCGGAGGAAATCCAACAGCAACTGGAGGAGAGGAAAAATCGCATATGAGACCGAAAAATCTGGGAGACAATGCTAGCACAGATCCCGAGGCAACTCAGGTGAGGGGAGAACGCATGGGGACTCGATCGAATTCGTTGGAGACGTCGACAACACGCATCTCGGGGCACAATTAACTGGGTCTGGTACGCTGTGTTTCATGTGTGTCACAGCTGCGTCACTTGACCTGTTGTCAGCTATTAATCAGTTGTGCAATGCGTGTCTCGAGATAGATCTGAAGGTAACTGAACACTGTAGATTCAACAGCGCACTCCATTAAGCCTGAAATTTATAAATAAACACAATTAAGCTAATATTTTGGAGACTTAAATATAAAAACATATATAAATAAACTATATAATAATACATAATTAGCAACTTATCAATCTGCCATATATATTTGAATCATATCTTAGTCATCTTTTTTTTTTTTTCCAAGATATCTAAGTCATCTTAATTGACACCTCAGTGCCATGAGCCTAATGAGAGATGTGCAGTGGAAGCTGACATGAATATATAATTGGACATGCGTGATATAATTAAAGGGTCCTACGCTTATCGCAAATTCCAGTCATCCCCACTTAATAAACACGCATGATCCATGAAAGTCCATGAAGGCATGCATGTGGGCATTGCCAGAGCAGAACACAAACAATAGTAGCCGTGCTGTTTATAATGGGGTGACATTTTTGATACATGCATTTGCAACACATTGGTCAGATTTTTTATCAAACATCGAGATGTGTACATGCCAATCACCATTCAAAATTCAAAGGAGTACTGCAGCAAAACTAGTATGTCACCAATCATTTCTCTTGTATAATTATATAGTGGAATTGAATCAGGAAAAGCATATAGTGATGGCCCCTCACTCTGCATTCTGAACCAAACTTTTGTGGCTCAAATCGGACTTAAAACGATTTCCTCTTGGAGGGGAGCAATGGGCAAGTGGGCTTGAGGGCCACAGGTCTAATCATGTAAATAATGCTAAACGAGACTTGGAGACACAAAATCTTAGAGCATCTCTAATGGAACCATGGATTGGAGTAGAAATGGATCCACCTTAGGATACAATCCACAACTCAAAAAATAGTCTCTAATGGGAGCATAGATTCATAATGTCCATCTTATTTGACATGAAATCAAAGAGGAGGGTATCTACTACAATGTATACTTCTAGACATTGTAGTAGACTGTCATGTCAGCATTATTAATTCTTTTAAAGTTTTTAGTTTTTTCAAACCTTTATTAATATTATGAAAATTGAAAATAAAAGTGTAACTCATCAATGGTCTAAATCCACATCACCATTAGAGATAATTTTTAGAGGTGAATGTTTATCTAGTGCCACATAGGATAGACATCATCTCCACATCCATGATGTGACACCAATCCATTGTCTAAATCCATGTTACCATTGACTCCAATTGAACCATGGATTGGGGTGTAAATGGATCCATCTAGGACACAATCCAAATCTAACCCAAAAAATGCTCTTCAATGGAATCATGGATTCATAATGTGCATCTTATGTGGCATGAAATCAAACTAGAGGGTTTCTAGTACAATGTCTACTTATAGACTTTGTGGTGGACTGCCACGTCAACATTATTAATTCTTTTAAAATTTTTAGTTTTTTCAAGCCTTTATTAATATTATGAAAATTGAAAATAAAAGTGTCAACTCATCAATCCATGGTCTAAATCCACATTACCATTGAAGATCATTTTAAGAAATGAGTGTTTATCTAATGCCACATAAGATAGACATTTTATCCGCATTCATGATGTGACACCAATTCATGGTCTAAATTCATGTTATCATTGGAGATGCTCTTACATGTAGAGGAATTACACAACGTGCGGGATCGAGTGCTATAATATGATCTACACCAATTATTCGGATTTGCCTCGAGCTATGACCTTACACACACACACACACATATATATATATATATATATATATATATATATATATATATATATATATATATCTATATATATATATATATATATATATATATATATATATATATATAAAGCACGAATCTTAAAATCTTCCTTCCTTACTTGAATGCGTACAAGTTTGCCCCTTATTTAATAATAGTTATTAATTATGTTCGATTCTTTTTTCTAGCAACATTAGAATCGATCGTAATAGGTAAAGGCATAATTAAATTTATATTAATTAAAATTAGTATGTTGTTTATCTTAGCCATTGTGATTGATTGATTATTTAATTATAGGAGATCTCCTATTAATTAGGATATAAGGAATCGATATATATATCTATAACTATATTAAAAGTGTAAATGTTGACCGTAAGGAAGTACCGTTTATGCCCTTGCCTTAGCTGCATTAATCTCTATCGAACTCCAACTCCAATTCAACCCTAGATGTATGTATATATAAGTATGACAAATATGTATGTACGTGGCATATGACAATGATTAGTATTGTAGGTTTATTTGATATATATCAAACTATACATGTACCTATTAGATTAGGATTTAATAGTCTGTTTAATATTTAATGTTTCATAAAAGTAATATGATAAGCACCAATCTTCAATTTTTCCTTCATCTTTTTGAGTTAGTATTCTACCCTTGCATAACCTTTCGATGACAACTTAAAATTACTACTCTACCATCGCATAACCTTCCGACTTTATTGCTTTCATTTTTCATCTATCGAGTGGGTACATCAATTAAGCCTTCTATTTCCTTCAAACTCTCATCGAACCACACGTTGCAATGATGATGATGATTTTGATAGTTCTTTCCCTACATCAATTTTTTATTTTGATTTTACTAATTTTATTCTCTTGTTACTAATTTTAGAGGAGGTTTGACAATGTTTGACCGGTCTTGATTGAGACCTTATTAAAAAGTATAAAATAGTATTGATTTATATGTGACTGATAGTGGAGTAGTACACTATTAGACTAGCCTTGTAACCTCGGTTGCAATGATTTTCATATTTAGAAGCGATTAAAATCTATTAGATCATAATATAATTGGAGTAGGTTTAGATTGAATATTAACATGTTAGAATTATATTCCCACGAGCGTAGTGAGCTGGTTCATTGGTACGTAGCACCTTAAGAAACTAGTATATATATATATATATATATATATGCGCCCGCGGATGTGTGTGCGGGCATGCCTTACAATTGGTCATATTGATGATTTGATTGAGAGAAGACAACTTGGATGGATTTGAGTCCAAGATGTCGATTGTTAAGATATGTAGACCTAGAAGTATAGTGGTGGAGATTGTTAGGATTTATCCTCAAATAGTACATATTGTGTGGCCTTTTGAAGTAAGACCCCCATGTCGATACTAGAGGAGATCCACAGGGATTCAAACAATTTTGCACACTCGAAATCTATGCCTACCTTGAACTGTAGAACATATAGGAGTATACATTAGATAAATGGAGAACTTAATCTCCGAATTCGAGAATTATACAATAGAGAACTTAATTCGAGTCTTCTCGTTTAAGATGCTTGGATCTTGATCTCTCTATCTTCACTTCTTCAAGCCCTACCTGCTGGACATTGATCTCTTGATCTCTTTAGTCTTCCAAGTCCTACAGATCGACATTATTGGTTTCTCGTAAAGCCCTTCAATCATCACTATTAATTTTTAGAGCACTTCTCCTCTTTCGATTTCTTGTTTTAGATTAGTTCTTGGGATGATTTGTGTAGTTCCTCCACGTTTATAGAACCGATCACAATTTAGTTGATGTAGATCACACGTAAGTATTTTGATCTGGTGTTTAAATTGATAATCAATTCATATATTACATCTTTTTTTTTTAAGTAATTCGACTCATTTAGGGAGGGACTATTCGTTCTACCCTATATCAACCCTCCATTTAATTTACGTTATTTCTAGCATTGACACGTTACTTTTATTGCATTTAACTGACACAAAAAAATTATTGCATTTTTGAAAGAGAAGTGCTAGAATGACAACACCATATCACACCACAAGACACATTAGCTCGCAAGAGCCATCCATGTGCGCTTCAAGATGCGACCATACACAGATCTCAATGCATAACACGCGAGTCAAGGTTGCATGAAAGGCTTTTATGAGCCAATGTGTTTTGTGGTGTGACTTTGTTGTTGTCATTCTTGTATTTTCCTTTTTGAAAATAGAAGTGCTAGAATACAATACCATATCACATCACAAGACACATTGACTCACAAGAGTCATTTATATGCACCTCGAGATGCGGGCATACATATATCTCGATGCATAACACGCGAGTCGAGGTTGCATGGAAGGCTCTTTGTAATCCAATGTGTCTAGTAATGTAACTTTATTGTTGTCATTCTTGTATTTTCCTTTTTGAAAAGAGAAGTGTTAGAATACAACACTATATCACACCACAAGACACATTGGCTCATAAGAGCCATCCATGTACGGCCCGAAATGCGAGCATACATAGATCTTGACGCATCGAAATGCGAGCATACATAGATCTTGACGCATAACATGCGGGTCGAGGTTGCATGCAAGGCTCTTGTGAGTCAATGTTTCTTGTGGAGTGACTTTATTTTGTCATTCTAGTATTTTCCTTTTGAAAATTGTGACACAAAATTTCTCAAAGTATGTGTATTACATGGGCACTGAGTGAATCCATGCTCAAAGCGGGTTACTCAAAGTATGTGTATCGCATGGGCATCGAGTGGGTTGGTGTCCAAAGTAGGTTACTATAGCGGTTTGCTTTCTCAAAGTATGTCACACAACCTTCATATAGGTGTGTTCAACTTTAATCGGTGTAATAAACATTTTGATGGTAGAAGTAGAGTGAAACCAAACTTAATTGGAAACAAATTTGGGAGAATTACATTTAGGGCTTATTTTTTACAAGCACTTGTTTTTGTTTTGTTTTTGTTTTTTTTGGTACTTATAATTATATGAGTATATTATCTCAAATCCAGGTTTTAATAACTAGATAATGAGAGCCCAAGAAGCAGAAAGCGCGGGAAACCCCTCATTTTCCATTCAAAAAAAAATTTCAAAACATTATCATTCTTCGCGACGCACCAGCTCTAAGTTTTCCAGCCAGATCTCTGATCGTCTCCCCAATCAAATCCTTAAAGATGCTCCTCTCCATATCTAACACCACCTCAGACATCAAAATCGGACAATCTCGCCATCCATTTGTTGAGTCTCTGGCCATGTCCCACTTAAGCAATCGGCCGCATATCACTTGTAACAAGTCTTCGACCACCAGTCGATTCTCCCTTAATCTCAATAACTCCAACCAGATCTCATGGAGCCACGGCTTTCCAGCGGTCGGATCTGTGCTGTAAACTGCCTTCCATGGCGGCAGTTGTCTCTTTTTGTCAATGATTTCAGCGACCGCATCAAATATTAGCTTGCGGTGGAGTCTAGAGACGTATGAGGAATCGCTCTTGTATTTTTGTTTCTCGAGCAAGAAGAAGTCTGAGTCGTCCGAGACGCAATCCATCGCTAGGAGAACTTCAGAGACATAGAGGAAATCGGAATCGTGAATTGTGAGTTCATCTTGTCCAAATGATTTGCATTGGAGCGGCGTGATCACTGGACTTGCACTCCAATTCTCTTCTTCTAATTCAACTGATCGATCTGTTCAAATTTAACAAACAAACAATAACATCTTAATCTAATTGATTTATCCCAAGAAAAAAGCCATCATTAATTGAAAGCCAAAATGTATATCATCTAATTTCAACTCTTGTTTCAAAAAACAAATTTGACCCCCAATCCAAATAAGGAAAAAAAGCCAAGGATTTATGAGGCCGAAGGTGAGACTTATCAAGAAATAGCATGCAAGAAATCATTAAAGCAAACATGAACACATAACCAACAACGGTTGATCTGAGCGGTATGAAACTTGATTCCCCTTAAGTAAGGTCTCGTCTTTGAGTTTTATGAATGGAAAAAATTAGGTTGGAAGGGGGCAACCCCCTGTATGGTACCCGACAATGCTCGAACATAGATTAGTCGATGCGTTGGCGTCAGACACCAGGTGGAAAAGAAAAAAAAGAAAAAAGAAGATCAACCTAGATCCATGCATCAAAATAGCCCTAGCAAAAAAAAATCCACCAAAACAGCCAATTACTACTTAAACTCTTCAATCTAAGCATAGAGCCAAAGGGAGTGGCACTCTATAGGGTTAAAAGTTTGCCCCATAACTTAGACTTTCTCGCTCGACCACTATTGCAAAATGCATCTCTTTGTATAACCCCCATAGATCTCATGAAAATCTTCATTAGCAACAAAAATACCAGGTCTGGTTGTAATACAGGGGAATACTATAGAATAAGACTATTAAGACTCTCACAGACCTAACCGCACAACACACACAGGGCATGACCGTGTTATGCACCAAACAATGCGTAAGCTAACGTACTGTCATCCTGAAATGAACATGGACGGTTCCTTTTGTGGAGTGTATGGGGTGCCATTGTAGCACTTCCCATGCAAGAAACTCAACTAGATTGCAAAAGAATTCATCACATTTGATCCGACTTGAGTATGGGCAATCGAGTTAATCGAGCTTCTAGACTCAAGTTGTTAACAAATCTTGAGGCGAATCACACAAATCCCAAATAAGTAACTAAAAATTTGTAATTACTCTCACCTTTGAAAGGAAGGCAACGGTTCAAGAGTGGCGGAGGAGACGACGAGGAGTCCTTGTAGAAGGACGAGTCGAGGACAGAGACGGGACTCGGTTGCTGCGACTCGGTGGCGCCATTCATCTCTGCTATGCTCTGCAGCAGCTCATCGCATCTCTCCAGCACAGACTTCTCCTCCTCCTCTTCTGCTTTCGCTCTCCTCAACTGCATTTTAACAAACACTCTACTCGATTAAATTAAACAAACACGAACATAGAAACAACAAATTTATCTATGTTGACGGACCTCTGTTGCATTGATTCGAGGTGTACTGGAAACGCTACACTCAGAAATCGAACACGATTCCTCCTCCGCAACACATGGAACTCTCCATTTCTGATGAGTTTGTCTGCTATTTCTCCTCTTATTGATGTTATTTCTGTTGTTGTTGTTGTTGTTGTTGTTGTTGTTGTTGTTGTTTGGTGTTCTGTTTGTGATTTTCGGAGACTGAGCTGCAGAAGTAGAGTTTCTCGAATCGTTTCCTCTCCTGATCTGGGTCTCGATGGTCAATGGCGGCCTAGGGTTTCTTCTGATCAGAGAACTCGGACTCCGATCAGGCGACATTGTCGGGTTGTTTCTGATTCTCTGATTATGATCTGGACTATTTCGACCAGAATCCATACGGTTCTGCTGAACATTGAGCTTCCGGTGGTTTCCAATCTTAGATTTGTTGATTGATTGCGTTGAATTGTTTACTACTCTCCCTGGACGAGTAGGCGAGGATGGGAATCGCGATGGTTGAACAACAATGATCTGAGAATCATCACAAGAAACTCTCCTATCAAACACGAAATTGCGCTGATGGTTACCGATCTGTCGAGCCAGAGATTTGCTGTTGTTGGAATTGGAATGGAGGAGGCCTTTGAGCTGCAGAGCTTCCAAAATCTGCTTCAATGTCTCCAGATCCTTTTCCGGCTCGTCGATTCCCCTCAGTTTCAACCGCTTCTCGATCTCTCCGTACAGAGATCTCGTTGTCTGCTTCGGCTCAGGATAAAACTCGAGAGAATCATAGAAGCTTTTTCGCTGTTGCTGCCGCGATTTCGCGCTCGGAAGACCTTCTTCTGCTGCTTTTGCTTTCCTATTTGAGAATTCAATCACCGCAGTTGGTACTCTAGTGGTGGTATTCTTCTCTTGTTGTTTCTGTTGCGAATTCTTCCCCTCATTATACTGATATTCCATCAGATCTCTGGACCTAGATTCCGAGGCAGACCTCCTCAGCTCTGGTCTCCGGAAACGCTCATCTACTTTGTCCCCATCGCGGCTGCCGCCGGGTTCTGGTAAGGCCTCAAGCCCCATTAGCCTCGCAATGACGCTAGGCGACCGCCTTTGTCTATCGTCACATTGATTCTCAAAGAATGGAGCGGTTGTTCGGATCTCTCTGGGCCTTAGGCTCCCTTTCCTATCCACAACCGCTCTGCTATCAAGCGACAGTCTAGGGAACTCCCTGTACTTGGACGCCGCCAGAGACCTCGAACCGCCTTCCTTCAAATCGAAAACTGCGAAAGGGCGAGTCATTCTCCCGGAACCCTCCGCCGGAGTCTTGGCGCATTCCGGAGGGGATTTGGGTTGCTGATCCTGATGTAATTCTGGGTTGGAGGCCGGTGAGACGGCGAGTTTCCCAGAACTTGATGAAGAAGAAGAAGACGAGTCCATGTCCTGGAGGATTGAAAATTAGCACATTCATTCAAAAAAACAAGAACAATTAGAGCAAATCAATGGAGGCTAGGGTCTCTCACTTACTGGTGAAGGATTGAGTCGTTTGGCAGCGTAGATACGCTTCGCTGGATGCATATGGTGACGATCGAAGAGGTGGAAGAGCCCAGACATGCAACCCATCTGCTTCTCCAGCCCCTGTTCGCCATTACAGCTACTCATCCTTAACGATGAACCACTCATCTTCTCTTTTTTAATCACTGATGCGAGTCACCTCCATTGATGCAGCTCTGCTTCACCTTCAATGGCGTTCATCTTCAGAGTCTGTTCCGCAACTTTAAACCCTTTTTTGGTTTGGATTCTGTTCGTCGCATGAGCTCCCGCTTGAAGGCCTTTTAAAGCTGGGAGCCTGGGACGGTATTGGAGAGAAGCGAAGACTGGGGCAGCAAATTCTTTAATTGCCCAGTACTTTTCGTATAAAGACGAACGTGTCCCCTTGCTGACCTACAGTCCGACTTTTGGCCTTCGCACACTAAACTTTACAATTTGTAACGCTTAAATAACATATCAAATAAGTTTCTCAACTTTATAAATTGATGGGCTAAAGTCACTCAACTTACACATTGATAATTAATTAAATTTTTTTGACAAACTCTTTCCTGATGGAAAAGGAGAGAGAGAGAGATTTTGATTTGGAGCCGCTGATGAAGTTGGAGAGGTAAGGAGATGCGTGGTGCTTGGACATTGTGGACGTTTTTTTTCTTGGTAACATCATTGGTTATTGGCTAGGACAATGTTAAATCATATATATTTTTGATAGATATATTTGATACACAATGGTGTATATTTTATTAAGATATGTGTTAGAGGCAATCCAATGAAATATACAGTGTATCAAATGTATATATACAAACTATGTAAAAAACCGTTTTTCTATTGGCTATACGGGATGCAAGCTAGCTAGTGGTGTTTTGAAGTGGGATTGTTCCGATTTTGCAAAAAAGTGGTGCTTGGACAATTTGCATTCAACCGATCAAAATGTAGAACTCTTTTAAGATTAGGCAGTCCCACTACATTAAGAGTTCCTTTGCCAACAACCATGCCTTTCTTTCTGTCACCAAACGTAAAAAAACTTCCTTAAATGATTCATAATTTTAAATAAAGCTTTTATTACCAATTATGTGTCTGAAATAGCCACTATCCAAATACTATAACTTAGTCGTACTTGCTGAGAGTTGTAAATACGCTGTCATAGCCTTATGAGATTTAACTATTCAAACCTTCCTATATATTTTCTTATACTGAAGTGTACTTAGATCTTTAAACAATCTGATAGCAACGTGGTCGAATCTGAACAACAATTCCACAATAATGATATGTAGGATAATGTTTATTATTGATCGTAACCGCAAGTATAACGGTTCAATTATAGTAATAATGTGATTAACAAAGGTTGATTACGGATATCGTTTTCTAGGAAAGGTTTATCGAGAGACAGTTCACTTAGTTAAGTTAACTCCATTGTTAAGAAGATCTTTTTTTAATTCATTTTAAACTAAATTACTCTATTATATGAAAAAAATGTAAAATAACTTGTAATCTTACATTTAGAACACTTTTAGTTCACAACTTCACCAAGGTAATGTATTACTATGCATTCATATTTAACTTCCTTCATATTCATTATGTGTGTACAATGCTTAATTAGAATAAACTGCTTTCCTTCATATTCACTTCAACCCACTGTAGTGGTGGAAAAGATCATAATGTGCGAACTAGAACTCCACCTATCAGTATGAATAACGTAAGTCTCTCACAGAATTATGTTCCAATTCTTTATACTCATAACTACTTAAGTTTACTATCTGTGTATCTCTAATCAATAATTATCTATCGATGTTATATATCCTACGGTTGGATGATCCATATTTGGCTTAAAAGCTCCAATGACAATAATAACTCTTAAAACCTCTAATGAAAAAAAATGTGATCAAGATGTTCATGGCATTACATATAGATTCAATACAAATTCTAACCATTACACTTTTAGTCATTATAATCCATTCATACTTCTTTTAGCATCGTATTCATACCATATGATCCATTGATCTCTAAGATAAAAAAATGCTCACTCATCATTAAAATCAACACACAAATCATGGTATTCATTGCAATAAAAAATTAAATCAAATAACTTCAAGTAAATCAACGAAATAATACCGAATAACCACAAGTGGAGTTTTTAATGTTTTCTCATCTGAAACTATTCTCAATACTCAATTATATTGTTGTGGCTCTAAAACTATTGTAATGTATGATAATTGGTGAGTTTACCATCTAATACCTTTTTATACCCCTAAGACACATAAGATTACAATAATAAACCCTAATTAACAAATCCAAACGAACAAGAACTCCAAAACTTTCAATTTTTTCCTTGGCATTATTTATAGGTGATCCACGCCATGTCTGTAAAGCCACATTGCCACCATAGCTTTGACCTTTGTATGTGTAATTTCTACTTACAGTGAGCTCGATGCTCTGTATGTGTTATCTCCACACCGTGTGTGTAACCCCATAGCGCTCCAACTACATTAACTGTACTTAACTTATTTTCTTATCTCCATGCCTTGCCCACACTTTGTGCTCTCTTCATATGTCGTCAAATGTCTATGCCATGATGTAAAGCGTGTATTTGTGTTTTTTCTTCCTATTTCATCATGAATTCACTCTTTTGTTTTTTTATACCTTGTAAACCTGAAAATACATATATACCATCAATTAAAGCTCATTTCGAATATTTAATGTAATTATACATACAAACTACTAGTCCTATATATAAATCTAATTTAACACATATCAAATACACTCAAAGTAAGGATTTTGCACGTCCTAAGCAAAATTGTATTTTACTAAGTACTCTTCGTCATTGCTATAAATCGCTACAATCGCTATAATCATTACTATCAAGTATCGCTATCAAGTATCATCGCTATCATATACATCTAACTCCTATCATTGCTATCGCTTCCTTCTATCGTCATTGCTCGTCTTCTCCTCATTCAAGCCTCGCTTCCTTTCTATCAAGTATTCCTACTCCATCACTTACTCCTACTCATATCTACTACTACTCCTACTCCTCCTCCTCTATCAAGTATCAAGTATCAAGTATCAAGTATCAAGTATCGCTATCACTATCTACTACACTATCGCTACTACTACTACTACTGGTATTACTACTACTATATCAATCGTATCATTACAGCATCAAGTATCAAGTCGCTATCAAGCTATCAAGCTATCGCTACTACTATCTACTACTACTACTACTACTACTATATCATACTACTACGCTACTACTACTACTACTACTACTACTACTACTACTACTACTACTACTACTACTACTACTACTACTACTACTACTACTACTACTACTACTACTACTACTACTACTACTACTACTACTACTACTACTACTACTACTACTACTACTACTACTACTACTACTACTACTACTACTACTACTACTACTACTACTACTACTACTACTACTACTACTACTACTACTACTACTACTACTGCTATTTATCGCTACTATCACTATCATATCAAGCATCGCTATCGCTATATATCAAGTATCAAGTATCGCTATCGCTTAGCTATCATTACTACTATCTACTACTACTACTACTACTACTACTATCGCTACTACTACTACTACTACTACTACTACTACTACTACTACTATTACTACTACTACTACTACTACTACTACTATCAAGCATACTATCTACTATACTACTACTACGCTATCAAGCACTACATACTACTATCAAGTATCACTACTATCTACTATCACTATCGCTATCTATTACTACTACTACTACTACTACTACTACTACTACTACTACTACTACTACTACTACTACTACTACTACTACTACTACTACTACTACTACTACTACTACTACTACTACTACTACTACTACTATCATCTACTAAGCTATCTATCGACTATTACTTCTACTACTACTACTACTACTACTACTACTACTACTACTACTACTACTACTACTACTACTACTACTACTACTACTACTACTACTACTATCTCCTATATCTTCTCTATCAACTCTTCAAGTATCAAGTATCGCTTCCTCCTATCTACATCAAGCTACTCATACTCCTACTCCTACTCCTACTCCTACTCCTACTCCTACTCCTACTACTACT
Source organism: Stephania cephalantha (assembly GCA_039657325.1). Taxonomy (NCBI): domain Eukaryota; kingdom Viridiplantae; phylum Streptophyta; class Magnoliopsida; order Ranunculales; family Menispermaceae; genus Stephania; species Stephania cephalantha. Next base: position 25,178,029 of record CM077570.1, on the reverse strand, counting down.
ACTACGACTACGACTACTACTACTTTACTACTACTACGATCTACACTATCTACTACTACTCTATCTAGCTCGCTACTACTATCTACTCGCTACTACTACTATCGCTATCCTACACTATCTACTACTATATCAACTACTACACTCACAGTACTCGACTACTATCGCTAACTACTATCAAGCCTATCACTATCACTACTACTCCTATTGCTACTCCTATCAAGTATCGCTATCATATCGTATCGTATCATATCACACTATACTTGCTATCATGCTGCATTATATGCTACTACTACTACTACTATCAAGTATCTACTACTACTCCTACTACTACTACTACTACTACTACTACTATCCTTACTACTACTACTATCTACTACTACTATCATTGCTCGCTACTATCAAGTATCAAGCTACGCTACTACTACTACTCATACTATCTACTATCTACTACTACTACTTACTCGCTACTACTACTACTACTACTACTACTATCTACATTACTATCGCTACTACTACTATCTACTATCACTACTACTACTCCTACTACTATCGCTATCTACTATCACATTTATCAAGTATCGCTATCAACTATCGCTATCAAGCTCTCCTCGCTATCAAGTACATATCATGTATCAATGCTATCATATGCTACTATCGCTATCGCTATCATATCGCTATCGCTATCGCTTCGCTACTCGCTTTTCGCTATTATACATTTCGCTACTACTACTACTACTACTACTACTACTACTATACTATCACTATCGCTATATACTACTCGCTTATCGCTACTATCGCTATCATTGCTATCTATCACTACTACTACTACTACTACTACTACTACTACTACTACTACTACTACTACTACTACTACTACTACTACTACTACTACTACTACTACTACTACTACTACTACTACTACTACTACTACTACTACTACTACTACTACTACTACTACTATCAATATCTATCATACATACTACTACTACTATCATAGATCAAGTATCAAGCAAGCATCGCATATCAACATCAAGTATCGCTATATCAAGTATCAAGTATCGCTATCAAGCTATCAAGTATCGCTATACTACTACTACTACTACTACTACTACTACTACTATCAAGTATCAAGCATCTATCGCTACTACTACTACTACTACTACTCTACTACTACTACTACTACATACGCTATCAAGTATCAACTACATACTACTATCAACTATCATACGCTATACTACATACTATCATATAAGCTATCAAGTATCGGTATATCACTATCTTCCTCATATCGTCATCTATCAAGTATCAAGCTATCATACTATCGATACTACTACTCCTACTACTACTACTACTACTACTACTACTACTACTACTACTACTACTACTACTACTACTACTACTACTACTACTACTACTACTACTACTACTACTACTACTACTACTACTACTACTACTACTACTACTACTACTACTACTACTACTACTACTACTACTACTACTACTACTACTACTACTACTACTACTACTACTACTACTACTACTCATTGCTCCTATCGCTATCCTCAAGTACTGCTATCAAGCTCTATCATATCACTACTACTCTACTACTCCTACTCTACTACTACCTACTCCTACTACTACTACTACTACTACTACTACTACTACTACTACTACTACTACTACTACTATGCTACTACTATAAGCTACTACTATCGCTACTACTATCGCTATTATCTACTATCTATCTATCAAGTATACGCTATCATCAGTATATCAAGTATCATTACTATCGCTTCCTACTACTACTACTAGTACGATCATCACAAGTATCGCTATTATCAAGCTATTATACTATCAAGTGCTATCGCAAGTATCAAGTATCGTATCATCGCTTATCGCCTCGCTTCATGTCATTGTTGTTGTTGCTATTGCTTTCCTATCAAGTATATCAAGCTCTACTTTCTCGCTGCTGCTGTCATTGTCATGCTTATTATCGCTATCGCTTCCTACTATTGCTCCTACTATCACTACTACTACTACTCCAACTACTATCGCTCTGATTACTATCGCTTTTACTTATATCACTATTATACTTTCTTTCAAGTATCGCTTCTCGCTTCCTGTATCGCTTCTCGCTTCCTCGCTGCTGCTTCCAAGTTGTGATAAGCTTGATCATCGCTATCAAGTATCGCTATCGCTTCTCCTCGCTTCGCTCCTCGTCTACTCCTCCTCGCTACTCCTACTCCTACTCCTACTACTACTACTACTACTACTACTACTACTACTACTACTACTACTACTACTACTACTACTACTACTACTACTACTACTACTACTACTACTACTACTACTACTATCTAAGCTACTACTACTATCACATTGTCATTGCCATTATTGCTGCTGCCGCTTCCTTCTTCGCTTCCTTTTGCTTCCTCCCGCTACTTTGCTGCTTGCTGCTTCCTCGCTTCCTCCTACTGCTGCTGCTGCTGCTGCATTTTGCTATCGTCGCCGCGTATCGCTTCGCTTGCTGCCAAGTATTTCTTCGCTTCTCTCGCTCTCGCTCATCGCTACAACTACTACTATTACTACTACTACTACTACTACTATTCATTGCTGCTGCTGCTGCTGCTTCTGCTTCGCTCGCTGCTTCCATCTGCTGCTGCTGCTGCTTCTTCACTATCGCTCTCGCTTCCTCGCTTCTCGCTCCTTTTCTCGCTTCCTCCTTCCTCCTGCTGCTTCTCCTATCGCTTCTGCTGCAGATTGCTGCTGCTGCTGCTGCTCCTATCCGCTACGACTACGACTACCACTACCACTACCACTACCACTATACCACTACCACTACCACTACCACTACCACTACTATCCTTACTCATTCTACTATCCTTACTCATTTTACATAGTTCACAGAGTATCATTTAATTTAAATAAGTTCAAGTTAATAATCCACTCATGATTTTTTATTTTTAGAAACTATAACTTTAAAAATATGTAGCTTTAACAACACATATAATTCATTTTTGAAACTCTAAAGTAGTTCACAACCAAAACCATCACTACTCACAAGTTTATTTTACCTCAACAATCAAGTAGCAAGTGTACAATCTCGTGATTTCTAATTAAGTTCAAGAATTCATAAGTAAGCATAGATCATACTATTTTTACAAACTTTATTACTTCAAGAGTCTATAGGACCTGATATAGTTGGAAAGAAAAAGTTAACTTAAATAAATTACTTGTACTCGAGCTAAATCTTTTTCATTCGAAGAGTTTTAATATAACTTCTGCCTTTCTTTCTTTATATTCACTAGTCTTTTCTCCTTATATTTATAAGTCGTACGTTCCCTACTCCTTTATCTATGGGTACCATTTTTTCTTACTTTTTCCAACCATCAAGTTCTCCGCTACTTTTCCTGTAGAACATGCAAGAATCTCTAATTTTTTTTAAACTCTTGTTAGCACTTCTCACTTTCACTCTATCAAGCAAGTTTTAACTCCAATTTTTCATTAAAAACATCATGCCCATCTTTTTCCCTTTTGGTACTTAGTCTTTATTTACTTTGTACTCAAGCAAGATTCATACTTATTATAGAATTCTTTAGAGATCTAACTTTTTTCACAAGAAGTGTTTTGGTATTCTTCTTACTTTTGTTTCAAGTTCATCGCCTTCCCTAACTTTAGGTTTCTAATCATGAAGCTATACCGTTGTGTACTACACTTCCTATTCTCTTCAAAAGTTTGATAACACTATCTTGAGTTTCATATCAACAAAATACTCGTATTCTTACTTATCCTCGATTAAAGGCATGAACTTTGCAAATGAATTATTCATTTTATTTTTAAATTACTATATATAACTTAATCTATACTACTATACATGTTTTAAGTAATAAGTAAATGAAATAGATACACTATCGTTCTTTCTTTTTAACTTGCTTCAAGAATAAGATTTTACGATCATACCTCTAGTGTATATCCTTATTTCATCCCTTTTTTAACCACTTCCCATAGTGTTGATGCCCCCAAACTAAAACTAAAATTAAGCACTAAACATAAAAGCACTAAACATACAAACATATATATTATATTTTGTGAACTAAACATAAAAATGCATAAAAATAAAATTTAAACAACTACAAAAGCGACAAAATAATCCAAATTAAAAATTATATGTATTAATGTATCTTTCATCTCCCCAATTATGTTGTGAGGATTCTGCATATGTTGAGACTTTTCTATTTTGATGAAAATTCACCCGACAAATGGTCTTTTCCTACACATTTAGCACAAAACTTTCAAAATTACGAAACTACTAAAAAGTTTTGATTGTTCTTATCTTGAACAAAATAAATAACTAAAATTTAAAAACTAAATTTGAATTCCCTGATCGCCTCCCTGTAGTGCTTCATTTAATGTCATTAGCCGACGCCTTTTCACTCATTTAGTCCGAGTCTAAATCGAGTAACTCACATGACTTAAGATGTTTGAAATAATCTCTATACTTCGGTTACCAACTTCTATGTATCACCTTCTTTATGAGGCATTGTAGATAGATGGTCTGCAATCAAATTTTCACTTCCCTTTTTTCTTTAATATCCAAATCAAAATCTTGCAATAATAAAACCCATCTAATCAACCATGGGTTTGCATCCTTCTTTGCAAGCAAATAATGGATTCTTGCATGGTTAGTGTACACAATGATTTTTGATCCCACTATGTAAGTTCTTAACTTGTCCCACGCAAACACCACTGCCAACAACTCTTTTTTTGTGGTATTATAATTTCATTGTGCTAGATCAAATGTTTTACTTGCATAGTATATAGCTCTAAATGTTTTGTCTATCCACTAGCCTAACTCTACTCCTACTACATAGTAACTTGCTTCGCAGATTATTCCAAAGTTAGACTACTGATCTGGTACTACCACTATTGGTGCTAAAATTAAAGCTACTTTAAAGGTCTCAAATGTGTTTACACATGCTGGACTCAATTCAAATGGAACATCTTTTTCCACCAACGTGCACAGTGGTTTAGCGATCTCTAAAAAAATCCTAAAAAACTCCTTATATCTTTAATGTTTCTTGGTATAGGAAGTTTCTAAATTTACGCTATTTTTGCTTTATCAACCTCTAATCCATGAGCAGACAACTCTATGTTCCAAAACGATTCCTACTTGAACCATGAAGTGACACTTTTCCCAATTAAGTACTAAATTTGCGTCTTGACAACTTTTCAATACCAAGGCCAAGTTATGAAAGCATAAGTAGAACGATGCACCAAATACTGAAAATTCATCCACAAACACCTCCATAATATCCTCCACCATATCAGAGAAAATAGGTATCATACATTTCTGAAATGTTGCTGGTGCGTTGCACAATCCAAATGGCATCTGTTTAAATATAAATGTTCTATAAGGACACGTAAATGTAGTTTTCTCTTGATCTTTTGAAACTATAGCAATTTGATTATATCTCGAATATCCATCTAGGAAACAATAATATTCATATTTGGCTAATCTATCAAACATTTGATCAATGAATGGTAAAGGGAAATGATCGTTCCGTGTAGCCTTATTTAATTTTTGATAATCAATGCAAACTCTTCGACCAGTTACTATTCCAGTGGACAAGGTCTCTCTATTTTCACTTTGAATAATGGCCATTCATCTTTTCTTTAGTACCACATGTATTTGTGAAACCCAATAACTATCAGAGATAGCAAAGATGATTCTGATATTCAACCATTTTAAAATCTCTTTCTTTACCACTTCTTTCATCGTTGGATTTAATCGCCTTTGAGCCTCAATTGATTGTTTAAGATTCTTTTCCATTAAGATCTTATGCATGCATACAATTGGACTAATTCCTCGTAAATCTTTTATTTTCCATCCTAATGCATAACCAATGCTCTCTCAAAACTCGAAGTAATTTTTCTACCTCCAATTCTGTCAGAGCCGTAGAAATAATAACAAGATATGTTGAATTTTCTCTTAAATGTGCATATCTTAAATGTTTTAGAAAATGTTTAAAGTCCACTGTTGCTTTAATAACTGCACTCTCCATTTTCGTTTCTAGTTTCTCAAAACCTTTATGAAACTTTAAGGGGTGATAGTGCATTGACGGCCTCCTGAAGTTCACCCTTAATTTCAGAACTTGTTGTTAGGCTTTGAGCTAGAAAATGCTCTAACCGGTCTTCTGGCGTATATGCCATCGTTTTCTTAGAAACACAATCAAATACTAGATATTTGACTTTGATTCTTTTACAATGCACTAATTCACTTGGAAATTTCAAGGTCCTGTAGATATTGAACATAATTTCCTCATCATTTACTTATAACCTTAATTCTCCCTCTTGAACATCTATCAAAGTTCGTGCACTTGATAGAAATGATATTTCTAAAATTAACGGTACCTCTCGCATCCTCTTCCACAACCAACAATATAAAATTAATGGGAAAATATAACTTATCCACTTTTACCAATACATATTCAACAACTCATTTTAAATAAGTTACTAATCTATCTCGCTAATTGCAAAGTCATGTTGCTCGCTTTACTTCTCCCGAACCTAGTTCTTAAAAATTGATAAGGGTATCAAATTTATGCTTGCTCCCAAGTCTCATAAGACTTTATGAAATAAATGTACTCCTATAGTGCATGGAATGGAAAAGCTTCTTGGGTCCTTCAATTTTTTAGGTAACTCCCTTTACAAAATAGCACTACATTCTTCGATCAAGTCTACCGTTTCATGTTCTTACAATCACACTTTGAATGCCATTATATCTTTCAAAAACTTTGTATAATTTGATGTTTGTTCCAATGCATAATTGAACATGACGTTTATGTATAGCTTCTTGAACATCTTTACAAACTTCTTGAACCGTTCTTGATTTTTATGCTTCTTGAATCATTGAGGATATGGTAGTGGTTGATTGAATAATGGTGGATTGTCAAAAAATGTCACTCTCCTTATTACTATATCTTTTTCTGCCTTTCTCAACCTACCTTCTTTTCAGCTAATTCTGATTCTTATGTTGGTGCAACTTCTTTTTTCTTACTTACGTAATTTTCCACATGTTCGGAATCCTTTCGATGTTGCTCGGTAATTGGTTTCTTTGTGTCATTTTGATGTATCTTTTGCCCGCACTGAGTCATTTAGGATTCGTACTTGTGTTACTCGAAAATTTCCCTTCCTTGAATTCAAAGTAATGACTAGCTGACCAATCTGTCTCTCCAGGTTCTTAATGGAATGTGTTCTTTCATCATCGATCCTCTTAAGAGTTTGCTTCATATTTTTTTATCTCTTTCTCATGTCTTTCATAAAATTCTCTATTGTTGATGTCGATGGCTTGCCAAAATCTTTTAATTGACTCAATGAAAACTTTTCTTTACTTTGTCCTAGCTTCCCTTAGTGGACTTGTTGATCCAAACGTAGAGGTAGCTTCAGTGCATTATCAGGATTTCCAAATGCGAAGTTTGGGTTATTGTATCCTTGATAATATTTCGGAGGAGCCATTCCTCTCGCCTTGAAGTTGTTTCTATAGTTCTAGTTGTTTAGGAAGTTGACATCTTGAAACTCCATTACTTGTTGCATGTCAAATGGATTAACCACCATTGCTTGTTGATTAACATATTGTTGTATTGCTTGCACTTGTGGACTTGGTCATCCCATTTGTAGCTTTGCCATTTGGCTACTCAGGTTTGATCGCTGCTTATGAATCAATTTTATATACTCATGCTGGCATTCTCAATGTAGAACCAGTTCCTGCTGTAGAATTCTGGGACATAAGATCTAGAAGATCTAATAGTCCATCTTCATCCTTGGTTAGTAAAGAACCGCTTGCTGCGGTATTAACTAATGTTCTCGTGCTGTGATTCATTCCATAGTATAAGGTTTGTAGTTATGCCCACTTCATATATCCATGTCCTAGACATCTCTTTAACATCTCTTTGAATCTTTCCCAAGCCTTGCAAAGAGACTTGGTATCCTCTTGCTTGAATTGGTTGATTTTTAATTTCGTTTCATTGATTTTCACTCGAGAAAGAACTTGTCTAGGAATATTTCGTTGATTTCTGCCTATGAAGTCATACTCCCTACATTCAGTCCTTGGAACCAAGAATTGGCTTTTCCACCCAATGAGAATGGGTAAAGTCTTATCCAGATTACCTCCTTTATTACTCCACTAATGTGAAAAATGTTACACTTCTTCGAAAAACTCTCAACAAGTACAACTTGATCTTCATTTGATTGCTCATTGAATAGGCTATTTTGCACCATGTTTATGAGAGACGGTCTCAAGTAAAAATCAACGGTGTTGGCTGGAATCTTCATCATTCCATCGTATGTTTCTAGAACCTTCGATTTGAAGCAGTCATGAAAACATCTTTGTCCTCATACTGTGTCTTGCACTACTAGATCACCTTCACGTTGATTATTCCCTCGGCCCTTATTTTTGTTTTGGTTCCCCGCTCGATCATCCGCCTTCTTGGTCCCTTTCTTCTTCATTCCCTTGATGGTTCTGTTAATCTCTCGAATTTGTAAGGCACTAAGTCCTCATCACCTTGACAATGTATGCACTAATCATAAATGATCAAATGTAAATTATCAAACTTGAAACTAAAACTTTTTTTTTATAAACTTGAAATTAAATTACATAAAATATAATAATTTTGTAAACAAAATAAACAGTGCGTGGGTACTTATCCCCGGAAATGGTGCCAAAAACATGATCGTAACCGTTAATATAATAGTTCAATTGTAGTAATAATGTGGTCAACAAAGGTTGATTGCGGATATCATCCTCTGGGAAAGGTTTATTTGGACACGGTTCACTTAGTTAAATTCAATCTATAGTAAAGAAGATCTCTTTTTAATGTATTTTAAACTAAATTACTTTATTCTACAAAATAATGTAAATTTACTTGTACTCTTATATTGAGAAGACTCTTAGTTCACAACTTTACCTAGGTAATGAATTACTATGCTTTCATATCTCACTTCCTACATCTTCATAATGTGTGAGTAATGGTTAATTAGATTAGATAGATTTCTTTCATATTCATTTCAATTCACTTCAATAACGTAAGTCTCACCTATCGATGTCATATATCTTACGGTTGTATTATTAAAATTTGACTTAAAAGCTCCAATGACCATAATAACTCTTAAAACCTATAATGAACAAACACGTGATCAAGATGTTCATATCATTACGTATAGATTCAATACAAATTCTAACCATTACATTTTTATTCATTATAATCCATTCATTCTTCATTTAGCATAATATTCATATCATAGGATCAATTGATCCTTATGATAAATAAATTACTCACTCATCTTTGAAATCAACACACAAATAATGATATTCCTTGCAATCAGAGATTAAATTAAATAACTTTAATTAAATCAAAGAAACAATACCGAATAAGCAAAAGTGGAGTCTTTAATGTCTTCTCCTTCTAAACTCTTCTAAATACTCAAATTTACTGTGATGGCTCTAAAACTATTGTAATGTATAATAAATGGTGAGTTTATCACATTACAATACCTATTTATACCCACAAGACTCATAAGAATACATTTAGATACCCTAATTAACAATTCCAAACGAAGTAAAGCTCCAAAACTTACAATATTTTTTCACAATTCTATCTGTAAGTGATTGGTGCCGTGTGTGTAAAGCTACAGCTACACTGCTACAGCTTCGACCTTTCTGTGTGTAATTTCTCCTCATAGTAGGGTCGATGCTCTCTGTGTCTTGTCCCGATGCCATATGTGTAACCCCACAGCGCCACCACTGCATCAACTATACTGCACCTATTTTCTTATCTCCAAGCCTTTACCATGCCTTGTCCTCTCTTCCCATGTCTATGCCTTGGCGTCAAGTGTGTATTTGTATTTTTCTCCTCATTTCATCATGAAATCACGCCTTTGTCTCTTTTATACCTTGTAAGCTCGAAAACAGATAAAAACCATCAATTAGAGGTCTTTATGGGATATTTAGTCCAATTATACCTCTAAACTAGTCCTATAATTATGTCTAATTAAGCACTTATGAGTTGTCAGGAACAACATTCACCTTTTCTTTTGCACTAGTAGCAACCTTTTGTGGTATAATCTTAATTCCCTTTGCTGTAATAACTTGAGCCTTACATGATTGACCCTCATTAATTATAGTTCCTTTGACAAAGACAGTAAGAGCATTGGGAGATCCTTCAGTATGGCCAAGAATATGCTTTACTTGTAAAGATTGACCAGTTTGTAGCATTCTGTTTAACTTCTAAGAACAAGTATGGAACTTTGCTGTAATAGCCTCACGATCAGAAAGAGCTTTCTTTAATATAAAGATTCCAACCATACATTTTTTTAATAGTGCATGACAAGTTATGTGTTCTCTTTCAAGAGACTTGTAGTCCAATTTGATAGAGAAAATTTTCATCTTCAAGTAAAAATTCTAGTCGTAAAGAGACATCCACTCAATGAACAATAGATCATAAGAAGCTCGAAGATAATTTGTAGCATCCTCAACATTGACATCATCACTTATATCCTTTGCCTTTTCCTTACACTTCTCTATGTCCAATACAAGGAAAACAAGTTTAGAAACACCAATAGCAGATTGAGAAGCATTAACAATATTTGACTGTGTCAATATAGTAGCGTGCGAAGTAGTAGAATCATTCTACTATTTATCACTGTCATTCGATTCATCATCACTCCAAGAAGCATTCAATGAGTTCTCTTTCTTGCAAGTGGGACATTCAATTAGAATATGTCCAACTCTTTCACACTTATGATAATTAATGCACTTGAGTTTATTCTTAGCAATTGTCTTCTTATCATCAATAGAAGGCTTACTGCTGTCATTGCACTTCTTGTAATTAGTACCAAGATGTTTTCTCATATAGTTTTTGGGAAATTTTGAGACCTTCTCTTCCATCAAAGATAAATCATTTCCCATAGTCATCAAAAACAGTAGTCTTAACATGATAAACATTCTTAGAAGAATTGGGCTTTTTAAACGTATTCATCTCATATGTTTGTAGAGAACCCATTAATTCATAAAGAAATATCTTAGTAATATTAAGACACTCTTCAACTGCAGTAATCTTTGAGTGGAATCGTGAGTGAAGAGCATGAAGAACACATCATACTAACTACTTAATAGTTGTACATTTGTGCCCCTATTTTGTGTGTAAATATTTTGTTTTAATGTGGCTAAATATCCAAATTAGCCCCTAATTACCTATTTTTTTCAATTGTAGGTACAATGTTTGGTTTGATAAAAAGAATAAAAGCGGGCATGTTAGAGTAGTTTTGATGATTCATCTTGAAAAGCGCGCAAGTATGCATTCTGAGGGAATTGCATAGGGCCCATGTTATGCTATGGTGGTGATTCGTTAGCTTGTATGAAGGTTTAGGTGCATTAATTGAAGAAAAGCTAAGAAAAATGGCTAAGTATTAAAATAATTTTGAGGTGCTTCAGGCGAGCCTTCGATCTCCTCAAGAAATGAGTGGTATAGTTGATATTAAGTGATGGAAAAATAGTGTGACACACAGGGTGACAAAAATACAACACAGAGAAGCCATAGTCATACAGATGTGCATGGAGATGTATTCAAGATTGGATGAAACAAAAAAAAAATCGGCTCCTCAATCATGCCTCAGCTATCGAGCTACGATTTAAATCAACATCAAGTGAAGCATCCGGTACTCACAAATTTTTAACAACAACAGATCGTCCTAAGTGGACTGAGAAAGATCACGCCTTACCTCCCGTGCGTCTCCTTTTGCCATCCTGATCGTCCTCGACTCGCGTTTTGCCTTACTCCTTCATCTATCATAGCCATGGCTTGGCTGAGGCGGACAAAACACCATTTCTCTTGTGTTGGGTTTTGAGGTTCAAATGCAGCGAAAAATTCAAAACTATTTTTGAAAAACCCCAACAGAACAAAAATAAGTTCCATTAAACTACATCTACAAAAGTAAACCAAACCTTAATCTATGATTTCCTTATTTGATTGCTCGATCTCTAAGACGTTCAAGCACCCATCCTCTATAAAAAATCCAAACACGAACGATGACCGCAATTTGGAATGCTAGCCCCGAGAGAGATTGAAAACATTTTTCGTTCTCGCTCAAAATCAAGAGAACTCAAAATTTGCAAACACGAAAATCTTATTTCATTTTAAGGTTTCAACCTCCATTTATATGTGTAGATAAGCCCTCACTTAAAATCTTATTCGTAATACAACTATCGTATTTAGCCAGTTTAAGCAAATTACGCATACGTCCCTATTAATAAGTTATCATATAACAAATTTTAAAGGCTTTTATGTCATAAAATTTATCATATAAAACTCATTACTCTAGATCAATCGAAATTGCGTAAAGTCATTCTTTGTGTGACACCCAATAGGTTCATGCGAAGGTGGCAGTGAACCAAAACCATTTTGGTACACAAGTCTTAAGCACTCTCTAGCAAGGCATTATGACTACCCAAATAGCATCAATATCAAAATTGATACAACCTAATGAATAACATATATTATATCCTTTGGTCGTGCAATATCCTTTGATTAAACATAAGGCATGAAAAGTCACCCTTAATGTTCAATCATACTAGTCTCCATCTTTAGGTAAATTGAAAACATCCAAGTTACATTGATCATATCAATTCACATGGAGTTGGCCATTATCAGTCTATCATATCGGGAGATCCACTGATATCTCTCTTTATACGAGAGTGACAAATTATATCTTAATTACACACTTTCATACATTATTCACATGGTAACCAATCACTATCTTTACAATCGTATGATTAAATACAATGTTTGATTTTGTCCATTTACCATGCTCATAATATTGAAGTCTATAGTAATCTCAAGTCGAAGGACTAATGACATACCTATCATGAGTAACACCTCTGACTTAATAAATATGATGTTTTCATAGTGGGTCACTCCAGTACCTTGTTCCCAAAACAAGTATTCATGATTTCAATTAGTATCCCAATACACATGATCTTCACATGACCATCAATCAAGATTTACACTAACCTTAATTCATTATAGTTCCATGTATAATGAATGACTAGGGACATTTATGATATTTCAATAAATACCTATAGATCTTACTATATGGTAAACATACAATTACTTATAATAAAATAGCAAATGAAAACAACAATTTTATTAAATAAAATCATAAGATAAACAATGTTTGTTGATTGAACTAGGACACATGCCCCAACATCTCCCACTTACACTAGGGCTAATCATTCATGTATATAATACCTAATGACCTAATAAGACTGTCATGTTTCGCTTGTGGAAAGGCCTTCGTCAAAGGATCTGCAACATTGTCTGTTATAAGAACTCTGCAAATCTTCATGTCTCCCCTGTCAATAATTTCTTAAATGAGATGAAAATGTCTAAGTATATGTTTGGATAGGTGGTGTGATCTTGGTTCCTTAGCCTGTGCTGTCGCCCCGTTGATGTCATAATACAAGCAAACAGGGTTAGCTATACTAGGAACCACACAAAGTTCACAGATGGAATTTTTTTTATCAAAACTGCATCCTTTCTTTGCATAGACGCCGCAATATACTCAACTTTTATTGTAGAATCGCCACGATTGTCTTGCTTCAAACTTTTCCAACTTTCACGGCGCCTCCATTCAAATTAAACACATATCCAGACTGTGATATCAATGCATATATAACAGTTTGAAAACATGTATCTGTGTAGCCATTTACAACAAGCTCGTATTTCAAATTTTCATAGACCAAGAACACTTCTTTAGTCCTTTTCAAGTACTTATGAATGTTTTTTACTGCTATCTAGTGACTCTCACCAAGATAAGAATTATATTTGCTATTTGCGCTCAAAGCATATGATACGTCAGTCGGTGCATAACATAGCATACACGAAAGATCCAATAGCTGAAGCTTATCGAATCGTATTCATGCGCTCTCGCTCATCATTAGTCTTCGGACATTGAGTCTTGCTGAGACTTATAACATGAGACATTGGTAATAACCCTCTTTTAGAGTCTTACATACTGAACCTATTCAGTACCTTGTCAATATAAGTACTAAAACTTAGACCGATCACACTTTTATATCTATCTCGATAGATCTTAATCCCAAGGATGTACGCTGCATCTCCTAAGTCCTTCATTGAGAAAACTTCCCTAACTAAGACTTGACACTGTGCAAGGTTTTGATGTCATTTCCAATGAGTAATATATCATCATCATACAGTACCAAGAAAACAACCACGTTCCCACTAACCTTCTTGGATACACAAGGCTTATCTTCATTTTTAATAAAACCAAATTAATTAATTGTTTTATCAAAACGAAGATTCCAGCTTTTAGAAGCTTGCTTTCATCCATAAATGGATCTTTGAGGCTTGCACACCTTCCTAGAATTCTCTAGATGAATAAACCCTTTTAGGCTATATATGATATACACTTCATCAAGTAAATTTCCATTTACAAAAGCTTTTTTGATATCCATTTGAAAAATCTCATAGTCATAATATGCAACTATGACAATTAGAATTCTAATGAGTTTAAGCATGGCCACAGGAGAAAAAGTATCACCATATTCAACACCTTGAGTCTTTCTAAAACGTTTTGCTACTAGCCATGCTTTATAAGTATTCACGTTGCCATCCATGTCATTTTTCTTTTTGAAATTTATATCTAATGGTCTTACCACCTTCAGGTAAATCAACCAGGTTCCAAACTTGGTTATCATATATGGATTGCCAAATCTCAGAAAAATTATTAGTGAAATTAATGATGTACTAAGAACAACTGTCGTTGCACTACTCTTATTTTTCTTTAGATCTTCAAGATAGAGCTTGCAATTTCTGAACCAATGTCCAGGTGCATGACATAAATGACAATTTCCTTCTTTTTCCTTTTCCTTCTGGGATAGTGAAGTAGAAGCAGCCTTAGGATTGACTTTTTCCATAGGCTTTGTGACAGTCACAACATCCTTGGCAACTTTATCCTTACCTTTGCCCTTTTTCTTCAGAGCCATTCCTTTATAAATCATCAACACATTAGCGATGAGTTTCATTACATTCTGCTCAACAATTTTAAGCATGAAATGCAACTCTGAGATAGACTTCACCATGTTATTCATGTTATAGTTCATCATGAATTGTGAATAACTATCAGACAATGAATTAAGGATCAAATCCATAACCAACTTTTGGCTTACGGGAAAGCCAAGTGTATATAGATGGTTAATATAGCCTTTCATTTTTAGAACATGAGGACTAACTGATGCACCCACAGCCATTTAGCAAAAATGAAGGTTATTGACTATCTCGAACCTTTCTTGCCTAGCGTGTGGTTCAAAACATTTCTTTCAGCATTATAGCCATGTCGTAACCTTTCATGTGTTCCACGTCTTTCTAAAGTTCGAAACCATGATTGCCAATAGAATGCATGCAACATCGGTTGATTCGTTGACAAGCTTAGTGTGTGTATTCTTCACACTCTTAAAGCATTGGCTGGTGGTTCCTCGGGAATAGGATCATCTAGGACATACAACTTGCGTTCATGCTTAAGAACAATTCTCAAGTTTCGACTAGTCAAGAAAGTTTGTCCCAGAAAACTTATCCTTCTAAATGATGGATCGTACTGACATAGGATTAGTATGATTTGAATAGGCCATAGATAAAAAACAAAGACTATGCAAAAGTTCATTTTAATATAGAGGAATAAACTCCCATTAAATTAACAACCCTCCTTTAAAACACTAGGCTAATTTAAGGGACAAAAATCTATGTTTCACCTTATTCCAAGACAACTTAGGCATGACACTTTAAATTAGGTGATTAAGGTAGGTACTAATTACCAATTACATCATATGTAACTTTTAGCTGTTTTTAAGAGATTATGATATCTTACGTCATAGCATGTTTAATCTCATCTAGTGCCTAAAGCCTAAAACAGTTTTGATAGCTTTATCAAGTTTATCCATTTCAAACAATAGAGTAACCGTTACTCAACTTGCCTCACCAATAAAACATAATACACTCTGCGGAGGCAAACCCATATTAATGTAATCGAAGCCTTAAGAAGTGTTTAAAAATTGATGACACCTGACTTCAAATTTTAAAGAGGGTTTTTTTATTTGTTTTAGTGATCATAAATTAAACAAGATAAATATGATATATTAAAATGCAATTACAATCACTAAATAAGTTAGGAAATTTTACTAATATTTACTATCATACGAGTTTTCTTGCACTATGAACAATTATCTACGGTCCCACTGGCCGGTCAGCGGATGGGGGTACAGGGGGAAGCGCCCTAGTTTTTTTTAACAACAAATTCAAGTTTCAAAAATTGAAAATCGATTAAAATTTGTGATCATTTTAGTTAATCGATTTCACCAAAACTGCCCCTTATTTTAATTCCAAAAATTATTTATTAAAATATTTTTAATTTACTCGGCCCACCTATAACTTAATTTCTTATCCTAATCTATTTAGAATTTAAGATACTTCGAATCCTTATCCAATTAGAATTTGATATATATGTCACCTATCTTATAGGATTTGTAATTCTTATCCGATTACAAGTTTATCTCCTATCTAATACGAAACAAGAAATTGAATCAACAAAAGAAATATTAATCATGCATTCAACACGTGAATCATATGAAATCAATCGTATTAACCTAATCATGATTTATATCTTGGAGACATACATAATTATTGATCAAACTGAATAATGTATCCAACAAAAGATTCAAATTAACCTAAACATGACTTCAACAATGTGAACATACAAAATTTATATCATTTAATATTAAAACATATGCTAATCGAAATATTACAAACATGAATTGTATCATTAAATCAAATCATGCGAATGTATCAAATACTTGAATTAACAAGATGTTTTAAATGAATTCTTGATATCAATTATCACAGAACCTATAAGCGCATCATATATACACATTAATGGACATCATGCTTTCACACATATGTCATATATTCATTGGAGAAAACATGCAAACGTTTAATAGAACCGAGCCTATGGCTCTCATAAAACCGTAGGGTTTTGGGGTTCATATGCAGTGGGAAATTGAAAATAATTTTTGAAAAACCACAACAGGACTGGAAATAAGTTCCATTATACTAGACCAATAAAAGTAAACAATACCTTAATCCGTGATTTCCATCTCTAATTGTTTGATCTCCAAGACGTTCAAGCGTCCGTCCTCTATAGAAAATCTACACACGAACGGTGACCACAATTTAGAGTGGTAGCCCCAAGAGAGATTGAAAACGTTTTTCTTTCTCTCATAAAATCCAAAGAATTCAAATTTTGCAAAAAAAAAAATCTTATTTCATTTTAGAGTTTCAACCTCTATTAATATGTGTAGATAAACCCTCACTTACAATCTTATTCATAATACAACTATCGTATTTAGGCAGTTTAAGAAAATTACACATAAGCCCCTATTAATAAGTTATCATATAAAATTTATTACTCTAGACCAATTAAAATTGCACAAAAGCCATTCTTCGTGTGCGACCCAATAGGTTCATCTGCCGTAGGCAGCAAGCCAAAACCATTTTGGTACACAAGTCAAAAGCAGTCTTTAGCAAGGAATCATGATTATCCAATTAGCATGAATATCAAGATTGATACAACCTAATGAATAACATATATCATATCATTTTTTTGTGCGATATCCTTTGATTAAACATAAGGTATGGAAAGTAACCCTTAATGTTCAATCGTTCTAATCTTGATCTTTAGGTAAACTGAAAACATCCAAGTGACATTGATCATATCAATTCCTATGGACTTGGCCATTATCAGTCTATCATATCGAGAGATCCATCGATATCTCTCTTTTAATACTAGAGCGACAAATTCTATCTTGATTACACACCTTCACATATTATTCACATGGTAACCCTTTCACATTCTTTATAATCGTCCGGTTAAAGATAACATTTGATTGTTTCAAATTACCATGCTCCTAATATTGAAGTCTATGGTAATTTCAAGTCGATGGACTAGTGATATATCTATCACGAGTAACACCTATGACTTAAGACATGTGGTGTTCTCATAGCGGGCTAGTCCAGTACCTTGTTCCCATGCCAAGTACTCATGATCTCGATTCGTATCTTTATACGCATGATCATCACATGACCATCAATCAAGATTCACACTAGCTGTAATTAATTATTGTTCCTAGTATAATAATCGACTATGGACATTTAAGATATTTTAACAAATACCCATAATCTTACTATAAGAAAAACATGCAATTACTTATGAAAACAACAAATGAGAACCACAATTTTATTAACAAGAATTATAAGATAAACAGTGTTTATAGATTGACATAAGGCATATGCCCCAACATCCTCATCACAATGCGACTCTGCTGACCCTTCATCAAGCCTACAACGAAACATCAACATCCCTAAGTTGTTAAGCACACCTTGATTCTTGTCGCCGCACTCATCATTGTGTCACTCACACTTTCGAACTCCCATACTAGCCCATGCAATCTCATGTTCCTCGTGATCTTCCTCGAACCACGTGTAATCCTTACCTCCAACAATCACGACCCTAGAGGATCCTCGACAATACTAGTTAAGAGTTTCCTCACTGGACATGAGGCATCCCCTCCCTCACGATTGGGTTAAATCGAAAAACACCAAGGTAGGGATTGGGTGCATGAAATAGGAGGAGGTAAACATAAAGCGGGAGTGAAAAAAACCAAACCTTTTCCCCATTTTCTCATATCCTGTTTTTCTCTCCCCCCATTTTTCATTATTTCCTCACCAACTTTTCTCTTTCTTTTCATATTTTCATAATTTGATTTGTGAAGACAATTGAATTTTAGATTTCAAAGCCATTAAAGGCTATAGAACTCCTCTAACCTAGGTTAGGGGATGAGCAAGGGAGACTCAAATACATCAAAGAAATGTAAGGTTTTCTTGATTTTATAGTGATTTCTTTTATTCTTCATGTTATTGTGTTGATTCATATGGTTTGAGCTAGGGTTTTTGTAGTCATGAATACACTTGCCTTGGTCAGAACCTATTTCTAGTTCATTTGTTTGCATCTATAAATGTGTAGATCGTTGGGCAACACATAGCAAGCGGATAACTCAATTGGTTCTCCCCCTTTTGGTCTATCTCGCATAACAAGCAGATCTAAATTGAATTAAACATGCCCGTTGTTTTGATTATCTAGGGCTAGTGATTCGATTGAACTTAATGCGAAAAATGTGATGAGTTTTTTGTTGCTCTACCTAGGTTCATATATCTTTGTTAAGGAGTTTTTTTTACTATATTTAGGGAATCAAGGAGTGTTAATTGCTCTCCAAAGCTCTATGACTGTCCTAAAAGAATGCATTTGAAATATATTTTTGTGTGGAAATTGATGATCATTATGTGTTAATTTCGAGTTGACCTTTCTGAATCCCCACAGCCTAGGTTAGTCTTTTATAATTTATTTCGTTACTTTATTTACATCTTTTATTGGCATACTTACTCACTTGTTTTTGTTGCTTACTTGTATTTAATTTACATACCTTAGTTTAGTTTGATACATTCCTAATTGAAATAATTTGTTTCCTTTCATTTGGTCACTTAAAGTAACCCAATTCCTTATGGTTCGACCCCTTGACTTACCATTACTATAAAATAATGAGGAAAATGGTAACCTAATAAGGGCGATATCGTTTTTGTTGCTCTTAGCAAGCAATAAATTTTAGCTCCGTTGCAAGGGACTTGTGTTTACTTTAGGTTTTTTTTTATCTTTTTATGTCATATTGTCTTCATCGATCCAAGTCCTTAAGTTCTTTAGACCCTCCTAACCCCAAAATTGAAAGAACTTACCATAAGTTGAGGACGAAGATGCATTTGATGACATCACAACTCAAAGGCTTATACATTCCCTTCCTTAGATACCATAGCAGATGCCGACCCACCTTCTCCCCCGTCAATTGATGATTGGGGAAGCCGATGCCAATGTCCAAGCACATTTTACACAACAACCACTTTGCATTGCATATCTTATCCAAAGTGGGGCATTCGAGCTTAGGTCTGGTCTCATCCAAATTTTACCACACTTCTATGGTAAAAAGGATGAAGACCCTCATGCATTCCTCAATGAGTTTCTCCTCACATGCACTTCGATTAGGCCTCCAAACGCCAGAGAAGACATGGCTAAGCTTTGAGCATTTTGATTTTGTCCTAAAAGACAAAGCCAAGGAATTGCTTTACTACCTCCTTCTGGGCTCCATCACATCATGGACCGAGATGCTTGCCGCATTATTAAGTACCTATTTTTTTGAAACTCGAGCTTCGTCACTTAGGAGGGAGATATGTGCCATCAAAATGGCAGAAAGTAAGACCATGAGTGAATACTGGGAAATATACAAGCGTTTACTTGCTAGTTGCCCCAATCACCAACAAATTAGTCTCTCCATTGCCTGTTTCTTTTATGATGGCATGAATCCTTTTGAGCAACTAATATTTGATAATCTTTGTGGTGTCCATATTAGAGGCATTAGAGGAAGGACTCTCAAGGAGTTGATGAATCTTTTTGAGGACATAGCAAGCCAAACTAGTCAATATGGTGCCAGAGTTGATAAGTGCTACCGATGAGCCATGTGGCAATTTGGTTCATATAGGAATGATGACAAGATTAATAGGATCACCGCCTTTGTTGAGAAGTTTGTTAAGTCTAATCCGAAAGAAGCCAAAATTAGTTGCCTTTGCACCAATCCTTCTAATCCCACCGTCACTTATCCACTTCTTTTTGAAGATGGTGAGAAGTCACTGCTTTAGGGAACCAATTCCAAGGGCAAGCACGTGGTCAATTCACCAATAGTTATCTACCTGAAATTAGGAGTCGCTATCTTAACTATGGATCTTCCAATCCCAATTACTAATCCATTGTTCAAAGAGGTCAACCATTGCCTCAACCTAATCCTCTGCCACAAGCTTCTGCTAGCTTATCCTTAGAGGACATGGTTAAGGGTTTGGTTACATCTCAAGATAAATTCCAAAAGAATGTTGAGAAGCACCAATTCGACACAGATAGGTAACTTCAAGAGACTCATGCAAGCATTCGGAATCTAGAATCCCAAACGAGCAAATGGCCACCAAATCACGAAAGATAAATGATAAGGGTATGTTTATGGCTCATCCATACTCAAATCCAAATGTGGGAGCCTATGCGATAACTCTTAGTAGTGGCAAAGGGGTTAGAAGTGACTCCACCAAAGCAAGGGAAATCAAATGCAAAACTTCAAGTTGTTGAGGTTTCCTTCATCTCCTCCAAATCAAGTTTCTTTTCCCTTAATGCTTAGTGCTTAACTAAAAGCAAGAAGAGGAGCAAGAGATTTTGGAGGTTTTAAAAAAAGTGGAGATTAGTATCCCACTTGTCAATGCTTTAAAGCATGTTCCTCGTTATGCAAAGTTCTTTAAGGATCTTTGTTCTAAGAAAGGGAAGTTGAAAGGCAACGAGAAGATTAGTGTAGGAGAGAATGTCTCTGCAATCTTGCAAAAGAAATTGCTTCCAATGTGTAAGGATCCCGATTTTTTTCGATTCCTTGCACCATTAAAGAGGTTACCCTGCAAAAATCCATGTATGACCTCGCAACTTCAATCAATGTCATGTCGATTTCCATCTTTGAAACACATAACACTGGTCCTCTAAAAAAACTAGTGTAATCATTCAATTGGCAAACTGCTTTGTCATTCACCCCGTTGGCGTTCTTGAAGATGTCTTAGTGAGTGTGAATGAATTGGTCTTTCCGGCTGATTTCTTTGTTGTTGACATGAAGGACGCCTCTTGCATTAATAATTCATATCTTCCCTTCGTCGTCCATTCTCGACGTTCTTATTGTTTTCTAAACGGTAGGGAAATAATGTTCTTATTATTCTTGGTTTATTCTTTTCGAAATCACAATCGCCTTGCTCTTGATTTTTATTATCTTCAATGTCTATTTCTTCTTCTAATTCAGCCTCTAAATCATTTTGCAGAACTAACTGTTATAGCATATTTGGTTCTTCCATTTGTTTATAGTTTCTCAAAGTTATCTCTTTTGTATATGAAATATGGTAAGGTTGTGCTGGTAATTTGCCTTGGTTAACCCATAGACTCATTTGCACTGCCATTTGAGTTAATTGACTTTGTAGTTCAACTATATCATCTTGTAAGACTTAATTTTTTGATCTTTTGCTTTATTTGGGTTTTCTAATGCTAATGGTCTATCAATTAATTCGGGTGTTCTATATCTTTGATGATTTTGATTGTCTACACTATTACCTATATTTAGTGTTGGGTAATTTGCATTATTGCAAGAAATGTAAGTAGGTTGACTATGATTATTGTAATGATTCATCATAGAGGTAGCCGCTTTAATTTGATTTTGTTGCACCAATAGACACTCATCATATAGATGATTAGCCTCTTTGCAAAAAGCACAAATTTTACTTTGAATTTATCTATCTTTTAATAATAATTACACCATACTTTTTAGTTCATCCAAATTATCATTTAATGTTTTGATTATGTATCTATTGATTTCACAATAATGGTTTTTTGTAAATTTGTTTTTCTCACATTATTGTTTTGATTATTTTGCCATTCTATTATTAATGTCTATTGCTAATGTTGTGCTATGTAGAATAAAGATCCTCCATATGCCATGTCTAAGAATCTTTTTTCTAAGTTGTTTAGTCTTTCGTAAAAGTATTTTCATAACGTTTTCTCTGTAAAACAATGTTGTGACATATTGATATCAATCTTTTGTATCTATCCCAAAAACTCATCGAAAGTCTCATCAGTTTCAATCCAAGCATTACTAATTCGTTTTCTATCTGAACTAATTTTACATTTTGGAATGTATTGATCTAAGAAGGGTTCTAATATTTCGGACCATGTGGTTATGAAATTTTGAGGGAGATAGAATAGTCAATATTGAGTTTGACATCGTAAAGAATAAGGGAAAGCCTTTAGCATGACATATTCTAACTCAATGTTTCTGGATTTTATCACACTTACTATATTCGTGTATTTCCTAATAGATTATTGAGGATCTTCATTACTTTTACCTTGAAAGTGAGCTAAATAATTGATGAATCCATGTTTTAACTCAAAATAAGGGAAATCTACGGTAAAAGTAATACACATAGGTTCATAAGATGTGATACTTTTATTGGCTTGCATAAAAGTAAGTTCTTGCTCGATGTCTGCCATATTATATGACATGGAAAGAGAAATATTCCTAGGAAACTATTTTAAAATCCCCGATATGGCCACCGAAAATTGACACGTGTTAAGCGTGTACAATAAATTTCTCACCTTTATTATACTATTAAGTTTTGTTGAAGTGGTTAGTGAGATCGTCTCACCTAAGGATTTGGCAAATTCATTAAGAAAAACAATTTATTATTATTTTTAATTTAATTTAATTAAATTCATAATTTAAATTAATAATCTCTAAGTATAGAAATCAACTTAACTAACTATACTAACTCAATTAACACAAATCAAAGTCACTAAGTTCAAAGCACTTCAAATCAATCGAAATCAATATATAATAAATATTTTAACAAACCTCCTAAACAATAAAACACCAATTTGTTTTGCTTGCAAATAAGTTACTTCGCTTGTACAATAGTGAACATACTTTATAAAGCATCATAGATCATTAAACTCTAATCATAAGTAATTAAACAACCTGTAGCTAGTCATTTTTCTCCTTATACTGGTGGAAAAGCCTATGTTCTAATTTTATTGAGCTAACCCTTTTGAATACACAATGACATTAAATTCGAGCAATAAAACCGCATTATACTCTGTGAAAACTTCAAACTACTAAATCTAACACCTTCGAAAAGCTACTTCAACATTATACTTAGATCTTGAATTCACCTAGGACATCTAAATGGTAAAACCATTCCAAAAATCATAGTTACTACTTTAAATTAGATAATACACATTGGTCACTATCCTCATAACACTTAGATTCATGATTGCAATCTTTAATAGCAATCTATTAAATCAATGAATTAAAGAATACGATTGGTTTAAATCATTAAGCACGCAATCATCATATCATGACTATATTGCAAAACTGAGCTAGTTCATAATTGGAGTTTGTTTAGATTAACAAACTACTAACTCATAATCATAAATACCATAAACACTGATAAATGAGAGAAATAATTAAAAACACCTTATTTCTAATTTTCTCCAAAAGCAATTAAAACAATAAAGAATGACCTCCAAACTAAAGTAAAAAATGTAAAACTATCAAAAGGCTCCTAATTTTGTACTATAGGGTTCATATATACATATATATTATTTTAGGTAGTACATATCCTAAACCAACTCAAAACTCTTGTTGTAATCTAAAATCCACGAAACCGACACCAGTGATTCCTCAACGATTCCTACGTTGGTTGAATTGATGGGGAAATACTTGGAAGATTAGTTTTATTGTTTCACCAACTTGAGCAGTTATTCTTATGTATAAGTGAATTGATCATGAATCGTTGGCTATGAAATCAAGTTCTTTCTTGATCCCTTAGTGAATCGTTATGCAATCTTTCCATTTGGTCAAATCTTCATTTATTTCCCTTTTTCATTTATTTCTTAAATTATTTCAATTTTATCAATTATACCTGAAATGTCAAAAACAAAGGAAAAACCCATGTAATATAGTCTTTTACATTTAAAATCATCCTAAAATGTACTATAACAAAAGTCTAATTATTGAATTATCACCGATTTTTTACCGACTCCTAGTGATTTCTTGAGTCATTGTGACTTTCTTCAATCCACTAAATTCTACACTTTTCTTCTATTTTTCTTCCATTTCTTCATATCACCTTAATATAACTTGAAATCACAAAAGCTATAGAAAACCTAGTGTAATATAAAGTTTTACATCAAAAATCGCCCTTAAATATACTTTAAAATGTGGTCTAATTTTTGACTTATTAAATACCCCCAAAACTTAGTATTTTGTTGTTCCGAACAAAGGAATACTCTCAATTATATTCTTTTTTTAAAAGAAGTGATTATTAAATTGAATTGAAAAGTATTACCCTCGCGTAAATAAAGATTAACATAGAATAGAAAGATTTAAAGAACAACTACTTAAATGACAACTCAACCAACGTTATGCAATACACCTAAGGACTTTAAGTTAAATAAATACTGAGGTCAAGCAACTATATAAGCTTTCTCAATCTCCACTAACAAATATCAAGCTTAAGATGACTAATGTATAATCCCAAGATACAAAAATAACTAAATCAATCTTAATTTCAAACAATATTTAAAAATCTCACCATAATGAAAGTAGATAGGAATATTTTAAGACACCAATAAATATCATTATCATGTTTAATTGTTGGAATGTTGGAAAAGGAGATACTCCACTCAACTTAGCTATAAGCACTCATGCTAAATCTTTTATTTTAAGAGTTATTATAAACATTCGTCCATTTTTCTATATCTCTATATCTTTTTCTCTTTCTTTCATTTATATTTTTTCTACTTTTCATTCCTACAATTCCCTATTCTATTTCCTTTGAATACCGTTATTATTTTTATAGGAATTCTTTCTCACATTTTCCCACCACTAGATTCCCCACTCCATTTTATTTGGAACTTGTGGGTCTCTTTTTTTTATTTAAAAACTCATGTTAGCATTTTTCACTTTCACAATAGTTAAGGAAGTATTTTTTCCAACTAAGTAAAGTTTTATTTACTAATTTTGTATTTCTACGTATGTCAAATAGGGTATATCAATTACTATGTACCATACAATCTCTATTTTCAGGGGTACAAAAAATATCACTACTATTTATATGAAAATTATATTCAATTCATATTTTCTAAATAAATAAATTAAAATGAATAGATATTACATGTATCTTTATAAAATAATTGAAAATTTTCAATCAAATTTAAATATTGAATAAATAGATTCTACCTCTCCAAGTTTCCATATTTCACTTCTTTAAACTTCGCTTCTCCTAAATATCCCCAAACTCATTCCAAACCTTGTACTCAAGGTTTAAAACTTAAGTCGGGTTTTCAACAAAAGAATTATACCACATGAAGCATAAATGAACTATATAAAATAATAATAATTAATGAAAAATCATCGTACGAATAAATGTCCCATAAACAAAGAAATCATGACAAAAACAAATTACCGAACAACATCATTAAAATCAATAATATATCACCATCACAACAAACATAATTACAAGCCATTTTATCATAGTTACACATTACAAATCTAGTCCTTACACAAGATCACTTCAAGATATAAAGCATAGAACAAAAATAAATCAAAATCGACTTCCAGAAGTCGCATCATCACCGCCATCCCCTTGAACATGTTTTTGAGATTAATTACTCGATACAAGATCGTAGAGTCTGTAGTTCACTCCAATCTCTGAAACTCTATCTGAGAATATTCTCTCATTTAATAATATCACTTGGATAGATGATATAAAAAATTTTGCTCCTCTTTGTTGAATTCTTCTTTTCATTTTTTTTCAAAACCATGCAAGCTCCTTGCTATTTCTCATTGGTTATGAAACATTAAATCTCTATTGCTCAGAGTTCTAATATGGTTTCAAAAAATTGAAACCTTTATGGCCAACTTCATCTCATCCATGTGCATACCCGTACTATTCTCAATAGGTAGTATTGAACTATGACCTATTATTTCATTACATCAAATAGCTTGCATTTCTTCCAAAACTTTTCTTTTCTGTGCTTGTATTTATCTTCTCTCTTAAATCCCATTTATGAGTATCTCTGTTATCTCTCTTTCATCCTCTAAATCTACATAGTATTTCACCTATTTGGTGTTCTCTATGTAGGCATTAATGATAGTCTTGTTAGGTAAAACATCCATCTCAAACCTACCATAGGAACTTGATATTGTCTACAAAATTATGTAATCATCAAGGGAGAAGGAGATCCTTTCATTCTTTTTTGATGTACAAAATTTGTAATTGCATCATAAATGACCTTGCCAACATCTATATAACCTAACCCTTGAACAATATGATCAACTAAGCCAACTTGTAATTCACAACTTCATAATATTCAAAAGACGATTGTGGGCTTGCATTATAAAGTAATTCTACGGTTTTATGATTTTCCTAAAATTATTTGTTTGAACGAGCTTGTCAAACCCATCCTTATCTAGAATAAATCCATCCCACTGGGATTGCTTCTAATCCACTCCTAATCGTCTCATGGGGAAATCCATGCTAAAATCCATACTCCGACTTTTGGTAATCATTATTTTCTCTTTTATGAAATTCTAGCAGTCCTAAATATCAATTTATTCTTTCAGTAGAATAATCCACTGGCTTTCTTCTAACCATAAATACACTTTTATTCTCCCTTCCATGCCCATTGGCATAAAATTCTCAAATCAAAAATCCACAACCAATCTTTTAAGGAATATCTTCATAATCATCATGATTATAGTTCCTAGTCAATAATCCCAAGTTCTTATCCCTTATTATATTCAAAATCTTCGGCACTTATTTCAACTCATTCCTTAAATTGAATCACCTCTCCAAGATCAATCTTCTATTCTTTCTAATATCACTCTTCATTATAGTAATAGCATTGTCATTAACCTAATCATCATCATTATAAGTAAACTCCCTCACCTTATTTTGAATTTTCTCAACTCCCTCTCCTTCTGAATCATTACTATATTCTATTTGGAGAGTAGTTTCTCAGCGTGGTCTAACTCAATGAGTATTAATTGAAACTCCCGTTGGCCTAATTAGGGTAGGTGGAGCTTTGGATTTGGTTTAGGGTTTCTCAATTATCACCTCGTTTACTTTCTCCTCTCTCGAACTTCTATCTCTTCCACTACTGGCCATTAGTCAAATAAGAAACGTCCAAATAAAAATTTAAAGCTCGAAATCATTTTAAACCATTTGTAAAAAACAATTTGGTATAATTCAAAATAAATCTACTTAATCAATGAGAAATTCATTTGAAAAGCTAGTTTCAAATACAATCGAAAACATATATAAAAGAATCTTCATCAAAGTTTTTACTCACTCTAAACTTATACACGATTTTTCAAATCTTTCATAATAAGAAACAATCTAGGGAAAAATTCAAGTCTTTTTAAAACAAAACACATCCAAAACTCATTTGCAACTTAATTTCAAACCAATTTCATAGAAATTTTTTTTTAAAAAATTTCTTTCTAATCTAAGAATCATCAAATTCACTACTTCTATTTTATTAAAATGAGGAAAATCATTTATCAATAGCAATTAAATGAATTTCAATAATTTTTTTTGAAATTAATTCCCAATTTGAAAAAGCTAGTGTTTGTCTATGATTACCTTCTTCAAAGTAAATCCCTCAAGTTGTAAACTCTAGAACTCCTTTAAATTTTTCTTCCAAGCTTCTACTCGAAATTCCCTTGCTCAAGCCCTAGTATGGTTCTACAGTCTCAAACTCTTAAAATCTAGCTTAGGAAGGTTGAATCTAGGCAAAAATTTGGTATTTGAATTGAGTGGTTACTATTGTTGGTGTGTGTGTGTGAAATGAGTTGTGTGGTGAATTGGGGTTATGTTTTAATAATTTGGATTTGGGCCCATCGAATCAAGGTTTTTAAGTGGATTAACTGGTGATTCTCGATATAAATTAGTGAAAATAAGGTTTTGTGCCTCATTTATCAAAATAGTGAATCTCAGTTATAATGTCGACTCACAGCTGAATCGCTACACTTGAATCTCACTAAAATTTCTGCTCAATGTTATCGATTTTGCTAGTAATTTAAAGTGTAAACTCACATCGCTTATGATTCGCTAGTCAGTAAATACTTCTTATCCAACTGAATTCATATTTATCATTTTTATCACTCATAGTAATCAATACAAAGGTAAAATGTAATAAAATTTAGAAATTTGAGTAGGATATGTAACTAACTAATAATTTTATTACTTAAATATATAAATAAACAAATAGATAATATAAGTCGCATAAAGACCATAATATATTTGGAAAAAGGAGATAACAACTCGATCACACCCACTTTTGAAGCTATTTGAGAGCTTGAATTCCGAGAATATTTCCAAAACGAGAGTCAAAAGGTGAGAGACTAAAAACATATTTTATTAATAAAATGAAAATAAAGATAGAATATGAGCTGCCTCCCATATAGCGGTTTTGTTTATCGTTGTGGGCTTAATAGAACCATTCCAGTGTTAAATGAAATATATAAACTTAAATTTAGGTTTGTCCACTCAAGTGCCATTCTAGGAAGTAATTGCTTAACCATTCATTCTTAAAGTGATCATTTTTTTTTCTTTTTTTTGAATATCCATAATAACTGGAGAAATGACTAGGAAAAGGCATCCTAAAAGTTAAGGAGGATCTTCATTGACAAAGTGTGGCTTGACCAAAATGTTTGTGGGTAAAATATACTTGTCTAATTAAACTGGTACATTTGTAACTACCCATATTGGTTTAATTGAAGAACCATTTTGTAGAAGAACTCGTTCGAAGCAAGTTCATTGAACTCTAATTCAATATGTAGAAAGCAATGCATTGGCCTGAGATTTGCATTAGAACACGTATCACACAAAGCTTTAAAATACGAAACCCATTTGATTTTTATATTCAAGTGTATATCTCCAAGATCGTTCAGCTTTACAAGACCTAGAATCTATTTTTTCTTCTTTTAATTCTATTTAACTTTAAAATACCACGACTTATTAATACTCTTCCGATTATTCGGTTGCATAAATATCTATTCATGAGTTACTTTCTTCTTATTTGAAATGTCTTCAACGTATTCTTTTTTGAAACATCATTTTCAATTACCCTTGTAACTACATTAATTGTATATACTGTAGTGTATAAATCATCATAATGATTTAACTCTAAAGAAACATTATCTTTAATTTCTTTATCAAGTAATTCATCAAAATCATCAAAATTATGCTAATCATTGAATTTGAATGTGACAATTTCATCTAAAAATTCCATAGACATGGTCATTTCAAAGATATCTAACTTAGTTTTAGCTATTTAAAGAAAAGTCCTACATAAAAATATAGGTGGAGAATTAGGTGACGTTGAATTTCCTATTTCCATGACGTAAAAGTCAGCTGGAAATACTAAGTCATTTACTTTAACTAAAACGTCATATAATAATCCATATGGTTTGAAACATATATTATCAGCTAAAGTAAGATTAAATGGTGTATTAGTCAACAATCCTATTTCTGATGATTCATATAATTTAAGTTACATCACATTAATTGATTCTCCGAGATCACACATAGCAAATTTAATAGAAAAAGTTTCAATTGTGATAGATATTTTGAAATTGCAAGATCAAAACGTTCCTCAGATATTTTCATTTTTATTAAAGATGACACCTTTTTCCTTAAGATATCTTTAGATTCTGAGAATTCTTTCAGATTTTTTTCATAATTCGATTTATGCATAATCGATTCCATCAAAGTTTTAATAATTTATATTTTCCTAAGTGCTTCAATAATGTCTTCATTAAATTCTTCCTTCCTAGAATCCGCTAATCATTGTGGAACGAGAGAAATATAGTACATACCTTCATTTAATTGATCAAGAATCTTATCATTTTTTTCTTTATTAATTATTTTTGAAGTTTATAATGACTTTTCATAGGCTTCGACTCTGGCTAAATACCATGGGTACAACCTTTTATGAAAAGGTGTGTATTTCAATTGTTCAACCATCGATTCTCTAGTAGAAAAAACATTAACCATCATTTCTTATTCTTCTTCTATTATTTTTTATATTTTTTTTTCTTTATACCTCTCTTAGTTATATTTTCTGGTATATGTGTTTTTTCTTTCATTATCATGAAATAAAGCATTAACCTATACTTGATTAGTAGGAGTAGTAGTATGAGTAGATGCTTTGGTTTGATTACTTAGTCTATTAATTTGTAGGTTCATCTGACTGAATTGATTTTCACCTCATCGATAGATATATCAATTTTAACTTGATTTTGAGAAATATGTGTAATGTTTTTGTGACTTTGAGTCATAAAATTATGCATGATTTGCTCTAAATTTATTTGCATAGGTTTAACCATTTGTTAAGATTGATAAATTGGTGTACATTGTATTTGTGCTATAGGTTTATGGTGTACATTGTATCTATGCTATTGGTTTATAAGTGGTACAATTTTAATTTTGTAGACCATAGCTATTTTGTGAATGTGGTTTTCCAGTATAGTAACTATTGTTATTATATTAATTCCTGGGAGGACTAGAAAATTGGTTCATAATTGCATTAACCTATTCATTATTATCTTCATATAAAGTGGGGCGTGCGTCCGTAGGATGTGTAACTTCATTATAAAATCCACTTGGTTTTACTTGATTTGATATATCTTTTAAATAGCTACTTAGTTATGCAAGCTAAATCATCAAACTTCTCATCATATGTACTACTTTTATTATTAACTTCATAAATTTTCTTCATTGAGCTCTCATTCTTTTCACCATATTGCATTGATTGTTTAGCAATTTTTTAATATCCTCTTTTGCTAAAGTTGGTGCTACAATGAATAAAGAACCACCACATACTGTGTCTAATAACCTTTGTAGAAAATGATTGAGTCTTTCATATAAGTATTCCAATAAAGCTCTTTTAGTATATCCAATTTGAAGGCAAAAAGAAACTAATCTTTGAAATCTATCCCTAAATTTGTTAATGTTTTCATCATATTTCATGTTTGCAACTGTGATTTGTCTCCTATAGGAACTAAAACTTCTTGTACGCATGTATTGATCAAGGAAAGCTTCTTACACATGAGTCCGTGTAGTTATTAAGTCTCTAAGAAGATAAAACAACCAATCTTGTGCTTGATCTTTTAGTGTGAGGGGAAAAGCTTTAAGTTTGATTTGTTCTAAAGTACCCTATTTATGTTTAAACCCATTGACTTTGTGCTGGTCTTCCCTTATAAATTTTTAGGGGTTTTAATTTTCTTTACCATAGAAGTTTTGTTAGGCACTAATCAATTAACATCTTTTTTCAAATTCTGGAAATCATTCAGGATAAGCAATGCAAATAGGTTCGTAAGCTGTGACATTTTGAATGGCTTGCCTAAAAATAACTTCTCTCTTATCATTATTATTAACGATATTATTATTTTTATTACTATTCTTTGCTTCCATTGTGGTAGCTTGGTGTTCCCTGCATTGTCGTTGAATTAAATTACGATTGAAAGTCCTTTCCACCTCAGAATCGAATGGATGTAAAGATTATGTGGAATTAGAACGACGTAGTGCATAGACCATACAACGTCTAAAAATCCTAGCAATTATATAAAATTCCCTAGCAATAGTGCAAAAAATTAACACGTTTTGAGTGTGTGCAATAAGTTTCTCTAATATCCTTATTATTTGTAGTAGTGATAAGTTGGATCGTCTCAAAAGGGTTTTTGCAAATTTCTTAAGAAAAATTGTTTGAAATAACACTGAATAGGGGGTGAATTGGGTGTATCGAGGGGTTATCGCCTTTTTCAATCCTTTAGATGAATCATGGTGCACAATACACACATAATCAATAAGTATAGATGCAATGCAAAGGTGAAGGGGTAGAAGAGATGGAAATGAGACACAAGATTTATATTGGTTCCACCTAAACATACAAGCCTATAATGCTTGAAATATCAAATAAGTTTTACCACCTAAACATACAAGCCTAGAATGCCTAATTAGAAATTAAGACTTCCCACCTGGCCTCAATTAGGGTTCTTGCCTAGCCTCAACTAGGTTTTCCCTTGAATTAGATCACACTAAGTCATACAATCAGCTACTTACAATTTAGATTGATGAATACAATAAAAAATAGCTTTACAAAGTAAAACGGCATTATGTCCAATTACTCACAAGCCTCCTAAAGCCTTACACACCCTATGCATGCAAGTATAGATATGGCTGAGATGATAAATATGTCACTTAATTTGCTCAAATCTCAATCATAAAACCAAACAAACAAATCGATTAAAACGAGTGTTGTTTTAAAGCTGATGAACAAGTAGTTTTGACAAAAATCAAGATTAAGACCAAACACTTGTTCAAATAACTCCTTGGGTTTGAAAAATAAATTTTAAGTACGAAATGCAAGATAAATGTGTTTGATAAGACAACAAATGATTTCCACACAACAATCGTATCAAAATATGTAATTTAAGCACAACTAGAATAGGAAATCAAGATTTTTTACAAACCCAAAGTGAGAGCAATCAAAATAAGTTTTATATGGTGGGTTGCAATCCTTAGAACACCTCTGTAACACTAAATTCTAGATTAATTTAGTAGCCTCAAATTACTCCTAGTGATTTAGCAAAAAAAACTAGACACATTGATGTAAAAGCTTGAACAATGGAGAATTTTTTAGCTTAAGAGGATAATAGTGTGTTCTAAGTGGTTTGTGAATGGTCTCCAACCCTTTTTGTCTTTTGGTGGCCGTTATCTCGATCTAAGGGCACGAAATTAGTCATTTTTTAAAATTAAAGGAAAATGTGTAAGCTTTTTGAAAAGTAGTCAGGAGACTGGTTAGCGCGCTAACTAGTAGGGACCATAGACTAATTACTTTTTTGTTTTGGTTAGTGACTCTTTAACTCACCTACGAATCTACTAAACCCTTGGAAACACATTTGAAAATTTTAGTATGAGTCATTGGACTCGTTTGAATAGCCCGAATGATTTTTTTTAATGATTCAAATGATGATCATAGCTTTCTGGTGATGTTCCTTGCCTAATACATTTTTGAGCTTTTTCGGTCTCATTTCATTTAATTCTATTTGAACTTGAGGAGTTGTTCTTCCTTTAATCTTACACGTAATTGACACACGTGTTAGTACAAATTTTGCATTGTTTATTGACATCAAAATCTTGGGTGCAGTCTAAGTGTGTTAAATAATTTCCCCCTTTTTGATGACATCAAACAATGTGAAGTTGATAAAGAAACATATATAATAAGTGCTTATCAAGTTCATATTGAACCTCATCATCGCTGCCATCTCCGTGCGGGTACATGAAGCCGTAATCGAGACAGTCACGCTCATTGAAGTCTACGTCAAGATACGACTCGTGAAGGGATTCATAACTGCCATAGTGTTCATCCTCGTAGATTTTCTCCTCGCGGATCATCCACCGCTCGATGAAAATTTAGTGATACTTCAAGGCTATGGTGTCAACGACTGAGAGGGGCGACCTCTAAAGCAACGATCCACCTAGATGTCTTTGAAGAAAAAGGTCAGGATGTGCACGTATGGTGGGTGGCGGCCTGAGCCTAAGATGGAGGTCATGTAGGCGATGAAAATCGTTAGGATCCATCTCATTAAGCCTAACTTAACCTAATTACCAAATTAGGCACCTTAACCATAAAACTAACTTTAAACGTCAAAATCACTCTTAATTCAATCATTGAAC
This sequence comes from Stephania cephalantha, assembly GCA_039657325.1. NCBI lineage: Eukaryota > Viridiplantae > Streptophyta > Magnoliopsida > Ranunculales > Menispermaceae > Stephania > Stephania cephalantha. Next base: position 25,143,494 of record CM077570.1, on the reverse strand, counting down.
TATTTCAAAGCTAATCAAAATTGTTATTTAAACATCAGTTCTCGACTTATTCAATTATAGCAAACTAGGAAACCATATAGAATCTTTTTTGCATTTCTATATTAATTTTTGCAGCACCTCCTCTAATTATGGACTGCTGACACCCAAAACCTCATAGACATTCGAATGGGGAGAGGCCTAAAAGGACTCGCAACTCCCCGTAATTCATAATATGACATCAATATGAAATTATAAATTGAACTGCAAATTATAAACCTTAATTACAAACCTCAACCTCAAACTGAAATTAAAACCATTTCAAAATCCTCAAATAATACAAAAAGTAAACCATTTAAGTCTCATACCTATTTCAACCTAATTCATGAATTTCTCATACTGTTTCTGAAGTGATTCACGTCCTACACTCACCCTGAAAATCCAAAACAAAATAATATAAACAATTATTACAAGTAAAGGGAAAATCTAAATAAAATGCTCCGATTGACCATCACCCTGAGGATGAAACACAATACTAAATCGTAATTGAGTGCCAAGGCATTCTTACAAACTCTGCTATAACCCAAAGGTGAACTGAGTACCACTATCAGAGACAATAAAAAGTGCTAGTTCATGCAAACGAAGAATCTCATGCTTATTGATTCTCAACTTTGAAAAACCATAATTAATAGCTAATACGAAAAAATGCGCAAATTTCGTCATCCTATCAATGATGAACTAGATACTATCGTGTTTCCTTTGAGATCTAGGTAGATGAGTCAAGAAATCCATAGCACTGCAGTGTTCCTCCTGCTTTCTACCTTTCGGCCTTGATCTCCTGGCAGATCTCACGGCGTCTAACACAATCAGCTATATATGACTTCATCCCTGGCCACCAATACAAATGACACATATTGTGGTACATATTCATCCTGACAGGATGAATATAATACCTTGACTTGTAACACTCATCTAATTTTGAATGTCAACCACCAATGGAATACACAACCTACCCCTGATTATTAAACTCTGATCATTAGATTCTTTCCATCTTTAGTTATCGATGTTCCTTGCCAATTCCCTTGACCATCAACATCATGGAATGGACCCTCAAAGATTCGCTGAATAGAAATAGTCTTCACCCTAAGTTGGGGAACAATTGGCACATTGTGGGATTCAAGAAGCTCTGATAAAGACATAAATGGACTTCCTCAAGTAACTCATACTCGTAGGCCATATGACAAGCCACCTTTAATGCCTATTCCTGTTTCCTAGTCAGTACATCCGCTACAACATTAGCTTTCGCTGGATAATATTTAAGACTGAAATCAAAATCTTTCAAATTTTAAATCATCGCCTTTGTTTCATATTCAACTCCTTTTGCAAGAACAGGTACTTAGGATTGTTATGATCTCAAAATAAAGTAAATCTTTTCCCATACAGCTAATGCCTCCAAAGGTTCAATGCAAATATAATGGCCACTAGCTCGAGATCATGAACAAGATAATTCTTCTTATGAGTGCTCAATTGATAAGAAGCATAAGCTAAAACTCTGTAATCCTGCATCAACACACAACCTATACCAATTTGAGATGCATCAGCATAAACTAAAAACTTTTTATCTAGATCAGGCAACACCAATTCTGGAGCTATAGTTAACCAACTCTAAAGCCAAACACAAGTATTTTCACAAGTCTTTGAACACATAAACTTTACATTCTTCTAGGACACCTAATGATAGGCAAAGCAATTTAGGAGAAATCCGGCACAAATCTGCGATAATAACTAGTTAAATTGAGAAAACTTTTGATTTCTATGATAGTGGTCGATTCCTGCCAATTCATAATTGCCTTAATCTTCACATGATCTACTCCAATTCCATCAGCTCTAACTACATGACTTTAAACTTAACTTTTGAAATCCAAAACTCACATTTACTGAACTTGGCAAACAATCGATGATTCTGAAAGTTTGAAGAATAACTTGGAGATGTTCTTCATGCTCCTCACGAGTCTTAGAATATATCAGAATATCAATAATAAACACAATCACAAAGTTGTCTAAATACGGCTTTAGTATCCAGTGCATCAAATCTATAAACATAGCCGATGCATTGGTCAAACCAAATGGCATCACATAGAACTTAAAGTGACCATACTTCGTAATAAAATAAGTATTATCCACATCATATGCCCTAGTACTCAATAGATTATAGCTAGATTGGAGATTAATCTTTCAAAAGAACTTAGCTTCAGTCAATTGATCAAATAAGTCACCAATACGCAGTAAAGGATACTTTTTTCTGATCGTCACTCAGTTCAACTGCGTGTAATCTATACATATTCTAAGACTCCCATCCTTCTTCTTAACAAAAGGAACTGGTGTGCCCTAAGAAACTTACTAGCTTGTATGAATTCTTTATTGATAAGCTCAAACAATTGATTATGCAACTCTGCAACCTCAGACCTAGCCATCCCATAAGGCAAAATGGAAATGGGTTTAGTTTCAAGAACTAAATTATTAATAAAATGAATCTCTTGTGGTGGTAGTAAGCTAGGTAAATCATCAGGGAAAACATATACAAACTCACATATTATAGGAACATTGGACAACTTAGAATGTAGAAATCTATAGTCTTATGGAAACAATCCAGGTATGCATGATATGCAGCAAGCCAATCCATTCCTAAGACTGCATCAAACTCTAGGAACTCTAAGACACAAAGATTTTCATTCATGTCATGATCTCCAATCACCACTATAAACCTTTTGCATATAAAAAATAGATAAACCTTGTCCCTAGCTATAGTACTAAGAACTAATTGTATGTTGACTCTCACAGAAGTCAAATTCAACTTATCAACCATTTGACTAGAAATAAATAGAATAATAGAACAAGAATCAATTAAAACTTTTATAAGACGACCACAAATAGAAATAATGCCTTCTATTAGATTTCAGTTGGCGTCCACATTAGGCTCAATAATATCCTGAACATGTTCCTTGGACTGAGGTCTAAACTGAACTAAAGATGAATAAGTCTTTCCCAGTTTCAACTTCAGACAATCCTTCATAGGATGCCCTAAAAATCTACACTAAAATCAAAGTTCAACTAATCTACTACCCACTGATAAATCTTATGTATTGATAGTCCTTGGTGTATAACATTGAACACCTTGACCTCTATCTTTGCCACCTTTTCTTCATTACTGTGAATGTGACACAGATGGTGTTTGTGTACACTTAATGGTCGATGGAACTGTTTAATATTGTGACTGAGACTGCGACCGTACCTGCGAAGTAGAACTATTGGCTAAAGGATGAGAAAATCTCTCAGCAAACCTCAAAACTAGCGGAGGGAAAATAGTAGCTCACGTTAGACATATGGTTGATGATGCTGACATTGAATCCTCGCTCCTACCCTTACTTTCCTTCGTTTTGTCTTCCCTACTTCACCATTGTTGACAACTTTTAAAACCTACCCTATTTCCACAATACCTATCCATCGCTTTTCTTTATATCTGTAAAAATATTAAGCCATTTCGAAACGCCTCATATGCTTCAGTGAATGCATCAAGTCTCGTCGTTGATATTGTAGTAGAAATAATTTTTGTTAAACCCTGTTTAAATTTTTGAATTTTGTTGACCTCTGCCATGTTTGTGTTATCAAGGAATAATTAGTGGAGAGTTAATAGGTTGTGGGGTCACAATTAAGGCCATTAGATTGATCTCGAGATAGGTGACGTATATAATGTCAAGGGCTCAAAGTCTAACTTAACTTTATATATATATGATTGAATGGGATACACATGAAAACATTTCATTTCATGTAAAGGGGAGAGATAGTGTACACTATCATTTTGTAAAAGTTTACTTAAAAAATTAGTGTTTTACTTAAGTTCTAGTTTTTGCTTAATTTTAGACGGTAAATGTAATCATTTTTGAAATTAGGCTATGTATTTGGATTCCTCGCTAAAAACCAATAATCATGCTATAAAGAACTGGATTTCAATTTAAATTGACAAATTAATGGGGTTTTGAAGTTGGTGTTCTTAAAGGATTTTCTTGAGCAAAAGCTATGAGTTTGGGGTTTTTTTAATTGGTTTTATCCAACTTTGTTAGTTTGTATAGGTCCTAAAACACCCTAATTAACCACAGGAATCTCGAGAAGAGTCTCAAGAGGTTGGTGGGGAGATACAAATTGTAGAGGCTGGATTAACCTAGGAACCTTGCATGGATAGTAAGTAAACTGATTGAGATATTTCTTTGTTTCATTTTCCTATTTGTGCATTTTTTATAGTCATTGGGGCTAGTGTGCCTATTGTACTATCGATGCCTTGACTTTGTTGTTCTATCTCATATTATGAGTTTGTTTTCATGACATTATTGGTGTTTGAATAGTTTCATTGATTCTAAATCATGTCTTATGTATTTCTTACCTGTTGAGAACCTTTGTGTTATACTTAAGCAATTCTATTGTTGGATTCCTAAACAATGTCATTTCTTGAATTATGAAAGTACTTGTTGTTTATATGACGATAATATGATAGAGATGAGCATGAAATATGAGGATGTGAAGGCTTTCGTGAGATTGTTTACTCCCTAAATAGTGGAATAATGCTGATGTGATGTAACTTACGGCTGACCAGCCCTATATTACTAGTGCTTAACCGAGTGTCAGTTTCATGTTGTTTAACTAAAGTGTCTTATTATATGATTCTTTTACATCATAGTTACTATTGTTAAGCTTTTAGATACTTGTTCTATATTTGTAAATGTGGATAAATGTCTCTCAGTGTTACTTTCTACTTTGACGGAAGGTGCAGATTAATTGAGTAGTAGAATAGGTAAAAGAGAAGATCGACCATTACCTCTAAGCTATTGGAGTGTTGCTTTCTCTGATCTTGTAGGTTTTAATTTTGTTGTACGACTTATATATGTCTTTCATATAGATTTTGGGTTTTTATATATGGTTTGAGAGATAGTTTCCTGACCAGACATATGTTTGTCATACTAATATCGCTGGTTTATCATATATTGCCATGTGATCGTTGTTTCCTAGTTTTCAACACATACTTAGGATTTCTATTAGTTGTTTCCGCAAATTTATTAAGACTTCCACTGATAAAAGTTAAGTTACAAAATTTTTAATAAACTCTGAAATATTAATTGACAAGAGAACAATATATTGCATATTTTAAAGTGAGCTAGGTTAAAGAAAAGTTTGAAAAGGCTGACTAGTACGTTGTTAAGTCTTATGTGGTTAAGATTAAGGCTTAATGATTAGAATAGGTTGGGCAGTGCCATAATTTGAGAAGGGGACATCACAGTTGGTATTAGAGCCAAATTTAAAAATCAATTAATCTATAAATTTCCATAAAATACAAATTTTAGTTGTGAAATCTATATGATCCTTACCTAGAAACCATTCGCTCTCAACTTGAAGACACTTATGGATGATTCACGTGATAGCGGGATGCAAGTGCTAATGGCAGTCAACCTCTTACCTTTAAGAATGATTTTTGATGCTATATGACAAAGTATCAGCTCAGGGACAGTTAGCTGATTTCATCAATATGACGACACCTCATTTCGCACCACCGTCACGAACACCGACCCCCACTACTATTACTCCCATATTACTGGCACCAGAGCTTCTTACTATTACACCAACAACTCTAATGGAACGTGCTATTTCGTTTGTGATAGTTCTAGCCATAGAGATAATTGATATGGTGTAGTCTCCCACTCCTACATCTTCAAGTTCATCAGCTGAGTTGCAATTGGTGAAGGATTTCATCAGACTGAAGCTAGATTATTTTGAGGGATAACAAGACTTTTAGAAGATTAAAAAGTGGATAGTGTCTCATGAAAAACTTAGTAGGGTTTATAGGATTGAGGATGGACTCTAGGCTAGGATTTTGCCGCATACTATGCAAAGAGATGCAGATGTTTAGTAGCGTGCGAAGATAGCTTCGAATGGTGATTTTGAGTCTTTAGATGCATAAAAATAAGTTCTATCAATTATGTCTGATGCACCATACCCTACTCCACTACAAAGTATAGTAAGTAAACCCTCTCAACACCTTTTATCAAACAAGCTTTATCAACTCATACTACTTTACCAGCACTTCCAGCACCACTAACTCCAGGTCAGCAGCAGTATGGTGGTAGAGGCTGAGGCAGAGATGGAAGGCCTTTGGTAGTTCTTGACAAGGAAAATAATAGGCACAGTCTCAGGATAAGGCAAAGGGTTAGTGCATTCCAATTACTTGCTATAGATGTGGTCTGGTTGGGCACATGTTAAGTGATTGTCTATAGTTGGAAGTCGTATTCCCACAATAAAGTCGTAAATGAGTACACATTATAGCACATCCAAATGCCAACTCTAAACGAAGACTTAATGAGGGTATTGTTTATGTTTATGGTTGAGATTTATGTCTTATTTTGTTATGATTCTACAATATCATTCATTTTTGGTCACATGATAGGCATCCTATGCTTCACACCGATTAGGGTTAGCATAGATTTTATTTTGAGTACTACAATTGGGGATATGGTTTACCCTAATTGTCTTATTGGGGGATGTCCAGTAAAGATAGGCGAGGTATAATTATCTGTAGACTTCAGAATGCTCGAGTTTTCAGATTTTGATGCGTTCTAAGGGATGGATTACTTAGCACCGTATTACGCTCATGTAGACTGTTTAAGCAAGACATTAATATTCGAGATCATAAGGCGTCTGATGTTCACAAAGTGGTAGTACACCGAGAATCAAGGGCACGAGAGGTGGACTTATGACTTATAGTGAGATAGAGACTCTAGTATCAATATATACATTAGTATAGAGTAAGGTACCCAAACTTGAGGAGATTCAAGTTGTGTGCGAGTGTCTGAACATGTTTTTTAGGACTTACCTGGTTTACCACTGCCGAAAGAGATATACTTCATCATTTAGTTAGTACCAAGCACCAGGCTTATTTATATACCACCGTACTGCATGGCTCTGAGAGAATTGGAGGAGTTAAGGAGTCAAATCCAAGATTTAGGACATAAGGGATTTATCAACCTTTCCATGTCGTCATGGGGAGCACTTGTCCTATTTCTGAAGAAGAAGGATGAGACTTTGATACTGCGTATTAACTACAGATTGACAATTTGTTTTATTAGATAAGAGAAGCGCAATTTTTCTCAAAGATTGACCAACAATCAGGGTATCATCAGCTTCAGATCAGGGAGGAGGATAGGTACAAAACAACATTTAGCACGAGATATGGAAACTATCAGTTTATGGTCATGCCATTTGGGTTGACCAACACCCCTGCCATGTTTATGGATTAGATGCATAGGGTGATAAGACTATTTCATGACCACTTCGTGATAGTTTTCATTGATAATATATTGATATGTTTGAGAACATGAGAGGATCATGAGCAACACCTCAAGGAGACGTTGAACACTTTGAGGGAGCACATACTCTATGCAAAGTTCAGAAAATGTGAATTCTGGTTGTAAGAGGTCAAGTTTTCAGTTCACGTTGTCGGAACATCAGGATTGTTGTGAATCCAACAAAGACTTAGGCTATTATGGAATGGTCGGCACCAACGTCAATTACTAGGATTAGTAGTTATCTCAAGTGAGCAGGGTAATACCAAAGATTCATGAAGGATTTTTGAAGATCGCTTCACCGATTACTAGATCAACTCAAGTGGACTTTGTGTTGGATTGGTCTAAGGAGTGCGAGCAAGCATTGGTCAGCTAAAGAGGTTGTTAACCATCGCACCTATATAAACATTTCTAGAGGCTGGACGGGGGTTCTTAGTGTATACTAATGATTCTCATACGGGTTTAGGCTGTGCATTGATGCAACACAGAGCCAAAATATGTTATCAATCTAAATAATTGAAGATACATGAGAAGAACTATCTCCTTCATAATTTAGAGTTGGCAGGGGTGGTGTTTGTTTTGATGATTAAGAGACATCATCTATTGAGAGAGATTCACACTCTACACTAATCATAAGTGTCTGAAGTATCTCTTCAAATTAACAGAGTTGAACATGAAAAATTGCAGATGGTTTGAGTTTTCTGAAGAACTACGACTTTTCTCTAGATTATCACCAAATTTAAGCTAACCTAGTTGTAGATGCACTGAGTAGGATATTGATTAGAGATGCTGAGGTTGTTACATGTTGTATATCGCATTAATATGGACTGCTCGAGGCATCAGCAATGATGAGTCAGTTATTTGTTCCAACAGACACTCAGGTGATGATTTTTGTACAGATGAAGTTACATACAATGTCTACACAAATAGTGTCAGAGGGTCAAAAAGCCAACATCTTGTACCACATAATAAGTGAGTTGGCCCAAAGTTATTATTGTGTCGATTGGACAGACACGACAAATCAGTGTCCGAGATTTAGAGGCAGATTGTGGATACTCTTAGTAGTAAAATTGAGAGATGAGATTCTTTACGATTAACACTGTTCTAGGTTCACTATTCCTCTAAGCAGGACCAAGATGTACCATGACATTAGGAGACATATCAGGTGGCCTGGGATGAAGCCAGATATCAAAGTTCATTAGGAACTGTAAGATTTGCCAACAAGTGAAGGTTGAGCATCGTAGTCCTAAAGGGTTGTAATAGCTGCTTCCCATTCTACGATGGAAATGGGAAGACATAGCCATGGACATTTTTAGATAATTGCCTAATATTGCTAGACGATGTGATTCTATTTTGGTGATTGTGGACAGATGGACGAAATCTACCAATTTCTTACAATTTGCAGCTTATTACATATTTGACCAGTTGAGTGTATTTTTTGAAAGAGAGATTATCAGGTTGCATGGGATTTATTACGAAAAGAGAATTATCAAAGTTGATGTGGGATACCATGAACTATTACGTCTGATAAAGATGCAATGTATATGTCTAAGATGTGGCAAACTATTTAAAGAATTAGAAGAAGTACCTACCATTGTGTGAGTTTGCATATACAAAAGTTATCCTATAGTTCAACAAAGCTTTATATGGCACCCGTGTCACTCACCATCAGAGGGCCGAGCTGGGACGAGTTAGTGAGGCCTAAAATTGTTGTTGATTCACATCAAAGGCATAACTGGTCCTAGGAGAGCAAAAAGTATGGTGATGTGCTAACCCGAGCTTTAGATATGGAAACCCTAATAATGCATTGAAGCTACCTCCAAGTTTTGTTCAACAAGTCCAACTAGGGAAGCTAGGCCAAAGTGAGGATATGAATTAATTGAAGTTAATTGAGAGAATCTTGCAAGCCATTGACATCAACATTAGAGAACGTCATTAGAGGAATGAGAAAAGAATAGAAAATGTGAAGCAAACTTTTAAACGAATTGACTTTGAAACAAACCAGTCCATTAAGAATTCAGAGAAAAAAATTGGTCAGCTAGCAATTGCAATGAATTCGAGGAAGGAATGACAATTTCCTGATAACACAATCATGAATCCTAAGGAGAACGTCAGTTCTATACAAGTGGTGACAAAGCCAAAAAAAGTGAATATGTAAGCAGTCGATAGAGTTGGGCAATTTGAAAGTATGAAGGCACTATCAATAAAAGTGAGAAATGATGAACTTGAACGACCAAAGAAACTAAATATCAACACCTTGAGAAGTAAAAATAAGGGAAAGAAATGATAGATGGCAAAGCAACCTCACGAAGGAGCCTCTGTTCAATCATTGAAAGAAAATATGATCAAGGTGGCACCGAAGACAGTGGAACCTAAGTTCAAGTTCATACCAAGACTCCAACCAATCATAAAGGAAGATTCAAGAGTTATAGGAATCCCCATCAACATTAAAGTAACAATATTAAAGGATGTGATATATGATTTGGTAGATTTTGTGAACGTGATGCCACTTGGTTTCATGTTTGAGGTGAATTGGAAGATTAACCATCCAAATGGAAAACAATTAGAAGTAGTAGATGGTAATTTGGTACGAATGATTAGGCGTGTCTTAGATGTGGACATCAAAGTGGGGAAATCCATATAGATAGCTGATTTTAAAGTCATGGACTACAAATTGATGGATGATGTATCTATGGTACTTGGACGACCATTCTTGACTACGACTAATGCTATCATGGAAATTGAAAAAAGAAAGAACACCATGAGTATTGACACTAATGAGCAGAGTCAGAATATTATTTTTTTGGAAGGAAAAAAGTATATCCTAATATGGGAGGCATCATCATTTCAAACTTGAAGATGGAGTTATATGATCTAGACTCAGACTAAAACTAGCAAAAAGGCATCTGGCTAAGGACGTTAAATGAAACGCTACTGGGAAGAAACCCATGGGTTTTTAAATTTAGTTTTCATTTTGTTTTTACTTTTACATAATAAGTATCGTAATTCGAACGTTCTAGTAGTATTTTGCTAACTTTCACGAATTTTTTTGCAAATTTTGTAGGAAGAAATATTTGCCAGATGATTTCCCATTGGAATGTCGAAGTCTCAACACATTCAGCATATTCAAATGAGAATCAAGGGGCTAGAGTGGTATTTGATTGATAAAGCAACAAAACATGGGTAAATTTTTTGAAAATTTTACTAAACAAGGTAGTAACTATGCCTTGTGTATTAACACACAGTGTCGCAACAATGCTAATAGGGAGATCAGTAAAAAATGGGAATTTTCATATGAGGACAGTTCGACGTAGTCTCTGCATTGTGCCTTTGCACAGACGGCGCCGTGAAAAAATACAAGAAAGGATGCATAAATTTGGTTTCATGATTACTGATGTCGTGACCACGCAATCACGATCCCGGAGGTTATAAAATGACGGTGTCGACCTCATGACAAGTTTTAAACACTATTACGATCAATTTCAAGACAATTGCAACCTATTCCAAACCCTTCAAACCGAGCATAAACCCCTTGAGAACCCTAGATTTAGTGTTTAAGTGATAAAAGAGTGTTCCTAATGATTAAGAGTGAAAAGTAAAGTCATATTTTTTTTGCACAATTTGCAGAGCTAGGGCATCAATTTGAAAAGTGAACCAAGAGGCATCTCACTCCTGAACTCCAAAGGAGGAGGTATCGAGGGCATTTAAATTGAATTTTTATATTAGTTAGGAGACCAATGAGATGTATGAGGCTATTGAGAATAAGGAGTTTATTTTTGATAAATGAATCAAACGCCCGACCAAGTATGATGGGAGAGTCAACAATTTCATTAGTTTTTGGGGATGGGAGCAATTTACGCGAAACTATGTAAAGAATAAGGTGTATGGAGTGCATGAGATTGTGTATGAATTCTATGCCAAATCCTTTATAAACAAAGAAGATCCAGTAAGGGTGAGAGAAGTCAATGTCCCATTTATTGAGCAATACATAAACGATATGTATGGGTTATATTAATTGAATAAGAATGGAGACCCACAGACTTTATCAAATGATTTATATGAAAAACCCTATAACCTATATCCTCTTAGAAGCATAAAGAGAAAATTAACTTTCCTAGGACAACGAGGATGGATAATGGGAGTTGAGAATGTGCCAAAACACATTAAGAATAGGGGTGTATAGAAAGTTTATAGAATGTGGAACATTTTCTGAATGCTTCATTATACCTAACTACTCAGCAGGGTTAGACAAACAAACCAAAGGCAACTTGTTTATATGAAATTATAAAGAATAGGGGAATCAATGTTGGGGAAATCATTTAAAAGAATTTGAGGGAGTCAATCTCTACTAAGAGAGACAACAAGATGTTGTTTCTAATTCTCATAACTTAGTTGCATTTGAAGGTTGGAGTAAATTTATCCAAAATGAAGTATTTGATAATGAAGCTCTAACAGTAATTGATGAGGAGTTTATGTTGACCTTGAAATCACCCAATGGATACAAGGACTCTGAAGATGGGACAAAGATAGTAAAGAAGGATAAACTTGGTGTCGAGATGTTAGTCACAAAAGCCGAGGATCAAGCAGCAATAGAAGCAGTAGCACCAGAGTTTGCCAAAGAAATGAGGAATGAAAGATATAAAGAAGAGGAGGATAACCAGCAAGGTTTTATTGCGGGCTACCATTTTTAAGACCCTTTAATAGGAGAGCAAGACTTGGGTAGTCCTATTGTTTTCCCACTACCTCTTTTACTGTAGGCACCTATACCACCACCTGAGGATTTTACTCTGTGACGACAGAAGCTGTTGATTGGTAAAATGCAGAGCTAGTATAGAGAGAATAGAGCTCAAGATCATGATGCTGTGTAGAGATATGAGCAACATATGCAGAGAATGATGCATGACTGATTGAATGGATAAAGGAATTTAATGTTATTTGCAAATCATCGAAGGGATGTAGCGAGATATCAGAGGAGTAGAGGCAGGAGACCTACTTACAGGTCTATAAGAATTCTAGTGGCACCCAACTATGTGTTTGATCCTGAAGTGGTGCAGAACAGAAAACAGGATCGTCCTTTGACACCTTGTTTTGCTGGAGCTAATGATGATGATGATGATGTTGATTATGTGCGGTCCTAGAGTCTGAGTGTTAGGATTTCTCTAGATATACGGAAGATTTTAGATACATCAACACTGACATTTTAACTTGGGATATTTGACACTTTAGTAGTTAGTGAAGCTTTCTTTATATTCATTTTTATGCTTATTATTTTAAAGTTATCAGATTATATTATATATGTTTGTACTGTTTAATATTTTTATATTTCATGCTTATTTTTATACCTTAAGGAAAGGTTTGGTTTAAGTTTTGGTGCATCAACACTATGGATAGTTTTATGAATGGATGAATTAAGGATAAATACTGCAGGTATGATCATACGATTTTTATTTTGGAAATAGTTAAAAGGAAAAGGATGGTAATATATTTCATTTACTTATTTATATATAGAAGCATGTATATAGGTAGTATAGATTAAGTTATATATAGTAGTATAGTAAATAAAGAATTAAGTAATTCAATTAAGGATGAGTAAGAATACAAGTTTCTTGTTGATATGAAACTCAAGAGAGTATTATTATTTATGAAGAAAATAAGAGTTGTAGCAAACAACAATATAATTTCATGATTAGAAACAAATAGTTAGGGAAGACTATGAACTTGAAAACAAAAAAATAAGAGTATCAAAAATTTTTTTGTTGAAAAAGTTAGATCTCTAAAGAATTCTAAAATAAGTTTGAATCTTAATTGAGAATATAGTAAATAAAGACTTAGTACTAAAAGGTTAAGAGATAGGCATGGTGTTTTATGAAAAGTTGGAATTAAGACTTGCTTAATGAACGTGAATGTAAAAAGTGCTAACAAGTGTTTTAAATAAAAAAATTAGAGAACCCTACAAATTATGCATAAAAAGGAGCAGAGAACTGAATAGTTGGAAAAAATGAGAAAATAGGATTCCAAATAAAAAGGAGTAGGGACCGTAGAACAAAAAAAATATATAAGGAGAAAAGAAAAGAGTGATTCATATGAAGAAAGAAACGAGGAAGCCAAATAAAAACTCTTCAAATAAAAAGATTTAGCTCGAGTACAAGTAACTTAGTTGAGTTAAGTTTTCCTTCCAAATATATAAAGTCCTATGGACTCTTGAAGTATTAAAATCAACAAAAATAGTATGATAAATTTTTATTTATGGGTTTTTAAGCTTAATGAGAAATCATGAGATTGTACACTAACTGTTTAAGTGTCAAGGTAAGTGAACTTCTAAGTAGTGATAGTCTTGGTTGTGAACTATTTTTGAGTTTCGAAAATAAATTATATTTGTAGTTAAAGCTACGTGTTTTAAAAGTATTAGTTTCTACAAAGAAAAACTCTTAAGTGGATTATTAACTTAACATTTATTTCAATTGAATGACACTACATGAACAAAGTAAAATGAGTAAGGTAAGATAAGTAGTATTATAGATTGTTAGTAGAGTACGCTTTTGCTCGGGACGTGCAAAGTCTTAAGTTTGAGGGTATTTGTTAAATACTTAATTAGACTTATATATAGGACTAGTTTAGTTGCATAATTGGTCAAAATATCTCGGAATGGGCTCTCAGTGATGGTATTTATATGTTTTTAGGACTGCAAGGCTTAAAAGAGACAAATGAAAGACTTCATGAATAAAAGAGACAAAAAACACAAAAATAGAGTAGACGTCGTGGGAGCAGCAGTGATGCCGTAGGTATACAATGATGGCGTGAGGACAACGTATAGTTCAGAGGAAACAATGATGTAAGAGTGATGCAGTCACAACACTGTGGACAAGAATAGACGGAATCGAAGAACAACACAGGCGGCATCAAAGTGCACTAAAAAGGAAAAATGCAGATAAGACATGGCGTTGTGGTGGTGTAGTTGCTTAACACAAGTGGTGTGGGTCACATACAGACAAAGTAAAGAAATAGAAATAGAATGTTTTACACTTCTATTTCATTTGGAAATGTTATTTAGGTTTTTTAATTTTACTTTTAGTAGTCTTAGAAGAGTAAAAAGATAGTAGGACGTGGTAAACATATAGCATAATAGAAAATATAATACATTAGCAAAAACCACAATAGTTTACATTAGTTTTGAGTTTTAAAAAGTTTTATATTAGTATTGAGAAGAGCTTTTGAAGGAGAACACACTGAAGACTCCTATTTGCAATTAAATTTTTGTTTAATTAATTTAATTAAAGGTGTTATTTAGTTTAATCTATGATTTCATTTTTTTATTAATTGTATAATGTTGATTTCAATGATGAGCGAGTAGTCTATTGATCTTAGGGACCAATGGATCCTATGATATTAATACAATGCAAGGTTATAAATTGGTTAAAATGTTTTAGATGTGTAATGATTAAAATTTGTATTTGATTCCATGCGTAATGCTAGGAACATTTTCATCACCTGTTTATTGATTACGTGTTTTAGAATTTACCAAGGCCTTAGAGCTTTAAAGCCGAATATGAAAAACACATATGTAAAATATATAACATCAATAGATAGTTGTTGATAAGAGAGACATGGATAGTAAACTTAATTGTTTATGAGTCCAAATATTTGGTATTTAATGCTTTGTGGGACTTACATTATTCACAATGATATGTGGAGTTGTAGTTTGCACATTAGGATCTTTTTCACCATGATAGTGGGTTGAAGTGAATCTTAAAGAAATCTGCCTATTATAATTATGCATTGCACACACATATGAAAGTCGAAGGAAGTTAGATATGGGAAGCACAGTAATTCATTACCTAAGTGAAGTTGTGAACTTAGAGTTTTCTCAAAAAAATAACAAAACTTTATTTACATTGGTTTAATAGAATAGAATAGAATAGCCTTAGTTTAAATCAAAATAAAAAAGACCTTCTTAACAATAGAGAGAACTTGACTAAGTACTTGTGTCCAAATACACCTTTTCCAGAGGAACGATATTTGTAATCAACATTTCATGATCACTTTATTAAAAAAATTGGACCGTTATACTTGCGGTTATGATCAATATTCCTCAAAAACTCTATGGGTTCGACCTCACACTTACCTCACTATAAATCTATAGTAGTTTGTGAATTTGGGGCTATTATCGGTGGCTTCGATGCGACATCAATTTTTGGCACTGTTGTCAGAGATAGTGTCTAAAGATTTACTAGGTAAACATAAAAAATATGGGCCAGGTAGAAAAATAACACACTTTTAGGGAAACCAACCAATTACGAGAAGGTTTTGAACCCCTTTGTATATAATTATTTATCCAAACTGGAGAGTTCATGCTAACACTTGGACTTATCCTAAAACTTCCAATATTCTTTGGAAGAGATGATGAGGATGCACATAAATTTCTAGCGAAATTTGAATGTGTTAGAGTATATATGAAACCTAATATGCTCGAGATTGAAATGGTAAAGCTGAAGGCTTTTCCATCAACAAAAGGCAATCCTTATAATTGGTTGCTCCACTTATTACCTAGATCTATCCACTATTGGAATTATCTACACCTTAAATTTCAGGAACACTATATGCCTGTAAGCAAGATCTCCTTCATTAAAAGACAAATCTCCTCCATTTACATAAATGAAAGATAAATTTTATTTGAGTATCAGGAGAGATTTAATATTCTATGACATACGTGCCCACAATACAAATTCTCTAAAAAATCATTATTACATAACTTATATGAAGGACTTACTAATGATGAGAAACGATGGGTGGACACATTATGCAATGAACGTATTTCGAAAGTTACACCCTTTAAAGCAAAAGAAATCATCAAAAAATGGCAAATCAATTTAAGCAATACTTTGTAACATACAATACTTATCGAAGTCGAGCTGGTGCAAATTCGCGAGAGGATAGGCTAGAAAGTGAGATGTCATAATTGAGATTAATGACGAAGCGAGTTTTGCAAGGATCAGGGAAAGTTCAAGCTCATGGCATATGTTCAGAGTACACACAACTTACAAATAAATGTCCTTCATGATTTATGGAGAGACATCGAGTCAATGCAGCTGAGCAATTTTTGAGATCGCCTTTTGAGAGATATCTAAGTACATCAAAAAGGTTTGTTAGTCATAAGAGAAGTTATGATGATTAGGGGTATGGTTTCCATTGTAATAATCACCCATCATCCATGTTGAAAAAGCAATAATCACTCTCACAAAAGAAGACTTTTACTTTCGGAGAGATTATAAACTTATTTTGGTCTTATTATAACGACCCTTTTCCTGATTAAGAAGTCATTCGACTTGAAACATGGATTAAGCCCTGAAAAATTAGCCAGACTTAACCCATGCCAGAAACCTAACCTTTAGTATCTAATAAACACAACTTGTATATCTTGAGAAAATAGATGTAAATACAAAAAAAAAACAGTCAAAGACTTAACATCAAAGTTTTCTAAAATAAGATAAAACAAAAGAGATACACGATCCCATCCCTATGATAATAATAGTAGTACTATATCATAACCACTAAAAGTATATAAGCTAGAGTGTCATCACAAACAAAGAAAGGATGGCTACACTCCTAAGCTTTGCCTTTTTCGTTGTCCTTATTGCTAGTCAAGGTACCTAAGATTGTTGAAAAGGGGTGTAAGCATTCAACATGATCAGTAAATGGAATACCACTTAGACCATCCATTATCTACTATTACCTCATTCATAATAACTAAGTGAACAATTATAGCTTCAAAAGGTATAATAGAAGCAAATAAACAATAGATAGAATGAGATGCATATGAATAGGTAAAATTAGCTAACGTACTAGAATTATTCAAAAAAAAGTTAGAAAACAAGGACTGAAAACTAACTTACACAAGAATACCAAAACCCAAATCACACAGTGGCCGCTGTGTTTTCTTGATAATGTATTCCAGCTTAAATTGGGTCTCCAACATTCCTAGTGATATCTCAATAATTTTGTGAACGTTGCACTTCCTAGTTCTTCTGACTTTATTTAAGTCCCTAAAATCTTGATTTGTTTCCCCATATGAAGAACCTAAAACCAACAAATTAGTATTAATTACTATTCCATTTAGAGATGTTTATGAACCCCTAACTATCCCTTAGACTCTCAGCCAAGTCCATGGACCCCAACTTCTTGATTACAATTTTTATTTATCTATTTGAGGCTTATGTTGTAGCACAAGACTACTCAGTCCTAGCACCTTTCTAAGTATTTCCCAGCACCACCATACTTTCTAGAATGCCTCAAAATGACGTCTTTCATCAACCTATAATACCCATTAACATCTTACATAATCAAATCATTTATTTACATCTAAACCAATCTCATTAATGAACCAAACATGACTTGACTATGCCTAAACATTGGACAACAGTGATAAACTAAATAAACATTTGATTTCATAATTATGAATGGGTTCAAATGAACCTAATAGCACCCTATATTGATTAACTAGTGTTGTACTCATCCCAATCTATCATTTCCATCATGTTTTGATCCCATTTACACACACATAAAAGTGTGACAACTATTTGGACAACATAGAGACCTAATCTTTTATGTTCAAATAGTTTCTAGTGAACCTAAGAACAACACCTAATCACCTTATAATTTCTCTTCTAGGGTTCCCCAATTAAAAGCCCTATGTAAACCCTTTCATTTAAATGAGAAAAAATGGCAAGAAGGAAAAAAGATTCTTACCAAGAATTCTAGGTGGTAAGATGAGCTGAGATACTTTCTTTAATGGTGATTCTTCACCATCCAAGACCTCCCCTTTTCTTTTTCAATCCCTCCTTCACTCTTCTTTCATTGGAAATGATATGTGAAGAGAAAACATAAATTACATGCCTTTTAAGTCTTTATCTTCCTTGAGATACGTATCGCATAATCTCAAGGCTGATCTTATGGTGTTTAACCTACTACGCCAATCCACTTTAAGGTAGTTCCACCTCCTACTTCCCCTGTAATCCACCTCATATTTACTTAGATAATTTGATCATAATCTTGATTTTCTTGCACGTATCCTAAGATAAATTATGTGTTTAAGACACCAAAAGTGACACACATGCTAGTGTGAAACAAATCATTATCACATACATATCTCGAGATATATCTAGTGGTCGTAGGTTTTAAATTGTTTCAACTTTATAACTTTGGCTTTACTTTTATTTGACAAAGCAAACAAACACCATAAAACAAAGAAATGCATGCGCACGCTAATCTGGACAAGTCGGGCTTAACCACAAGTCTAACTCAGATAAATTAGCATTTGGATTAGTGGTAATCACTAAGGTAAGGACGTAAGTCAATAAATTCTCCCCAATGTAAGAAATTTCACCTTTGAAATTAAAGGAAACATAAAAGTTACATATAGTCCCTATGAAAAAAAGGAATTGCTCCCTCATATATAATTCATGCACTCTATTTAGCTCCTCCTCTTCCTAGAACTGCAATTTGACCTTAACAAAAGGAACCTCGCTATTTGTCAGCTTCTGAATCTTTTTTCAAGAATCTGAATCAGCTGTTCTTCGTAGGATAGATCTTCCCTTAAATCAAACTCATTCCACTTAACATTGGATGTGAACTCGATTTCGGCTTGGCCAAGCATTAACATGGAAGACATTGTTTATTCTAAATAATTATGGAGTAACTGTAACAGGTAAGTAATTAGTCCGACCCTTTCATTAAACCTTCAAGGTCCAATAAATCTCGGAGCTAGCTTGCCTCTCAATCCGAACCGAAAATCTCTTTCATAGGTGATACTTTCAAAAGAAAGTAATCGTCCTTTGAAAACTCAAGGAAACTATGATGCTTATTTGCATATCGCTTTGTTTTGAGCTGACCTGTAAACATGCACTAACGAATCTACAGATTTCTTTCCATGTAGTCCTGAACCAACTCAGGTCCGAGCAAAACTGTATCCCCAACCTCTGCCTAGCAAGCAAGTGGACGAAAAAGTCAACCATACAATGCTTCAATAGGTTCCTTACCTATACATGCAGGATAATTATTATTATAAGATAAGTCACACGGAGGAATGCAATTCTACCAGCTGCCAAAAAATTGAAAGACTTAAGCTCGGAGCATATCCTCAAGAACCAAACTCTATTGCTCAGTTTGCCTATCAGTCTAAGGATGATATGTCGTACCGAGGTTTAGTATGTTCATAACAGCCTCTTCTACTCACTCCACAACCTTGACATGAATCTCGGATCTCTATCTTAATTACTAGATAGCGAAACACAATGAGCCCTAAACACCTCACGTATATACAATTCACATAAATTGTTGCGAGGAACCTGCATGGACATTGGTAAGAAATGTGTAGATTTCGTCAACTGATAAATTATAACCTAGACTGCATTTATGCTAAGTCATAAGAAAACTAGAAACAAAATCCATTGATATATATCCTCATCCAAAAAGGAATAGGTAAGAAATGTATTAACTCTCTAGGATTCTGATGCTCAGCCTTAATTTACAAACATATCTCACATTTTTTTACAAACTAATATATGATATACTTCATCCCATACTAGCAATAGTATGTCTCATATTACGATACATCTTGGTATTTTGCGGATGAATAACATAAAAATATCAGTGAGATTCTTAGAGTAACTCTTGCTTGAGATATTCCTGAGCTGGAATCCATATTTTATCTCTAAAGCGTAATTCACCATCATACAAATCGCCCAATAAGGATGATGCGTACTCATAGCCAAACCCTAATGTACCAAGTAATCCTGATCAGCCTTCTAACAATGAACCACCTAGTGAATAGTCCTCGCCTCCGTTTTAATCTGAGCACAAAAGAATATATTTGTAAATTTTGAACTAGACATCCAATCGATGATTTGCAAGCTGGACTTTCTCAAATCATCATTATTGAGGCTTCTAAAAGTAAACTGAACTAAGAAGCTCTCGTAGTACCTATATTATCTCTATATGTTCTCCTCCTACTCAAGGCACTAGCAACATAATTTATCTTGCTCGGGTGATATTTTAGAGTGAAATCGTAATCCTTGAGGAACTCGAGCCACCAATATTGCCTCAAATTCAATTCACTCTGACTGTGAGAGCTTCTCTCGAGCAATTCTCCGACAATGTCATCAACTGTAGAAACAAAGTGAACCCTCCAAACTATCCATTAGGCATAGTTGGTTCCCCCTAGCAATGGCAGTCGAGTTATCGATCCACCTTCGCATCCTCACCTGTTTATTTTCGTAACAACTCAACAATCGATCCTATGGCGATAAAACTCTTAAGAATCTCACTATTCTATGCTTGTAGAAATGATAAAGTGGAAAATCTTTGATACAACTATTGTTAAAGTTTTGTAAACCAGAAGAACATAGGAGATTAACGAATTGGTGTCGAACTAATAAACACACATCAAGACTAAACAAGAATTGATATCACATTAAGAGTTGAAGTCTTCCTTTGCATAGGTTCAACCTAAACAATATATTCATGAAATTTGTAATGTTTATAACTATGATAATGAACTTTTGTTCTTACAAAACTCAACTAATGAATGATGATCTACACAATGGTGATCTTGAGTATTTATAGACTTAATCTATCTACCCTTTATAGGAATTAAGTCTTAAATAAAATTCAACTAAAAAAACCTCCTCGGTCTGTAATTGTTAATCTTATTGGAATCATCCAATGCTCAACAACTAAGTCTTCTATTCCTTCAAGAATCTTGACTCATTATTTTCATAAAGTTCTTCAGCCCTATATGCACCTCTCTTGATTTTGTAGTTGTAATTAATCTTGAAATTCTCTGCTTTCAGTATCAAACTTGTTCGCTGTTGTAGACTAATACTAATAATTGCTCTATTTCAATATCATACTCGTATTCAATTCCTGCTTTGACTTCATATTTGTTTTCGTCTTCGACTCTGACTTTGATACTGAATCTTCATTGGAATTTCCAATGTAGTGTATCTCTGAATTTTATTTACATGAAAATGTCTTACTTTGTTAGGCTTCCATAAACATTGCAGCATTTAACTTTACTTAACATTTATTTTGAGAATATACTTCCAAGAAGGATAGACCGACTAGAACAGTGTAAACTACGGTCTAACACAGGCAATACAAAGCTTCATGATTGTAATCCGCAAATAACAACGAATTAAATCTTTGAATTGAAGAATATGATTAAGTTAAATGCATTGAGTACAAATCAATTATCATCATGGTTACATTTCAAAATGGATCATGTTCATGTTCGCACTTTGTTTAGATTAATAAACTACTCACACATATTCATAATAAACATAGCAATAAAGTAAATAAAAGACAATAATAAATAACTTTTATTGAATAATTTGAATCTTCAAATCATCTCCAAATGTAATGAGATCACGTGTTGCCCATTTCAAATATAACCCGTACAAGGTTACCTATCCCACAAGAATGTAGTAGAGTCAAACATGGGTCGAATCCACAAAATCTAGTCAAAATAATTACAACAAAGAAAAGTAAATATGGGGGGTTTTTGGAAGAGTTTTATCCTAAAGGTCTACAAAACAAGAAAGTAAATAATTGAAACTCAAAAATAGTAAAGCATACCAAACCCTAGGAATCCACGATCAAGCCTTAAGTTGTTTCCATGTCTTGTAACATCGATTTCAAAAGATGGGTTTTAAAACAGTTTCCCTAGATTGGCTATAGGTGTTGGAGCGACAAACACCCTAGTTCCCTTATTCTCGATAGATATGGCAATTGCTCTCTAAATAATTGTCTTACTCCACTCTACAACCTTGGGCAACCGCTCTCAAGATTTAGCACTAGAGCAACACTTAGCGCTCTATGGGAATATCAACCCCTAGATAACCTTGGGTGATCGCTCTCAAGATTTAACCTAGTTCTCGATGTTACTCACTTAGAACGATAGGTGTGTCGGGTCTCTAGCTCTAAGTGATCACCACTTCTCAACCTGGTTGGTATCACAGACTCAACCTGTTTGATAGCATGTCAATGGGTTTACACCTAGACATTTGCAATGAAAATACAAACTCTAAACTACCATTGAGACATCGTGAAAAACCATAACATAAAGATAAAGAACTGAATCAAAACACTATTATAATAGAAAATCTCAACAAGACATTGAAAACGAACCTACTACTGGCTAAATACTGGCTAAATAGCTTCATCCCCGACCTAGGTATTAATGAACCTAGCTAAACACGGCTACTCTACCTTGCTTTACTTGTAAATCACTCTGAATGACAATGTATTTTCGTCTATAGAGGGCCCTCTTTTATATAGGTGAGCCTAGGTAAATGACTAGGAAAGCAAGGGAAATAAGAACATTCTAAAAATTTCAAAACTTCTATTCAGCAAGTCTAGCGCCGTTAATGTCGCTGCCATTATTTAGGAATGGCTCTAAGTAACGGTGTAGCTCAACATAGTTAGTTTTGAATATCAAGTCAGTCTGGTATTTCTATTTCTGAACATGGCACCACGGGTGATGCCGCTTTTTCTAAATCTAACGTTGCCTGTTCATTTCTGATCCCATTCCTTGTTTTGCCATTTTTCCACCTGTTTTTGTTTTTTTCCTATTTTTTGCATCTTTTTCGTAATTTTTATCTATTTATCTATATTTCCTACAATATTTTTTTTATTTAATTTCATTCTTAATTATTTATTTATTATTTAATGGTAGTTGGACCCACATGAAGTAGGCCCGGTTTGGCCCAACCTGGCACTGGCCAACCTAGACTCGCACGCACGCACAAACCAAACAAAAGCGTGCTTACAAGCCCCCCTCCACCTCCCTCCTACACACCCACACCCCTCGTCGTTTCTACCTTCATTCTTCTTTTTCTTTAACAACTACAACAACAACATCAACATCAAAAAGATTATAACAACAACAACGAATTTACTACAACTTCAATAAAAATCAAGAGACTTTCTTTAAAAATTTGGGGCAACTCAAGAACACAAATTATTTGTTAAAAAGCCAATTGGGTAGCCCAATCTATTGAAAAATCAATTACCAATATGATCAATTTGAGTTCAAAAAATAATGGAGATCATAATTTTAACCCTTTCAACCTCGTTTTACTCATGACCATAGCTTTTAACTACATTTGAAGAACAATATAAGGGTTTGGTTTACCATAGCTCTTAACTACATTCCTTTGCTCAAATTACTCCAAAGCTCCTCCAATAGATTAAATCCTGCCCTAGCTTTGTTAATAATTTTGTGCTGGAGACATGCAATATTGAACAAATTATCTAAGTCTTCCTTTTTATATCTAATCTTCATGAAGCCTTAACACATATCTTGAGATCCATTAGGGGCCCTAATTAAGTCCATATAGGTCTATTGTGTCCATAATGTGTTGGTTTAGTGTACTAAATCTAGTACATAACTCATACACAAATTATACTTGCCATAGTCTTATTTTCTTAACTTAGGAAAATTTAATAACATGGGCACATTAACTCATTTTATGGTTATGACCTGGTGGTTAATTTGATCTACTAACTCACTAGGTTATATTGTTTAGCATATATTTGACCCCGTACCCGTATCATATGTGTTTTGAGGCACTACCTACTGCATTCGTAACCCATGGGAAAACACTATAAACAACACAACACATGGTGTAATGCTATAATCAATAGAAAAAAACCATAATAAACAAGCGTCATGCAAATATAACATTAATTGAAAACATCGGCAACCGTGATATGGACTAGTCCATGGCGTCCACATGGATTTGAGCTTGGTCCTAGTTTGAAATTAGATAATTAAATAATCCTTAAATTAGGAGTGCCATCATAAAGAAAAAGAAATGATAGCCACTATCATTCCTACTATAGAATGGATGGTTGAACACTTAAAATATACACTTTTCCTAAAAGATTATACCCATAGTATTTAGATAGAGTTGAAGATTATGAAAAGTCATTACAAACTTTTAAAATGATTAATGTAAAAAAAGATGTTAAGATTCCTAATAAATTAAATTATGATATCTACTATATTTCTCCTGTTCCAGAGCGATTAACGAATGCTAGGAAGGAAAAAATTATAGATTGACATTTTTAAAGCATTTAGGAAAATAGAAATTAACAAACCTTTAATGGAATCGATTATGCAATTATAGAATTATGATAAAGTCTTGAAATAAATTTCTTAGTCAAAAGACAAATTTTTGGAAGAAAGTAATGAAAACATAGGGCAAAAGGTGTCAACCTTAATTAAAATGAAAGTACCCGAAAATTGTTTTGATTTAGGAATGTTTGAAATACCTATCACAATAGGTACTTTTTCTACTAAATTTGCTATGTGTGATATCAGAGCATCAATTTATGTAATATCACTTAGATTATATAAATCATTGAGAATACGAGCATTGACAAATACACCAATTAATCTTACTTTAACTAACAATACAATTATTAAAGCATATGTATTACTAGACAATGTTTTAGTAAATGTAAATGGCTTAGTATTTCCAGTTGACTTTTATGTCATGAAAATGAGAGATTAAAAATCACTTAATTCTCCACCTATATTTTTAGGTAGACATTTTCTTAATACAACTAAAACTTAGTTAAATATATTTGAAGAGACAATGTCAATGGAATTTAAAAATAAAATTATTACGTTCAAAATTAATGATCAACGTAATTATGATGATCATGATGAATTACTTGATAATGAAATTAATAATAATGATTCTTATGAATTAAATTATTATGATGATCTAAACACTGAAATATACATAATTAATGCAGTAACGATGGAAATTGAAAATGAAGTTTTAAAGAAAGAACAAGTTGAAGACATTTCAAATGAAAAAAAAGTAACTCAAGAATAGAGAGTTAAACAAATGAAGAATGGGAAAAGTATTAAAATGCCAAAAGATTTAAAAATTATGAAGATTGACAAAGAGAAAAAGCCGAATTTAATTCATGTAAAGCTTAATGAGCCAAAAGGTATATAATTGAATATAAAAATCAATTGGGTTTTGTACTTCAAACCTCAATGTGATAAGAGTTCTAATGCAAATCTCATGCTGATACATTTCTTTCTAAGCACTTAATTGGAGTTGGATGAGCTTCCTTTTGAACGAGTTTCTTTACCGAATGATACTTCAACTAAACCAACAAGGGTGATTACGAATCTACCAGTTCAAGTAGACAAGTATATTTTACATATAGATTTTTTGTTATGTCACACTTTATTAATAAAGATCCTTCTTTAGTTTTAAGACGCCCTTTATTTGCTACTTCTCAAGCTGTTATGGGTATTTTAATTAAAATAATCACTTTAACGATGAATGGTCAAGTAATTAGTTTCTGGAATGGCACTAAAGTGGACAATCCTATATTCATGTTTAGAGATCCAATATAATTCTGAAATGGTTCAGTCGAGCCAACGAATAATAAACAAAAGCGTTCTATGGGAGGCACCTCATATTCTATTTTAATTTATGCGTTAACTTTATTATAAACATAGCATTTGTATAGTAATATTCTTATTCTTTCACTTTTTGACTCTTATATTGGAAATAGTTTTAGAATTAGAAATTTGAAGTACTTTCAAATAAAAGGTGGTGATTGAGTTGTTAAGTTTCTTTGGCTTATATGCCAATTTACACTATTTTTTTATTTATTTAATTAATAAAATAAAATTATTAGTTAGTTACATATCCAATTCAAATTCTGGAATTTCAAGTCAATCTACCTTTATATTGATTATTATAAATTATGTATATGTTAATTATGAATTAATTTTTTGAAAATAATAAATAAAATCCAGCGAATCCTTAGTGATTTGATTTAACGCTATAAATCGCTTGGAATATTGGTGAGAGTAAATAGATATTTTAAGTGAAAATTCATGTCTAGCAAATAGGCAGTGAATCTGTCTTCATAGCGGGAAAAATTGGTGAGGCCCATAGCTTAAAACACACTGATTCATGTAGTGAACCAATATTAATTTCACTAAATCTCAATTCGCTGAATCGAATTCAAAATTTTAAAATAAAACCCCAATTCACCACACATAAATTGTTTCACACACACTAACAATTGCACTGATTCAACCCAAACACCGAATCTTTGTCTAGATTCAAATGTGAATTTTTGAAAAGTAGATCCAAATTAGGGCTTAGGGAATTCTGAGTTAAAGCTTGGAAGAGCGATTTAGAGGAATTCAAGAGCTTATATGTTGAGGGATTCACTTTCAAGAAAGTAATCACAATAAAACCTTAGCTTTTTATGTTGTAAATTTTTTTATTTTTAATGAATCTTTTGAAATTTTTATTTGATTTTGAAATTGAATAGATGAGTTAATCTTGTTACAATTGATAAATAATTTCATTAATTTCATCGAATGAAGATAATGATTATGATGATTCTTGTTTTACGAATCAAAATTTTTGAAGTTTTTATATTTTTATCGATTCAACGATCCTTAAAATCAAGTGGTTTGAAACTAATTTTCAAATGAGTTTAGGGGTGTGTTTTGTTTAAATACTTGAAATTATATCACAATTGTTTTATATCATGAATGTTTTAGAAAAACCAATTTTGAGTTTATATTACGTAAAAACTTCAATGACAAATTTATTTTAATTTTTCATTGATTTTCAAACTAACTTTTCAAATAAATTTATCCTTTTAATTAGAATTATAAATTCTATCGAATTGTTTCCAATAAGCGATTTTGAATGAATTACAATTTTAAATTCAATTTGGACTTGTGATCATTTGATTTGGAAAAAAATGGTCGGAAGTGAAAAAGGTAGAAGTTCAATAGAGGATAAAGGAAATGAAGTAATAGTAGACAAACCATAAATACGATCCAAAGTTCAAACCACACGTATTAGGGTTACAAGAATTTCAATCAATAATTGTAAAGTTAGAACATGAAGAGAATCTACTCCACCAATAAATATTAGTGATGATTTGAAAGGAGAGGAAATTGAGTGGAATAAAAAAATATCTTTTAATGTGGATAATTTAATCAATGCCAAAGCACTAGCTTGAATGAAGAGTGACATTAAGAAAAATAGAAACATAATCCCGTAAAGGTATTTAATGTGAAGAATGAAGTGGAATATGAGCCTAGGATTTTGAACAAAAAAAGGGAGAGGAATTAAGGATTGATGACTAGGAATTATAATGTTGATTATGATAAAGATATTTCGGCAAAGATGGGTTTTAAGATTTTAGTTGGAAATTTTTATGGTTAACGGGATGGGAATGACAATAAAATTATATCCATGGTTCGAGAAAGACCAGTAGATTATTCACCTAAAAGAATAAATCGATACTATAGATTGTTGGAATTTCATGGAAACGAAATGGTTACCTAAAACAAGAGTATGGATTCAAACATGGACTTCCCTATGAAACCATAAGGAATGAATTAGAAGCAATTCTGAGGGACAGATTCATTTTGGATAAAGACGAGTATCCAAAACATATTCAAACAAACAATTCTTGAAAAACCACACAATCATGGAATTATTTTGTCAATGCGAGCTTGCGGCTGAGTTTTCAATGCTACGAAATGGTGAATTCAAAAGTGTTATATCATACAGTTCAAGAGTTAGGTTATATTTATGTTGGCAAGGTCATCTTTGATTGGGTTAGAAATTGTAAGACCACAAACAAGAATGAAGGATTACCTTTTCCTTTAATGATCACATAATTTTGTAAAAAAGATTGAGTTCCTATGATAGGTCTTAGGGTGAATTTTTGATAAGTCATAATATATACATATTTTATGGGACATTTTAGTATATTTTATGTGGTAAAGTCCCTAAAATATGGTCATAATAGCTTATATTTGTTTATTTCAGGTTTTTAAGGTGTATAATGTGACATGTGATGACGTGACACTGCGTAATTAGAATATATGAAGAAATTGAGTAAAAAATGATGAAAGTAAAGGATTTGATCGAGTGGAAGTAATATCCTAAGAATAGTCAATAATTGAAGGAAAAATTGAATATTTGTACTAGCGATTCCCAGTGATGCATAATGTGCCGGAATCGATAACCAAATCGGTGAAATGAGAACAAATGAAAGAGCTCAATTTTATTGATTTACCCAGCAATTTGGAATTACTGGGATTTGCTAGACCCGATTTTGTGGATTTAAGATAACAACGAGTTGTTTGAGTTTGTTTTGGATGTTTACTACCTAAAACACTATCAATTAGAACCCTAACGTACGAAATTAGTTTCCCAAGATGCCCTAGAAGCCCTTGATTGCTTTTAGAGCCAATGTTTATTGCTTTTATATTTACTAGTTTTATTTAGTTTTAATTTGGATTTATTGTTCATTGCTTTTCATTGCTTTTGAAAATTAGAGTATTCAATTAAGAGGTATCTTCAATTATGTCTTGTCTTTACTTTATTTCAATCTTATTTATGTTTTTGAGTGAGTAATTAGTTCAACTAAACAAAGTCCTAACATGAACTAGATCCGTTTTGTAGTTATGATGAGATGATTATGTGCTTAATGCTTTAGACTAATCATATTCTTTGATTCACTATTTTTATAGATTGCGATTTACAGAATACAATCATGGATTTAAGTATTATCTGAATAATGGCCAATATGTATGTGATGTTTTGATTCATTATCTATTTAAATAGTAACTCTGATTTTTTAAAAGGCAAACACCATTTAGATTGTATAGGTGAATTTGAGATTTAAATCTAATGTCGAAGTGGCTAAAAATGTTAGATTCAGTAGTTTGAAGTATTTATAAAGTGCAATACAATTCTATTGCGTGAAGTTAACGTCTTTTTGTATACAAAGGGTTTAGCTCAATAAAATCAAAACGTGACTTTTCCACTGGTATAAGGAGAACAAATGGCTAGCTAAAGGCTGGTCACTTACTTATTATTAAAGTTTATTGATCTATCAAGCTTTACAAAGTATGTTCTTGACTATATGATTTGAGTAACATATAGGGATGCAAAACGGATTGATGTTTCGTTATTCTGAATTTTGTATTGGATATTTATTTATTATTGATTTGCATTTATTTAAATCTTATTGAGTTTGATTTTTGTTTATTGAGTTAATTATAAATTAGTAATATGTGACAAAGACAAAAATAATAAATAACCTTTTGACTCATCTTTCTAAATCGATTATACAAGACATGAAAACAACATAGGGCTAGTTTGTGGATTCCTAGACTTAAGTATGCTTTACTATTTTTAGTTTCAATTATTTACTTTCTTATTTAGTAGACCTTTATTAGGATAAAAAAATTTAAAAAACCCGTGCTTGCTATTATTACATTGAAGTAGGATTAGTAACCTTGTATGAGTTATATTGGATAGGCATGACACGTGATTAGATATTGACGTCTTTGGTAGAGATTTGGTTCCAAATTGAGTTTAACTTTTATGATCTTTTTGTTTTTACTTTGTTCTTCAAGTCTACTAGTTCATGCATGGTAGAATAACTCGATCTAAGTCAATTGGTTCACTGTTAACTTTCGATTCAGAAACCAATTGAACCCACCGATGGTTGGCTAGGTTAGCTCTAAACCATGAGCCTAATTTTCCAAAACCTATTATGACTAATGTCATTCGCTACGCTAGCAGAGATCGCCAGATTACCATGTAGCGCATCAATGAAGATCTAAAAATTCTTCTTAATCAGCAGCCTCTTTGCATAAACTTTCCATCGAATGGCGAAGTTTTTGAGCTTAAGTTTGGCTTTATTAACCTTCTGCCCACCTTTCATGACATAGAGACTAAAGACCCGGTGGCCTTTTTAAAAGTGTTTTAGACAAGTTGCCAGTCTATGAAACTTCATCCAGCATATAAGAATGTGGTAAATCTTAGGTCTTTCCCATCTTGCTAAAAGGATAAGGCTTGAAAATGGCTCTTTTGTCTCTGCCCTGACTGTATTAACTCATGGTACGACATGCTAGTTGCGTTCCTCAGGGAATATTTCCTAAGGATAAGGTAGCCCTACTCATCTTTGAGATGTGCATTATTTAGATGAAGAATGGCGAGTCTTTCGGTGATTATTGGGACTACTATAAGTGACTAATTTCCAATTGTCCAAAACATGACCAATCCGATAGGGCCTTTGTCTAGTTCTTCTATGTCGACATTTTTCCACTAGAGAGGCGTATGATCAAAAGCACTTGTGATTATCACATTTGTGACAAAACACCTCTGTAGATGAAGTAACTCTATAAGGAAATAACGCAACAACCCAGGTTATACGGGGAAATCAATGTTTTCATATGTCAAAGTCCGTCAGTTGGAGCTACTACCAACTCCACTAATAGGAGAATTGATCAGTTGACTTCACTAGTGGAATGTCTCTTGAGCAATGGCTAAGCGCATGTTAAAGCTTTTAGTTTTTACTCAGCGTCAAGCCATGCGAGTAATGAATGTCTAAATCTTTTTGACGACCATTAACAAAACAATGTTATAGGTAACCAATTCTAAAGGTGAACCTAAGCGCCATTTGGAAACACCTATAATCAAGCGACCCTAACTCAGTTATTGTACTTGAAAGCATAACTATTTATCTTTTACCCAAAAGGACAACCATTGCCTGAACCAACGACTAATCATTCCTCACTAGTGGATATGATTAGATCTTTAACGGCTTAATAGAGCCTATTTGCTAAAGTCGTCAACCAATTTCAGGTGATTACTGAGAAAGCTCTCTGTGACACAAGCACCACGGTCCGCAACCTGGAAGTCAAGGCAGGCCAAATCACACAATAGTTAGGTTGACTTGAGGAGAGGAGGAAGTTGCCTTCACAACCCAACCCTAGTTTGAATATGGGAAATAACCTATTAGGTGCATTAGTGAACGCTATTATTCATAACAAGGCCACCTAAGAAAAAGAGGTTTATGAAACCATCACCCTAGAAAAAGACCAAATTAGCAGGTGATCCACCCAAACACATTGACTTCGATAATTATTTAATTATAATAATATATAAGATTCGTTTAGTTGTATAATAGGCCTAAATATTTCGAAATGAGCTCTAATTTATGGTATTTATGTGTTTTTAGGTCTACAAAGCATAAAAGAGACAAAAAAAGTGCTTTCATGATTAAATGAGGAGATAAAGCATAAAACTACACTTGATGCCATGGAGAATACAAGTGATGTCATGGGGAATGAACATAAGCCATGGAGAACAAAAGAAGAGACCCATTAGAGGTGACGCAGTTATAGCGCCATAGGTTAACACCCTTAACACCGAGCAGTTACACAGGGGGTGCTGAGTCTACTAAATGAAGAAAATACACATACAAGGTTGACGATGAGACAGCGCAGTGACTTTGCACAGGGAGCGTTGAACACTTACAAACAACGTTGGGAAAGAAAATAGAGATTTTTGAATCTTAGTTCATTTGCAACGTGGTAAAACCACCACAATAGACTAAGGAAGATAGAACATCATAGATTATCATATATTAGTATAGACTTGAGTATTGAGAAGAGTTTTAAGAGAGAAGTCATTAAAGACACCTTTTTGCAATTTAGTGTTTTTTTCATTTATTCAATTAAAGGTATTATTTATTTTAATCTCTTATTTCTATGATTTTTATGAATTGCATGATGTTGATTTCAATAATGAGTGATGAGTTTTTTTTTATTTTAGGGATCAATGGATCCAATGGTATCAATACTATGCAAAAAGAAGTTATGAATGAATTGTAATGATTAGAAGTGCAATGGTTAGAATGCGTGTTGATTCTATGCATAATATTATGAACATTTTGATCACATGTTTGTTGATTAGGGGTTTTAGGACTTACCATGGCCATTGAAGCTTTTAAGCCTTATATGAACAACACAATCGTAAAGTATGTAACATCGAAATATGGTTGTTAGCGAAGGAGGCATGGATAGTAAACTTCAGTGTTTATGAATTTAAATATTTGGTACTTAATGCTATGTGAAACTTACGTTATTCACACTGATAGGAGGAGTTTTAGTTTGCACATTATGATTTTTTCACCATGATCATGGGTTGAAATGAATATTAAGGAAATCTGTCTATTCTAATTAAGCATTGCACACATAAGATAGATGAAGGAAATATGAGATAGGATATATAGTAATTCATTACTTAGGTGAAGTTGTGAACTAAGAGTTTTCTCAATACAAGAATACAAGTTAATTTACATTAATTTATTGAATAGAGTAGGTTAGTTTAAATCAAAATGAAAGATTCCTTCTTAACAATCTAGTGAATTTAACTAAGTGCATGTGTCCATATAAACAATTTATAGAGGAATGATAACCATAATCATCCTTTATTGATCACATTATTACTACAATTAAACCGTTATACATGCAGTTACCATCAAGTTTTTTTCGTCGTTGCTTGTGATAGCTAGCCAAACTTAGATTATTTAGTTTACATAATTTTAAAGAATTTTATTTTTTGCAATTTATTTTTGAAGAATGTAAAAAAAGAGGTTTCATGTTGGACAATATGCACTAAGGACTTAGTGCCTTATAATCCAAAAATCAACATAACCAAAAAGGGATAGAAGAAGAAAAGAACAAAGATGGCGGATGATCAAGCAGGAAATAGAAACAAAAATCAAGGCTAAGGGAATAATGAACCTAAAAGTGGTCTATTAGTGCAAGATAGAAAATGAGGACAAAGATGTCTTTGATAGTGCTTCAATCCAGAAGTTCGACAGACATATAATGGAGAGAGGAGGCTCAAAGCCAACACCACTGAATTTGAGTTTAAACGGTCTCAGATTAACATAGTGTAGAATAGGCCATTGAATGGGTCAGCAAGAGAGGATCCAGTTGCACATGTCGAGAACTTTCTGGAGAATTTGATCATGTTCACATTACTGAACTTATGAAGGAAGTAATTAGGATGACACTTTTCCCATTCTCATTTGGTGGAAAAGCAAAATCCCGGTTTCAAGGACTGAATGCAGGAAGCATGACTTCATGGACCGATATTAATGAAAGATTCATATACATATTCTTTCGCCTAGTGAACGTCAGTAACGAAAATTAGAGATCAACCAATTATGGACAAATGATACCGAGCTTTTGGTGAGTCCTATTACAGATTTAAAGAAATTATGAGAAGTTGTCCAAGTCATGGATATGTGAAGTGTGCACAATTACAAATATTCTATATGGAATTAATCACAGCACATGAACATTAGCGGATGCCGCAACAGGTGGATCTTTACTAATCAAGAATGAAGATGGAGCACTAGGAATCTTAGATCTTATGTCTCATAATTCTGCAACAGGAACTTTTTCCACATTGAAAATGCCAACAGAAGTTTATGTGATTGATTCACAAGCAGCGATCATGGCACAATTGTCTAACTTGAGTAGTCAGATAGTGAAGCCACAAATGGGACAATCAAGTCCACAAGTTCAAGCAATTCAACAACCCGTTAATAACCTAAAAATGGTGGTTAATATATAGGATATGTAGTAAGGGATGGAGTTTGAAGATGTGAACTTCATGAATAGTGAGAACTATGAAAACAAGTCAGGCAGACAGGAATGGCTGCTCAATAATATTATGAAGGATACAACAACCCAAACTTTTCAAATGGAAATTTTGATAAAGCACTGAAGCTACCTCCATGTTTTCATCAACATTTAACAAGGGAAGCTAGGAGATAGTGAAAAAATGACTTCATTGAAGTCAATTGAGAGACTCTTGCAAGCCATTGGCATCAACAATAGAGAACGTCATGAGAGGCATGAGAAAGAGATTGGAAATGTGAAGCAAACTCTAAAGTGAATGAATGATGAAAGATCGTACTCCATAAAGAACATTGAGAGACAAATTGATTAGGTAGCCATTCCTTTGAATTCAAGGAAAGAAGGGCAATTTTCAAGTAACAAAATCATAAATCCCAAGGAGATTGTTAATGCCATTTACATGAGCACTATGCTAGCTAATGAGCCAATGCAAGGGCAAGCAATGTATAAGCCAAAAAAAATTGAATACAATTGTAGGCAAGAAAACAGAGAAACTAGAAGAAGTACAAAAGGTACACTTTCATAAAGATACAACATGGTTCGTAGACTATGTCAATTATTTAGCATGCGATGTGCTTCCTCCAGATATAACCTATGCAGCAAGATAAAAAATTCTAAAGTGTTGTAAAGTCATATTTTTGTAATTAGCCATACCTATTCAAAAGATGCAGTGATGGGTTAATTAGATGAAGTGTAGAGGGGGAGGAATTTACATGCATTTTAGAAGGATGTTATTCATCACCTTGTGGTGGACAATTTAGAGCACAAAGAACGACAATAAAAGTCTTACAATACGGATTCTATTGGCCAAATATATTTAAGGATTCATATATTTTTGTGAAAACTTGCAATGAATGCCAAAGAATAAGAAACTTTTCTAGAAGATAAGAGTTTACACAAATGAGTTTTCAAGAAGTTGATTAATTCAATGTATGGGGAATAGACTTCATGGGACCGTTCCAATTTCAAATGAGAAATAATATATATTGTTACAAGTGGATAATGTCTCCAAATGGGTGGAAGCCATAGCAACGACAACCATTGATGCAAAAGTAGTCAAAGAATTCATAAAGAAAAAAATTTGTTGTCGGTTGGAAAAACATAGAGTATTAGATAGTGATAAGGGGTCACATTTCTATAATAAGGCCTTGGACACATTTCTTAAGGAATATGGGGTTAGGCATAGAACCTCACTTGCATAACATCCTCAAACAAATGGATAAGCTGAAGTAAGCAATAGAGATGTGAATTAGATCTAGGAAAAAGCAATCAATACGAAGAGAAAAGATTGGGCATTCCATCTTGAAGAAGCATTGTGTGCATATAGAACGACATCCAAAACACCAATCGGCACGTCTCCGTATCGATTGTTGTATGGAAAAGTAAATAAATTACTAGTAGAGTTAGATCATAAAGCATAATAGGCCGTAAAAAAGGTCAACATGAACCTTCAAGCTGTAGGAAAAGCGAGATTACTTTAGATGATGGAGCTAGAGTAGTTTAGAATGGATGCGTACGAAAATTCCAAGCTATAGAAATATAAGTCAAGGCAATGGCATAAAAGGATTGAATATCACATTTTTGAACCAGGATGACTAGTCTTGTGATAGAATTCAAGACTTAAACTATTTCCAAGTAAATTAAGATCACAATGGTCGGGACCACACAATGTCGTTGCCACTTAACCTTATGGAGTCATAAAGTTAATGAACAAAAGTGGTAAGACGTTAAAAGTAAGTGCCCAGAGGGTTAAGTTTTTTTATGGGATATAAATGAGGCAAGATGAACTTGAAAGGCTCAAGAAACCAAAAATCAATGCGTTAAAGAATAAAAAAGGGAAAGAAACAATGGAGAGTTAAGCAACAAGATGAAAGACCTTCTGAAAAAGCACCAAAAGAAAATAGCATCAAGGTTGTTCCTAAGATTCCTGAACTAAAAGTCAAGTTAATACCCAAACTTCAACCAATCAAGAAGAGAGATTGCAGAGGTATATTAATACCACTAAGCAATGATGGGCACCTGTTTAAAAACATCTTGTGTTATATGGGATCTTTAGTCAATGTAATACCTATAAAAGACATGTTAGAACCAAATTTAAAGATTAATTGTCTGATACAAACGATTTGCAAGTAGTTGATTGTAACATGGTACCAACGTCAGGTAGAGTATTGAATATACATGTGAGTAGGTATATTCACATTTTTCACAGATTTTTAAATTATGGATCATGATATAAATGATGACGTGTATATGATATTTGGGCGGCCATTCTCCAACACTACTAATGCAATTTTGCAAGAGTAGAAGAAAATGATAACAAAGTATCAATGAGGATGAAAATAGGGAGAAGATTGTATTTTTTGAAGTGCAAGAAATACATCTGAATAGTAGAGGTATCATTATCTCTAATATACAATTGGAGTATCTTGATTTAGACTCGGACGAAATGAGCGAAAAGGCGTAGGGCTAAAGACGTTAAACAAAGCGTTACTAGGTGGCTGCCAATGGGTTTTAATTTCAATTTTTAAAATTATGCTATTTATTTATTTGTAGATAGAGCAATCTAAAGGTTTTAGTATTTCTCTAATTCAAAATTGTTTCTGGTAAATATGTAGGAAAAGACCATTTGTTAGGAGAATGTTTATTAAAATAGAGGAGTCTTAACAAACTCGACAAATAGTGTAAATAAGCAAATGAGTTAGAGTGGTAAAGGTCATGTAAATCGACAAATCACGGGTTAGTTCTTATGAAATTTTTATATATAAAAGGTGTTTCAGGGTGTCGCAATGCATTGTATAGTAAAACACAACGCCAGGAGAGTGCCAATAGAGAGTTAAATGAAAAAAAGAAAAATTAAGAAGAAGGACTAGTTGACACCATGTGTATGAAGACATGGTGTTGTGAGCCAATGCAGGCAACGCTAGGACAATGCCAACCTGTGAGTATTTTACGCTTACGATTGACTCGATGTTGTGCCCACGTTGTAGTGGCATACTGCTCTATAAGAGACAACTTCGACTTTGATGAGGGGTTATTAAAACCTTCTAAACCAAAACTTGCACTCTTGCAACCTATTCCAAACACTATCAACTAAGCATACATCCTTTTATAACCCTAGTTTGAGCAATTTTAAGTGAGAAAATAGTATTCCTAGTGATCAAGATTGAAAAGGAAAGTCACATTATGGATTTGCACAAAAGAGGAGAGCATGGGCATTAACATTGAGAAGTGAGTCAAGAGAGCAGTAAGGTTGTAGTTATAGAGCAAAGTGAGAGGGTTTTGATTGATAGAAGCTTGAAGAAGTAATCTAAAACAAAAAGTAGTCCAGCATTGAGGTAAACTTTCAATTTTAATGATTATGTTATTGAATTTTTATATTATAGATGAAATTGAATGAATTGTGAAAATTAGATGTTAGATAGGAATTGAAAATTGTGTAGATTTAGAGCATCAATGTAGCTTATTATGGATTAGTATATGTCCTTTTGAATTATTTGGTATGTGAATGACTCTTGTGAATAAATTTTTTTATTATAGGTGATTTGAAGAAACGTTGATTTCTTGTGGTTGTTGTTAGTTTTTGTGATAATGGTAAGAAAATATGGACAAACTAGTCAAGTTCGTGAAGTTATAGGTAATGACAATGAGGCATCAACCTCGGCAACTAAAAATGAGCATGCCTCGAGGCCATTAAAGTTGAAGTTCCATATTAGTAAGGAGCCTAAAGAGTGGTATGAGGCCATTAAAAATAAAAGGTTTATTTGTGAAAGAGGAATCAACCTCCTAGTCCAATATGAAAAGAGAGTCAACAACTTCATTAGGCAATGGGGTTAGACGAATTCACACAAGACTATAAAAGGACAAGGTTTACGGAGCGTGTGAGATTGTTTATGAATTCTATGCCAATGCCAAGTTTGCAAAGAATAGAGAACAAGTTAAGGTGAGAGGAGTAATGGTCCCATTAACAGAGCATTACATTAACGGTACTATGGGTTCGAACACTCGAGCATGAATGGAGACCCATAAACCATCCCAGATGATTTATATGAGAGACCCTATAACCTATATCATTTTAAAAACATAGAGAGAATATTAATTGTCATAGGAAATCAAAGATGAATAATGGGAACTAAGAATTTGCAAAAGTACATTTAGAAAGGGAGTGTAAGGAAGGTTTATAGAATGGGGCAATATTCTCTACTTGCTTCACTAAATCCGACTACTCAACATGGTGAGATAAACAAACCCAAGGCGGCTTATTTATATGAGATAATAAGGAATGGGAGGATTAATATTAGGGAAATAATTTATAAGAAATTAAGGGAGTCAATCGTGTTAGAGATAATTAACAAGTTGTTGTTTCCAGTCCCCATAACCCAGATGTCCTTGAAGGTTGGAGTGAGATTCATCCATGATGAAAAATTTGATATAGAAGCCCAAGCAGTAATAGATGAGGATTTTATGTTGACTTTGAAATCACCAACTAGATATAAGGACTTTGAGGGTGAGAGAGAGGTAGCCGAGAGGGATATACTTGATATCGAGCTGTTAGATAAGGAATCTACGAATCAAGCAACAATAGATGCAGCAGCAATAGAGTTTGGCCAAGAGATGAGGAATGAAGGATATGGAGAGAAATAGGATAACCAGCAATGATTTACTTATGGCTATGAGTTTATAGACCCATTGATAGGAGAGCAGGACTTGAATAGTCCAAAGTTTCTCCACCACCTCCATCACCATAAGCATCTGTGCCACCACCTGAGGATTTGATTCCACCATAGCCGAAGCTGAAGACTGCTGAGATGTGGAGGCGGTATATAGAGGATAGGGTTAAATATCAAGAAGCCTTGTTGAGATATGAGTAAGACACATAGAGAAGGATTGAGGACAGTTTGAATGGACAACGAAACTTTATGTTATTTGCTGGTCATAAAGGGACTTTGCTAGATATGAGAGGAACATAAGGTTAAGACCCACCAATAAGTCTATCGAATTTTTAGAGGCACAGAACTACATGTCTGATCCAAACTTGTTGCATAATAGTAGAGTGGAGCATCATTTGACATCATCTTTTGTTGGAACAAATGATGATGATGCTGATGATGATCCACTGTCCTAAAGTCTAAGTCTTACGATTTTTGTAGATCTTGGTGAGATGAGCGACATATTAATATTGATTATATTTAATTTGGGATATTATGACATTTTAGTAATTATCAAAGCTTTTTATTATGCTTTCGTATGTTTAGCATGTTATGCGGTTATTAAAATTATATTATATATGTTTGTGTGTTTAGTGTTTTTATGTTTCATATCTATTTTTAAACCTCAAGTTAGGGAAAACCATGAACTTGAAACTAAAGCAAGAAGAATACCAAAACACTTCTTGTGGAAAAAGTTAGATCGCTAAGGGATTCTATAATAAGAAGGAATGTTACTTATGTATAATGTAAACGAAAAATTAGTACTAAAATGGGAAAATATAGGCATAGTGTTAAATGAAAAGTTGGATTTAGAACTTTCTTAATAGAGTGAAAGTGTAAAGTGCTAACAAGAGTCTTAAATAAAAATTAGGGAGTCCTACAAGATCTATAGGAAAAGGAGCAGAGAACATGATGGTTGGAAAAAGTTAGAAAAACGGAATCAAAATGAAAATGAGTAGGGACTGTACAACTAAAAATATATGAGGAGAAAAAAAAATATAGAAAGAAGGAAAGACAATAGTCAAATTAAAACTCTTTCAAATTAAAAAATTTAACTCGAGTACAAGTAACTTAGTTTAGTTAAGTTTTCCTTTTTAACTAAATGAAGTCCTTTGACTCTTGAAGTATTAAAGTCTACAAAAATAGTATAATCTATGCTTATTTATGAATTCTTGAGCTTAATGATAAATCATAATATTGTTCACTTGCTTCTTAAGTGCCGAGGTGAAACAAACTAGTGAGTACCGATGGCTTTTGTTTTGATTGTGACTACTTGTGAGTTCCGAAAGTGAATTATATATCTGGCTAAAGCTACTTGTTTTGAAAGTATTAGTTTTTATGAAGAAAAACTCTTGACTAGGTTTTTAACTTTAACTTATTTAAATTAAAGGATATTGTACAAACTATGTAAAATGAGTAAGGACTATAAGTAGTATTAGTAACTGTACTTAGTAGCATACATTTTTGCTCGAGACGTGCAAAATCCTATGTTTGGGAGTATTTGATAAGTGTTACATTAGACTTATATATAGGACTAGTTTAGTTGTATAATAGGTCTTAATATCCCAGAATGAGCTCTAATTGATGGTATTTATATGTTTTTAGGTCTACAAGGCATAAAAGAAACAATTAAGTGATTTCATGATGAAATAATGAGATAAAGCACAAAACTACACTTGACGCCGTAGGGAAACAAGTGATGTTGTGGGGAATGAACAAAGGGCGTGGAGAAGGCGTGGAGAATAAAAGAAGAGATGTTATAGAGGTGATGCAGTGGTAGAACTATGGGTTAACACACAGGCGTCAGGCAGTTACACATGGGGAGCTATGTCTACTGAATGAAAAAAAATACACATAAAAGGTTGACGCTATGGTGGTGCTGTGACTTTACATATGGAGCATGGATCACTTACAGACAGCATTAGGAAAGGGCGGTGCTGTGACTTTAAATAAGGAGCGTGGATCACTTACAGACAACATCGGGAAATAAAAATAGAGAGTTTAGAAATTCTACTTAATTCGGAATTGTTAATTAGTGTTTCTAATTGTATTCTTCGGAGTCTTAGGAGTATAAATATGTATTCAAACGTTGTAAAACCACCACAATAGACAAAGGAACGTAGAAAATATAGTTTTCATAGATTAATATAGATTTGAGTATTGAAAAGAGTTTTAAAGGATAAGATATTGAAGACTCCTATTTGCAATTTAATTAAAGGTATCATTTAGTTTAATCTGTTATATCAAAGATGTTTATAAATTATATGATGTTAATTTCAATGATGAGTGAGTAGTTTATTTACCTTAAGGTTGAATGGTTTCTATGGTATGAATATTATGTAAAAAGAAGTCACGAGAGGATTATCATGATTAGAAGTGCAATTGTTAGGATTTGTATTTGATTCTATGCGTAATGATATGAACATTTTGATCGCATGTTTGTTGATTAGGGGTTTTAGGAATTACCACGGCCATTGGAGCTTTAGAGTCGGATATGACAACACAACTGTAAAATATATAACATCGATAGATAGTTGTTGATTAGGAAGGCATGGATAGTAAACTTAAGTTTGTATGAGTTTAAAGATTTGGTATTTAGTGCTATATGAGACTTACGTTATTCACATTAATAGGTGGAATTCTAATTTGCACATTAAGACTTTTTTCACCACGACAATCGGTTGAAGTGAATATGAAGGAAATCTATCTATTTTAATTAAGCATTGAACACAAATAAGAAATATAAAGGAAATAGTAGATGGAATGCATAGTAATTCATTACCTATGTAAAATTGTGAACTAAGAGGTTTCAAAATATAAGAAGACAAGTTAATTTACATTGATTTTATATAATAGATTAGTTTAGTTTAAATAAAAACAAAAAGAGACCTTATTAACAATTTAGTGAATTTAACTAAGTGCGTGTGTCCATATAAACTTTTGCGAGTGGAACGATATTTGTAGTAAACCTTTGTTGATCACTATATTACTACAATTGAACCGTTATACTTGCGGTTACAATATGAAGTCCCATACACATCCTGCTTTAATTAAATGTTTCAAGGGTAGTACGTATCCCTTACACAATAAGTGGAGTCTATAAAGAGAATGTAATACTTGATTTAGGAGCAGCAATCAATGTAATGTCGTAAAACTTTCACAAGTCTGTAGGGATTTGCAACTATAAGAGATGAACATCCATATTCTAGCCATTGACGCTAACGAGATCTTGTCTTAAGGAATCATTCAAGATGTAATGCTTCATATTGGGGATTTGAAGTTCCCAGCTGACTTCCATGTTATAGACATGATGGAGATGCATACGTCCATACTACGATTTATTTGGTAGGCCCTTTAAGCGAACAATAAGTGCTAACATTGACTTCGTCAATAGCACTATGTTGGCAGTGAATATTAAAATTCCGCACATTTTAAATTCTTCAACTGACACATTTTTTGCTTTATCTACTATGATTTTTAATAGGATGATTTTGATAGGTATCCATGGATCAAAGAATATCCTAAGGAAATCAAGTGAGAGATAGCATAAAAAGAAAAGCCTTTGTGAAGAGATGCACGAATAAGTACCAGACCTCTACAAAATTTGCAACTCACCAAACGAGGCCAAAGCGCATAAGGACGGATGATAGCAAGGAGAAGAGGATGATACTCCATAACGTGATGCATTACCGGTTCTAGCATGACAAGAATCCCAAGAAGGTCATGCTTCCTTGCAAGATTAGAAATTTAAGGATCCAAAAGTGTTATGTGACACAGGCGTTCAATTCAATGTCATATCGTAAAAGATTCTGAAGCTATGTGGCTTTTGTCTTATCGATGATGTTGAGAGCAATGTAGTATATATGAATGGCACAATGGAGACACCACGAGGAATAGCTGATAATGTACCTATTTGCGTCGGAGACTTCGTGTTTGTCATGGGTTTCTATATGGTGGATGGGACCAACCAATGTGGCAAAATTCTTTTAGGTTTAACATTCCTGCGACTGCTGGATGGCTTATTGATTTGAAGTTGCGCTATAATAGCATCCGGGTAGGAAAGAGAACGAAGCTCTTCCAAGACAGAAGTGAGGTCTTGGACAATAAGGAACGAGTTTTTAAACGATCCTCCATACCAGCAGTTAAGGTCTTTGATTTAGACCATGACTAGGGGGAGGTAAATTCATTTAGCCAATGACGTTAAATAAAAGTATTACTGGGTGGTAGCCCATAAATAATTTTGTAGTTAAAAATCAGTTTTATTTATTTTTATTTTTTTCCTAACCATGCATTCATGTATTTTATTTAGTTCTTCTATATATATCATCCATCTTTTTCCATCATTTTTCTACTA
Source organism: Stephania cephalantha (assembly GCA_039657325.1). Lineage (NCBI taxonomy): Eukaryota > Viridiplantae > Streptophyta > Magnoliopsida > Ranunculales > Menispermaceae > Stephania > Stephania cephalantha. Next base: position 25,100,495 of record CM077570.1, on the reverse strand, counting down.
AAGTTCTCAACTTCATTTTAAAACTTAAGGACAAGATTCAAATTATATTTTGGGGTATAAGGTACCTAAATAGAGTATTCAATGAAGCCTCGCTGGTATGAACTTAATTTAAAATTTTTTCTTGCAACTTTAAAATCAATATCTCCTTTTCATTCCATTTCTTCCCTTTAATTTCTTTCATCTCATCTAGAATTTAATACAATATTGCTTGCATGATTAGATAGTTTAATATATTTACTATTTTATAGAGTCTTAGCTACATAGACATTGTAAAGACATTTAGAGGAGCTACCTAATGATGTTCTTTGGTGGGTTCTAGAAAGAAAAAGAGTGCATGCTAGATACATAGACACTATTAAGGATATGTATAATAGAGTAGTAACGAGTATAAAGACATTTGGAGGACCTACAAAAGAATTTCTCATTACGATAGGACTACATAAAGGATCAGCTTTAAGCCCATATCTATTTACTTTAATTATGGATGAACTAACTAGACATATTCAAGAGGATATACCATGGTGTATGCTATTTGCAGATGATATTGTCTTAGTTGATGAAACTAAAGATGGAGTGAATAGGAAATTAGAACTCTGGAGGAATACATTAGAATCTAAAGGCTTTAAGTTGAGTAGGACGAAAACCGAATACATGCACTGTGAGTTTAGAAACATGAGACATCGTTATGACGTAGTGGTAAAATTAGGGGAAGTAGAAGTTCCTAAGGTAAACTACTTTAGATACCTAGGATCAATCATACAAAATGATGGTAACGTTGAGAATGATGTAACATAGAATTCAAGCTGGATGGAAGAAATGGCGGAGTGCAACAGGGGTGATTTGTGATCGAAATGTTCCTACTAAGTTAAAAGGAAAATTTTATAGGACCGCAATTAGGCCAGCTATGCTCTATGGAAGTGAATGTTGGGCGGTAAAGGAACAACAATTCCATAAAATGAACGTAGCAGAAATGAGGATGATTAGGTAGATGTGTGGTAAAACTCGTAAAGATAGAATAAGAAATATAGAAATTCAAAGACAAGTAGGAGTAGCACCAGTTGATACAAAGATTAGGGAAGGGCGGTTGCGGTGGTTTGGTCACCTGCAAACACGGCCTACAAATGCCCCAACTAGAAAACTTGACTCAATAGAAACTATAGAAATTCGACGAGGTAGGGGCATATCAAAGTTAACATGGGATGCATTAATTATAAGGGATTTGAATGGTTTGAAAAGCTAACCATCAATTGCATTTAATCGAGCACAATGGAAAAGTTTGATCCATGTAGCCGACCAAGTTAATTTGGGACTGAGGCTATGTTGTTGTTGTTGTATAGTGTCTTAGCTGCGAGTAAAACTTTGTTTTCAATTTTTAGAGTAAAAACTATGTCAGATTGTTTACCTTAAGACATAGAAGAAGTAAAAAAGCTCTTCCACCTACTCGACCACATTTATAGAAACTTGGAGTAGGGAGAGTCAGAACTTGATATCAAAGTAAGTAGGCGGTCGAATTAACTTAGCAGAAGAATTCAAATCTCTAGTATTAAGAAACTAGGACTAATCTATTTGAAGTATAATTGCTAGAGATCTCGCACATGTAAAGGGAAGAAATATGCTTGTTTACTATAGTATAAAACAAGGTGGGAACCTAGTGGTAGCTAGGAAAGTTTTCCTTTCCTATAAGAGACTCCACAGATTGTTGAGGATTCATGATAATGTATGGGCTAGGATATCGGAGTACTTATTGAGATAAGTTGTCGTTGTTTAGTGGTTCGCACATACAGGTGCTTACAAGGAGTCGAGTACTTGGGCTAACTTCCACTGAGTTTTTTATAACAAGTACATATCGCCAAAGGTTTACTTAAGATTGAGGGAAGAGTTCTTGATTCTGGGGTAGGACAGTCACGCTATGATTCAATACATGGAGTGGTTAAGTTATTTGTTTTTTGCCATCGATGTAGCTAGGACTGAGAGACTACAGGTAATTACTTCATATAAGGACTCCGACCAGACATGAGTGGATCAATGGTGTCGAATGGGACTAGGACATATATGAGCTAGCGTTTGCTAGGGTTGGAGAAGCGGTGGAAAAGGCAGGGCCAAAAGGCCCAAGGACATTAGGGTTAAAGCTCTGTGAGTAAGCAACACATTTTTTGTTTCGGTTATGGACATATGGGGCATTATTAGAGTCAGTGCCCTAGATATGCAGTCTCCAATCGCAGCTCTGCAATTACACGCGAGGGAGCAGATTCAAGTGTTGGTAGAGCCCGATCCCGACGCATTGCTACAGGTGTCGAGGGTATGTTGATTATTTATGGTCATTCTATGCATTCATTGATTGATTTCGGTTCTACATTATCGTTTATTTCATAACGATTGACATCATAGATTATAGGTACTCGCCTTGTCCTTTAACTCGGCCATTGTGGACAAGATTTACTATAATCAAAGTTGTAGAGATTATCCACTTGAGGTTAGTGGTCACCTGTCACCCATAGATCTCTAAGTATTGCAGAACAATGAGTTTGTTGCGCTTTTAGGCATGATTGGTTCGTAGCTTCTCGAGCGCAGTTCTATTATTTCAGTAAGACCGTCACCTTCTAGATAATATGGGTTCTCAAGTTCTCATTCATCAAAGTCATGAACCCACATTTAATCATCAGGGGTAGATTAGCCACCACCTATAAGATGGATATTCTCTAAAGGACAATAGAGCTAACTGATAGACCAATAGTTAAGCTTGAGGAAGTCCCAATGATTTGCAAGTCCCTCGATATTCTATATTAGATATACCTGGATTACATCCACCTAGGTCGATTGATTTCATGATAGAGAGCTAGTGCCATGTACCCAACTGATAGTGAGCAAACCTTATTGTATGTCGCGAGTAGAGTAAGACGAGTTGAGGGATCAGCTTGAAAATTTATTGGAAATTATTTTAATTCACCCAATTATGTCGCCATAGGGAGCACTAGTTATTTTTATGAAGAATAAAGACGCTAGTATGAAGATGTGCATCAATTACATGAGCTTCAATTAGCTGACAGTCCAAAATCGATACAGAAGTCATAAGATAGATGATTTATTCGGCAAACTAGTCAGAGTGCAGTTATACTCCTAGATTGATCTTAGGTAAGGTTATCACTAGTTAAGGATTTGGGAAGAACATATACCCAAGAAAACGCTTAACACGCATTATAGGATGTCTAAGTTTACAATTATCCCCTTCAAACTACCGAACGCACCGATAGTGTTTATGGATTTAATGCACCGAGTTTTTAGGCCATTTTTGGATTGATTCATGATATTATTCATCGACAACATTTTGATGTATTCTTGGACTCGTGAAGACCTCGAGAGACGTCTCAAAGAAACATTAAATAATTTGAGAAAGCACCGATTGTATGGCAAGTTTAGTAAGTGTGAATTTTAGCTATATGTTGAATGATAGAGGAATATCAGTGGACCGAAGCAAGATTCATGTTATCATTATTTGGCATGCGCTAAAATGCATGACATATATCAGGATCTTCTTGGGATTGGCACGATGTTGTCGGTGCTTTGTATAGGATATTCTCTAGGATATCTACGCTGATGAATAGGTTAACCAAGAAGGAAATCATTTTTGAGTTGTCCAAGGAGTGCAAGGCAACCTTCTTTTAGCTGAAGAATAGATTGACTTCTGCACCGTTATTAGTATTGCCAAAGCCAGGCAAAGAGTTGGCAGTTTGCACAGATGCATGTGGCACTGGATTGGGATGTGTTTTAAAGCAAGATGACAGAGTTATTACATACTTGTCACATTAGTTGAGGATCCATAAGGGAAAATACTCAATGCACGATCTGGAACTTGCAGCGCTCGTGTTTACACGAAAGAATTGGAGACATTATCTATTTGGTGAGAGATTCACCCTCTATACATATCATAAGAGTTTGAAGTACCTATTCACTTAGAAAGATTTGAATATGAGACAACGATGGTGGTTAGAGTTGCTGAAGAACTACGACTTCTATATTGCGTATAAGTTCGGGAAGGGGAATGACATAGCAGATGCCCTAAGCATGAGAGGACTGGACATGAAGGCAGTGGTTAGCCCGATTACCCATCAGTACGGTATACTTGAGGCAACAGTAACTATGAGTTTATTACTTTTGTTTAGAGAAAGTAGATGTGCACATTTATTGATAGATGAGAGTACAAACAATTTCGATGCCACGAGTTCTTAAGTTTCAAAAGGCCAATATTATGTATCTAAGGTTCAGAGACATTGCACAGAGGCTCAATTTCCCAAATTGGTGATAGTATGTTGATGAATGTTTAAGGCACAAAGGAATACTATGTGTTTCGGTAGTGGTAAGATTGCAGGTTGGTACTCTTTAGGCGGCTCATAGATCTAGATACATAGTTCACCTTGACTGGAATAAGATGTACCAAGGCATGAAATGCTTGTTCATGTAGCCTGGGATGAAGGCAGATGTTGGCTAGTACGTGGGAGGGTGTGTGGTGTGCCAACAAGTTAAGGCAGAGCATCAAAGACCCAAAAGACTATTGCAGCAACTACCAATCCATTAGTGGAAGTAGGAACACATTACCTTGGACTTCGTTAGTTGGTTATCACGGACTCTATGCAATCATAATGCCATTTAGGTTGTCGTGATTAGACAAATGAAATCAATGCACATTATTCCAGTATCTGTAAGATATACCTTTCTAAAGTTATGCACGGTCTTAAAGTGAGAGATTATCAGATTACACTATGTACTAGTATCAAAAGTGTCAGATAGAGGCAATCGATTTATGTCATTGTTATGGCATTTTATAAAGGAGTAGTACGGTACTAGACTTCCTTTCACAGACCGATAGGCAGTCCGAGCGGACTATCTAGATACTTGACGATATATTCTTAGCCTGTATGCTTTGGTATGGTGTGTGATGGGAGGAATATTTTATATTTTTTGAGTTTTCCTACTAAAACAACTTTCATGCTAGTATTGGGATGCCCTCATTTGAGGCATTGTAAGGGATACCCTATAAATTAACAGCTTTCTAGGCATAGCTAGAGGACGGAACTGCCATTGGGCCTGAGATTGTTGTAGAACACATAGAGAAAGCTAGGTAGATTCGTTATAGATAACAAGGTGCTCAGAATAGTTAGGTGAAATACGTGAATAAGTACAGCGACGGCCTAAGCTATGAGGTAAATAATTGGGTCTACTTGAAGTTTTCTCTTTTTAAGGCCCGACAGAAATTTGGGATCAAAAGAAAACTTGCAACGCGATTTATTGGGCCATATCACATCGTCAATCGAGTTGGGGAGGTTGCTTATCATTTTAGGCGACCGAGATAGTTGGCAGAGGTGCTAGATGTATTTTACATTTTTATGTTAAAGATAGCGATATCAGGGCTGAAACTGATGGTTGATGACACAAGGATTGAGGTTAGGCTAGTTTCGACATATGAGAAGCATCTTCTCGAGATAGTAGACCGTAGAGTTTATATTCTAAGGACTCAGCAGATACCTTAGTATCTCCTAGACTAGGGACTCACTTGGAAAAAAAAGTCTACTATGCGCGAGAGATATCCTGGGCTCTTCTACGGTTAGTACTTTAAGTTTTATTTAGATTTTGGGATGAAATTCCTTTTTTGTTGGGAAGATTATGGCGACTCGGCTAATGTAAAGATTATTTAATTATCTAATTTCATACTAGGACCGAGCTCAAACCCACGTGGACGTCGCAAATTTGTCTAAGGCACGCTTGTTGAACTATTAAATTAATGTTATATTTGGATGATGCTTATTTATTATGGTTGGTTCTCTATTGATTATAGCATTAAACCGTGTGTTTCGTTGTTAACTTTGTTTTCACATGTGTTACGAGTGCGGTGGGTGGCAGCATGAGATACGTGAAATATGAGTGTGAGGTCGAATATAGGATAAACAATATGATGTAGTGAGTTGGTGAATCAAATAAACTACTAGGTCATAACCTTAAATGAGTTAATGTGTCCATGTTATCAAACCGACCTAAGTCAAGAAAATAAGCCCATGGTTAGTATAATTTGTATATATGACATGTGTACTTGATTTGGTGGAGAAACCAACACGTTGTAGACACAAGAGACTTGGATCGACTTAACTAAACCCTTAATGGACCTCGAGATACAGATGTTACAGCTTGATGAAGATTAGGTATAAAAGGAAATTAAAACAATTCTTGTTTAATCATGCATGTCTCCAACACAAAATTATTAAGATACCAAGGGATGGATTTGATCAATTGGAAGAGCTTTCGACCAGTTGGGAGCCAAGGAATCAAGTTAGAAGCTAAAATAAACCAAACCCTGACATTGTTCTTCAATCTGTCCATGAATATGGGGTTTGATGCATTTTTAAAATTGGGGTTCATGAGTAAAACGAACTTCAAAGGACTAAATGATGATCTCCATTATTTTGAACTTAAATTGATGAGATTGGTCAATATTTTTCAATGGATTATGCTACCAAACGGGTTTTTTTAAAAATTATTTGTGTTCTAGAGTTTCCAAAAAATAATTTGTTGTTTTTAATATAATTGTATTGATGTTGATGTTTTTGTCGTAATTGTTAGTTAAAAAGAAAAGAAAAAAATTGTTTGATGAAGGCAGAGGCGACAATGGCGGTGGGGATAGGGGCTCGCACGCAAACTTTTGTGTGCGTGTGTGCATGCCGGCCCAGGCTCGGCCCAATTCAGCAAAACTGCGCCTAACCAAACCAGGCTCGATTTAGATGGGCCCAACCTCTATTAAATAATAAAACAACAACAACAACAACATAGCCTCAGTCCCAATTAATTGGGGTCGGCTACATGGATCAAACTTTTCTATTGTGTTCGATTAAGTGCAATTGGTGGTGAGCTTTCCAAAGCATTCATATCCCTCCTAATTAATGCATCTCATGTTAACTTTGGTCATATCTCGTCAAATTTCTATAATTTCTATTGAGTCAAGTTTTCTAGTGGGGGCATTTGTAGGCCGTCTTTGCAAGTGGCCAAACCACAACAAATGCCATTCCCTAATCTTTGTATCGATTGGTGCTACTCCTACTTGTCTTTGAATTTCTATATTTCTTATTCTATCTTTACGAGATTTACCACACATCAACCTAAGCATCCTCATTTCTGCTACATTCATTTTATGTAATTGTTGTTGCTTTACCGCCCAACATTCACTACCATAGAGCATAGCTGGCCGAATTGCGGTCCTATAAAATTTTCCAAAATTTTCCTTCTAACTTAGTAGGAACATTTCGATCACAAATCACCCCTGTTGCACTCTTCCATTTCTTTTATCCAGCTTGAATTTTATGTGTGACATCATTCTCAATATTACCATCATTTTGTATGATTGATCCTAGGTAACAAATAATAAAAAATTAATCAAAAAAATTAAATAAAAATAAAAAAATAAGTTATGTAAATATAGAAAATAGATAAAATTGATGGAAAAATTCAGAAAAATAAAAAACACGAGGTGCAAAAATGATAGGAAATTGGGTTTTTGAAACTTTTCGGGCGTATGGCACCACAGTGTAACCCGAAAAAAGTGCCACACCTAAAAATTAGAATAACATTCTGATTTTTTTCCTCATAATATAAAATCAATTAACGCGACTCAAAATTATTTAAAATTTTCTATTTGAAAACCAAGAACTTTGGAGTGCATAATCGGGTTTCGGGTACGAAGTTCGAGCGTGAGCGAGACGTTTTTGAGTTATTCATGACTTTTTGATGTAAGTAAACCAAACGAAAAAACAATTGGTATCTTATTGCTTTAAATTCAATTTCAATGTTATTTTAATACAAGTTTGTACTTGTTTGACTACTCCACTTCCGTGTGTGTCAGTGTATAGTCGACATATGGTATGAATCTTTCCGGCACTCTCGTAGATGTCAATTCGAGTTTACTGAAGGTGTTGGTAAAACCTTAGACTGCACATGAGATTCTTCTCTGTGAGTCGGTGATTTGAGAGTGCAAAATCGTGATGGCTTGCCTCTGACATAGATTCCTCTCATTATAGGCGGTTGGTCAATAATTCTAATACTCCTGACCATCAAAGTCATCATTGACCTTAGTGCGGTGGCGGGGGTCACCTCTTCGCTAGATTTTATTCTGTGTTATCTTATATGTCTAAGTATTCAAGAGATATACACCACACTTGCGTCCGACATACTTGTATCACAGGGACTTCTCCTCATGCTACTAAGTCCCTTTCACAATATTGCTTTTGCCTAATAAGATTTGTAGCTGCTTTATTTTTCTCTTATTATTAATTGCGAACTGCATTTCCTATGGAAGTTTACTTACTGGACTCATTTTCATCAACCGTTTTGTATGGATGATGGATTACATGCCCTACGACGACCCGAGGGAATGCTAAGCTTGACAACTACCACTGATTTTAAAGAGCCCCCTCCAACACACTTGTAGGTGTTTTGTATACATTATGCTAGTGTTTCATTTTGGTATGTTATGATACTCTTACACACCGATACATGTAAATTAACAATGATTATACTATTGTTGCCTATATAGACATGGTATCCTTTTGATGGGTTTTCCACTACTATGGTTTGTTAAATTAATGCAAATTATTGTTATTACTTATTGCATAATATTTTTCAAGACTTCAACAACTATTATAACTTTTAGGCTGTAAAATACAATTACTTAATCTGAAATACATGAAAACTAGTAAAACACTTTGTAAATTGACTAAGTAAGCTAAGTACAGTCTTACTAAAACAATTAAGCACAAATTCTCATAACACATTGGAATAATTGGTATAGTTAGTCTAATATAAAAGAAGTAAATGTCGCAAGCTGTCATAGACAGGCGTGTAGGTGACGTGGCATGACCTAGTTACATGTTCGGCGACGTGGTGGTGCCCAGTTTTCCTTGGGATATTGGGTGCAACATTTTTTTCTATTGTTTTATGTACTTCTTTTTACCTCTCTTTGGTACTTATTCTGGTATGTATATCTATTTTTCATTATCACAAAATAAAACATTAACTTGTGCTTGATTTGTAGGATTTTTTGTTTGAGTAGTTCCATTAGTTTGATTACTTTGAGAAATCTGTCTAAACTGGTGATGACTTTGAGTGATAAAATTATGTATGATTTGCTCTAAATTTGGTTGCACAGGTTTAACCATTTGTAAAAGTTATTGAATTGGTGTAGATTGTAGTTGTGCTCTTGGTCTATTAGTAGTTTAATTTTTATGTTATGGACTAAAGGTTTTGATCATAATAGGAATTAAAAAGTATTGGCAGAAGCGTACCATTGTCCTATTTCTTCTTGTATTATCTTAAGTCTTTTCTACGGCCTAAGAGTTTGGAGAAACACTACGGGAGAACTTTTCATCACAATAAATTAGCAATAGCCTTGAATTCAAAAAAATCACACTACGATGTTTATTATCCTATCAATCTTGGGACTTCCCAAGAGATTCGAATTGTTGAGATATAGAGATTTCTATTAGTTATCAAAACATTATCCTTTTCCAAATATGTAAATGTGGCCCAATGTGGCCAACGTGGCCAACATCTCTAACTCGCACATTGTGTGTAGATTTTTTGTCGAGTCGGGTCAATCACACAAATGGGTACCTTGTGTTTTGATAATATAGATATCTCCCACTCGCACATCATGTGTGAAAAAAAGTATTCAGTTTGCAATTGACAGTGTTTCATTGCAACTAATGGGTCGTGCAGCCGTGAGATAACCTTCAAGCGAGAGCTCTACACTAGCAACTCAATTAGAGTCAACATAGAGACATCTACCTTTTTAAAATATATATCTCACTTTGCCCTAGATTCATATAGTTATGTCTATTCAAAACATTCTCTAACCCCTTTTAGAGAATATTTGAACTTTAAATTCTTAGCATTATATTCTAACTAATATTGCCATCCAATTGATGCAACGCCAATGTCGCGACATATAATATAAAATGAAATGACATGATTCCATATGATCTCCCTTTGCCATCCCACTACTTAGTTTAGAATCAGTTGTTTTCCTAATGTAGAACCTTTAGATCTAATCATACTTGACCATAGCTAACTCACTAAATTAGCAAGCACCAATTCTTTACTTCATAATGTAGTTAAAAGACATAAGGGCAATTCAGGAAGTCTCAACTATATAAGAACTTATTTTAATTAGACTCACACAGTGAGGATCTAAGGATTTACTATCTATTCACTTCTAAATGGTCGCATAACACATGTAATTCTTTACAGGTCATGGTGGAGTAACTCTTAATAAGATTGTATGCAATTCTCTTAATACACTATGCAGATCTTAGTTCACGTACTCCCAAAGCGCCTAACCCGAAATCTGTGCAGCTCGCCATAATGAGGCGCCAATCACTAGATCTCGCATCTTGTTTTTATTCACAGACTTAATAGATAGTAGGAAATCTATTTCGGTCTTGCAAAAATGACCTCATCTTGACTCCTATCAAGGCGACATTAATCAAATAAGGTTTAATGTCTTATATATGTTCGCTACTACTAGCGCCAAAGATGATTGCTTATATGAGAAAACGAATCAGTGCATGTTGCATACCTCCAGTCAATAATGACTTATATCAAAGCAAGAAATAATAAATTCCAATAGAGCTTATTTATTGAATAAAAATAAGAAGCTTTAACAAAACATTTAGAGTCTATGCAATCCCAAGGATTTTACATGACTTAGAAAAATATCCCTAGCGATAGGTTTCATCATTGGATCTGCTATCATTCTTTGCGTACGAATGTGTTGTATTAAAACTTTTTTTCTAGCTATGATGTCACGCTCAAATTTTTTATTTTGTGTCAATGTGTTTTGTCTTTATATGATATTTCAGAACCTTCATATAGGCAATGACTGCTTGACTGTTACTAAATATAGTCACTGATTTTTATGCACTTTTGATGACTTGCAAGTGCATAACGAAATGTCTAAGCCATACTGCCTCTTGAACTGAAGCAGCACAAGTGACAAATTCTACCTCTAAGGTTGACAAAGCAATGCATGTTTGCTTTTTACTACTCCATCAGATTGCACCAATATTCAATAGGAAAACATATCTTGAAGTTGATTTGCGTTCATCTGGATTACCGCTCCAATCGGCATCAGAGTACGCAAGTAACGGCAAATCAATACTTTGATAACACAAACACAAATCCATAGTGCCTTTCAAATACCTCAAGATCCTTTTCACTGCTTTCCAATGATCTAGACAAGGGTTTAATTAATATATACTAACTAAACCAACAGCGTAGCATATATCGGGATGTGTACACATTATTGCATACATTAAACTTATAATTGCACATGCATATGGGACATTGGACATTTTTTCTTTCTCAATTGGAGTCTTTGGGCACATTTCCGTACTTAAGATTTCACCTTTAGCAATTGGAGTGTCAATAGGGTTACAATATGTCATTTTGAATTGTTCAAGAATATTCTTAATATATTGTTCTTGTGATAAAGCAAGAATTCTTTTAGAACGATTCCTATGTATCTTCACACCCAATATAAAGTTTGTTTCACCCATGTCCTTCATATCAAAGTTAGAGGACAACCATTCTTTAATGGTGACAACATAATCAATGTTATTTCCAACTAAAAGTATATCGTCCACATATAAGGTTAATATCACAAACTGTAGATCTAAATGTTTAATATATATACAATGATCTTCATCAATCATATTAAATCCAAAAGAAGTTATGACTTGATGAAATCTTAAATACTATTGTTTTGAAGATTGTTTAAGACCATATATTGACTTTTTGAGCTTGCACACTTTGCACTCCTGTCCTTTTACAATAAAACCTATTGGCTATTGCATGTATATATTTCTTCATTTAATTCTCCATTCAAAAAAGCAGTTTTTACATCCATTTGATATAATTCTAAATCCATATGTGCAACAATAGCAAGTAAGAGGCGAATAGAGGTAAACCTTACAACTGGTGAAAACGTTTTCCATAATCTATTCATTCTTGTTGTGTAAATCCCTTAGTAACTAAACGTGCTTTAAGTCTTTCAATTGATCCATCTACCTGACGTTTGATCTTGAGAACCAATTTGTTCCTAATTGGTCTATATCAGGAGGTAGATCAACAAAGTCCCACCAGACAAGGTTAGATTTCATAGACTTCATTTCTTCATCCATTGCTTTTAGCCATTGTTCCTTAGCTGATGATTATAAAGCCTCATTAACACTCTAGGGCTCATTTTCATCATGCAGAGCAATCATAAAAGCATGACCCTTAATTTCAAAACGTGTTTGAGGCACACTTTGACTGCTGCCTTTATGCAATTCTTCCGTCTTTGAAGCATCTATTGGAATGTCACTCCCAATGGAATTAAGAAATTGAGCCAAATTTGAATTACTCTCAACTGCATTTGAATCTAGATCTGGGATTACATTTGCTGAAGAATCATCAACTTCATAAAAGGTGAGATCTCTTATTGCTTCATTTTTGCTATGAAACTCATTTTCTAATAATGTGGCATCTCTTAATTCAAATTCAATAAAACTACCATCTGGTTGTTCACCAATGAACACAAACCCTCTAGAACGTTCAGAATATCTATCATAAATAGATTTTATTCCCCTTGGTCTCAATATTGCATATTTATTGGATGGAGAGTGAACATATGTTGCGCAACCCTAAGGGTACAAATTTGTAAGATTGAGATTTCTCCCAGTCCATAGGGTATATGGCGTGGAAGTTACTAATTTTGACGGTACTAGATTTAGTACATAAGCTATGATTACCAAGGCATCTCCCTAATATGAAATTGGAAGACTTGCTTGTGCCATCATAGATCGAACCATATCTAATAAAGTTTGATTAAGCCTTTCTGCAACACCATTTTGTTGCGGAGTGCTAGGGATGGTAAACTGTCTACCAATCCATTTTTCATCACAATATTCTATAAATTTATTTGATAAGTACTCATGTCCTTGGTCCATTCTCAATATTTTGACAAGTTTCTCAAATTGATTTTCAACCAAAGTTACATTTCTTTTGAAGCAATCAAATGCTTTGTTTTTATGTGAGATCAAAAAAACATGAACAAAATGAGTACAATCATCAATAAATGTGATGAAATATGATGCACCATGTCGCGCTCTAATGTTTATTGGACCACATATGTTTGAATGTATTAATTGCAATGGGTTTTCAACTCTTCCAGCTTTTCTGAATGGTTTTCTAGTTGTTTTTCTAGCCAGAAAATGTGTACATATAGGCAAGTCAATTTTTGCGAGTGAGCCTAAAAGGCCTTTTCAAGCAAGTCTATTCATTCGATCTTGTCCAATATGACCTAATCTAGCATGCCATATATTTGCATCTAAATTAACAAAAATTAAAGATGTAGAAATGGGAGAAAAACCATTATTATCATCAATTTTAACATCACCGTCAATGTCCAAAACAATAAAACCATTAGACAAGCATCCAAAACCATAAAATTCGTTGTCCAAAAATATAGTGACACCATTGTTATTGAAGTTCAAACTGAAACCTAAACTAAAAAGAACGACTACTGAAATTAAGTTTCATTTTATTTCTGGGGCATAGAGAACATCATGTAAAAGTAGTTACGTAGCTTTAATTGACATGTGCTAATTCTTCAAATAGCTACACACGCGTTATTTTCGACATATATCCACTATGCTCCCACTGAAATGCAGTGATACTCAACGAAAGCCCTGCAGTCTTTCGCTACATGGTATGTTGCTCCTGAATCAATAATCCACAAAGGATTAGAGTCAACAAATAAAGCATTGCTAAACATAAAGCAATTGTGAGATGCATTAAAAAAATACCTGATATTTTTTTGGTTTAGGACATTCCCTTGCAAAATGTTCTTTTTGTCCACAATTGTGACATGCCATTTCTTTCTTGTCCTTCATTTTGCCACCTCACTTGCATCGCTTGCGATTGGCATTTTTAGGTTTCAGAGGATGATCCGCAATGTGCTTGCCTTTCTAAGCTGCTAGCTTTCCTTTAGGTTTAAAGGAACTACTCTTGGAGCCTCCATGCATAATAAATGACTGAGTTGAAGTCTTAGCAGCATCCAAGCGCTCTACTTCTAACTCCACATGACGAGCAATGCAGTATCATTAAAAGTCTTAATATTCTCATTGTGGGTCATTGCAACTTTCATGTGCTCCTAATTTTGAGGAAGCGATCAGATGATTGCTTGGATTTATTGTTCATTTGATTGAACTTGACTAGTAGAATTTAGTTCACGTATCATATTTGACATCTCTTTCCGATGTTGTTTCATCGAGTGATACAAATGTTTGACATATGTTTCAAATTTGATAGTGAGCTGACGTAACCTTATTGCGGAAGTCATCCCAAACCTCTGCTTCAAAGCATTCCACATTTTCTGAGTAGTATCAAACTGCTCAAACTCGCACATCAGATCGTCTAGCATGCAGCTCAGCAACGTAATGCGAGCTATGCTGCTTTTACTTTTCCAAATTTGAAACGAATTAAGATCCCTACGATGTTGAGTAGTCGTACCCTCTTTAGGCTCTAGGATAACATTTTTAAGAGTCTCTAAGACTTCTTGCTCTTCTAAGATATATTGCATTTTTCGATACCAATTATATTTTTTGTCGCTAAAGCCATGGATTCTAATGACAAAAACCATTCATTAGTAAGATTATTCAAAAATAATCTTACATTTTATTTGCCACTGAATTCATTTAAAATAATTAATAATTATTTAAGGGTATAAGATCGAGAGTTTGCTATGCTTACAATCATCACCTATAAGACCAAAAACATATTATTATTATTTCAAATAATTCGCACAATTAATTTTATCACTTAAAATGCATCCAAAAAATGATTAATCAAAAAGTAGCATAATATAACCATAAGAAAAAATAACAAATGCATACCTCGTGCACTCCTTTTTGGTGGAAAATAGATTAAGATAGGGCACTGCTAAATTCCTTTGCAAATTTGCCGTTTCTCTACCATTATCAGTTCATAAGAAATTTCCCAGAAATTATTAAGAGAAATTTAATTCTTGATGAACTCTATAATGGGTTTTCAAGAAATATTGAGGGAGTCAAGAAGCGTCAAACCTCTATTCTTGTGGCTCATGTAAAATTCATTGTCCTTGACTAAGTTGTACATTTTATTAAACGTACCTATATGTTGAATGATTGAGTGCGTAGGATCCTTTTTGTAATTTTTAAGCGCCTTATATGGATTGTCTCTTCCACAATCGCGTCACTCACATTCACGAGCCATGTTTTGATAAAAAAAAATATTTGGTTACATTATGTACTACTAATTTTTTAAAAATGTGATGTAAGAAAAATAAAAAATTGATTTTTATTACTAATTTATTGGAAAAACAGCTGCATATTACATAACATATATGTGTGCAATTTTGTTTCTTTTCTAATCATAACAAAAGAAACTCATGAAGTCAAGTTACTTCAACGATTCACATTAAATATTTCTAGCCTATCTAGACTTACCACGTAGCAAACTAAAAATTAGACTCACTGATTTTATTTGTTAGATTTTAGTTGTTGTATTTGTAAGTTTCCAAGTTGGCCAGATGTCACTTTGAACAAATATAAATATGGTTGACTATGACAGATGACTTTTTTTCTTTAAAAAATTGTTGACTGGGTCAAAACAGTTTGACAATCAATATGACTCAAAGTCACACGCCTCATCTTCCTTGACCAAACTCAACCTATAGTTGACTAGATCTAAAAAGATTAAGAAATGCAAACAACGATTTCTTAATTTGAACTTCGACCACCTTAGACCCAAAGCAATGACCAGAGGCATCCGTGTGATTAGCTTACTTCGGTGATCACCCTAATGAGTGCACCGACATTGGTCGTCGATGGATTCATCGCTGGATTTTGATGAAAAATCTATTAAAAAATGTCACTTTGCGTACAAATTTTCTTGACTTGTCTTTGTTTTTAAACTATAAAAAACACCAACTATGGGTTCATTGAGATCAAACCACAACGGTGAACACCCTAGTAGGTATGCCAACTTTGATCGCGATCAGATTCTGGCGACATTGTCGAAATTCGTGAAAACCTAATTTTTCAAAATAAAAAATTAAAAAAGTAACCCAAAAATTATTTTAGGAAGTATTCCAACCCAACTCGTCGAAAAACCCTAAAATCATCTAGGCGTGCAGGATACTAATCACCTAGTTACTCTAATACCAAGGAATGTTTTGATCTTAATAGGAATTAAAAAGTATTAGTAGAAGTGTACATTTATCGTATTTCTTCTTGTGTGGTCTCCAGTCTTTTCGACATCCAAAAGTCAGGAGAAATACTACGAGAGAACTATTCACCACACTAAATTGCCAAAGGCCTTGAAATAAAAAAAATCACACTACAAGATTTATTATCCTATCAATCTTAGGACTTCCCAAGAGATTAGGATTGTTGAGATTTAGAGATATATATTAGTTATCAAAACATTATCCTTTTACAAATATGTAAAACATGGCCCAATGTGGCCAACGTGGCCAACATCATAGCTAAGATTTGAATTTGATTTTTTAGTATAGTAAGTATTGTTATTATGTTGATTCTTGAGGGGATTAGAAATTTGGTTCATAAATTCATTGACGTCTCTTCATGTAAAGTAGGACGCATCCAAAGGATGTGTAACTTCATTACAAAATCCACATAGTCTTACTTGGTTTTATCTATCTTTTAAAAATAACTTTACAATGCAAGATAACTCATCAACTTTTTGATCAAATGTACTACTCATTTTATTATTAACTTCACAAAGTTTCTTCCTTGATTTCTCATTCTTTTAACCATACCACTTAGATTGATTAGCTATTTTATTAATAGCTTCTTTTGCTAAAGTTGGTGTTACATCAAATAATGATCCACCACATATGGTGTCTAATAATTTTTGTTCAGAATTATTTAGCCAATCATAGAAGTATTCTAATAAAGCTCTTTGTTTATATCCATGTTGTGGGCAAGAAATCCACCCCAAGATTTGTTAAACTTTTCATCATCCTTCATCTTTACATTTGTGATTTGTCTTTTATAGGAACCAATCTTTCTCGTAGGCATATATTGATGTAGGAAAGCTTCTAACATTTGTTCCCACGTAGTTATTAAATCTTAAGGAAGATAAAACAACCAATCTCGTGCTTGATCTTTTATTGCAAAAGGAAAAGTTTTAAGTTCGACTTTTTCTAACATACCATCTTTAGGTTTCATCCCATAACCTTTGTGTAGGTATTCCCTTAAAAATCTTTGGGGGTCTTCATTATTTTTACCATAGAATTAAGGTAAGACACTAATGAATCCAGATCTTAGTTCAAATTCAGGTAATCCTTCAGGATTGGTATGAAATCCAAAAATTTCATAAACTTGATAAGGCATCTAATTACGTATTTTTCGATTTTATTTGGAACTTAAGTATCTGATGTGGGGCCAATGCATTACGGATCAGTGATCATAAGGTAAAATATATTTTTTCATTAATGAATGCCTTCAATGTCTATTTTACGGTATTTTGATGCGAAGTATGTGTTTTGAGGTGTATCCTCAATTTGTCATAATCAGGGTTATAGGTGTGTGTCTCTGAAGGGCACAAGTGCAATAAAATTATTAGTTGCTTGAAAACTCGTAAATCAAGTGTCAAGTGTCAATTATCACTTAGGGATTTTGCCTCTGTTGGCCTGCAAGTTTGGTAATAAGAAGCAAGATGTGAGCAATATGGTAAGTCAGAGGATTAAAAAAGAAAATAAAATTAGTTTGCATTCAATAAAGATCATATGGTTGTATTTGATATTAATCAGCCACCTAGTTGAGCTATTTATTTCAATTATATGAATGATATAGTCATCTTAGTTGATGATGATGTCATACCAAACACTCTCTTTGCAAATTGGAAATTAAACACAAATGAGAAGATGAATCGGTCATGCAACTATTAAAGTT
The DNA here is from genome assembly GCA_039657325.1 of Stephania cephalantha. Lineage (NCBI taxonomy): Eukaryota > Viridiplantae > Streptophyta > Magnoliopsida > Ranunculales > Menispermaceae > Stephania > Stephania cephalantha. The sequence continues at coordinate 25,082,463 of CM077570.1, read as the reverse complement.
TTTTTTTAATAGTCATGTGGTTTTGATGAGTTCGACCTACTTTAGTGGGCAGTGAGGCAATGAGCTCCACCCATAAGTTCACATATCAACTGGATAACTTAGAGAGATACAATATTATAGGTACACATAGAGCATTTTGGAGAGAAAGAGAAAGCTTTCTATGCTTTCATTTCTATTCTCTATTTTATTAAATAATGGTTTTAGTGAATTAGGGTCACTCATGGTAGCAGTGATGGTAGCAACCAAAGTTCGGTTAACCAATATTAAGCAAACACAAAGTAAGCCTCCTAAGTTGCCGTAATTAATGGACTCTATGAGGTATGTTGTTGGTTTTACATTGTAATGTTATTTGGTGATAGAAATTGAACCTGAAGTTCAGTCACCTTAACAGTTAAATCATTTAGGCTTAGTTTCTTTAATTTAAACAACCACTAAGCTAATGATTTAAAATTTATTTGTTGGTTTTTATAAAATTCATTATTGGCAAAATAATTGTGTCATTCATTCCTTGTAGCTTCACCGAATATAGAAGAATCTCAAACATATGATGCAGCAAGTTTATTTGATTGACAGTCACTTACTTGACAGTTTTTCTTAAGATATGATAAGATATGATACTACAGTACAAGTAGTAGGAGATTAATTTAATCATATATTCAATTTGACCATTTAGGTGATTCCATTTAAAGTAGGGATTGTCGTGAATTCATGTATTTGATTGATTTACATTAGGATTGTGGAAAAAGTTGAATTATTAGTTTTTGTCCAAATTGACTCCATGGGCCGTGGAAATATTTTGTGTTTGGATTGGTGCGATTTCTCAGTGTTTGGCGTCGATTCTTGATGATTTAATTGCAAAAGCATTGAGTTGGAGAGGTTTCATTAGTTCAAAATTAATAAAGTTTGCCTAATCAACAAGTTGTATTGGAAAATTTATGACTTCCCTGTTCAAGATCTGATTCAAGGTTCATGGAGTCTATCAAAGGTATGAAAGGAATTCTACAAGTTCCTCTTTGGTCAATATGAGAAATAGTTATGTTTTCAAGGCTAAAAAGGTAGCCCAAGTTAGCTAGTAGAATGCTAAGTGAAGTTTTTATAAATAATTTTTTGGAAACATTTATTGGGCATATTTTGGCAATTGTTTTTATGTGGTTTTATTATTTTGTTTTACTTGAAGACTGAACCTAAATATAATTAGGTATGTAATGAAGCTATTGAAGCCACTTTCAAGGTGATCCGACCTATAGAGAATCCCAGGAATATATCTTAAAGTTGGTTGGTTGTAAGTAAACCATACAGTGGTCTTTACTATTTATAAAATTTATCTTTATACATGCATTTGTGTTTAGTCTGCATTGCATTTCGCATCATTCTTGGTCATGCAGAAATTACATCTGGATAGAGTTTTCGTTACTTTGATCGTAAGAGTGTGAGGTGCTCCACTCTAGACTAGACGTAATATAGACGTCTAAGGCGGGTAATGTCAATTCCAGGATTGAATGCATTGAACTCATATGATTGTTCTATGTTCATCGTAAGAGAGCCCGTTGGTTATGAGCTTAGAATAGGAAATGAGGGATCCACATTGTCATATAAATTTGTTTTTATTTGGAAATGCAATTACATATGTCCATGTATTCGGACTAACATTTGCAGAAGCATAAAGCAATGTATGAGTTTACTTGACATATTCAAGTTGTTTTTGATAATGTCAAGCTATCTATGAAGTCAAGGAATAACGGAAAAACTCGAAGATCTCTGGTGAATATTTTTGTTAGAAGTTTAATTTTCTTCTTGTAATCATGTTATATAAATATACTATTTTGGGATTCTTAGGGTAAGTGTAGCTCGAGAAACACAGGTAAAAAAGTTATGAGAGTATCCTAAATTGGCTAAGAAGTAAGTTGAGATGTTTCTGTTTAGTTTTCGTTTATTTTTGGAGTGTTCAGTTGTAATTAAGGTATCGAAAACTCTAAGATAGTTTATAATTTTGAATTTGATATATATTGTGAACTGCAAGGAGTTTTGAGTCATTTTTGGCCTCTTCCCAATTCTGTTGTCTATTAGGTTAAGTTTTTTGGTATGCCACTTTTAGGGGAGTTGTTGCCGAAATTTTTATAGAATACGTATAATATTCCGTATGATTTCCTAATTTGCTCCAATTTAACAAATGAAGAAGTGATGTTTTGTAAAGGATATAAATATTTAGTTTCGGAGCGTTATTGAAGATTAAAATGAAAAGTATTTTAAGGGGCAAAGTTGATTCTTTGCTTTAGGTGCTTAATTTGTGTAATTAGGCTAAGTCGGGGCTTAATGAGATGGTTCCTAACAATAGGCAATAAACATTGTCTCGTAAGCTGTGACATTTTGATTGGCTTGCCTAAAAGAAAGTTCTCCATTGTCATTATTATTAATAATATTAATAATATTATTATTAGCTTCAATCGTGGTAGCTTGGTGTTCCAAAGGGTTTTGTTGACTTAAATTACTATTGAAAGTGATGAGTCAATAATTAGAAATTAATTTGTAGTTAATTTTAGGGTAATTTTGGATGTAAAAGGCTATTTTACACTAGGTTTTCTCTTGTTTTGTGATTTTAGGTTATAATTAGAATACGTGAATGAACGAATGAAAAAGGGAAGAAAATGAAAATTTTAACCAAGTGGAAGTATTGCACAACGAATCACCAACAAATAAAGAGAAAACTTGAAATCATTGTTGTCGATTTGGTAGTAATTCATAGCTTACACACGAAATGCCAAGCAAATCAATGAAGCACAAAGACATATTTCCAACGATTTGGCCAACGATTTACGTTATTACTAGAATCAGTGATGAATTGCTGGATTTGGTTTTGAGAATTTCGGATTACAACGAGCAATTTGAGTTACTTTGAGATATGTATTACCTAGAATACCATATATATGAACCATAAATTTGAAATAAGTTGCCTTTTGATAGTTTAACACTTTTTAATTAGATTGGAGGTCATTCTTTATCGCTTTAATTTCTTTCGGAAAATATTGGAAGAATTAAGTATTCAATAAGAATATATTTTTAACTATGTCATTTATTTACTCAATTGTGATGTGTATGATGAATATAAATGCGTAGTTTATTAATCTAAACAAAGTTTGAACATGAACTTATTCTATTTTGTGATGTTCTCAAAATAGAGATTGATTTGGACTTAATGTTTTAAACCAATCTCATTCTTTAATTAATTGATTTATTAGATTGTTATTTGCGTACTGCAATCATGATTCTTAGTATTGAATACATACAGGCGAATGTGTATTGTGGTATTTTGATTCTCTATCTAATTTAAGTGGTAACTATGATTGTATAAAAGGTCTTCTACCATTTCGAATTCGTAAGCGGGTTGAGATTTTAGTATAATATTGAAGTGGCTTTCCAATGGTATTAGGCTTCGTGGTTTGAAGTTTTCATGGAACGTAATGCAACTTTATTGCCTAAAGTTAATTTCTTTGAGCTTTCAAAGGATTAATTTCATAAAATTAGAATGGGGCTTTTCCATTTATATAAGGAGAATCATGGCTTGCTAAGGGCTATCTACTTACTTGTGATTTGATTTTAATGATCTAGAATACTTTATGAAGTGATTAAAGTATGATTTTGATTTAAATAATATCTTTGCATAAAAACGGATTAATGTTTTATTACTCCGGATGTTTGTTTAGATGTTTATTTTACATTGTTTTCTATTGAATTGAATTAATTTGAATTTAGTAAATTTGATTTATGTCAATTCAATTAGTTTAGTTAGTTTGATTGTTTAATATAGTTTGATCTAGTAATTACGATTCCTATTTTATTTAAATTAATTAAATTAAAGTAAAAATAATAAAACTCTTTTTTGAAGAATTTGCAAAATCCCTGTAGAGACGATCTCACTTACCACTACTACAAATATAAAAGTATAATAAAGGTGTGAAATTTATTATACACGCTCAACACGTGTCAATTAGCGTCTTTGTCAGGGATTTCAAAATAATTTCTTAAGAATCTATTTTATTGCATGTAATATAATATGACAGTCATCAAGCAAGAACTTACCTTTTGGAAAACCAAAAAAATTGTTATAGCTTACGAACCTATGTGTATTGCTTTTCCTTTGGATTTTTCTAATTTTGAATTAAAATCTAGATTCATCAATTGTTTACCTTACTTTCAATGTGAAGGTGGTAAAGATCCTCTGCAATTTATTGGGAAATAAACATATAAACTATGTGTGATGAACTAAAAAACATAAAGTTAGAATATGCACAGTGAAAGGCTTTCCCTTCTTCTTTAAGAGGTCAAGCTCAAGATTGGATATTCAAACTTCCTCAAAATTCCATAACCACATAGTATGAAATATTAGAAGCCTTGTATGATCAATACATTCCATTATGTAAAATTAGTTCGGATTGAAAGCGAATCAGTAATGCTAGGACGAAAACTAAATAAACTTTCAGTGAGTTATGGGATAGATACCAAAGAATGATATCATCATGCCCACAACTTGAATTGACAGAAAAAACTTTATTATAATATTTTATAAAGGAAAAAACAACTTAGAAAAAGACTATATTAATAAAATGGCTAAACAATCAAAGCAGTATTGTAAGAAAAAAAACTTTATGAAAAACCATTCAAGTGAAATTAATAGAAGAACAATTTTAACGACCCGTTAGATTAAGTTGGTGATTAGTGTTAACATGAATCCTAATTAACCTGAGTTAGGCTCGAGGTTCAGTCATGTGTACCTCAATTAGCATGTTAATGAATTTATAGTTTTTTTGTTGGTGTCAAATAGGTTATTGAATTTATAGGTTGTTGTATAAAAGGGAAATCGGTAAAAGCCTATAATTAGAAATAAATAACAAATAAATAATATGCCGGTATATGAAGTTTGACAAGGGGGTTGTTAAATGAATGTAAAAGCATAAATTTATCGTATACGCTCAACACCGGTCAATAATTGGCGCCATTACCGGGGAACTAAATTCAATTTCTTATGAGTTTTAGATGTTGTATGGACTATCCACTCGCAATTACTACAAAATATTTAAAGTATAATATAAAAAGAGAAATTTATTGTACACGCTAGACAAGTATCAATTTTTGACGCCGTTGCCGGGGACACGTGTGAATAAACTTTACTTAGACATGTTTAGACATGTCGAATAAAAGGAATATACAAGTGTCGAGTGTGTACAATAAACCTCCACTTTTATATGACACTTTAATTATTTTGTAGTAATGGCAAGTGGGAATCATCTCTAAAGGGATTTATCAAACCACTCTAGGAGAAAAGACTCTTGAAGTTTTTTTATTATTTTTATTTTAAAAAATAATATTAAAACTAATTAATAACGAACTATAATATAATAATACATAATTAACTATATTATCTTAATTAAGTAACACATTCTAGAATCACAACAATCAAATTGATTAAATTCAATAACAAATAAATATCTAAAAAAATATTAAGAAACATGAAACATAAACCTATTTTAGTTCCAAACATTTAAATCCTATTCATATATATTCATAAGCATACTCAATGAACTAAGATAAATAATTAAACTCTGATTATAAGTAAGTAAACAACCTTTGGCCAACCATTTATTCTCATTTTACCGGTTAAATAGCCAATTCTAATTTTATTGAGCTAACATCTTTATTTAGACAAAGTCATTAACTTCACGCAATAGAACCGCATTCATTTTTTTGAGAACTTCGAACTACTAAATCTAACATCTTCAAAAAGCCACTTCAACACTAAGTTTAGATCTCAAACTCACATAGGATATCTAAACAGTGTTTGCCTTTCACACGATCCTAGTTACTTCTTTAATCAGATAATGAAACCAAATATCACATAGACAATCTAAACTATGCATATAATATTTAAAATCCATTATTAAAATTAATGGATTTTAACCTATCAAATCTGTGAATCAAAGACTATAATCGTCTTAAAGCATTAGGCATATATTCCTCTCATCTTAACTACATTGCAAAACGGATCTAGTTCATGTTCGCACTTTTTTTACATCAAACAAACTACTCACTCATAGTCATAAATAATATCACAATAGTATAAATAAAAAACATAATTAAAAATACCTTTGAATTAATATACTTGAATCTTCAATCTTCTCCAAAAACAATAAAACATGAAAATAATTGACAATAGTTCCAAGAGCAATTTAATTTTGATTTACGTATTCAATGGTAGTTAAATTCGCAACCCTATGTTAGTATTTATAAAATTCTAAACGGTAAACACCCCAAAAATAACTAAAACAACTCGTAGTGAACTAAAATTCTTAATATCTAACCCACCTATTAACAACGATTCATGTGAGTCATGAATCATTGGGAAAATCAGAAACTTTGAGCTCACTGGTCTTTTCTTCTATCCATTGATTTAACTAGCGATTTGTTGTCTTCCAAGAATCATTGAGAATCATTGGTTCATAATTCTAGATCTTCTTTGCTTCCTTAGTGATAGTTATTTTTATACTTCTTCCACTTGATTAATTCATTCATAGTCTTCCATTTTTCCTTCATTTCTTCATTTTCTCCATTTATAACATAAATATCAAAAATAAGAGTAACCCTATGTAATATAGTCTTTTACATCTAAAATCATCCTAAAATGAACTATAAAACATGTGTAATTATTGACTTGTCAAATACCCTCAAACTCAACACTTTGCTAACCCGAGTAAGGGAATACTCTCAATCCAATTTTATTTTCTTCCCCCATTCTAATTTCATAATTATATAATCCTATTCTAAAATAATGATCTTAACAAATATAAACATATTACCTTCATAAAAATAGGAATCAAGATAGAATAGAAAGAACTAAAGAAAAAAATCATTTAATTTGATATTTCAACCTTTTAATTGCATAATACACCTCAAAATTCATAGTTAAATCAATCACCAAGGTCAAGAAACTACATAAGTTCTCTCAATCACACTGACAAGCATCAAAGTTACGATAACTAATATAAAATCTTAAGACACAAAAATCACTAATTCAATCTCTTTTTTCAAATAATATTTAAATTATCACCACAATCAAAGTCGATAGGAACTTTTATTCTCCAATAATCATCATTACATATTCAACATTTGGAATAAAAAACATACTTCACTTAACTTAGCTATAAGCACTCGAGCTAAATGTTCTATTTGAAGGCTTTCAACAAACTTCCTTCATTTTTTTAGGCTGCGGCTATTCGGACCCCACGTTTCGCATCATTTACCCCTTACTTCGTGTTACCCAATTATTGAGTTTTATTTACTACCTTTACCCTACTTTTATGTAAATTATCTCGAAACTACCCCTAGCCCTCAATGACTCTAACTCCCTATCCCAACCACATTCAAATCCACGTCCACCACAACTTAATTCGTCACCACCATCCTCTCTTCAATTTTCTGGCCTTACCAAACTTTTAATTGAACTATCCATTGCATTTAGAGACTCTTTGTGGGTGGAATCTCGCTAGATCTATAGGCTGAATTGGTCGGCAAAGTCAAGGAGCACCGCTTACTCCATCTTTTGCTACCGGTGCATAGGGTAAGATTTTTTCCATAAATTTTTATGGATTTTTTCCCCCTGAGTTTGTGATAGTTTTCTTAATGTTTTATGTCCTTTGCTCCTTGGGTATATGATTTAAGGTTTAGGGTTTATTTCAAGTCACGGTCTCGATGATGATGGCTACATAGAACCGACACCGTTAAAGGGTGTCGGCCACGTACAACCGTTAGGTTTAATTATTAGCGGCACTATTTAACATAAATGTTTTCAAATGTAGCGGTCAATAAAATTGATACCCATTATGTCCTATGGATCATTTTTGACCGATACCCTAGATATTGGTGTCAATTTTGTCCAACCTACAATTAGGGAACATGAATTGTTTGTTACATTTATTGAAAGTGTTTACCAAATTTTCTTATTGAGGACTAATTTTACCATTTCTTTTTTTTATGTATGGCCAAACAAAAGATGGCCACAGAAAACCATCCTTCGACACTATGTAGAGTTGCGGCTATTGTCGTTACCGCTGCTAGTACAACCACAAGGTCCCAGCTAAAGGCTTTGTTGAAACTCGAAAGAAAATGCATGACTACCTTGCACCAGGAGAAGCTGAACGAAAATAATCTTAACCTCAAACGGCGTTGAGTAAGGCATTTCGATGACATTGAAGAAGCACAAGAGCTGACTTATAGAAGGGTTGACAAGCTCAGGGTCCCAGCTAAAGGCTTTGTTGAAACTCGAAAGAAAATGCATGACTACCTTGCACCAGGAGAAGCTGAACGAAAATAATCTTAACCTCAAACGGCGTTGAGTAAGGCATTTCGATTACATTGAAGAAGCACTAGAGCTGACTTATAGAAAGGGTTGACAAGCTCATGAGGACTCTAGTTTACTACTATTGGAGTACATCTACAACTGGTAGATCAGCTGGCGATGCAACCAAAATGCCTACCTCATTTCCTGGAGGCCCATCGGATTTATTGTTGTTGTCGTCTTTCAGAAACCACTTCTTGGTGGATATTTGGAAAAACCAAGTACATATTGAGATATACATTTATTCATTAATGTTAATTGTATGCAAATGTCAATGTGTTTAAATCAACTCTTTGTCTTTGTAGCCTGTCGGATATTTTAATTGCATTAAACATGAAATTCAGATCATTCTTTCAGAGAGTATAACATGACACCCTGAGAAAGAAAGGGTCAAAAAGCTCATTTACGACTCTGTTTTATGCTTATTGGGGTTCATCTCATACGACGGATGTAATAGGGTATACATATCTAGCATTGCAGAGAGGTGGCAGCATGAGACTAACATTCCACTTACCCTTTGGCGAGATGACTATCACTCTAGACGATGTGAAGGTACTACTCGGGATCAGAGTTACTGGAAAGAGTGTGGTTAGAAAAACTAAGGATCACACTGAGGTGATAGTGATCACTAGTCGGCTATTAGGGGTAACAATACAATTTGTAGAGGATGGGATGTTGAGAAATCCTAGCCAAAAATTGAGTTTTGCATGGTTGAAGGTTTTGTTCTCTACCACGTTTAGAGGAAGGAGACAGCTAGATGGGAAGAGAGTAGACGACTTATTCGCTCCACTCGATTCCCTTATTCAAGCCTATATCTTATATCTTCTTGGAAAAAAATATTTTGCGGAAAAGTTTTGTACAAGAGTCTCCCTTAATCTCCTTCAACTTTTAGACAATATGGAGGAGTGTGGTTCATAGGGGTGTGGTTCGGCACTTGGTTTCCTATACCGCCAACTTGGCATTGGTAGTCTCGTCGAGCCAACCAAATTGTCGGTTACATGACATTGTTGGAGGTATTCATTCTACACCATTATCCTTGTTTTCATATTCATTGTTCGAACATAACAAAATTATCTCTAATAGGGTTGTTTGTACGAGTACATTTCATTCATTGAGCCCATTCCACATAGCGATCTCATGCCGGGTATGCCCCAGGTGATGAGGTGGTACCTTAAGAAGGAGCCAAGGTAGTCTAAGGACCTTCTCCCTAATTTTAGGGCTTTGTTAGACATGTTTAGAGCACACAAGGTGGGCACTCACCTTTGATGATTTTGTTAGTGTAACATGTTTATGAAACGAAAACCAACTTGGCATTTTTTGGTTTTTCCTAGCTAAATCAGGATAATACTTCGAGGGGTTCACCACCTAAAAATGAGATTGCCTTTTACGACAATTCTATGCTATATTTTGACATTATTGAACCACACAATCCTGATCAGGTTTTGAGGCAAATGGTTATGTTTAAGGTAAAATGAGAGAACCTTTCCGACCCATGGACACAGATAGGAGTAGCTCAGCAACATCATACTCCGTGAAATACAACTTCAATGCCCAATTTTTGGAAGATTTGGAAGCCAATGTCCTCAGTAGCGAGCGCCGTGGTAAAGAAGTGGAACATCGATACGAAGCTACTAATGATTATCTTGAATTGTTTTAATCGGTCAGTCATCCCTTCCCGTGTAATCCTGAATTTCCAATCGTTGTTGTCTATGAGGACGAGACTACTTTGGTGAGTATTTTAACATTATTATTTTTTTCGCTTATAACTCTCGTGTGATGTTGTATGTTTTGTTGTTTGAGCTTTACTATTTTTTGTAATGGCGTAATCGTCTTGTATTAGATGTCGCTTTGCATTTCCAAACCATGCCAAAGTTAAGCGTTACGACGGACCACACATTTCAAATGGCGGGTCAAGTAATAGCATTCCTAGTGGCGGTTGAACATTACCATGGGTATTATAGTTATGCAGCTCTGTATGGTTGATGGTATTGTCAACTTCAGTCACCTATTAAAAGTGGTGTACAAGGAGTACATTTGAGGGGTACATGCAGTTTATTGGCAGTTAATAGCCATTATACTTACATACCAGACGGTATATAATAATCGATATGTATTAAATGTATGGTTGTTCTACTTGACTGTTAAGTATCTGGAATGCATATATACATCAAATTTTTTTGTATCAAACTTACCCAAATCATGTACAACACATTTAAGATGTTTACATTTCCAATAAAACAGAGATTTCCATACATTCGAGTTCATCGAATCATCAATATAATTATCATATCCAAACACCAACAATACCAAGAACTCATCCATGTTGACCAACAACATAATAAGTAATGTAAAACAAAAAATATGACGTTTGTTTGTTCTATAGAACCATAAACACCTATTTTCACCTATATGTATCAACAAAAGAAATGTTGCATATACACTATCAAAAAGGGGTGCCTGTTGCAATTTAATCATCATTACGTTGCGCATACACTATGAAAAAAGGGTGCATGTTGCATTCTAATCATCATCATGTTGCACATACATTATCAAAAAGGGGAGCATGTTGCATTATAATCAACATCAAGTTCCACTATATCCAAGGGACCAACTGGTTGATTCTGCGATAAAACATTCAAACTGACCTATCAATCTCGACTTTGAACCTCCGCAAATGGTTGCCGTTGCGGCGCGATTGGTAATAAATGCCCTTCACAGGTCATGATTACCTACAAACAAAAATAACCATGTGAGCATTCAACAATGACTATTAATACTTGAAATAAGATATAACTTGGAAAGTAAATATTTTACTCCAACAAAATGGTTGTCGGTAACAAGGCACAACCACATGAAGCATTTGTCCACTACAAGAAAAATGATATTTAGAAACGGAATTAGCAACGGAATTAAATTCCGTTGCTAAGAAAAAGTAGTTATAGACGGGATTGAGACGGACTAATTCAGAGACGGAATAGAGAGAGATCAGAGACGGAAATAGAGACGGAAATAGAGACGGAATTAAATTTCGTCTCTAAATAATGGCGCCAACATTCCCACCAAAACTTTCTTTTTTTATAACCGTTCATCAAATCTCGAGATTTGTCCATCATTCGATCTCGATGATTCAAAAATAAAATAGCAACCACAACACTCTCTCTCTCTCTCTCCCGATTCTCACCATCAACCCTACAACGCTCCCTCTCTCTCTCCTGATTCTCACCATCAACCCTACAACGCTCCCTCTCTCTCACCATCAACCCTACAACGCTCCCTCTCTCTCTCCCGATTCTACAACGCTCCCTCTCTCTCTCCCGATTCTCACCATCAACCCTCTCTGTCTCTCCGAAAACCCTATCTCCCCAAAAATCCCTCTCTCTCGACAGTAGATATCTCTCTCTCTCTCTCACCGTTTTCTCTCTCTCTCTCTCACCATCACTCACCTCTCTCTCTCACGGAGATCTGTCGTCGCTGCGATTGAGGCTGCGACGAGGCCGTCGGGTCTGCCGTCATCGTCTGCCGGAGATTGGAGCCTTTGAAGCTCTCCCCGTGTGCCCTCGGCGCACCCTAAGCCGTCGCCGCTGTTCCTCGCTGTTCCTTTTAATTTTCAGGATTTGCGAGCAAGATCTTTACAGTATTTTCATGTTTGGCTTCCTATTTTACTTGATTTGTGTCCGACTGTGAGCGAGGACTACAAGAAGGTTGTAGAGAAGGCTAGGAGGAAGATTAGAGCTCTCATATTCGTGAAGCAATGTGCGCCTCTGATGCTCCGATTGGCGTAAGTGCTGAGACGATGATTTATAGGTTTTGGTTTCTTTGGTTTGCTAGTGTTTTTCCGGTGAATCAAGGATTAAGAGATGTTTGTTTGATTTAATGGTGCGATGGCACTCTTTGGAACATTCGATGTGAAGATGAAGACGGAGGTTCGTTCGACGATGAGGCATGCATCGAGCAAGCTCATGGAGCCAACAAAGGGTCGGAAATCGTTGTTAGGCTTTTGGAGCCCATCAAGGAACAGCTTCCCTATTCTCATCATACGCCGACTTCTATCGGGTATTTCTTGGAAAATCTTAGGAACCGATTTGTTGTATTGAATCTTTTGTTTGATTGATCTTACGACTGTTTGATTGCAGTTGGCCGGTGTTGTCGCTGTTGAAGTTGCTGGAGGTCCAGAGATTCCATTCCGCCCAGGAAGAGAGGTTTGTGGACCAAAACTTCTCCACACTTTCATTTGATTCATGTTTTTTCTTCTGGATGTTATATCCAAAAGATGAATATGCACGCCTAATTAGCTTGGTGGGTCTCTCTTTCTTTCTTTGTTATCTTTCTCTCAGCTTCAGTTTTTATCTGTTCTAAATGTTGAGATAAGCTATTAACCTAACACTTGTTGCTTATGCTTCAAAAAAGAAGAAACTTGTTGATTAGGAACAACTAAGATTTTTGTCTGCTAATCGAGTTGTGCAGACGAGCTATTTTGGTAAATATTCTATCATATTGTTGCAGTAGCTTTAAGATTTGGCTTTGATGTTCTACATGTAATTTAAACACCTCCATTGCATCTTTTATGAAGAAAAAAATTATTTCATTATGAATCGATTCCAGGTCCCATGCTTTGAGAAATGGAGAGACTGGAGATTGGATTGGAACCTTTGAAGGGCATAAGGGTGCGATCTGAGTTGTTGCTTGGATACAAATGCATTACGTGTCTTTCCTCGTGCTCTGCTGATTTTTCTCGCGTAAGTCACTATTTCGTTCGTATTTTTACGTAAAAATGCAATTGTGTTGTAATTCTTTGCTTTCCACTTTATGCACTATATCATTTTCTCTAACTTCCCAGTACTAGACACATATAAGCTATTAACTTATAATTGATGTTAGCTTATATACACATATAAGCTATTAACTTATATTAGGTCATAAATAGTTTATGTTAAACTCCTTATTGTAGTTTTATGGATTTGATGAATTTGTGAATAATGTTTACGCCTTTTCTGGCTTTTAACATGTTTTATGAATTCTATTAATTTCCAGGAAGCTATGGGATGCTTTAACTGGTGATGAACTGCACTCTTTTGAACACAAACACATTGTTCGGGCTTGTGCTTTTTCAGTGGTAATTGCATCAAATAGTTGGTAGATTGTTGTAGCATTAACACAACTCAATTGAATGGGGCGATTGGAGTCATTTGTTGAGAATCGTTTTCATTTTCTTCTCAACTTTCTATTCATTTCATTGTGAGCTTGTTGGAGTGAGGCTTTCAATAAAGCAATGTTTAAGTTTCTAGATGAATTGGGAGCTCAAGAACTCTGCATAATGGAGACCAAGACCTTTCTCATCACAAGTTGGTATCTACACGCTTGTGATCTTTCTTGTAAGTACTTCATCTTTACTCATCTATTTCAAATACCCTAAATTTTTCTCTAATTTTGTTGCTTCTCAGACCCCCTATAGTTGTTGTTTTTGATGATTACAAGGTTGATTTGTTCAAATTACATTTTGGGTTTTTTAGGGTTTCAAAGATTTGGTACAAAACTTTGGTTGTGAAATTGGTTCATGGAGGAAATATGTGTTGTAGGGTTGCTTGTGATTAGGTTGGAAAGATCCAATGTTTGTATAATGTTGATTTTGATTGATTCGCAGTCATATTTTTGACTGAATGTGGTAATGGCCCTGATGTAAACATAGCATGTAAACATAGCATAATGTTAAAGGACTTGTAACTTTGTCAATTTTCCTTTCTATGGAATCTGGCCCTAATTGGTTTATGGCTCATTATGCATGAAAATTTCCATACATCAGTTATCCTTTGCAAAGAAGAATAGAATTTGGGTAGTTATAACTGAGGCGCTTAAGCATTGTGAAAATGGCTAGTACTGTTTTGGGAGTTCTAGGTGACCATTGTCTACCCATTTTGGCAGTCTGCTTAGTTCTCATGTGATTGAAGGTTTTCCATATAAAATAGTTTCAGTGGCATATGGGGTGATTGTACTTCCTTTTTTTTTTAATATGTTTCAACTTTCATGTAACCAGGATCTATGTAGCCAACCCGAAATTGCATCATCAACTGTATTCAATTGATCTGATGACTTTCTAAATTGGACAAAGTTGTACAAATTTGTTTTGCTTCAAATTTTTGTTCCACAATTGCATGTTTGGCATTTTTATTCTATTATTTTTTCTGACTATACAGAAGAAATATAGCTTTGCATTTATTGTTGGTGAGAAAGGAAGCAATGAACATGATTGTTTATTATTTTATTTTTCCATGTTTTGAGTTATTTTTAAGGTTCATATTTATTATATTTATTTTCTAGTTTTATTGATGTAGTTAGTTCAGGGTTTCCTTTCACCATAGGATTCTTTGACTATTAGAAGTCGAGGATTCGATGTTTTGAGAGAATCGTATTGAATAAATACAAGTATACAAGTATATTTATTTTCTAGTTTTATTTATTCCCCCTTGCATTTCTTCTCAGGGGAGGTAGCTTATGTTTGTGGAGTACTTTTTGGTATTTTTTTTTTGTTCATCTCTTTGCCTCTCAGACATAGATATAACCTTGACTACCTAGGCTGTCCTCTCGGTCCATGTCTTTTGGATCATTGGATGATAAGTTAAATGTGCATCTTTTAATGATTCAACAACGCCATCAAGAGTCAAATGATTTAGTTGGTTGCCTTGTGACATTATGTGTCATTCTATGAAAAGGCAACCTGCAATGAGTAGTATGAGATTACTATTAGTCATCTAATAAGTAGTATGCGTTTGCAGATGTCAGTTATTGATCTAAAGATTCTAAACTAATATCTCAATGTTTGATGCATGAGCAATGGTAGTATGAGATTACTATTAGATTACTATTAGTCATCTAATAAGTAGTATGCGTTTCCAGCTCATGAAAAACCACTAAGGAAGACTTGTACATATATGCATATATGAGGCCTGACAACCAATGCACTTTACAAGTTCAGCTGTTGCATGTTGTGTGTACTCCTGGTTTTATCTTTATCTTGTTTTTTGAAGAAAATTATCTTATTTAAAAACTGTGATAAGATGTTAATGACAAGAAAAAATAGTTGCCAGACAACTGTTGCACTTTACATTTTAGCTGAATCTACTGCTGATCTTTTTGACTATTGTTCCACAAGCTCATTTTCATCACTATCAGGGCTTGGTTGATTCTGTAACTTCAGTTGCAGATTCCAATTGGTACATGGATTCAGGAGCCTCTAGTCACATGACTTCTGATTCATCCTCTCTAATGAATAAAGTTGATTTCAATTCAGTAAGTTTCAATTCAGTAATTGTTGGAATTTATGCAAGTAAGGACCTTAGTTGAATATGTGCTTATACATTATCTTCTTGGATTCTTAGCTAAATGATGTATATGACTGTCTTCCTTAGTCAATTTTCTTCATTTTAAGATTAATTTGTCTGTTTTTAACTTTTTTTGTGGTTGTCCACTTTATAACTCGTCTGAAATTTTTCATCTGCAATGTTTGAAGGAAACTACTTGATAAATTATTTTGCAACAAGGGGACCAGAGCTTCAGCCTTTTGTACATGGTTTATCCAAGGTACCACATGCTCTATCTTTTACCTTTTTCTTGTTTACTTCTAATCGAGCAACTTCAGATCACTATGCCATTGGATTGAAGATATTAAATCAGCTTGTGTCAGATGAATCAGTCATCCTACAAGGGTTCATTGTAAATCTACTCACATGGGGTTTATGATTGCTTCTTCCAAATCCGAACAAAAACATGTGTCTCGATGATTTTTCCTACTTGAAATAGATTATCATGTATGTTTAAAATTAATTTCTGCAAACAGTTAGCTTAAATAGTTCCTGAATCTCTTATATACATGGTTGGTTCATTCTAATACCTCTTTTTCCCTTTTTTTGTTTGGTAAGTGGTGGGGTACAAGCCCGTGATTTGTGTAGAACTTTGAATACCCTGGTGGGCCATTTACTTTTTGTTTGTCAGATATACAAGTCTCTACATTTTTTTAAGGAATGGAGTTATTATCTGTTTGTATGATTTTTCAAGTTCTATTATCATTATCCTTCCTTCTATCTATCGCATATTCACATTGCTTTATTTATTGTTAATAAATTTATGATAACATCTTAACGCAATATTTTTCGCTTAGGTCCACATAACATGCAATTGATGTCATTTACTTCTATTCATCAGTTCTGTTGATGAGGATGCAAAAGAAAAGCTAGCACCATATTCAGCTTTGTCTGGTTATGAGAGCTATTCTAACAGGGACCTTGAAAAGGTTGGTTCAGTTTATGCCCCATTTTTCTTATTTATAGCTATTTGTGCGGCGTTGCGCCCTTTATTTACTTGGACATCGTGTATCAATAGATGTCCCGAAGAAGTCGCAAAACGCTTGTACACCGAAAAGGTGCAACCAACAACTTTCTTTGCCAAAGCAAGTAGGAAATATGTACACAGCATCATTATATGCAGCATTTGCATCTATTATTCATGAAAAACATAGCGCACTGGTAATGTACTCTTGTACCTCTAGAGTTTAGTGTATGGCTTGCTTTTCACCAACTCTTGTTTAATTTTCGGTGACCATCTGTTTGTTGTGCTATGGAGTTCCATGATACAATAAATTTTGATGTTTGTAAATGGCTGGAATATAGAATTTAGTAAATGTATTATTGTGTTGGTGTCGGTCACTGCTCTGATATTTGGGGAGGAGTTGCAGTTACATTAGTAAATGTCTTTTTTGGTTTGATTGTATCGTTTTGTTTATCTTTAGTGTTATGATACCGATGATGTTGTTGTTTGGTTTGGATTTTGTTTTGATTAGATTGGTACGATTTGGTCTTTGCAAGTGCTATCCATGTTTCTAGTTTCGTGTCACTAGTGTTATGATTTGCTGATACCGATGATGTTGTTGTTTGGTCCTATTTTCCATAAAATTGATTTTTATCTACTGTATGTTGTTTAAAAAAGTGTCAAAGGTACATGACAGTCTCTTACATTTGATTAAATGGTTTTCATGTTGCTGAATTGATTGGTTTCCAGAGATGTATGCATTCATGCTTAGAGTACTTAGAGGCTGTCCCTTGGGTTGGAGATGAGGAGGAAGAGAAAGTGCTTTTATGGTTGTTGTAAAACAATGGGAATTGTAGTTTTTTTTTATGGATACTTAGGTATATTAAACATTTATTATACTTGACTACGTTTCGTGAATATATAAATCTTTTTTAATATCGAATGTTATGTTTTTTCTCATTTGAATATTTGTTGTTGATATATATTGTTGATTTGTGTATGTATGTCAAATTCTGCTTTTTTGGGGGATGTTAGCACCCCCAAGGAGGTGTTGGAGGGGTGCAGGTGATGGAGTAGGTCCTATGGTTGTATTTTCAAGTTTAGATGTTATGGAGAACCAATTGGATTTAAGCTTAGGTTGAAAAACTTAACAAAGCGGAATTGAGACGTATTAGCAACGGAATTCAAATATTCCGTTGCTATTCCGTCTCTAATTTTCGAGACAAAGCTACATAAATCAAGAACGGATCGTAGAGACGAGATAATTGTATTCCGTCTCTGATCCGTTGCTAATCAGAGACGGAACAGAGACGGAATACAATAATTCCTTCTCTCGATCCGTTTCTAATCAAAAGACGGATCGAGACAGAATTATTGTATTATGTCTCTATTCCGTCTCTGATTAGCAACGGATCGAGACGGAATTATTGTATTCCGTCTCTCGATCCGTTGCTAATCGAGAGCGAAAGACGGATCTAATAATTATGTCTCGATCCATTGCTAATCGTAGACGGAATGCAATTACAATTGTACCATTTAGAAAAATTTTCATTTCTGTTCCGTCTCTGTTCCGTTTCTAAATTCCGTCTCTAATCCGTCTCTAATCAGAAACGGAAACACATTTCCGTTGCTGATTGAATCAGCGTCGACGATTTTAGAGACGGAATAAATTCCGTTTCTGTTCTGTTGCATAATTGAATTAGAGACGAAATTTATGCAAATCAGAGACGAAAATTTTCATTTTTGATCTGCTGTTTTTTTGTAGTGGTCAGCTACGGAAGGTGTCACATCTTTCGTGGGGAACCACACATTGGTCCAAGACTTGCACAAGATAACAATACTCATCCCATAACGATTGGCCACAATGAGCCTCATATCCAGAAAGGTAAGCCAACAAACTCCAAAAAAGGGCATTCAAAGTAGTTGAGCGCATTTCGGACCCTGTGGTAATAAGTGTCAAGCTGAAAGTAATCTCTGTAGGTGACATTATTCTGGTCCATCTCATCAACCAATTTCCTCATCGCCCTCCTCTAACCATCATTCTAATTATATCTAAGAGCATATGATATCGCCCGATAATGAAAATGACCATTTGTGATAACATCTAAGTCTAACGGTGGTATGCGTGCCAAAGTGTTGGTATTTCACTAACATACTTAGTTGCCACTAGGGAGCGCGTGTTGCAACACCTAGGTGCAGCGTATGGGATTGCAGCTCCATTAACATAACTCTTTCCACCTTTACCATTGTTCAGAAGAAACACTTCAACTTTTATTTGGCATGGCCGTTGAGGAGTCCTCTCGTGTTGATTTCTTACTTGTTGCAGACTATTAAGTTGGTTTATCATCCTCTACGAACTCTTTTGTTGTTTTCTCGTTGGCCTCAGATTCTTGACTTGCTTTCTCTAATACCTCGTCAAGTTTAAGTGCTTTCTCCTCCGCAAACTCATATCCAGAAGGAGTTCCCCTTATTCACTTCTAACAATTGTCAATTTTGAGCTTTTTCTTGGTTGGCCAACCCATTGGCTTCACTTTCACCATTGGAATCTTAATTATAGGGGATGTGGATCAAACTTATTTCCCTCAACTTATGCACAATCTTTGCCATAATGTCACGCCCGTTGTTCTTATACTTATTTTCAACAGCCTCTAGTTCCATACAGTATAGAAATTCTAACTTATTGTCATCGGATGATGATTGGATTGGGGTAGTGTTCAATTTCTTCCACTGTGGATGGATCTTATTATGATAAATAGGGTTACTGGACAAAATATGTACTTAAAGGTTATGCAAAAGGCAAACCGTGAGTAGCATTAAATACACACCCACACAGGGCCCTATCAAGGCCAACAATATCAATAGTGTTAAAGTTTCGGAAAGCAGAGTAGTTGATGACAATAATGAATCCGTGATGAACTAATAAACATACATCAAAACTAAACAAGAATTGAAATCGTAGTAAGAGTTAAACGTCTTCCTTTGCATTGGCTCGGCCAAAACAATCAATTAATCAAATTGATAATGTGTATAACCACTATAATGATATCTCATTGTCACAAAACTCAAGTAATGAACGATGATCCATACAATAGCGATTTTGAGTATTTATAGACTTAGTTTATCTACCCTATCTAGGAGTTTAGTCCTAAAAAATGTACAATTCAGAATACCTCATCGGTCTCTAATTGTAAATCTTATTGGAATCATCTATTATTCAACAACTAAGTCTTCTATTCCTTCAACAATCTTGACTCACCATTTCTATAAAGTGTGTAATGGCCCTTTTTCCTTAAACTAGGGCACCACTCGGCCTAATCCCATCATTAAGCCCTAATCCACGCCGCATAGGACTTAACTATGTTTTAGTCAGTTTTTTTGTCTCATTCACCATGTTATTCATGTTCAGGATAAGTGTTTCTCATTTCTCATTGGTTATCGTTTTCAGAGTTAATCAAACATTTTTAATCTTATCAATGGAAGATTTAATAAAATACGCATAAGCATTTATAAAAACACTTACTGTGGAAACCACGTAAATAGATGATCACATGAAAGCAAAAAAGTAATACATGCATCAGTAGGGAAGTCTAGTCTATAAACCTAATATACAACCCATAATTACATAAAAAGATGAAAATAATAATTACACAAAATGATCACCTACAAATGTAGCAAAAACTACACGTCAAGGATCAGGTTTAGTCGTCGATCTTCTCTTTCCCTGCTCCACTACTCACTAGATCTGCACCCACCGTCATAAAACGTATAGTGAGTATAGTAAAGTAGAAAGTAAAACCTAAATGCTATTCATCCGCATTTCCAAGATATAAAAAGAATGGTAGCAGAACGCATAAAATAGCTATGAAAAAAGACAGGTTGAACGAAAAGTATGCAAACAGTTGCAAAGCTTCTATAATGAATACCAAATAGAAAAAACATGTAAGTCTATGTTTAGGTCTGCCGATATCCCCAAGGACTTTAACCTCTTGTGCCACAATAACATCAGCTGTAAGGAATGCCGACACCCCAGGGACTCTAACTCCATGAGCCACGCATTTCATAGAATTAAACTATATCAGTTGTGAGGAGTGCCAACCGATGACTCCAAGGACTCTAACCCAGGTATCGTGTAACACATAAGGCTAAGGCACCTACATAAGTGGGCTCTTCATGTCATGCCTATTGAATTTGTTCAAGTTCTAGACTATACAAACAAGTATAATGGCATTGGTGTAAACATATACAGATTAGAAAGTTAAAGAAGTTATAGCTTGCTATTTAGAAGACATGTCGATTGCTCAAAAATCAACAACATAAAAGGAACCCAATAATAGATCGAAAAAAAATAAGGAATGCCATGTTTCAAGTCATCACACGATAATCACAGCAAAAGATATCATATAAACAAAAATATATACAAGGCAAGGCATTAGGAATATGATATCAATAATAAAATAGTCCAAATGATTGAATATCAACTTGAGAAAGGAATGAAATAGAGAGAATTGCCTAAACAGGTTTACTTACTTCAAAGCACGAAATTTCCTAGTTTAAATCGTTCGTCTCACACCTCACTTCGCATTCCCTAGACCTAACGTAAATTCTCTAAGATCAATTTTCAATGTTTAATATGTTAGGATCTTATTTGAATACTTGTCAGTGATTAAAGTTTAGCTAACTGCTTTTATTGAGGTTGCATCAAGCCATCTTTGAGTTTCCTCAATTATAACATTGAGTATGCTTTAAATAATAACAATTAGCATGCCTTAAAATACTAACATTTGAACTTTGTGAAAACTCAAACTAAGTCAAATAGTTTTAATCCAAATAAGCAAGCTCGAGAATCCATAACAGTCTTATTTATATTGGGCAAGCTCAAAACTTATAACAGTCATAATATCATCGAGCACATTAGAAATTTATCCTCTTTTAAGTCTACTAAAACTGCATAGAATGAATTTTATGCATCTCTAAAGCTTTCAATTTTAAAGTTTAAGAATACTGAAATCACCTCAAACTCGGTCCATTTGGATTAGAAACAATGCAATTGAGTTCCAATATCATCATGCAATCATTTATACTCAAATACCATGCGATAAATATTCAATCACCATTATGTAAAGTTACACTATTCATTTTCTTTTTCACATAACACAAATAAAAATCTCCACAAGAATCCCAATAAGGGATTTTCACTAATTAAAGGTCCATTTATTCTTATGAACCCTCATGTACCAAAACTCATCAACAACAACTTGGAATATAATTTTTGTATAGATTTGGTGAAGAAAACCTAGCAGCAGCTTTAATGGTGTTGTCTCCTTTCCTTTTATGAACTCTACTAAGTTAGATTCATACTCCCTAGCATCAACCTTCTCGGATCTTCAAAAATTCTAACAATAAATGCAAGATTTTCTACATTTTCTTTGATCTCCTAATTTTCTCACTAGCTCTATAATGGTGTTGGAGTTATTATATATGTTGAACAAGAAACCATGAAACTTATATAATCTTTGACTTTTAAATCTCACCCCACTCACTAATCTCTAGGTGAATCAAAGACTCACATTTAAGCCATCAAATCCCACTAAGTCGAAATCAAACTATAACTTGTCTTTTTTTGCATGACACCTAACATACACCTTATTTTCTATTTCTCTACCTACACATGTCATAAGAGATCTCCCATTTTGTCCATGCCCCTTTAAATTAATTACATACAAGTCTAACTCCACAAACTTAAAAGTTGTCCTTGAATTTCACTATATTTACAATCAAACCATAGGCATATTTTATTTAAGTTAGCAAATATTTATTTAGTCTAAATTTAGCTACTAGCTATACTATGGACTGTCATTATATGCAAAATTCAAAGTCTATTTAAGTACTCATCACAACATCTACTATATGCATCTCGCACTCATACGCATCTCGAGGCATGTTCCTACTCGAGCACCGAATTAATGATTAAACAAACTAAATAAGTTTTTCGGGTATAGTATACACACGTAAAATACACTAGGCATCTATCACTCAAGAATAATATATTACTTAGCTTTTGTGCCAAGTGCCACACTGTGTACCTGCCATCAAGCCATGTCACGGGTCGGTGACCCTTAATTACGAACAAATTCTCTATTTAAAATTTGGGTCATTACAAAGTTCTTCAATCTTTTATGCATCTTTCTCTTAGATTTGTTAGTTGTAATCCATCTCGAAGTTCTCTGGTTGAAGTAGCAAACTTTTTCATTATCGTAGACTAATAGTGACAATTGCTCTATTTTAGTACCCAACTTGTATTCATTTCCTTCTTTGATTTCGGATCTATCTTCTGTTAGGGCATTTGCCCTAGGTCAATCTACAATCATTGTTTATCTTATAATTTTAGTTAATAAACTAGAGGTTTTATAAGTGATTGCATGTTTACCTTATAGTAAGATCTATGGGTATTTGTTGAAAGATCCTAAATGTCCATAGTCGGTCATTATACCGGGAACTATAATGAATTAAGACTAGTGTGAATCTTGATTGATGGTCAAGTGATGATCATGCGTATAGGGATACGAATCAAGATCATGAGTACAAGTTAGGGAATAAGGTTTTGGACCGACCCGCTATGAGAACACCACATGGATTAAGTCATAGGTGCTACTCATGATAAATATATCATTTAGTCCTTCGACTTGAGATTACCATAAACTTCAATATTATGAGCATGATAATTTAACACAATCAAATGTTGTCTTTAACAGGACAATTATAAATATTGTGATTGGTTACCATGTGAATAATATGTCAAGGTGTGTAATCAAGATAAACTTTGTCAATTTCATATAGAGAGAGCTATAGTGGATCCCTCGATAAGATAAAATGATAATGGTCAAGTCCATATGAATTGATATGATCAATGTCACTTGGATGTTTTTCAGTTTACCTAAAGATCGAGACTAGTACGATTAAACATTAAGGGTGACTTTCCATGCCTTATGTTTACTCAAAGGATATCGCACGACAAAATGATATGATATATGTTATTAATTAGGTTTTATCGATGTTGATATTCATGCCACTTGGTTAGTCATAATGCCTTGCTAAAGATCGCGTATGACTTGTGTACAAAAATGGTTTTTGGCTTATTGCCAACGTCGCATGAACCTATTGTGTCGCACACAAAGAATAGCTTTGCACAATTTCAATCGATCCAGAGTAATGAATTTTATATGATAAACTTCATGACATAAAAGCCCTTACGATTTGTTATATGTAACTTATTAATAGGGCGTATGTTTAATTTGCTTAAACTGCCTAAATACAATAATTGTATTACGAATATGATTTTAAGTGAGGTCTTATCTACACATAAATAAAGGGTGAAACCATAAAAATGAAATAAGATTTTCGTATTACAATTTTCGAGTTCTCGAGATTTAGGGAGAGAGAGAAAAATCATTTTCAATCTCTCTTGGGGCTAGCACTCCAAATTGTGGTCACCGTTCGTGTGTGGATTTATGATAGAGGACGCGCACTTGAACGTCTTAGAAATCGAACAATTTGAAAAGGAAATCACGGAATAAGGTGTGATTTACTTTCATAGATTTAGTTTAATGGAACTTATTTTCGTTCATATTGGGGTTTTTCAAAATTTGTTTTGAATTTTTCGTTGCGTAAGAACTCCAAAATCCCAACATCTTCATCTTCAACTTAACTTTGATATTGTTATCTTCATTGGAACTTGCATTATAGTCTATCTCTGAGTTGTATCTACACTCGAAAAACTTGCTTAGTCAGAGTTCCATCTACATTGCATCATTTACCTAACTAGCATAACTCATGTTTTGACGATATACTGCCAACAAAGATAGACCGACCTAAACATAATAAACCAAATTCTAATAAGATTAGCGTAGATTAATCAAAAACAGTAATTAGCAAGATAACCTAATTTTTGAGTAACTTAATAAAATGTATTGTTATCGATGTATTAAAGTAATAAAACATAAAAGTAAAACCCCAAAATGTTTTTGTCATCAGTAAATAATTAGATCCATGAATACAATTTTATAACATAAAGGTTCATGTACTTACAATAAAAAAGCCAGAAAACAATGACTTATCCTTACTTTTTATTGCTCACTCCCCTTTTTTGACTAAACAATGACAAAGAGATAACATCTGAGTTCTAACCAACCGCCACAATCTGCAAAGTTAGGCGTTAGCAATGTCCAGCTCTTTTTGTATTGGTCACATCTATGGAGCTATATCATCTCTATAGACATTCAAATAGGCAATACGATGTAAAAATTAATCGAACAGTGGTGGGTGTGGTTTCATCACCACCAAGAGAACTTGGTTCTTGAAGAGGTTCATCTCTAGTTTGAGTAAAGTAGTCTTAAGTAGCTTCAGCCTATATTGTAGTATCAGTAGCAAGAGCAAAATGGGTAAGTTTTGTAGCAGTATCATCAACCAAAGTTGCTGGCTCGGCTAAAGTGGTAGGACTGGCTTGATTGACTTCAAAATCCTCATGCTCAAGGTGAATAGTAGGATGGACTGACCTACTTGGCTCTAGTTGCAAAGCATCATTTACTAGAGGCTCAACTGTATGCCCCATGGTTGGAGTAACCGAAGGTAGCAGAATGCCCAGAAGGTTAACAACATCCAAGTCCTCAACAAGAGGAATCTATGATGTTGCTAGAGACTTAACGTCTGTTGTAACATTCTCACATGGAACCTCACTTGGAGTTATAACATCTTCGCCATCAATTCCATAGTTCATTCTAAGAAACTCAAGTATACTTGTTCCAACAGTAGTGACAAGAGTAATAACACTTAGATCAAAGTGTAAAGCAATGAAAGTACCTTGATCATCTCCAATTTCTGGAAACTCAAAAAGTGAGGTAACTTCCTCTATTCTATTAGAAAGTGGAGCAAATGAACTCGGATCTTGTGGTGAAATAGGCAATAGCCCCATCTATCTTATAGGAGCAGAAAGTGTATCTTCCCCTCTTGCAATTGCCTCCCCTCAATATTGCACTTCAATAATATTATTGTCCTCATTTTTAGAAACCTTTGCAATCTTTCATTTCATAATTCTTATAGAATTATATATTGGCATTGTAGCAGGGTCGAAACAGGAGAATCAATAGTAACCTTTACAGTAGCATGAGTTGGAGCAGTTGAAAACTTTTTCAGGAGGCATGAGAAGTTGGTGTGCGAGCCAAAAGTATACTAGCTTGCTTGTAGTAATAGTGTCACCAACTTATGTTGACTACGGTTATCTTCCTCAAAGAAAAGTGTATATACTCATTACTTACTTAGCTAAAATTACTTTATTGTTAAAGAAATCCTTTTAGTTGATTTTATAACTAAATTAAGTTAATCTATACTAATGAATCAATGCAAATTACTTAAATTCTTTTATTAAGACTATCTTAGTTCACAAGTTCACCTAGGTAATGAAATACTATGCTTTTCAACTCACTTTATCATCTTCATTATGTGTGTGTAATGCCTAATTAGAATAGACAAATTTCCTACAAATCTACTTTAACCCACTATTGTCACGGAAAATATTTTAACTCTACGTATCAGTGTGAATAACGTAAGCTCCACATTGCTTTACTATTCCAAATGTTTAGATTCAAAACCAATTAAGTTTACTATCCATGCATCCCTAATATCAATAAACATGTGATCAAGATGTTCGTAGCATTATGCTCTAAATCATTACAAATTCCAACCATTGCACTCTTTATATTTTCTATTCTAATCATATTTATAGCACATCATTCATACCATAGGATCTATTAATCCTTATAATTAATTGACTACTCACACTTCATTAATACAAACATGCACATAGTGAAATTCATTGAAATCAAAGATATAATGAATTAACTTAATTAAATCAATAAACACAATACCCGAATCACCACACATGAGTCTTTAATGTCTTCTCTCCACAAATTGTGTTAATAGTCAAGAATAAGTAAACCAATGCAAAACTATTGCTAATGGTGGCTAATCTCTTGTATGCTTTATGTTTACCACATTTTCCAATCTATTTATACTCCTTAATCACGTTTCCAAACAATTAGAAACCCTACTTTACAATTTAACACAAAATAGAACTCTACTTTCTATTTTTTTTCTCTTCTTGCTGCTATCACTTAAGCCTCGGCGTCATGTGTACATACTCTTATCGTCATCCCTTGACCTTCACGGTGCCGCCACTACGCCGAGCCTCCTGATCACTTTTCTCCACTTCCTTGCTCTGCCATGTGGTGCATTAATGTCCCCGTTGTGCCTTGAAGCCCCAAAATGCCAGCTTCTGTAACCACGATGCCAAACCTCCTTACTGTTGTTTCAGCTCCATTTCTACTTAAATGCACTCGTCTCCTTCCTTAATTCCTTGTTTACCTGAAAATGCATAAACACCATCAAGAATAGCTTATTTTAGGCTATTTATACTAAATATAGTACTAAACTAACCATTTATATAAGCCTAAATAATCATTAACCAAATACCTCTAAACTTAGGATTTTGCACGTCCCAAGCAAAAGTGTATTTTATTAAGTTTTCTAACTACTTATTTTACCTAGTTCACATTCATTTTACATTGTTCATGGAGTATCTTTAATTCACTAAGACTCAAATTAATAATCCACTCAGTGTTTTTCTTTACAAAAACATATATTTTTAAAAATATGTAGCTTTAGCAACACATACAACTTACTTTCGAAACACCTACAACCAAAACTATTAATAATCAAAAGTTTGTTTCATCTCGATACTCAAGTAGCAAGCGTACAATCCCATGATTTTTTATTTAGCTTAGGAAATGACAAATAAGCATAGATCAAACTAATTTTTGGTAGACTTTAGCACTTCAAGAGTCTATAGGACTTAACAGAGTTAAATGAAAACTTAACACAATAAAGCTAATAGCACACAACCTAAATCTTTTATTTGAATAGATTTATTTTCAATTCCGCCTTATTTTCTTTAATTTTATCTCTCTTTTGTTTTCTTCTTCTCCTTTTTTATTTTTACTTCACGGTCCCTACTCCTTTTCCTATGGACTACGTTTTTCCTCATTTTCTCCAACCAATAAGTTCTCGACTCCATTTTCGGTAGAAATTTTAGAACTCTCTATTTTTCTATTGCAAAACTCTTGTTAGCACTTCTCATTTTCACTTAATAAAGCAAGTTTACTCCAACTTTTCATTTAAAATGCCTATTTCTCCTCCTCTTTGCACTATGTCTTTACTTACTTTATATATTTAAGTAATATTCATACTTTTATAGAATTCTTTAGAGATCTAACTTTGTCCACAATAAGAGTTCTATTAATTTCTTGCTTTTGTTTCAAGTTAATGGTCTACCCTACCTCAAGGTTTGAACATGCAAATGAACTACTTATTCATTTCATATTACTATATATAACCTAATATATATTAACTAAATACATTCAAATAATAAGACAAATGGAATAGAATACACTACCATGCTTTCGCTTTAACTGCTTCAAAAATAAAATTTTAACAGTCATACTTGCAATGTTAATCCTTATTTTATCCTTCTTACCACTTCATATAGTGTAGTGTAGTGTTGAAGCCTCCTAACTTGAGCAAAACCTTGTCTTCAAGGTTTAAAAGTAAGCCAAAAATTATGAAAACATTAAAATGAACAAATATATGTAATGCGAAAAATGTGTGATGTCCAGGAAACAGTTAGAAAAGTTTTGGCTTTTTGTCACTACTTCATGGAAGTTGTTATTTATTTTTTTCTTGGTTACACATGGAAGTTGTTACTAGACAGTGAGACCTTGTTGGCACTCAAAAAAGATGAACTGAGTGATCAATGCCCATTAAATATTAGGAAGAGAGATTTTATTTAAAATCTTGAACACCCACTAAAGATTTCTATATAATCATCTAAAAAATGTTTTTCCTCACTTTTTCCAACATGAAGTTCTCTACTCCATTTTTTGTAGAACTTTTGGGACTCTAGATTTTTCTATTGTAAAACTTTTGTTAGCACTTCTCATTTTCACTTAATAAAACAAGTTAAATCCAACTTTTCATTTAAAATGCCTATTTCTCCCCCACTTTGCACTATGTCTTGACATACTTTATATATTCAAGTAATATTCATACTTATTATAGAATTTCTTAGAGATTTAAATTTTTCCACAACAAGTGTTCTACTAATTTCTCGCTTTTGTTTCAAGTTCATGGTCATCCCTAACTCAAGGTTTCTAATTATGAAATCATATCTTTGGTGCTATATTTCAAATTTTCTTCAAAAATTCAAAAACATTCTTTTGAGTTGATAATTAGAGAATCATAGAATGTTTGGGTGATTGATTTGAAATTTAGCTATTTTTGATTAAAAAATCTTTTTTTGTTGTGTTTTCAATGAGGAATGGGTTTTGGATTTCATTTAATGTTTTGCACTATTGTTGATTTTTATGTTGATTAGATTTTTTCCGTGATTGTGCGAATTTTAGGTGATTTAGGTTTTTTGCAAGGATAATCGAGCGATGTTAGTTCAAAAGGAATTGTTTAAGAACACTATGAGGAAGGCTGCTCATGTGTGGAAAAATATAATTGAACTTTGTTTTTCGGGTGCACTTTTAATGTTGAAATGATGATTGGTTTTGAATACTATTTGTGTCTTTTTTTGATAAGAAAGAAGCAAACTTGCCTCCACAGGGTTCGATTAGTTTAGGCATCTCAGTCTTTGTCAAAGTAAATAAAACTGAATAGTTTGAGCATCTAAGCAAATTGTTAAGAAAACAATCCTATATAAATTGTTTAACACATATTAGGAAAGACAAACTAAAGATTATGAACCAAAACTGTAGTAGAAAAAAAACAAGCATGACATAATATAATAAATTATCCAACTTACAACCCTCAAACACATGGGACAACCAGAACCCTTCACCCGATATAAAAGTGATCACGTACCAAACTAGAATACATTTAACCTAATTATAACCCTAAAACTCATACATGTTTGACTAGAAACCTCCACTCGTTGTGCAGGTGAGCATATACCAAACTAGAGTAGCCTTAATGGGTCAAAATGGTTACTGAAAGGATGCAGTGCAGTTTTCCTCCAAAGCCTTCATGGTTCCAACCTGGCGGCCACATTAAAGATTACACAATTTCTAAAAAGGGCACAGCTAGGACCATAAAGAACAAAATATAAACACAAAACCTTATGCAGAGGATCAAGGTGGTGTTACAATACATCAAAACACATAAAGTCTACAATAAAATATATCATCAAATTGTTTTGTAAAACCGGCATTATTTGGTTCCAGGAATAGTCATCATAATATATGAATAATTGTCTTAAAAGGTACATCTACCAATCCTCCAATTGGGGCCTTTTGGGATTAGACTTCTGAAACTAATCCAACCTCCTATCTCCACTTGACTTAACTTTTTTTCCTTGTATGCAACCACTTAAAGAATTTTACAAGATCTGCATTTCTTCTTTTCTTTAGAAATATTATGTAATTTGTATTTATGTATTTTATTTTCTTCATATAAGAACATAAAGCATTTCGTTATCATGTCCACAGTAGTTTCTACAACACACACATGTAATTAATAGGCCCCTTCCCTCCCTAGCTATTAATGATCGATGGGTGAGTCAATGAAAGCTACTACTTGTTCATCCTAAAAAAAAATGAAAGTTACTACTTACGTTGTGGGTCAAAGAGATAGAGAGAGAGTAACATCAGCGCATGAAGAGCATGCCACGTGGTTCCTAGAGAGAGAAATTAAACAATGAAGAAAGCAAGGTTAGAGAGAAAAAAAGGGTAGGGTGGGTCTAGAAGGTACTTGGGAGGTTTATATATATAGGGAACCCTACGCAGAAGCTCCAAGCACAAAATGTTTTGGAGGGGCCCTACCCTTCTTTCTATGCCACCTCACCGCCTCCCTCTCCACGTCTCTCGCATTAAATAATGGGGTATTGTACACATTTTTATATGTCAGTTAAGTTGGATTGCAGTCCCTAAATACTCCCTTTCTCAGTATCTCTCTCTGTCATATAATGCATGCATTCTCTTACCGTCGAGTTGGACACACAAGATATAAAATACCTATAGCTCATTTATACTTTATGAATCATCCACAACAGTTTAGACTTCTCCCGCACAACTTAGCATAAATTTTCAAAAGATAGAAAACCATTTGTCCCTAACTAAACTGACTAACAACTAAAATTTATAATCTTTGAAATTTAAAAATCCCTGGGATGCCTCCAAGTAGTGTTTAGTTTAACGTTATTAGCCTGACGGCTTTGCGCTCTTTAGTCTATGTCTAAATTGAGATCATCCTATACTCTTAATGTTTCAAATGGTTGCTCATCTAGAAATACTTCGGTTAATGGCTTCCATGTATCACCTTCTTTTTTCGGTAACCAAGATAGATGATCTGCAATCAAATCTTCACTTTTGCAATAATATCACCCATCTAAATAGCCTTTGTTTGGCATCCATCTTTGCAAATAAGTAACGGATTGCTGCATGGTCACTTTATATAGTGACTTTTGATCCCACTATGTAAGCTCTAAACTTATGACAAGCAAACACCATTGCAAAAAGCTCCTTTTTGTGTTAGTATAATTTTGCTATGTTGGATCCAGATTTTTGCTTGCATAATATATAGATCTAAACATTCAACCTCTTTGTTGGCCAAACACAGCTCCTACCGAATAGTCACATGCATCACACATTAATTCAATTTTGGATTCCCAATCTGGTACTACTACTATTAATGCCAAAATCAATGCTATTTTTAAGGTCTCAAATGCTTGTATAAATGCAAGACTCATTTCTAATGGAATGTCTTTTTCCAACAATGTACAAATTGGTTTAGTGATTTTTGAAAAATCCTTAATATACCTTTTGTAGAAGCCCGCATGTCCTAAAAAGCTCCTTATATCTCTAATGTTTTTTTGTATATGAAGTTTTTCAATTGGCGCTATTTTTGCTCTTTCTACCTCTAATCCATGAGCAAATACTTTATGTCCTAAAATAATTCCTTCTCTTACTATGAAATGGCACTTTTCCCAATTAAGTACTAAGTTTGTTTCTTGACATCTTTTAAATACTAAAGCCATATTTTGCAAACATAGGCCAAAATATGCTCCAAATAGAGAATAGTCATCCTTATATACCTCCATGATATCCTCGACCATATCAGAAAAAATGGCCATTATACATTTTTGAAATGTTGGTGGTATATTGAGTAGTCCAAATGGCATTTGTCTTAATGCAAATGTTAGAGAAGGATAAGTAAATGTCATTTTCTCTGAATCTTCTAGTGTTATAGCAATTTGATTGTATCCCGAGTATCCATCTAAGAAGTAGTAGTATCATATCTTGCCAATCTATCTAATATTTGATCAATCAATGGTAAAGAGAAGTGATCCTTTTTTGTAGCATTATTTAACTTTAGACAATCAATGCAAACTTGCCAACCAGCTACTCTTCTTGTAGATAAAATTTATTTTTTATCAGTTTGAATAGTGGTCATTCCTCCTTTCTTTGGTACCTCATGTATTGGTGAAATCCATGAACTGTCTAAAATAGCATAAATGATTTCGACATTCAACCATTTTAATATCTCATTTTTTACCACTTCTTTCATCAATGGATTTAACCTTCTATGAGCGTCAATTGATTGTTTATGATTTTATTCCATTAAGATTTTATGCATGCATATTGTCGGACTAATTCCTTTAAAGTCCTTGATAGTCCATCCCAATGCTAACTTATGCTCTCTTAAAACTCGAAGCAATTTTTCTTCTACCAATTCTTTCAACGTTGCTGAGATGACCACATGATATGTTGATTTTTCTCCTAAATATGCATATCTAGGATGCTCAGGAAAAGGCTTTAATTCCATCATAGGTTCAATAACTGCACTTTTTACTTCCATTTCTAGTTTCTCGCAACCTCTATGGAACTTTAGGGGCCCTATCGGGGATAAAACATTTACTGCCTCCTGACGTTCATCCTTAACTGCTAACTTTTTGTTATTCTTTGAATTAGGCACTGCTTTAGGGGGTCATCTTGCATATATTCCTTTCCCATCTTAGAAACACAGTCAGTAACTACATCCCCAACTTTGATGCTTTTATAGTGTTATCCTTCACTTGCAAGTTTCAAGGTCTTTTAGATATTGAACATGACTTCCTCGTAATTTATACAAAACCTTATTTCTCATTCTTGAACATCTACTAATGCTCGTGTATTTGCTAGGAAAGGTCTCCTTAAGATTGATGGTATCGCTGAATGTTCTTCCATATCCTGCACTACAAAGTCAACCAAGAAAATTGACTTATCCACTTTTACCAACACATATTCAATTGCTCCTTTTGGATAGATCACTGATTGACCTGCTAATTGCAACGTCATATTGGTCAATTTTACTTCTCTCTACCCAATTTCTTGAATACTGATAAGGGCATTTAATTTATGCTTGCCTCCAATTCACATATTACCTTAATAAACAAGAGTATTCATATGGTACATGGAATAGAAAAACTTCACGGTTCTTTCAACTTTGGTGGTAACTTCCTTTGAGAAATAGCACTACATTCTTTTATCAAATTCATTGTTTCGTAATCTTCTAGTCGCACTTTTTTGTTTATAATGTATTTGAAGAACTTTGTGTAATTTGGCATCTATTCCAATATGTCTTCAAACGTGATATTTATGTGTAACTTCTTAAACATCTCCATAAACTTCCTGAATTGTTCTTGATCATTTTGTTTCCTCAATCGCCGAGAATATGGTAGAGGTTGGTTTATTAATGGTAGATTGTCAGGTAATTTAACTCTCCCTGGTCACAAGTCTTTTCTTTGCCTATTTTCCCCTATTTTCTTTTGAGATGATTATGATTTTTCTGCTGGTGCACATTCTTTTTAGGAACCTATATCACTCCTTAAGTGTTTTGCATCCTTTTAGTGCTATTCATCAATTTGTTTCGCTATGTCGTTTGTTGTATCATTTTGTTGCATTGGATACTTAATTGTTCTTCCACTTCTTAATTGGATTGCAGGTGCAATTTTCATAGGATTAACGCATGTGTTACTCAGAAATTGTCCTTCTTTCCTTGAGTTCGAGGTAATGGCTAACTAACCAATTTGTCTATATAAATTCTTGATGGACTATGATCTCACATCATCCATTCTCTTCACGGCTTGCTTCACTCCTTTTATTTGTTTTTAGTTCTTTTCATGATGTTCCCTATTGGTCATGTCTATGGTGTGTCATAATTTCTCAATTGACTTTAATGAAGTTATCTCCTCACTGTAACCTAGCTTCCCCTTTTGTACTTATTGATTAAAGCCTGAAGGTAACTTTGATGCTTTATTAGGACTTCAATATAAGAAGTTGAGGTTATTGTTGTTATATCCTTGATAAAACCTTTAAGGAGCCATTCCTCTCGGCATGAAGTTATTTCCATAGCTTTGGTTGTTCATAAATTTTACGTCTTTATATTCCATTCCTTACTTCATGTTCATTTGATTAACCGCCATGACTTGGTGATTAATGGGTGGGTGTATTTTCTATAGTTGCGGACTTTATTGTCTAATTTGACGTTTCGCAATTTGATTGCTTAGGTTGGATAGTTGTGCCATATTCGCAGCTAGCAAATCAATCTCATATACAAGTTAAAAGTTATACTATAAGAGTATAATCAAGGAATATGTCTAAATCTCGTTTTCAATGCTTATACCTACTCAAGTAAGGAAAAATTAATTCTCTCTATTCAAATGTAGGAAAAAGTCTTGTGAATAGAAAATGATTGAGATGTGAAATCTCAGGAATTGTCAAGCTAACGTGGAAGAGATTGGTTATTGAGTGAATGAAATGAGGTTCATTGTGAACTCATAAATAGAGAATGATTTTACAAAGAGAGAAAAGTTGTTAACTTTTTAACTAGTCAAATTGAAAGTTAAGTGAAATAGCTAATGAGTTAAAATTGATCATTGCTTTCTAATCCACAACCTAAATAAAACTTTGGATATAGATTTAGAGAATGAGTGAAAGTTGCATGATGTATCAGGTTTTTCTAAGATCGAATTTTAATTTGAGAACTCTAGTCATGGAATGACAGATGTAATTCAAGATCTATAGTCATTGGATAAGTTATATAATTCCAAGTTTTGTTGAGAAACCATAGAACGGTGTTAGATCACATTGACATGCGACTCTACTTTAATATCTAATGATGATAGTCTAAGAGTTGATAGGTTGACAATTCAAATAAGAAATGATTAGTGACATAAGGAAGTAAATTAAGATGTGCATACCAGAGTTTGGTTGATAGGGATAGAATTATCAACAGTTTGTGAAATTGTTATTCATTTAAAAGAGAAACTCTCTCCTAGTTATATGAAATTTAATTTGTTCTCATCAAATGGCAGTTTCAGCGATATTTAAAGTTAGCCTAGGAGTGTGAGTTGTATATGGAGGATTATTTCTTTTATATATTTTTTAGTTCCGTTAATCCGTATTTTTAAATTTTGAGGACAAAATTTTAAATTACTGGGGAAGATTTATGAAATCTGAGAATTTCTTAAACATGATTTGGTGACTAATTAAGTATTTTCAAATTTTATTTCGAACTTTGGTTTCCTAGGTGAGACCTACATGTTTCGGACCGGAGATCACAAGGCAAAATGTTATTTTTTCATTGATGAATGCCTAGTTAATGTATTATACTCTATTTCATCACGAAGTCTATGTGTTGAGGTGTATCTTTAATTTATTATAATTGGGGTTTTTAAGTATGTGTCTAAAGGGCACAAATGAAATATAAATTATTAGATGCTCAGAAATTGGTGATCAAGTGTTAAGTATCATGTGAGGATTTTGCCTCGATTTCCATGCAACTCAAGATTGCAGGAATGAAAAATTAGAAAAAAGTTGGTGTGACACCTTGCTCTTAGTTCTTTGTCTGTTGGCAATGTTAAAGGTTGAGAGTAGGTCGAAATTGTTGCAAGTTTGGTGAAGTTGATGGGCCATGAGCCTTAGGTCAATCTACAAACATTGTTTATCTTATAATTTGAGTTAATAAGATTGAGGTTTTTATTTGATGTTTTATTATAAGTAACTACATGTTTACCTTATAGTAAGATCGATGGGTATTTGTTGAATTATCTTAAATGTCCTTAACCGGTCATTATACTTTGAATTGTAATTAATTAAAACTAGTGTGAATCTTGATTAATGATCATGTGATGATCATGCATATAGGGATACGAATCGAGATCATGAGTATTTGTTAGGGTACAAGGTACAAGACAGACTCGATATAAGAACACCACTTGGATCAAGTCATTGGTGTTACTCTTGATAGGTATGTCATTTAGTCCTTCGACTTTAGATTATCATAGACTTCAATATTAGGAGCATGGTAATTTGACACAATCAAATGTTGTCTTTAACAGGATGATTATAATGATTGTGATTGGTTACCATGTGAATAATATGTGAACATGTGTAATCAAGATAGAATTTATTACTCTCGTATAGAGAGATATTAGTGGATCCCTCGATATGACAGACTTATAATAGCCAAGTCGTTGTCAATTGATATGATCAATGTGACTTGGATGTTTTTAGTTTACCTAATGATCAAGACTAGTACGATTGAACATTAAGGGTAAAAAGTATAGAGCATTGAGAATCTACAATTACTGATCCAATAAGAGTTGTAATTTATCTAAAACTCAAATAAAAATTAAAGTCATACTATAATTCCAATTAGAGTCCTATTCAAAATAGGATTCAGTAAGAGACAAAATTTCTAGTCACACTAGATATGTATGAGAATCTTGAATTCTAGTCAAACTAGGATATTTAAGGAGAATCTTCAAAATGAATTTTATCAAATAAAATTCATTAACCCATACAATATTAAATCGCACAAATCCGTTCTTTGTGTACGACCTAATAAGTTCATACAACGTTGGTAGTGAACCAAAATCATTTTGGTACACAATTCATAAGCGGTCTCTAGCAAGGCATTATGAGTATCCAAGTAGCAAGAAGATCAATTTATCTAGGACTCTATTTGGAGTGTGGCTAGGAGATGGAGTTCTTTTACAACTCGACCTAGTGTACTATAAATAAGACATTAGGGTCACATTTGTGATGTGATTTTTCTCGAGAGAAAATTCCCAAGAGAGATTTTTCCTAGAGGATTTTATGAGAATTTTTTGTCCTAGGATTTTTGGGGCTAGCACTCCAGATCGTGATCGTCCGTTCTTGTATGGATTTTCGATAGAGGACGTTCGTCTCTCGCTGCGACTTAAAGGAATCGATCAATACCAAACAAGGCAGACATGAAGTTATTCTTGCTATGGTATTATTTTTGTTATTGGCACATCAATTTAATGAAATCAATTGGATCTTGGTTCGGGGATGTTTGAAAAGGTTTCAAAAACTTGCGCATGATCCCCGAAACTCAACAGTGGCATGAGAGCCAGTAGGCATGATTTAATTAAATTGTAATGCGCCCTTTTTTTGATATACATGATATATATAAGTCAATCATGATATCTTTTATATGGTTGCATCATTGCGTTTAATATAATTAATCTATATGCAAAATTGTGAAAGTATCGGCATGGTGTTGTGATGCAGTCGCACCGTAACGGACATACATACAAAAAACGGGTGTGTATCAAATTTGGTGGATAAGATCTCGCTATTTGTGTACATAGATATGTGTAATTTTATATGTTGGTGGTTATATGGGATATGAAAGCCTTGATATTGATAAAAAAATATAAAAAAATAAAAAGATTTTGGCTAAAATGGGATTCGATCCCTAGCCATTCAACTCATTTTGGAATGCATTAGCCATCCTAGCCAACAATTCAACTTGTAACAAGATTACAAAATAAAATTAAAAGGAAAATCTATATGTAATAGGATTACAAAATAGAATAAAAGGACTTTTGTTCATAGTAGTATCGATCCCTTGTCTTCTAACCCGTTGGAATACCTTAACCATCCTAGCAAGCATTCCTAGTTGTAATAGGATTACAAATCAAAATTAAAAGTACAAATATGATTGTAATAGGATTACAAAATAAAATAAAAGGAGGACTTTTTTACATAGTAGGATTCAATCGCTAGTCTTCCAACTCGTTGGAATGCCTTAACCATCCTAGCAAGCATTCCAAGTTGTAATAGGATTACAAATCAAAATTAAAGTACAAATCTAATTGTAATAGGATTACCAAATACATTAGAAGAACTTTTGTTGAGAGTATGATTCGATCCCTCATCCATCGACTCATTGGAATGACTTAGCCATCTAGCCTATCCATTCCAAGTTGTAATATGATTACAACTCTATTTATATTAATTGAGTTATATATATTAATTGAAAGAAGTTTTAATTGATTAATTACCATTCATTAAATGGGATTATTGTTCATTAATTGGATTAAATTAATTTAATTGGAAGGTGTTTTAATTGAATTAATATCAATTTAAATTAGTGGGACTATTATTAATTTTAATTAAATAGAGTCCGATAAAAAATTATATTGAGATATATTTAATTAATGACATTAATGAAAATATAATCTTTCATGCACTTGGAAAATTTTAAGATATTTAATTTCCTTGATTTGTTTTATGATGCCTTGTTGATATATGAAAATGTTTATTCTTGTTATATTTTAATGATATTTATTCTATGCATATTTGGTATATATATGATATTCAATAATTAAATAGATGCTAGAATTAGTTAATGCCACCTATTTTAAAAATCCCTTGATTAGAATTTTAAACACTTGTCAAGGCCTATTTTAAAAATCATAGAACTTGATAAAAATCCCTTGATTAGAATTTTAAGTTAATGCCACCTATTTTAAACACTTGTCAAGGCCTCGATCACATCAATATAGGTTTGCCTTCGCAGGGTGTATTGTGTTATCTTGGTGAGGCAAGCTGTGTAATGGTTACCTGGATGTGTTAAATTGGTTTAACTTAATAAAGCTATCAACACGGTTTTGGACTTTAGGCATATATGAGACCTAACATGTTGTGACATATGATGTCTAAGTCTCATAAAGAACCCAACGGTTTGATATGATGCAATTCGTAATGGTTACGTACCTAAATAACTTGATTTTGAGTGTCATGCCTTAGCTGTCTCAAAATTAAGTGAAATATTGATCT
Organism: Stephania cephalantha; assembly: GCA_039657325.1. Lineage (NCBI taxonomy): Eukaryota > Viridiplantae > Streptophyta > Magnoliopsida > Ranunculales > Menispermaceae > Stephania > Stephania cephalantha. The sequence continues at coordinate 25,043,541 of CM077570.1, read as the reverse complement.
TAGATCACTAAATTAATATTTACGAGGGTTATTAATTTAGGGGGAGTTTAATTACTCACTAATAAATTATTCTGTTTGATCTTCTAAGTGTAGATGTTAAACTCCTAACAACATTAATTCATAGCAACTGTGATCAATCCTTGAGAAGGATAAAATAATTTATAAGACTAATTTCCCTGTTTTGATTAGAAAATCTATAAATGTTATCAACCATAAATAAGGGTGTATGTCTTAGATTAATGATTCCTTTAAACTACCATCTATTAGTACAAGAATTATATGTCATGCTAGCAAATATAGAACCGAACTTTAGGAAAGATTCGAGCTGTGAAAACTAATGACATGACAGTGACACTGAAGGAAATGTTCCAACAGTAACTCACTCGGGAAGGGCATAAGATTGTAAGATTCCTATATTCTTGTAAAATGGTTGAGAACCTATTAATATGTCTTTATGTTTGGAACATGAAAGAACTATATTAAGTGATCCAATCAATTCACTAAACATGGACATTTATCAGTCTAACATATCGATGGGCCAAATAGATATCTCTCTTTAAAAGAGAGGGACAAATTCTATCTTGATCACACAACATCCACACAGTAGTCGAACAATGACCAATCACAATCTTTATAATCATCCGGTTAAAGACAATGGTTGATTGTATCAAATCATTATGCTCCTAATGTTGGAGTCTCTAGTGATCTCAATTCAAAGGACTAAATGATATAACTCTCATGAGAATCACTTATGACATTGACCATGTAGTGTGCTCTCATAGCGGGTCAGTCCAGCATTTGTTCCCAACAGATACCCATTATCTTGATCCGTATCTATATACGCATAATCATCACATGATTATCAATCAAAACCCAAATTATTCTTAATTTATTATTGTTCCCACAATAATAACTGACTAGGGATATTTAGAATAATACAATAATTATTCATGGATACTATTATAAAAGAAACATGCATCTACTTATAATAGTTAAACAACGTTTACAGAATTGGCCTAAGGCACATACCCCAACATATCCCACTTGCACTAGGTCCAATCGTACACGTATCAAATACTTAGTAACCTTAATGCATTCTTAGTGGAAGAAGTTTGTTTATGTATCTGCTACATTGTTTGCTATTGATTTTTTGCAAATATTTACGTTCTCTCTTTTATAAGACAAAACAATCAAGTGATTGTTTAGATCTATAGTGTGATTTACGTTCCATAACCTAAATTTGTCCATTGGTTTTACAATAAAAGCCAACATTATTTCCAACACTTGGAACCACACCTTATTCAATCATGAACCTTACGATCTAAACACTTTCTTTGACTGCAACAAATGCCACTAAAAAATCAGTTTATGTTATAGAACCTCTTAGAGTGAGTTTAGAACATTTCCAACTTATTCCTATAAAGTTAACACATATCCATATTGCGATCATTAATCTTTTATATTAATTTGAAAGTTTGCATTGTGTAACCATTTCCAAGACACATATCTTTCAAACATCTGCAAATCTAATAACATCTCTCAAATGCTTCTGAAGTATTTAAGAATGTTATCAATAAATATCTAGTGACCTTCATTGGAATCTATGAGATGTATGTTTTTCCCAAAGCATATGACATCATGTTGAATGCGAAGTATAACATATGTGATGATTCTCATAGCTTATGCATATGAAATCTTATATACATTGTCCCCTCATTATTTGTCTTAAGACGTTAAGTCTTGCAAAGACTTATATTATAAGACATAAATACGAATCCTTTTAAGAATCTCGTACACTGAAACCTTTTCAGTTATTTGTCTATATAAGCACTCTTACTTAAAGCAATTATCCTCTTAGATCTATCTCCATAGATCTATATCATAAGGATATAGGCCTAATTAGCTAAGAATCTACTTGAGAAACCTTCCTTAACCAAGACTTGACGTTCTGCAGGGTTAAGACGTCGTTTCCAATGAATAATATATCATTAACATATAGATTCAGAAAGATAATTGCGTTCCCACTAACCTTTATGTATACATAAGGTTTATATTCGATTCAATGAATGTAATTCATTAATTATTTCATCAAAACAAAGATCCCAACTCTTATAAGCTTACTATGATCCATAAATGGATCCTTTAAGCTTCCATACCTTTCTCAAGTTCTCAAGATAATGAAAAACCCTTAAATTGTGTCATACACATCTTTATGGCACATGGAGCAATGCTATTGTTGACATCTATTTGTCATATCTTATAGTCAAGCTATGAAGTAATGACAATAGAATTCTAAAACTCGAGCTTAGCTACCAGTGAAAAATCTTATCATAATCAACACTTTTATTTAGATTGGAGTTTTCGATAAGCCTTGCTTTTAAGTATGCATCTTCTCCTTTTTCATGTCACTTTAACTCATTTACATCCAATGGTGATACCATCTTCAGGTAAATAATTCAAGTTCCGAACTTCGATAATGTACATGAATTAAAAATAGAGTTCATAACTTTTAGTCTTTTCATCCAATCTAGATGAGACATGTCTCTTGATATGTAGTGATTCATTCTTATCCAGTATCGAAAATACATCATACCTATCAATAATAAAAAATTCCAAAAAAATTTGGCCAATTTCTTATTTTTCTAGATTTTCAAGAGATATATGTTACTTGTGTATATGCAACTAGTTCAAAAATTTGTTAATTTTTCTAAAGTGGTTCGGTTCTCATTTGTGGCACTTGAAAATTTCAAGATTTATTTTATTCCCAATGGTGTCCTTAAAATAAACTCTTTACTTAGAAATACATTATTTTAAGCAACAAACAATTTGTTCTCAATTGTATAAAAATAGTATCATAGCGTTCGACCACAATAAGACACAAAAGAGTTAGGCATCAAACTCTACGTGACTTAACGTCTTAAGCAAGTCTCACCGCTTCAAATCTCAAGAAAATACAAACTATGTTTTTTTATTTCATATCATATATGAAGTTTTATCAACCACTCTAACGAAAATAGTGTTTAGTGCGAGTCCCTTGGTTTTCAAAGTATAGCCTCTATAAGACATCATAGGAGAGTCTGTGTGACACATCATAAATCAAATTATATCCTATATAGTTCAATTTCTCCTCTTAAAATATCATTTCTCAAATGACATTCCTAGTGGAGTTAATTGCAAGACAAATTCACAATTTCAAAAATGGTCACTTAAACTCTTGGCTCAAATATTCCCCACCTTGATCTCATCAAAGTATGTTAATAATTTGCCAAGTGATTTTTTTATGCTCATTTTGAAATGTTTGTAACAATTCAAAATTATGTCTTCTTGATAAGATTTGTAGTTCATTATAAATTGAACAATTTCATTCAATGAAAACAAAATCCGTTCTTTAAAGCTTTCTTTAGAACTTGGCAAATTCTAGCTCACAACTAAGGTTTACGAGTCCGACACAAGCACCTTTTGTAGCTTTTACCTTCCCTTTATGTTTCTTTATAAAATTCCTTTTATGTTACGAACCATCAAACATATATCTAAGGCCCCTTTTTATTAATCTGTCTTACAATTTTAAACATCATATACAACTGTAAACAATGTTCTCCATGTCTTTAAAATTATGTAGTTTAAAACTATTTTGATGAATTATAGATCAAATCTACTTCCAACTTTTGTCATATGAAGATTCAAGCCTTTTGAGATAACTTATATAGTTCTTTCATATTCCAAACATAAAGACATATTAATAGGTTATCAACCATTTTACAAGAATATAGGAATTTTACAATCTTATGCCCTTCCCGTGTGACTTACTGTTGGAACATTTCCTTCAGTGTCACTGTCGTGTCATTAGTTTTCACCGTCCGAATCTTTCCTAAAGTCCAGTTTTATATTTGCTAACATGACATATAATCCTTGTACTAATAGTTGGTAGTTAAAATGAATCATTAATCTAAAGCATACACCCTTATTTTATGGTTGATAACATTTATCAATCTTCTAATCAAAATAGGGAAATTAGTCTTATAAATTATTTTATCCTTCTACAGGATTAATCGCAGTTGCTATGAATTAGTGTTGTTAGGATTTTAATATCTACACTTAGAAGATTGTGCAGAATAATTTATTAGTGAGTAATTAAACTCCCTCTAAATTAAGAACCCTCCTAAATATTAATTTAGTGGTCTAAGACCCATATTTCACTTAATTTTGAGACAGCTAAAGCATGACACTCAAAATCAAGTTATTTTGGTAGGTAACCATTACCAATTGCATCATATCCAACTTTTAGATTCTTTATGTGACTTAGACATCATACGTCACAACATGTTACGTCTCATTTATGCCTAAAGCCCAAAACCGTTTTGATAGCTTTATTAAGTTAAACCAATTTAAAACATCCAGGTAACCGTTACCCAGCTTGTCTCACCAAGATAACACAATACACCCTACGAAGGCATACCTATATTGATGTGATCGAGGCCTTTACAAGTGTTTAAAATGGGTGGCATTAACTTAAAATTCTAATCAAGGGATTTTTATCAAGTTTTACGATCCATGTAGTGTTTAACAATGCCTAATTCTAGCATCTATTTAATTATGGAATATCATATATTTACCTAATATGCATAGATTAAAGATCATTAAAATAAAACAAGAATAAACATTTTCATATATCAACAAGGCATCATAAAACAAATCAAGGATATTAAATATCTTAAAATTTTCCAAGTGCATGAAAGATTATATTTTCATTAATGTCATTATTAAATATATCTCAATATAATTTTTTTTATCGGACTCTATTTAATTAAAACCCCTTTTAATTAAATATTTTAATTAAAATTAATATTAGTCCCACTAATTTAAATTGATATTAATTCAATTAAAACACATTCCAATTAAATTAATTCAATCCAATTAAAGAACAATAATCTCATTTAATTAATGGTAATTACTCAATTAAAACTTCTTTCAATTAATATATATAACTCAATTAATATAAATAGAGTTGTAATCCTATTACAACTTGGAATGGATAGGCTAGATGGCTAAGTCATTACAATGAGTCGGTGGATGAAGGATCGAATCATACTCTCAACAAAAGTTCCTCTATTGTATTTTGTAATCCTATTGCAATCAGATTTCTACTTTAATTTTGATTTGCAATCCTATTACAACTTGGAATGCTTGCTAGGATGGTTAAGGCATTCCAACGAGTTGGAAGACTATGAATCGAATCCTACTATGTACAAAAGTCCTCCTTTTATTCTATGTTGTAATCCTATTACAATCAGATTTGTACTTTTAATTTTGATTTGTAATCCTATAACAACTAGGAATGCTTGCTAGGATGGTTAAGGCATTCCAATGGGTTGGAAGACTAGGGATCAAATACTTCTATGAACAAAAGTCCTCTTTTTATTCTATTTTGTAATCCTATTACGAATAGATTTGCCTTTTAATTTTATTTTGTAATCTTGTTCCAAGTTGAATTGCTAGCTAGGATGGCTAATGCATTCCAAAAAGAGTTGAATGGCTAGGGATCGAATCACATTTTAGTCAAAATCTTTTAATTTTTTTATATTTTTTTTATCAATATCAAGGCTTTCATATCCCATACAACTACCAACAAATTAAATTACACATATCTATGTACACAAATAGCGAGATCTTATCCGCCAAATTTGATGCGCACCCATTTTTTGCATGTATGTCCGTGACGGTGCGACTACATCACAACACCATGCCGATACTTTCACACTTTTGCATATAGATTAATTCTACTAAACGCAATGATGCAACCATATAAGAAATATCATGATTGACTTATATATATCATGTATATCAAAAATAAGGACACATTACAATTTAATTAAATCATGCCTACTGGCTCTGATACCACTTTTGGTTTTTCGGGGATCATGCGCTGCAGAAGTTTTCGAAACCTTTTCAAACATCCCCGAACCAAGATCCAATTGATTCCATTAAATTGATGTGCCAATAAAAAAAATCATACCTTAGTAATAATAACTTTGTCTGTCTTGTTTGGTGTTGATCGATTCTTTTAAGACGCTGCGATAGACGAACGTCCTCTATCAGAAATCCAGACATGAAAGGACGATCAAGATCCGGAGTGCTAGCCCCAAAAATGTTAGGACAAAAATTCTACCAAAAATTCTCTAGGAAAAATCTCTCTCGGGAATTCTCTCTCGAGAAAAATCACATCACAACTGTGACCCTAATGTCTTATTTATAGTACACTAGGTCGATTTGTAAAAGAACTCCATCTCCTAGCCACACTCCAAATAGAGTCCTAGATAAAATCCAAATCTAAAAAGTATATGGTCATTGAGAATCTATAATTACTAATCCAATAAGAGTTGTAATTTATCTAAAACTCAAATAAAAATTAAAGTCATACTATAATTCTAATTAGAATCCTATTCAAAATATGATTAACTAAGAGACAAAATTTCTAGTCACACTAAAAATGTATGAGAATCTTGAATTTTAGTCAAACTAGGACATTTATTGAGAATCTTCAAAATGAGTTTTATCAAATAAAATTCATTAACCCAGACAATATTAAATCGCGCAAATCCGTTCTATGTATGCGACCCAATAGGTTCATACAACGTTGGTAGTGAACCAAAATCATTTTGGTACACAAGTCATAAGCGGTCTCTAGCAAGGCATTATGACTACCAAAGTAGCATGAATATCAATAAATCGATACAACCTAATAGACAGTGTATATCATATCCCTTTGTCACGCGATATCTTTTGATTGAACATAAGACATGGAATGTCACCCTTATATCTCAATCTACTAGTCTCGATCTCTGAGTAGACTGAAATTTTAAAGTGACATTGATCCAATCAATTCACTAGACATGGCCATTTATCACTCAAACATATCGAGGGGCCCAATAGATATTTCTCTCTAAAAGATAGACAAATTCTTTTTTGATCACACAACATCCACACATTAGTCGAATAATGACCAATCACAATCTTTATAATCATCCGGTTAAAGATAATGGTTGATTATGTCAAATCATTGTGCTCCTAATGTTGGTGTCTCTGGTGATCTCAAGTCAAATAACTAAATGATATAACTCTTATGAGAATCACTTATGACATTGACCATGTAGTGTTCTCATAGCGGGCCAGTCCGGCATCTGTTCCCAACAGATACCCATTATCTTGATACGTATCCATGTATCTTGATCCGTATCACATGATTATCAATCAAGACTCATACTAGTCTTAATTTATTATTGTTCCCCCAATAATAACTGATTAGGGACATTTAGAATAATACAATAAGTATCCATGGATACTATTATAAAAGAAATATGCATCTACTTATAATAAGTAAATAACGTTTACAAAATTGGCCTAGGGCACATACCCCAACATTTGTTGATTTTTCTAAAGTGGTTCGGTTCTTATTTGTGGCACTTGAACATTTCAAGATTTACTTTATTCCCAATAGTGTCTACAAAATAAACACTTTACTTAGAAAGACATCATTTTTTTAGCAACAAATAATTCAAATCGAATTGTGAAAACTGCCCCAAATTGAGAATTTACCAAATTTCGACCTAAATACCTCGTTTCTACCATGAAAACTTGTCACGAAGTGAGCATCTTGTCATGCTCTACTATTTCACAGAAAAAAACTTGGAGAAAATCAGGTGTAGGGAGATTGTAGAGGGAAAACACCTTCCAAAATTTCTAGTCACACTAGAAATGTTTGAGAATCTTGAATCCTAGTCAAACTAGGACATTTAATGAGAATCTTCAAAATGTATTTTATGAAATAAAATTCATTAACCCATAAAATATTAAATCATCTGTTAGGGGCACAATGATTTGATACAATCAACAATTATCTTTAACCGGATGATTATAAAGATTGTGATTGGTCATTTTTCGACTAATGTGTGGATGTTGTGTGATCAAGATATAATTTTTCCATCTCCTGGCGCCTGATTTTCTCTTAGTTTTTTTTCTGTTAAATAGTAGAGCATCGCAAGATGCTCACTTTGTGACAAGTTTTCATGGTAGAATCGAGGTATTCAGATCGAAATTTGGTAAATTCTCAATTTGGGGCATTTTTCACAATTCAATTTGAATTATTGCAATTTTTCAATTTCTTTTGCTTGGTTTTGAATAGAATTGGTAGGAGTTATGGATAATTGATGTATAGGATTGATGCTCACCAATTTAGAATAAATCCCACTAATGTGGGCAAGGGTTTTGATGAAGTGAATTGATGCAAATCTGTTGATAATTGTTTTGAAGATTTTTTGTAGATAAAAATTGACTTACATTAGGATTCTAGAAAATTTTGTCACACCTTTGTTTACTGTGTTTGGGTCGATCTATTCTTGTTGGCCGTATATTTTCAGAATAGAAGTTAAGTTAGTTACGTGAATGTTGCAATGAAGATGGAAGCCTGACTCAGCAAGATGTCTGAGTGTAGTTACAACTCAGAGATAGATTACAATGGATATTCTAATGAAGATTATAATGTCAAAATCAGATTCAAATATGAAGATAGAGCTGAAGTTGAAGTAGGAATAAAATAAGAGATGGATAGAACAACAAAGCAACTGTTAGTATTAGTCTATAACAGTGAAAAAGTTTGATGCTACAAGGAGAGAACCTCAAGATGGATTATAAGAACAGATCAGAGATAAAGGTGCATAAAAGACTGAAGAACTTTATGGAGACGACAAGTCAAAATTCTTGAAATATTAGAAAATTTAGTTGTTGAATACTCAAGGTCACCATTGTGTGGATCATCGTTTATTACTTGAGTTTTATGAGATCGAGAGATAATTTTGGTGGTTGTTCACATTATCAACTTGATTAATTGATTGCTTAGGCTGAGCCTATGCATAGAAAGACATTCAGTTTTACTGCAATTTCATTTTTTTGTTTAATATTGATGTGTGCATGTAAGTTCATCACTAATTCATTATTTTCCTTAGTTTCCATGGTTTCTTAAACATTAACAAATTTTATTATTGGTTTTTATCCGAATTGACTCCACGAGCTGTGGAAAAAATTTGAATGTGGCATTGAGTGATTTTTTGGTGTTTGGTGTAAAGTTTTTAAGTTATAATTGAAAACATTGACTTGGAGAAGTTTTGTTAGTTCTATATTAATAAAGTTTGCTTAATCAACATGATGCATGGGAAAATTCAGAACTTCTCCCTTTGTGATCCGATTTGAGTGTTCTTGGAGTCGATAGAAAGTATGAAGTAAGCTCTACATGTTTCTTTTTGGTCTATATGAAAAATATTGAGGTTTTGAGGGTTAAACAGTTAACCCAAGTTAGCTAATTGAAAGCAAGTTGAAGTTGTTATAAATAATTATTTTCGAAAAAAGTTATCGAGCAAACTTTGGTCGTTGTTTTCTTGGGGTTTCATTAATTCGTTTCACTTAAAGCTTGACCCTTATTATTATCTTGTATGTAGGGAACCTATTGGAGCCACTTTTAAAGTGATTCGATGTTCTGAGAACTTCGATAATTTAGCTGAAAAATGGTTAGTTGTAAGTAAACTCTATAGTGGTATTTACCATTTATGAAATTTATCTTTATACCTACATTTGTGTTTAGCCTGAATTGCATTTCGCATAATACTCGGTCATGCATTCATATCATTCTGGACGATGGCTTGTTAGTGGTACTATTCACGAGCAGGACTTGGGGCCACGTTTCCTAACCAGTAAGACTGGAAGATGGAAGACTAAAGGCATACAAGTTTTTTAGGTAGCATGCATTGTATTCTTATTAAATTTTTAGGTTCATTCTTAGGTCAGCTAACCTGTTTGTGAACCTTAAATAGTAATAAAATAGTTTTATTTTGTTATATAAAATTGTTGTTATTTGGAAATGTAATTACATGTCTCCATATATTCGAACTAACATCTTTTTGGAGAACAGAGCAGTGTAGGAGTTCACTTACCTAACAACTTCAAGTTTTTTTTTAATGATGTCAGCTTCTTCATAAAGACAAGAAAGAACAAACAAGTCTTTAAGAACTTTTGTTAATGCATTACAAGTTAAATTAAGTTTTAATTTTCTTGTTGTAAAAATGTTTATATATGCTTTGTGTTTTTGGGTGGGTGTAGGGCGCAAAACACTCCTAGATAGGTTGTAAGAGACTCATGAACTAGAATAAGGAAGGTTGAAGTTACTTATGGTTCAATTGGATGTAGTTTTGATTTATATGGTAGTTTTAATTTCTATTAGGATTGTAAATCGGTAAATGAGGATTTGATATAGGAAGTCATGTTGAATGATTTAATTTTATATATATATTGTGAACTGTCGGGAGTTATGATTCTTTCTAGGCCTCTGCCCATTCTACTGTCTATTAGGTAGATTTTTTGGCAGGCCACTTTTAGGGAAGGTGCTGCAAAAAGTTTCATAATATACGCATATGATTGCCTAATTTGCTCCAATGAAATAAGTTAAGAACGGAGGTTAGTTTAGGATCTAAATTATTTTTTTGGAGCATTATTAGGGATAGTGATCAAAAGTATTTTGAGGTACAAAGTTGATTGTGTGGCTTAGGTGCCTAATTATAGTAATTAGGCTTAGTCAGGACTTAGTAAGACGGGTCCTCACAAAAATGAATAACGACATCCAAAGGAAATGGTGTAGGGAAGCATAGAAGATTTAGTTCCAGAGTTGATATCTAAATTGTGTGAAAGTATCTTTTTTTTCCAAACATTCCAATAATTGAACATGATAATGATAATTATTAGTGATTAAATATTTCTATCGACTTTGATTGTGGTGGTATTTTTAAACATTTATTGAAATTGAGATTAATTTAGTAATTTATGTATCATGATATTCTATATATGTCATCGTGCGCTTGATGCTTGTCAATGGAGATTTGGAAAACCTATATAATGGTCTGGCCTTGGTAATTAATTGAACTTTGAATTACGAGGTGTATTATATAACTAGGGGTTGAACTTTCAAATAAGGGGTTGTTCTTTAAATTTTTTTATTCTATCATATTTTTTATTTTTATGAGGTTAATAAGTATTTATTAATGATCACCTATGTCTAAGAATAAGAATAAATAATTATTAATTATAATAAAGAATAAAAATATAATATAATTGAGAGTATTACACTGAGTGGTTTTAGATAATGTTTTATAAGTCAATAATTAGACAATATTTTACAGTCTATTTTTGAGTGATTTTAGACGTAAAGGCTATATTACACTACGTTTTCTCTTTTTTGTGATTTCAGGTTATATTTAGGTTACGTGAAGAACTGGAAGAAAAAGGGAAGAAGAGAAAGAATTATTTAATAGGAGAAAAAGAGCCAACAATTCAAAAGTACATCAAGTGTGATACCTGATTCACCAGATAAATCAATGAAGGACAAAGACAGCTTTCCACCGATGTACCTAGTGAATCAAGATCAATAGGGATTTGGTGATGATTCATTGGGGTCAGTTTCGAGTTTTTAAGAGCAAAATAAGGAATTTCGTTTTGATTTGATATGTACTACTTAAAATACATTATATATGAACATTGGGCTTCGAATCATGTGCCCTTGAGTATCCTAGAGCATATGTCATTGCTCTTAAAGGCATATTTATTAGTTTTATTAGGTTTGAGTTTAGTTTTATTGTTCATTGCTTTTAGAGATGATTTGAAGATTCAAATTTTTCAACAAGAAGGTATTTATTCATGTTTTCTATCTACTTTATTGCGATTTTTATTATGAATATGTGTGAGTAATTTATCAATCTAAATAAAGGCCGAACATGAACTTGATACATTTTGTAATGTAGTTATATTGAAGATTGATTTGTACTTAATGGTTCAAACTTAATCGTATTCATCAATTCATTGATTTAATAGGTTGTTATTTGCGGATTACAATCATGAAGCTTTGAATTGCATGCAAAGTCTAGAATATGTATAGTGATATTTGAATTTTATATCTAGTTTGAAGTAGTAACTAGGATTGTTTAAAGAGGTATTTTACCATTTAATTGTCCAAGATGGATTAAGATCTAAGTTTAATACTGAAGTGTCTTTCTAAAGTTATTAGGTTTAATTAGTTCAAAGTTTTCATAGGACTTAATGTTGTTTTATTGTCTAATTAATTTCTTTGACGTTTCTATGGATTAATTTAATAAAATTAGGATGTGGCTTTTTCATTGATATAAGGAAAACTAGTGGCTAGATAAAGGTTATGAACTTACTTATGATTCAAGTGTAACGATTTAAGAATACTTTTTAATATGATAAAAGTATGATTATGACTATAATTTAATTAATATGTTCGAATTCAAAATGGATTAATGTTTCATTGTTATGGATATTTGTTTGGATGTTTGTTTTATATTTATTTTCATTGTTTGATTAGATAATCTTAATTTGATTTTTGATTAAATTAATTAAATTAAATTAATAATAAATAATTGAAATCCTTTTTCTTAAAGATGTTTGCAAAATCTATTTATAGACGATCTCACTTATCACTACTACAAATAAAAAGGATATACTGAAAACTTATTGTATATGCCCACCACGTTTCAATTTTACTTGACATAGTGTGCAATGGAAGCCTACTTGCCATCAAGCCGATTGAGGCAAAAAGGTCATTCATTGAGAAAGTCATGAATCAATCTAAGCACAAAGGTCATTCCAGTGACATAGTTAGACAAGGAGTGATGATTTCTTTCGGAGAAAGCAGATTATAAAGCAAAGTTTATGAGCTAAAGCCGTTAATGTAGTAGAATTATTTTAGAGAAGTGCTAAACCAAAGCTTGTGGTATATGTGATGAAACCAATCACTTCATAAATGAATACCCTCAAGTTATTGAGGACAACAAATGAGTGAATGTCATGGGATGGTTTCGAGAACCTTCATAGGATCAATATGGGAAGTAGTCTAACTATTATAATAGGAGAGAACGGAAAAATCATACTAATTTTACCATTGGGCCGAGGAACCCAAACATTGAAAACTTTGTTCCAAGGTGACAACAGCTACTACAAGCTCGGCTCACTCAGTACCCAGGGTTAACCTGAAAGAAATGATGAAGCAGATGATATTAGCTCAACAGCAGTACCAGGCAAAAATTAAAGCATCAATATAAAACTTGTTGTCCAAGATGTCTAACATGTCGGCCCGTATAGGGGAGGTCAATAATAAAGGAAAACTATCATCTCAACCGATGACAAACCCCAATGCACATGTGAATGTTATATCACATGTGAATATGATTTCTTTGGCTGATAACTCGGTAGAGTTCAAGTCTAAGCTTTCTCGACTTGGGAGAAAAGAGAATTAGCTGAAGTAGAGATAAAAGAAGCACCATTGACAAGACGATGGAAGCAAGAAGTCATACCTATAGCTCCATTTCCATAAAGACTTTAGGCGAAAAATCTTAATAAGGTTAGAACTACAAACAGTCCTTGAAAGAGAATGAAGTAAAAGAAGCTAAAAATGGCGATGAAAGTAAGTTACCAAAGCAAGAGGCAAGCTGATTTTGAAAGAAACTATAACAGAGATGAGAGAAATCAAAGTTGATGATGATAATCGTGATGCTCTACAGAAATGTTTCGACCCAAATATCTTTAGCATTTCATGGGTGACAAGAGACATTTTGAGAGAAAAGGCCATGTTTGACTTAGGTGGATCAGTGGACATCATATCATCATCTTTATGTTCTTCATTGCATGATTTTAAGTTGAAAGACACTGACATTCTCATTCACATAGCGGATGGATCTTCAATCTAACCCCTAGGATTGTTGGAAGAAGTGTTAGTACATGTTGAACTATATGTGAGTTTGTATTGTATCCAATATTAGTCCCACATGGGAAAGAAACATTTTGTTTCTTTCCTTATAAGAAATCTTTCACTTGAAAGACTTAGTTAAGTGAATGTGGGGTTGGAGGCAAAGACCATGAGTATTCCTCATTGATTAATATATATTAAATACTTGATATTTAATATGTCTTTGATTAGGCCTTGGGCCTTAGGGCCTTTGGGGCTAATGTTAAAATAACTTAGCCAACTCACAACACAAAATTTTTACTTTTTACATTAAATTTAGTTATTTTCGAAATGTGGTAATTAGTGGTGAACAGTCACCTTGAACAGTCACCATTTTTTAAGTTTAAAAAGGTGTGTAATTAGTGGTGAACAGTCACCATTAATGACCTCGTTTTTGAACAGTTGTAATTGTTCAAAAGAGGTGTCTTTTGGTCTATAAATATGGTTTGTCACTTCATTAGAAAACATAGAAAAATTTCGAAATAAAGAAAGTTTTCTGGTTTTGAGAGAGAGATTTTTGCTGTTGCAGAAGATAGGATCTTTTGGGTGGTGTGTAATCAAAGATCAATCCAGTTGTATCCTGGAGACGAACCTCTTGAAGCATTCATACACCGAATTGGAGGAAATTTCGTATAAGGACATTGCCATTTAGTGCAAGCCTCTGATATTGTTTTAATTTAGTTCTTAAGTTCGATTATATGCATGGTTTTGTACTTACATATATATGCATGTTTAAGTAGATTGTTCTAACAATCGTAGACGAATTTATTTATGTTATCACTGATTTACATACAATAGTTGATTGCATATAATTTGTCACTGATTTTAGAAAAACTAGTCACTAATTTATACGAAATTGTTGTTTGCATACTAGTTTGAAATGGCATCTCTTGTAACTGAGAAATCCACTTCTGCTACCTCCGCCAATCCTAAAGATGAAAGACCAGAGAATTTCAAGGGTCTTGATTTTAAAAGGTGGCAGCAGAAAATGCTCTTTTGGCTGACCACTATGAATCTTGCCAACATAGTGAAGGAAGAAGTTCCGAAATCTGATGAGGACCCTTTGTCCAAGGAAACTCTCCTTACTATTGAAGCATGGAGGAATTCTGACTTTCATTGCAGGAATTACAATTTGAGTAGACTTGATGATACACTGTATGATGTCTATTCTGAATGTAAAACTGCAAAGGATGTTTGGGATCTTCTCGAAAAGAAATACCGAACTGAAGATGCAGGGGCTAAAAAGTTCGTGGTAGGCAAGTTTTTGAAATACAATATGGTGGATTCGAATTCCGTGGTAAATCAAGTGGAAGAACTGCAAGTTCTGATACATGAATTGCACGCTAAAGGGTGCATCGTAAATGAACATTTTCAGACTGGAGCCATTATTGAAAAGCTTCCACCATCGTGGAATGACTTCAAGGTCTACCTAAAGCACAAGCGAAGGGACATGTCCACTGAGGATCTCATTCTGCGACTTAGTGTTGAGGAAGATCACAGGAAGGGAGACAAAAAGGAAATGGCTAATGCTGATGCAAACATGGTGGTAGGACAATCAAGCAAGTCCAAATTTCAAAAATTCCAGAAAAAGAATTTCAAGAAAGATCTTAAGAGAACCGTCAAGCCGTTAGCACCAAAGGGGAAGGATTACAAGAAAATTAAGGGAAGTTGCTGGGTTTGTGGAAAGCAGGGCCATAGGGCTCAAGAATGTCGCCACAGGAAAGATCAGAATTTTGAAAATTCTGGTTTGAACAACCAAGCAAATGTTACTGACATGGAAATTGATGATACTGACTTTGATCTCACTGCAGTTGTTTCTGAAACTAATATGGTTTCTGATGGCAAAGGATGGTGGATCGATACTGGTGCAACAAGGCACATATGCAGTGACAAAACCTTATTTTCTGAGTTTTATCCGACTGATAGTGAAGAAAAACTTTACATGGGAAACTAATCCTCCTCCATGGTTGAAGGCAAAGGAATAGTGAAGATGAAGTTCACGTCTGAAAAAGTAATCACTTTACTTGATGTTCTTTATGTTCCTGATATTAGGAAAAATCTTGTATCTGGCCCGTTCAAGCTTTTTTCGAGTCTGACAAATTTGTATTGACCAAGGGTGGCATGTTCATAGGGAAGAGGTACCTTACTGAAGGTCTCTTCAAACTAAGCATTGTAATTGTTAATGGCACTGGTAATAGAATGATTGTTTCTTCATATATGACTGTCTCTGCTTATATGATTGAATCATTTGGTATTTGGCATGCTAGATTAGGGCATGTAAATAACAGATTAATTCATAAAATGGTGCATTTGAACATGTTACCAAAGTTTAAAATTGATTTAAAACACAAATGTGAAGTTTGTGCAGAATCAAAGTTTGCTAGGCAAACATTTAAGTCTGTTCAAGAAAGATCAAATGAATTATTAGATTTAATTCATAGTGATCTTCGTGACTTCAAATCAAATCCTACGAGAGGAGGAAAAAACTACTACATCACTTTTATTGATGATTGTAGTAAGTACCATCACGTCTTTTTGATCAAGAATAAAAGCGAGGCCTTTGATGTATTTAAATTATATAAGGCAGAGGTTGAAAACCAACTTGACAAAAAGATAAAAGTACTAAGAACTGATCTAGGTGGAGAATATGATTCCATTGAATTTGCAAAATTTTGTAATATAAATGGAATTATTCATCAGACCACCGCGCCATATACACCTCAACAAAATGGTGTGGCAGAGAGGAAAAATAGAACTCTCAAGAATATGATTAATTCTATGTTGAATGATTCTGGACTTCCCCAAAACTTGTGGGGTGAAGCACTACTGACTGCAAATCATATCTTGAATAGAGTTCCTTTTAAAAAATCTGATAATTCTCCATACGAGATTTGGAGAAAAAGAAAGCCCACTTACAAAACTTTAAAAGTGTGGGGTTGCTTAGCAAAGGTTCAAATTCCTTTACCAAAAAGGACTAAATTAGGACCTAAAACCGTAGATTGTGTATTCATCGGTTTTGCTAAGAATAGTGCAGCATATAGATTCTTAGTAGTTAAATCGCATATTTCAGATATCAGTGATAATAATATTATAGAATCTGCAGATGCTACATTTTTTGAGCATATATTTCCTTTCAAGGAAAAACAAAATGGTTCATCACGAAAAAGGACGGCTGAAGAGAGTCTAGAAGAACCAACCACTTCAAGGGTTCAAGAACAAGAATTGGAACCTAGAAGTGGAAAAAGAATTAAGGTTCCAAAGAATTTTGGACCTGATTTCATAAGTCTGTTAACTGAAAATGAACTACACACTTATAGGGAGGCTATGTCTTCACCTGAAGCATTTTTATGGATGGAAGCAATCAATAGTGAAGAAGAATCCATTTTACAAAATAATACATGGGAATTGGTTGATCTATCATCCTGAATCAAACCAATTGGATATAAATGGATATTCAAAAGAAAGCTTAAAGCTGACGGTACTATTGATAAATACAAGGCACGATTGGTTGCAAAAGGTTATAGACAAAAGGAAGGTGTAGATTACTTTGACACCTATTCTCCTGTTTCGAGAATAACTTCCATTAGAATGTTGATTGTCATAGCTGCTTTATACAATATGGAAATACACCAAATGGATGTTAAAACAACATTTCTAAATGGAGAGTTAGAAGAAGAAATATATATGGACCAACCTGAAGGGTTCATAGTCAAAGGCCAAGAGAATAAAGTTTGTAGACTTGTTAAGTCATTATATGGACTTAAACAAGCTCCAAAACAATGGCATGAAAAATTTGATCATACTATGCTAGCAAATGGTTTCAAAATAAATGAATGTGACAAATGTGTGTACATTAAAGAAATGAAAAACTTTTGTGTCATAGTATGTTTATATGTCGATGACATGTTGATTATGAGCATAAGTAAGGATGCTATAATGTCAACCAAAAAGATGTTGAATTCCAGTTTTGACATGAAAGACTAAGGTCTAGCTGATGTAATACTAGGAATTCAAATCAAAAGGAATAACGAAGGTTATGTCCTCACACAATCTCATTTTGTTGAGAAAATCTTAAAAAGATTCAATCAATTCGATTGTAAACCTGCTCAATTCCTTTTGATGTTAATTGTCATCTTAAGAAAAATAATGGAGAAGCAATTTCTCAATTGGAATATTCTCAAGTAATTGGAAGCTTGATGTACTTGATAAACTCTACTAGACCCGACATAGCTTATGCGATAAGCGTGTGAGTAGATACACAAGTAATCCTAATGATGCTCATTGGACACATTAATAAGAGTTCTAAGGTATCTTAAATATACCTTAAATTATGGACTTTATTATACAAAATATCCACCTGTACTTGAAGGGTATAGTGATGCAAATTGGATTTCTGATAATACATAAACCAAATCAACAAGTGGATATATATTCACATTAGGTGGAGCAGCGATTTTTTGGAAATCAACAAAACAAACATGTATAGCACGTTCCACCACGGAATCTGAATTCATTGCTCTTGACAAGGCAGCTGAAGAAGCTGAATGGCTAAAAAATTTCTTAGAAGATATTCCTTGCTGGCTAAAACCAGTCACAGCAATATGCATACATTGCGATAGTATGGCAGCACAAGCAAGAGCTAAAAACAACATATATAATGGTAAGTCAAGACATATAAGGCGCCGACATAATACTATAAGACAATTACTCACAAGTGGAGTAATTAGTATTGATTATGTTAAGTCTAAGGAAAACATTGCAGATCATTTGACTAAAGGCTTACCAAGAGATCAAGTGAAGATATTATCGAGGGGAATGGGCTTAAAGCCTATAGAGTAAGTCAAGTCTAGTGGAAACCTAACCTAGCTGATTGGAGATCCCATGGTCTAGGTTCAATAGGCAAACTGGTTAGACTTGACTTAACAAACAGGACACACAATTACCTGTTCCTATGATGAAGTAAGTGTGTTGATAAGAAGTTTAGGGTATGCAATATTGCATTTAATGATTAAAAATAAATCACCTATATGATAGTAAATGTGGGGTCGCGTTATCTCGAGAATTACCTGTTCCTACGATCAGAGTACTAAACCCTCAACCCTTCTCTCTCTGTTTTGATCGATCAAATGAGATAAGTTTGAGGTTTTAGTTTAAATATATAGATATTCCTCGAGATATGCATCGCGCTGTCTCGAGAATGATCGAACAATTGATATGCTAACATGACACTCTTAAAGTAATATGCATGTTGACCACATTAACACTCACGCTCATCTCGAGATAGTCTGATGATTCATATAATTCAAACAAGCATATAGTTTTCTATATATATATATATATATATATATATATATATTTATGTATCATATATATTTATAAATATATATGTATATATCGTGTCTTTTGTCGCTAATAAATTCACCGGACATGCCTACGAGAATTCTAGGGTATGCACTTTCATTTCACGACCATCTCATCGCATTTGGTGTACCGACTATTTATTATTTATTTACGTATTTTCATTTATAGGCTTGTACATAAATCCTTTATTATAGTACAATCTATAAAATTCCTTAGACAATCCAAAAAAAGGCAAATCATAATGCAAACATACGCATACGCTAATCGAGGTACGGCGAACTTAACCATGAGCCTAACTCGGGTTAATTAGGATTTAGATTAGTTCTAATCACCAGCTTAAGGTAACAAGTCATTATAGTCTCCCTAATTTAAAGCAATTTTGTCCTCGAAATTAAAGTAAATGTATTATAACCTATAGTTTCGAAGACAAATGGAAACTGCTTCTTCATATATGATTCCTGCTCATAGGTTAGTTCCTCAACTCTGTGAAATTGCCATTTCACCTTAACCAAAGGAATCTTTTGGTTCTCAGCCTCTGAGTCTTACGATCAAGTAATTGAATCAACTACTCATCGTAAGATAACTCTTCCCGAAGAACAAATTCATTCTAATAAATCCTTAAAGTGAAGTAAGTCTGCATTTATCGAAGTATAGACACGTGGAAGACATCATGAACTCCGGCTAGCTGAGAAGACAACTCTAACCTGTAAGCAACAAGACCAATCTTTTCTTGTACTCTGAACGACCCAATGTACCTTGAAATTACCTTACCTCACAATCCAAACTTATAAAATCATTTCATATGTGAGACTTTCAACAAGACAAGATCATCCTTTCAAACTCCAACAACCTATGATGTTTATCGGCGTATCTCTCTTCTTAGTTGTGCTATAATCAAATGTTGGCGAATCCGTTGAATTCACTCTCTGTAGTTCTGAATGAACACCAAGTCCAACAAAACTATATCTCAATCTCTCCCCAAACACTCCAGTGAACGACAAGGATGACCATATAAAGCTTTAAAAAGAGCATTCCAATACTAGCCTTAAAACATTTACTACAAAAGAACTCACACAGAGGAATGTATTTCTTCCAATTACCACCAAACTTCCAGACACAAGCTCGAAGCATATCCTTTAGCACCAAAATCAACCGCTCAGGCTGATTATCAGCCTGCGGATGGTATACCATATTGAGGGTAAAAAGAGTTCCAAGCCGTATCTACAATTCACTCCACAGATTGGACGTGAATCTTGGATCTCTAACTGAAGTAACCAACACTGGAACTCTATGAAATCTCAACACCTCCCGTACGTATATCTTACATAATTGGTCAAGAGGATCTCCCATAGAAACTGGTGAGAAATGTAAAAACTTTGTTAACCTGTCAACTATAACCCATACCGCATTGAGCTTACGCTGACTCAGTGATAGGCCAAAAACAAAATCCATCGATATATGTTCTCATTTCCATACAGGAATAGGCGACAAATGCAATAACCTTCCTGGTTTCCAAGGCTCTACCTTAACTTGCTGATATATCTCACATCTCTTTATGAACTCAGCAATATCTGTCTTCATCCCAGGCTATCAATAAACATGCCTCATATCGTGATACATCTTAGTGTTACCAGGATGAATAGAGTAAAGAGATCTATGAGGTTCCCATAGCAACTCCCGCCTCAACTGATCCTAAGCTGGAATCTATAATTTTTCCCTGAACTATAACGCACCATTATCAAAAACTACCAAATCAGGATGATATACACTGGCACTAACCTCTGACGTGCTATATAATCTTGATCAGCCTTCTAACAACCTATCACCCACTGAATCATTTTCGATGCAGTTCGAGTCTGAGCTCAGAAAAATAGATTAGTAGCTTTGAAATAAGTTCTCTTAGTGGATGATATGTCAGCTGAACTTACACGAATTATCATTATAGATACTTAGTCAATAATTCTAGACTCGGAAGCTCTAATAGTAGCTACATTTTCTATGCCTCTTCTTCTCCTACTCAAGGCATTTATAACCATATTTGACTTGCTTGGGTGAAATTCAAGAGTGAAGGTGTAACTCTTGAGAAAGTAAAACCATCTACACTTCCTCATATATCTTCTCATTTATCTTAGTTATAATTGTATGCTAACAGTCCGTTAATACTCTTCTGTGTAGTTCTAAATTACCCAGGCTCCAACATGCTTGTATCTTTACTTCTCATCTCTCACCAATTGACGATTTATTAAAACATACAAATTTTAAGGAAAACAATTTCACATTTATAGCCTCACAATACCAATAGTAGAGAACTCGCATACTAACCTATTTTTTCTAGTCACTATCACCTTCCAAGTCACGAGCTCAAAAATTACATTCTTTGGATTAAAGATTGGCTACATATATATTGTGTTAAGATTAAGAAAGATCATTCCCTGCTATTATACATCTCTGCCCCACTGGGAAGCAAACTTTTAGTTTCTCACCGAAATAATAATAATAGTTCTCCGTAACTCTAAACTATTTCTAGATACATATATCTCGCTTGCACTTCCATAAGAATTTAACCACAATACTAGTAAGAAATTTACATACTCTATCAATCCTGCAATTACAACATCAACAACCTTCAAATTTCATCACAACTTAGGTTAATCCATCATAAATTTATGAGCGTGAAATCTCAATCATATAGGACGACAATAATATAACCCTCCAAGTTAATATCACTCAGTTTCCACCAACTTATATATCTCACATTTCTTTATAAAATTGAAATTGTTAATTTTTATTCTAGGTCACCAACAACTAATTCTTATCATAATGATTTTGGATTTCGCCTGAATAAAAATTTTAAAAAAATCTATAAGATTCTCATAACATTCTTGCCACACTTTTTAATTCAAGTACCAAGTGTTATGGAATATGGATGACCATGCATGTACACCAACATATTGTGTAGTCATGTAACTTGTATGTATCACTTAATAGTACCTCCACTTGTCTATGTATTGTCATGTAACTTGTAATCCTCTCCAATGTACACCAACTCTTTCATGTATTGTCTATGTTGCTTGTGATGTGTTGTATGACATGGGGTGTATGTGTTGTTTGTACACATTGTATGAAGTACATTTATCATCATCACCAAATGGCCTATATAAAGGGTGCCAACCTCATTGTAAAAACACACCAAGTTGAATGAAAACTTCTCATTCCAACTATTTCATTTCTTATCTTCTCCTTTGTAGTAGTAGTTTGTAGTAGTAAAAGTTCTTAGTCTTCTATTTCCTTCTCTAGTTCTTAACAAGTTTCAATTCAATTTACAACACGTTATCAACACGAGCTTGCTCTAGCATTAAGGAGATCTTGAAGTTCAAGAAGGCTTGTTAAGGAGACAAAGCTATGAAGGTATAACTTTTGTTATTTAAGTTCAATTTATTTATATATTATCATGGTTGCTTCCTTTTATTACATGCATCACTTCTATATGCATACTTTATTCATATACTATACATTATAATGTCACCGATTGCGAAAGTATGCTCTGTAGTTGCATCTTGTACGATCTTCTACATCAGAAATCAAAAGTCAATATGTGAAGTCAATATGTGACATAACTAGTTTTCTCTTAAAACTACAAACGATTAGTTATTGTTCTATTCTTGATTTTATAATACAAATCATGCTATAAGTTTGAGTTGATAGTGGGTAAGCCTTGTCCCCGGTAAAGCTAAACATTGAAAGGGAGACGGGTTATCCCGTTCGAGGAGGCATGGCATTTAAGCAGACTTTGTCTCGCCACCCAACCTGGAGGTTGTCCCACCAACTCATACAAATAGTACATTTGATTATTAATGAATCAAGTTGTGAACATATATTTAATCATATGCTATGTTTTTTTTTTACATAAAAGAAAAGAGAAAATTATTTTATATTATATTTACTTTCAAAATATTAATCAACCATAGTTTGAATTTGTTACCTTATTATAATTCTTGTCATGATAATTAGATATTACAAATTATGTATAAAGCTTGTATCCATGCAAGGTTGTATGTTGTACACAATCATTCACCAATTTCTCTTTAGAGATTTGAAAAGTGAATATTTCACTTTATATATATTTTCACCTTATGGAGTTATATATATACATACCAAAAGGGTAATGCTCCAAAAAGCTCAAAATGAGCTAATTTGGGTCTCATGCTACAAAATTTAATCAGTCAAATATTAATTATAATTCCACAATTTTAATTACCTCTATGTTGAGGCTATGTGGAAATATGACTGATGAGACAATAAAAAGAAGGTCACGTGGCCCGCCTCGATTTATTGCTGCAACAAATATTGAGTGCGCACGTCAATCCAATAAATATTAAGGATTGATTTCTTGTCTCATGGTAGCTGAGTAAAATAATGAGATATTATAAATATAATATCGCTCCCGTCCAATTAGTTCAGCTTCAAATTAAGAAACATATGTTGCATATAATGATCATGATCGCAATAATAAATGTATGGACGTGGAAAAGGTGAAAATATCAGGTAAAGGTCGTATTGACAATTCCACCAAAAATTGGAATAAAAGTGGTGCACCACTACAAAGGGCAAATAATTATTGACAATGCGCGCTCATAATTGAAACATTTTTGGTCATATATGAAAGGCTATTTTGCCTAAATATTGTCATATATATGCCCGAATATTTTTGTGACCTTTACCATGCCTTCAAAATCAAAGGCAAAATATTATGAATTTTATCATTGAAATATGACTTTTTTTCTGATTTGCCAAACATTATTTGTCCAGATGGATCAACAAATCATGTGTTCAAGTCATGAATCAAATAAGAGCGATATATGCCTTGCTGATTGTGCTACAACGCATACAATCCTTAAAAACAGAGAATATTTCTCCAATTTGAACTTAGCTGAGGCTAATGTTCAAACAATATCTGGCATCTCCAATTTGATTAATGGCTCTGGAAGAGCAAATATTATGTTGCCTGAGGGAACAACAATTCATGTTGACAATGCCTTATACTCTGAAAAATTCAGAAGAAATTTACCCAGCTTTAAAGATATTCGACAAAATGGATATCACATTGAAACCATAAACGAAAATAATAGAGAATTTCTCTATGTCACATTGGTTTCAAATGGGAAAAAAGAAGTGTTAGAAAAATTTCCAGCTTTATCCTCTGGATTATATTTTACTCATATAAGGCATGTCGAAACGAATGTCGTCTTAAAAAGAAAATTAATGATCCAAAGACATTCATTTTATGGCATGACCGGTTTGGTCATCCAGGATCATCAATGATGCGAAGAATAATTAATAATTCGCATGGACTTCCTTTAAGGTGTCACAAAATATTTTTCAATTTGGTGATTATAATTGTGCTAGTTGTTCTCAAGGTAAATTGATAGTTAAATCATCCCCAAGTAAAATTGTTGTGGAATCCCCGCTTTTCTTAGAACGCATTCGGGGAGACATATGTGGACCTATTCATCCTCACTTGTGGACCATTTAGATATTTCATAGTTTTGATAGATGCATCAACTAGGTGGTCACATGTTTGTTTGCTTTCGACCCGCAATGTTGCATTTGCTAGACTTTTAGCACAAATCATTAAGTTAAGAGCACAATTCCCTGACAACCGAATCAAGACTATCCGTCTTGATAATGCCGGGGAATTTCATTCTCAAGCATTTAAAAATTATTGCATGTCTATAGGAATTACCATTGAACATTATGTTCCACACGTGCATACCCAGAATGGTTTAGCAGAATCTCTGATCAAACGCATTCAATTAATTACCAGACCTTTAATCATGAGAACTAAGTTATCAACTTCAGTTTGGGGACATGCAGTCCTTCATGCAGCATATATCATTCGTTATAGGCCTACTTTGCATACCATAAACATTCCCCCATCAACTAATTTTAGGTCAACAACCAAATATTTCACACTTGAGAATTTTTGGTTGTGCAGTGTATGTTCCTATACCACCTCCCAATAGAACTAAGATGGGTCCACAACGAAAACTTGGGATTTATGTTGGATTTAACTCATCGTCCATTATAAGATACCTTGAGACCTTAACAAGGGATTTATTTACTGCACGTTTTGCTGATTGTCACTTTGATGAAGCAATTTTCCCACCATTAGGGGGAGATAAGAAGTCAATTCAAAAGGAATGGCGCGAAATTGCTTGGAATGCATCAACTTTATCACATTATGATCCACGAACAAATTAGTGTGAACTTGAAGTTCAAAAGATCATTTATTTGCAACAAATCGCAAATCAATTACCAGATGCATTTAATGATGCAAAACAAGTGACAAAATCACATATTCCAAATTGTAAATGCTCCTGCAAGAATTGATGTCTCTGTGCAACAAAATGCACAAGAACCAACGAAACGCTTAAAGCGTGGAAGACCGGTTGGTTCAAAGGATACAATTCCTCGAAAGGAAAACAGGAGTAAAAATAAATACAAATCAAAATACTCTGAGAAAGCACAAGAATCATTTGATAAGGGTTTGTCGAACAAGTTGATTCGATGAGGAACAACTTCCTCTAGAAAAAGAGGAAAATATGAAAATAATGAGATCTCAATAAATTATTTAAACTCGGTAAGATTTGGGATCGAAATGAAATTGTTCCCGATGATATATTTGCTTTCAATGTGTCCTTTGAAATATGTGAAAATGATGATGATCCGAACCACGATCAGTGGACAAATGTCAAAAAAGACCTGATTGGCAAAAATGGCAAGATGTTATCCAAGCGAGCTAAACTCGTTAAGGAAATGAGAGGTTTTTGGACCAATTGTCCAAACGCCGGATGGCGTAAAACTGTTGGATATAAATGGGTATTTGTACGAAAGAGAAACGAAAAAATGAAGTTACAAGGTACAAAGCAAGACTTGTAGCTCAAGGTTTCTCACAAAGACCTGGCATCGATTATGAGGAAACATATTCTCTGTTATAGATGCAATCACATTTCGGTTCTTGATAAGCCTTGCAGTCTCTGAAGGGCTTGATATGCATTTAATGGATGTCATTACA
Organism: Stephania cephalantha; assembly: GCA_039657325.1. NCBI lineage: Eukaryota > Viridiplantae > Streptophyta > Magnoliopsida > Ranunculales > Menispermaceae > Stephania > Stephania cephalantha. Next base: position 25,017,268 of record CM077570.1, on the reverse strand, counting down.
TCATATCTATACGGATCCCTAGACAGTGAGATATATATGAAAATCCCTTAAGGATTTGTAATATCTGAAGAAACAAAATCAAAACCTCATAACATGCATTCTATAAAATTACAAAGGTCTTTGTACGGATTGAAACAATCCGACGAATGTGGTACAAACGTCTTAGTGATTATTTACTTGAAAGAAGGATATGTAAATAATCCGCTTTGCCCATGTGTCTTCATTAAAAGATCATCAACAGGGATTTGTGATTATTGCTTGTATATGTTGATGATTTAAATATAGTGGGAAACCACGACGACATCGTTAGAACATCCGAATACTTGAAAAAGGAATTCAAGATGAAAGAACTTGGAAAAACAAGACTTTGTCTTGGTTTGCAAATTGAGCATTTTTCAAGTGGAGTATTTGTCCATCAATCAAATTATATTGAAAAAATATTAAAAAGATTTTATATGGACAAGGCGCATCCATTGAGCTCTCCAATGGTTGTCATATCACTTGAAGTGGATAAGGATCAATTTCGACCTCATGAAAGTGATGAAGAGATTCTTGGTCCGGAGGTACCATATTTAAGTGCAATCGGTGCACTTATGTATCTTGCAAATTGTACAAGACCTGACATTGCTTTTGTTGTCAACCTACTTGCAAGATACAGCTCATCACCAACTCGAAGACATTGGAATGGTGTTAAACATATTTTTCGATATCTTCGAGGAACAAGTGACATGGGTTTATTCTACTCGAGAGGGTAAAATTGAATATCCAAGGTTATGCTTGATCTTTGGATTTTTATCTGATCCCCACAAGGCCCGTTCTCAAACGGGATATGTATTCACATGTGGTAATACTGTTGTATCATGGAAGTCAGTAAAGCAAACTATGGTTGCTACTTCTTCCAACCATTCTGAAGTACTTGCAATTCATGAAGCAAGTCGTGAATGTATATGGTTGAGAAATATGATTGAACATATTCAAGAATCATGTGGATTGCCTTCAATAAAAGATTATCCAACCATATTATATGAAGATAACGCAGCATGTATTGCACAATTAAGTGAAGGATTCATAAAAGGGGACAGAACAAAACATATTTCACCAAAATTCTTTTATGCGCATGAGCTTCAGAAGAATGGTGAAATTGATGTCAAGCAAATCCGATCGAGTGATAATCTTGCTGATCTATTCACAAAAGCCTTACCAACTACGACATTTAAAAGGCTTACATATGGTATTGGCTTGCGTAAACTTAAAGACATTGCAAGTAAAGAAACTGAACAAGTTTCACCCATGTTCACATGAGGGGGAGTTATTGATTAATGTATTGCACTCTTTTTCCCTTAGCTATGGTTTTATCCCATTGGGTTTTCTTAGCAAGGTTTTTAATGAGGCAATCTTAACAATATTATGTCCGTCTTAACATTTATGAGAATAGTGTACTCTTTTTCTTTTACTATATTTTTCCCACAGGGTTTTTCTTAGTAAAAGTTTTAACGAGGCACAATCTCTAAGCAAGTGTCATCCAAGGGAGAGTGTTATGGAATATGGATGACCATGCATGTACACCAACATATTGTGTAGTCATGTAACTTGTATGTATCACTTAATAGTACCTCCACTTGTCTATGTATTGTCATGTAACTTGTAATCCTCTCCAATGTACACCAACTCTTTCATGTATTGTCTATGTTGCTTGTGATGTGTTGTATGACATGGGGTGTATGTGTTGTTTGTACACATTGTATGAAGTACATTTATCATCATCACCAAATGGCCTATATAAAGGGTGCCAACCTCATTGTAAAAACACACCAAGTTGAATGAAAACTTCTCATTCCAACTATTTCATTTCTTATCTTCTCCTTTGTAGTAGTAGTTTGTAGTAGTAAAAGTTCTTAGTCTTCTATTTCCTTCTCTAGTTCTTAACAAGTTTCAATTCAATTTACAACACCAAGAACTTTTTTTACATGCTCAATATTCTGATATGAGATTATCCATATAAAATCCTAATAACTAGTAGTCAATCCTTAACCTACTCGATAATCTCAATTAATTTCTCAAAAATTCGTCACTCAATTAATCATTATTAGCCTAGCTCCTATCTGAGCTCCAAAGAACAGACTTGTAGTTTCTAATCTAGACAACTAAACTGATGATGTGTCTATGTAGTACTTCAATTGCTCATCATTACATATCTCATTCAAGAGATACTATTGAGCAGTTCTTATCATAACTACAACCCTTGTCTTTTTTTATTCAAAGCATTGACAACATAATCACTTTAATGAGTAATGTTTCAGAGTGATTCCTAACATTTAGAAAAGTTCAAGGTATATATATTACCTTTTATTTCTATCACTCTGACAATTTCACTTTTCAAACTTCCATAATTTGAAATTCACTATTTTAACCTTAAACCAATCCATTGGCATTTTGTACCTCCAGATTTTCTTTTAATGATTCTTCTAAGATTCTCATTAATCTCTAAGAATGATTAAAAGACTCTAAATAAACCTTTCCTCTTATTTACAAGTGATGCCCTCCATATTTGGTACAGTTAACATATAGTTATCTTAAGATTATCATGCCAATAGTTCTTCTCACAATTCTAGAACTATGTTTAGAAGTAAAAGCTACAATTTTGCTTTATTGTGTCAATACGCATTCTTATCTGAATAAGAAGTCTTCTGATGAACCTCTAACTTCTTCTACAATTCAGGTGCCTTCAAGCAAATATTGTAGTCAGTCTATAATTCAACTCTCCTATAAGGCATCCTTGTATATGATTTCAATTTATCACAATCTCATACTCGAGTTAATTGAATAAATAACACAATGATTATGGAGATCCTCATATCTATAGTTTGTAATATTCAATTAATTCAAAATTACTATTTTCTTTTACCTTTGTATTGAATATATGACAATCTCATATTGTCTTACTCCTAGTCAAATCCCTCGATTTGATGTTAGTATTCAATACTCATACAATTAATTAACCTTTGAAACTTAATACTGGCACATGCAAAATCTGGTCTGAAACAATTTACGGTCACAATTTGCAATTTTGTACGGTAATGCTCGTGCATTTTCTAAGTCTTCAAAGATTTCATTCTTGTTATTATTGATAACACAATAACAACTTAATTAAAATAGGGTTTTAAAACCCAACACCCTTCATTCATGAACATAGCATGAGTTCTAGTAAGTTTTAATGGTTTCCACCATTCAATTAAAATGATCCAGCAATTGCCAGAAATCATTTTTAAATATATCTTAACTCTGATCATACCTTGTGACAACTAGATCTCAACTAACTTTTAAGAACCACTTATTTCAAATTATTATCAGAATGAGTTGTCAATCCTAGGCAATGAATTTTCATTCCCATTATCACATATTATTTTTTGGATTCCTCAAATCGTCTGATTTGTTGATAACTCATTCTCCCCAATTTAGACTATACCAGTCCAAAACATCAGACTAGGATATCTTACCAACTCATTGCTATGTTCTGGATTAAATTGTCTTCAAACTTTACCTACTTAATATTATTAATTTCACCTTTCATTACCCGACAATTTGTTTGTCAATCCAATATGGGATTCACACCATAATTGGAATTTCTACTTCATAAAAACTAATGAAGTACAAATACATTAGTGGTTTCCAATCTCAAATAGGCTTTTATCACTAACCACTACTTTATTTACTGAATAACTTTCATTATTTCTCAAATAGTCTCGATACTAGTATTAAATCACAACTCAAAGTGGCTTACCATCTTTGAGTTCCACTTTAAGTCATTCAGTATTCCATTATTTCATAAAGTCTATTCTCTTAATACATATATCAAGGTCTACATCCAATAGATACTTCTTCACTAACTATTATTTGTCTAATAATATCAATGAGAACAAAGACCATTGACAACAGTTAATTGGAGAAAAGTTTAATTTCTTTTTTGAAAGTTTTTCTTATATCTTTCCTTTTTCAAACTCCTCGAGGTTAAGATTCTCTTGAACTCTTACCTCAATTCTTTCTCATATCATGAGAATTGATAGACTTCGACCATCTTATTATCATTCAGGAAAGATATAACTCTTATATCTACCACGTAGATATAATAAGGCATAACAAGTAACATATCTTCATCTTTTATCTTTCGGTTATCATTTAAAATCAAGATAAAAATTGTTTTTTACGTCCTAAGCTTCTTCGTAACTCAAGACGACTCTCAAAGTTAATAAACTTAGGTTCCGGTACGAAAGAATCTACTTATCCCTTACATCGAAAACAATTCAAAAGTCAAAATGAGGTTAGAGCTTGTCCATGATAACAAATTGTATCAGATATACCACTTAATGCAAAAGTGATAAACCTCGGGCTCTGATGTAGGCTATGATACCAAGCTATAGAATATCCTATCCCTACTCAGCCCGAAACCCTAATTAAGCCTCGGTAACCTAGCCAGACTTTACTAGAGCTAGCAGCTTCTCTACCATTATCTGATAAACTTAACATGTATATTAATATCGAATAAACAATTTAAAATATACGCAGTAGAAAATCAAAACCTTTTCAATAATTAATAATATACAGAAATATAGAGTTTATGAAAACCCAAAACCTGGTTTATAAACCTCCCAACCCTATTTAAATTCAACAAAATTTATTACACAGTGTATATATGTACATGAAGGTTCATTACATCATAGACAAAATTATAAGACTCCTGAATCTCCTCATTGCCCTTCGATGAAGTGTTAGGTTGTGAACCTGAAATATTAAATTTGTGGCGAGCGTTCCAACTTGCACTGTAAGTAAGGATTCAAAAAGCCATCAACATTTCATAAAATAATCAAGAACATTATGTAATAACAATATGCACCAATGTTAATTAACAAGAACATTGAAAGCATATAATTCAAAAAATAACGAATGCAAATTAGACATCAATGACTAATACACTATGATTCCCATTTTATTTATAAAACTAGGGTTGATTACCCACTAACGCCATTAATGCGATTGCTAGACCAAAACATTGGCCGATGTGCTATATAGTCAATCCATTAATGTTTAATAGTTCTATCTGAAACACACTAGTGAGTATGTAATCCACGTAGCTGTGTAGGAAGTTACATATTGGCGAGGAAGGTAACTCATCTCCCATATAACCAAGTCAAAGTCTCAAGAACTTACTTTCGTGAATCATAGTAAACACCATTTTCCATTTATTAAAATCATCACAATGTACATAGTCCCCTATTCAGTTCATAAACTAAATGATTATATATACTAGGTTAGCCAGGCAACATTGATAAATATGCAAATCCATATTTACCTTGGCTTGGGTTTTCGTTCCTAAATTCCCTAACTTTCTGGATCACTCACGCTCTCTAGAGAATCTAAAACCTATCACAAATCATTTGCAATCAATAAAGGAACCCCTAGTTCATTTCCTATGTTCTCTAGAAATTCCAATCAAAATATAGCAATACTGCTATTTTATGGGGTGGGAGTGCGCTCCCTCAATAGGTGCAGTTCGCTCTAGCAGTTGAGTTCATCCTCACTGATGAAGGGAGCGTGCTCCTCTGCTAGGTAGAGCGTGCTCCACCCTGTACTATTTCGACAATAAACAGGGCAACTGCCACTGTTCCATCCACAAATCCACAAAAAAATAGCAAACATTCCTAAAATTCACAAGGGAGAACCTCTAATGAGACAACAAAACATTTCCAATCATCAAACAACATAATTCACAGAGATTTCATCATGACCATCGAATTGAAGTTCAACAAACACAAAATCTAAACTTTCTAATGTGATGATCTCTCATTTTTAAATTGTTTAAGCTCCTCAATCCTTGTTGATTTAGGTCCTTAAATGATCTCCTATCAACTACAACCCATACCGCATCATGCTTACGCTGACTTTGAGGTAAACTGGAAATAAAATCCATCGATATATGTTCCCATTTTCACTCAGGAATAGGCAGCGAATGCAATAACCCTCCAAGTTTCCAATGCTCAGCCTTAACTTGCTCACATATCTCACATCTCTTTATGAACTTAGCAATATCTTTTTTCATCCCAAGCCACCAATAAACATGCCCCATATCGTGATATATCTTAGTGTTACTTGGATGAATAGAGTAAAGAGATCTATGAGATTCCCGTAGCAACTCCTGCCTCAACTGATCTTGAGCTAGAATCCATAATCTTTCCCTGAATTGTAACGCACCATCATCAGAAATTGTCCAATCAGGATGATCTACACTAGCCATAAACCTCTAACGTGCTATATAATCCTAATCAGCTTTTTGACGACCAATCACCTCGTAATCATCTCCGATTCAGTCTGAGTATGAGCTTAGTAGTACAGATTAGTAGCTTTCAAATTAGTTTTCTCAGTTGATGATATGTCAATTAAACTTACATGAATTATCATTATAGATACTTCTTCAAGAAGTCTAGACTTAAAAGCTCAGACAATAGACACATTTTTTGTGCCTGTTGTACTCCTACTCGAGGCATTTATAACCCTATTTGCTTTGCTTGGGTGATATTCCAGACTGAAGTAGTAACTCTTGAGAAACTCAAACCATCTACACTTCCTCATATATCTTTTCATTTATTGGAGTTTTAATTGTATATTGACTGTCTATTAATACTATTCTGTGTAGTTCTAAATTACCCATGCTCTAACTTGCTTGTATCTTTACTTCTCGTCCCACATCAATTGACGATGAAGTAAAGCATATAAATTTTAAGGAAAACACCTTCACATTTATAGCCTGACAATACCAATACTAAAAAACTCACACAGTAACCTATTTTCCAGTAACTATCACCTTCCAAGTCACAAGCTCGAAAATATATTCTTTGGAACAATTATTAGCTGCAGATATATTATGTTAAGATTGACAAAGGTCCCTCCCGGCTATTATACATCTCTTCCCCACTGGGAAACAAATTTTACACTTTCAAAATAATTTAACCACAATACTAGTAAGAAATTAATAGACTCTATCAATCTTGAAATTACAACATTAACAACCTTCAATTATCATCGCAACTTAGGTTAATCCATCGTAAATTTACGAGCATGAAATCTCATTCATATAGGGCAAGAATAATATAACTCTCTAAGTTAATATCACTAACCTTCCAAAAACTTATATATCTCATATTTCTTTATAAAATTGACACTGTCAATTTTCATTCCAGGTCACCAACAACTAATTCTTATCACAATGATTTTGGATTTCACCAGAATGAATATTTTAAAGAAATCCATGAGATTCTCATAACATTCTTGCCGCACTTTTTAATTTAAGTTCCAATAACTTTCTTTACATGCATAATATTCTGATCTGAGATTATCCATATAAAATATTAATAACTAGTAGTCAGCCCTTAACCTACTAGATAATCTCTATCAATTTCTCAATAATTCATCACTCAATCAATCATCAATAACTCGGCTCCCATCTGAGCTCCAAAGAACAGACTTGTAGTCTAGACAACTCAACTGACGATGTGCCTGTGCAGGACTTTAATTGTTTATCATTACATATCTCATTCAAGAGATATTATTGAGCATCTTGTATCATTACTAGAATCCTATCTTTTTTCTATTCAAGGCATTGACAACACAATCACCTTAATGAGTGATGTTTCAGAGTGAATTCCTAACATTTAAGAAAGTTCAAGGTATCTATATTACCTTCAATTTCTATCACTCTGATAATTTCACTTTTCAAACTTTCATAGTTTGAAATTCACTATTTTAACCGTAAACCAATCAACTAGTTTTTTATACCCCCAAATTGTTTTTTAATGATTGTTCTAATATCCTCATTAATCTCTAAGAATGATTAAAAGACTCTTAAGAAACCTTTCCTCTTCTTTACAAGTGATGTCTTCCATATTTGGTACAATTACCAAATAGTTATCTTAGATTATCAATCCCAATAGTTCTTCTCATAATTCTGGAACTATATTTAGAAATATAAGCTACAATTTTGCTTTATCGTGTCAACACACATTTTTATTTGAATAAAAAATCTTAGGATGAACCTCTAACTTCTTCCACAATTCAGGTACCATCAAGCAAACATTGTAATCAAACTACACTTCAACTTTCCTCTAAAGCATCCTTGTATCTGATATCAATTTACCACAAAATCATACTTGAGTTAACTAAGGAAATTACACAACGATTCTAGAGAACCCTGGATCAATCGTTTGCAATATTCAATTAATTTAAGATTACATTTTTCTTTTACCTTTGTATTGAATATATGACAATCTCATATTGTCTTACTCCTAGTCAAATCCCTCGATTTGCTGTTAATATTCAACACTCATATAATTAATTAACTTTTGAAACTTAGTACTGGCACTTGGAAAATCTTGTCTAAACCAACTTACTATCACAATTTACAATTTTGTACGGTATTGCTCATGCATCTTCTAAGTGTTAAAATATTATATTCTTGTTATTATTGATAACACAATAACAACTTAATTAAAATAGGGTTTTAAAACCTGACACCTTCATTCATTAACATAGCATGAGTTCCAATAACTTCCAATGGTTTCCTCCATTCATTTAAAATGATCCGGCAACCCCCAGAAATCATTTTTAAATATATTCTTAGCTTCGATCATACCACTGTGACAACTAGATCTCAACTACCTTTTAAGAACAACTGATTTCACGTTATTACCAAAATGAGTTTTCAATCTGGGGCAATGAATATTCATTCCCATTATCACATATTATTCTTTGGATTCCTCAAATCCTCAGATTCGTTGATAACTCATTCTCCCCAATTTTGACTATACCAGTTTAAAACATCAGACTAGGATATCTTACCAACTTACTATTATGTTCTAGATTAAACTGCCTTTAAACTTTACCAATCTTATATTCTCAATTTTAGTATTCATTACCCAACAATTGTTTTTGTCATTCCAATATGGATTCACACCATAATTGGAATTTCTATTTCATAACGACTTAGGAAGTATAAATATATTGGTGGTTTCCAACCTCAAACAGACTTTTATCATTAACCACTAATTTATTTACTGAATAACTTTCATTATTTCTCAACTAGTTTCAATACTAGTATTAAATCACAACTCATAGTGGCTTACCATCTTTGAGTTCCACTTAAAGTCATTCAGTATTCCATTATTTCATAAATTCCATTCTCTTAATACACATCTCAAGGTCTAGATCCAATATAAACTTCTTCACTGACTATTATTTGTCTGATAATATCAGTGTGAACAAAGACCATTGACAACAGTTAATAGGAGATGAGTTTAATTTCATCTTGAAAGTTTTTCTTATGTCTTTCTTTTTTCAAACTCCTCAAGGTTAAGATTCTGCTGAACTCTTACCTCAATGCTTTCTAATACCTTGGGAAATTGATGAACTTCAACCGTCTTATCATCATTCAGGAAAGACATAACTCTTATATCTACCATGTAGATATAAAGCATAACAAATAACATATCTTCATATTTTATCTTTTGGTTACATCCCAAAATCACGATAGAAGCCATTTATTACATCCTAAGTTTCTTCGTAACTAACGAAACAACTCTCATAATATATAAACTTAGGTTCAGGTACGAAGGAACCTACTATCACTTACATCGAAAACAATTTGAAAGTGAAAACGAGGTTAGAGGTTGTCCATGATACCAAACTATATCAAAAATACCACTTAATGCGAATGTGATAAACCTTAAGCTCTGATGTACGCTATGATACCAAGTTGTAGCATCTCCTATGCCTATTAGGGCGATACTCAGCCTGAAACCCTAATTAAGTCTCGGTAAATTAGTCAGACTTAACTAGAGCTAGAAGCCTCTCCGTCAATACCTGATAAACTCAACATGTATATTAATATTGAATAAATAATTCAAAATATACGCAGCGAAAAATTAAAACTTTTTCAATAATTAATAATATACAGAAATACAAAGTTTATTAAAACCCAAAACCTGGTTTATAAATCTCCAAACTAAGTTTATATACAACAAAATTTATCAAATAATGTATATATGTACAAGAAGATTTAGTACATCGTAGAGATGATTATAAGACTTCTAAATCTTCTCCTTGCCCTTCACTGAAGTGCTAGGTTGCGAACCTGAAATATTAAATTTGGTATGAGCCCTCGAACTTGCTCAGGAAGTAAGAATTCACAAAGCCATCGACATTCCATAAAATAATCAAGAACATTATGCAATAACAATATGCACCAATGTTAACTAACAAGAACATGGAAAACATTTAATTCAATAAATAACGGATGCAAAACAAACATCAATGACTATTACATTGTGATTCCCATTTTATTTATAAAACTAAGGTTGATTACATACTAACGCGATTAATGCAATTGCTAGACCAACACATTAGCCAATATGTTGTCTAGCTAATCCATTAATGCCCAATAGTTTTATCTGAACCTGTAGTGAGTACGTAATCCGCGTAGCCAATTTAACTGAGTAGGAAAATATATATTGACCTGGAAGGTGACCTATCTCCTACATAACCTAGTCTCAGTCTCAAGAACTTATTCTCGTGAATCATAGTAAACATCATTTTCTATTAATTAAAACCACCATAGTGTACATAGTCCCCCATTCAGTTCATAAACTACAAGATTTATATATAATAGGATAGCCAGACAACATTGACAAATAAGCGAATCCATACTTACCTCGACTTAGGTTCTCGTTCCCAAATTCCCTTACATTTTGGGTCATTCACGCTTTCCCAGGAATGCAACACCTATCACTAATCATTTGCGATCAATATAGTTCCAATAACCTATATTTAGAACCCCTACTTCAGTTCCTAAGTCCTCGAAAAATTCCAATCAAAATATAGAAATATTGCTATTTTTTGGGGTAGGTGCTTGCTACCTTTATAGGTGGAGTGCGCTCCAGCAGCTGAGTTCATTCTCACTAATGAAGGGAGCGCGATCCTCTACTAAGTGGAGCGTGCTCCACCGTGTATTATTTTGACAGTAAACAGGGCAGCGATCACTGTTATATTTACAAATCTATGAAAAAACAACAAATACTCCAAAAATTTACTACGGAGAACCTCTAGTGAGGTAACCAACCATTTACAATCATCAAAAAACATAATTCACAAAGATTTCATCACTACCATCGAATTGAACTCTAACAAACACAAAATCTAAATTTACCAAAGTGATGATCTCCAACTTTTAAATCGTTTAAGCTCCTCAATCTTTTTTGATTCAGCTCCCTAAAGGATCCCTTATGATCAGAGTATTTAAACCATCAACCCTTCTATCTCTGTTTTGATCAATCAAAAAAGATAAGTATGAGGTTTTAGTTTAAATATATGGATCTTCCTTGAGACATGAATTGTGTTATCTCGAGAATGATCAAATGATTAATGTACTAACATGACACTCCTTAAAGAGATACATATGTTAACACCATCAACACTCACGCTCATCTCGAGGCGATCTGACAATCAACATAATTCAAACCAACTTATAGTTTTCAATATATATTTATGTATCCAATATATATAAATATATATATATATAAATATCTCATGTATTTTCTCGCCAATATATTCATCGGACATGCCTACAAGTATTCTCAGGTGTGTGCATTCATTTCACGACCTCCTCGTCGCATTTGGTGTATCAGTTGTTTATTGTTTATTTACGTATTTTTCATTTATGGGATTGTATATAAATCCTTTATTATACTACAACCTATAAAATCCCTTAAACAATCCAAAGAAACACAAATCATCATGCAAACACATACACAAGCAGATCGAGGTTTGTCGGATTTAACCACGAGGATAACTCGAGTTAATTAGGATTTGGATTAATACTAATCACCAGCTTATGTTAACAAGTCATTACATATTAGTTCCTTACACTCTCTCCGAGATTCAATTCAAAAAACACCCACCTAAGCCCTAACTTGGTTGTATGAACTTTATTTTGGGAATTATAGGGTTGAATCACTCATAAACAAGGTAGGAAACACTTAAATAAGCTTTAATTCAAGCTTTAAAGGGTTGAATCTAGACAAAAATTGATTAACAATCGAATGGGTGTAAGGGCTCTAGGTGTGAAAGGTTTTATGGTTTGGCGATTTGGGGTTTTGTTTTTAAAAACTTGGATATGTGCTCAACAAATCTGATTTGAATAGGATTCGCTGACTATTCGGTAGTAAAGTCATTGAAAATTGGTCTCGATGGTCTACTGACTAGCTCAGTGATTCCTAGTGTTCGCTAACAAATCGCTGACCAATTTTACAGTGAAAATTGTGCATACCGCTATCAATTTTTTCAGCGATTTCAAGTGTTATTTGGTATTACTGGGAAATCACTGACCAATTTTTATTGTATTTCCAATATATCAAAATTTTTACTAATATTTCACACATAAATCATATTAAAGGTAGAATAGATTAGTAATCAACAAGAAATGTACTAAAATGAAATTTTGATTTGTAACTAGGAAATATTATACAACTAACAAACTAATTTTATTACTTAAATAAATTGAAGACAAATGTAGTTCAACCAAAAAATAACTTGAACATTCCCTTCTCAATTAGAAATATTCCAAAAAAAGTTAAAAGGAGAGAGAAAATTGCAGTAAGACTTGAATGTCTTCCTCTAAGAAGGCTCAACAAAATCAATTAAATAAATTGATAATTTGAACAACCACTATAATGATCTCTCATTCTCACAAAACTCAAGTAATGAAAAATGATCTACATAATGGCGACCTTGAGTATTTGTATGCTCAGTCATCTATTCTATCTAGGAACTCAATCCTATATACAATACAACTTGAAAAACCTCATCGGTTCCCAATTATAAATTCTATTGGAATAATCCAATGTTCAACAACTAAGTCTTCTAATTCTTTAAGACTTTTGACTCGCCATCTCCATAAAGTTCTTAAGTCATTTATGCGCCTTTCTCTCAGATTCGTAGTAGTAATCCATCTCGAAGTCCTCTCCTTACAGTATCAAACTTCTTCAATATTGTAGACAAATACCGACAGTTGCTCCATTACATTATCCAACTCATATTCTATTCCTGCTTCAACTTTAGTTCTGTCTTTGTCTTTGACTCTATTTTTAATACTATAATCTTCACTGGAATTTGCATTGTACTTTATCTCTGCGTTGTACCTACACTCGAACATATTGATGAGTCAGGTTTTTATTTTCATTACAACATTTACCTAACTAACTTGTTTTTTGTTTTGACAATAAACTGCCAACAAGGATAGACTGACCCTAACTTAGTAAACTAGGGTTTAACAATATATATAATAGAAAAAACAAGAAAAATCAAGATTTTCATTTCAATAGGACGTGAATGTGTCACTCGAGAATTTCATAAACTTGATTACAATGCTAATTAACTATTTCTGGATTTAATTTGGGATTTAAGTATTCGAGGTGGGACCCACACATTACGGACTGGAGATCATAAGTGTAAATATTATTTTTGTTTGTTTTATGCCTAGTGAATGTTTTATACTCTATTCGACGCAAAATATGGTAAAGTTGAGTTATAGATGTGATGTCCGCATGTTTCGGAGTGCGTTGGAAATTTTCTCGATTTTTAATGAAATTGAGGTATTTTCAAGGGTTTAATTCGAGTTTAATATCAACGGATAGACATGAATAAAATGACAAATTACCCACAAGAGCATAGGTATTATTAAGGAATGGATAAACTTCAGAAGGGTATATCAGTAAAAAGTAACCTAAACCCAAAAGGCCTATTTGCTTCATGGTCTTAGGGTGGATTAACCCAACTGGACTAGCTAAGTCGGTGTTCGCTTCGCGGATTAACTAGGCCACGGGATTAACTAATACTCAGTAGAGGTGACTAAAGTAAACCACCAATTTTGGTGGGACTAACTAGTCTCAATGCTTGGCCATTACAGATTACCAAATTACACCTCATCTTTACACACTCTTTTCTCCAACTCAATCGAATTCCCATTGAATTCCCATCGAACGAAGATTCGAATGAAGACCGGGGACGATGACGAAGATGCAAACTCGACCGAGGAGCGAAGACGAAGACGGAGACGATGACAATGACGAAGACGATGATCGAGGATGATGATGAAGATGTGGACTCGGCCGAGGACGATGATGAAGACGATGATGAGGACAAAGATGCGGGAATGAAGATCGAGGACGATGACGAAGATGCGGGAATGAAGATTGCGAGATCGCGAAGTCGGCCGAGTAGCGGGAGTGATGAAGACCAAAATCGACTTTGATGATTTTGTTGGAGATGTAAGATAAATAGAGGGGTACTTTAGTAAATGTACATATTTGAACCACATTTATTCTCAAGCTTAAACCTCCCAACCTAACAAGTACCATAAAAGGGATTAATACATAAACCCATGTGTTAATCCCATTACAAACCAATCTGATGTTCTTGGGTCTTGCTAATATTTGAAGTGAACAGGCCAAAAGTGAAATGGAAAGAGGTTTTATTCAAACCCTTCTCTTTTTTTCATCATCGTCGCACCTTAGAGTCTCTCTGCACGCAACTGCCCTTCCTCACCATCAACACTTAGTTTCTTCCTCTCTCTGGAAATCAATTTCCTCTCTCCTTCTCTTGTCGTAATCTCTTTCTCGTTCTCTCTATGAGTTCCATGTTCTCTCTCTCCTCTCTCGGCTCTCTCTCGCACTCTCGGACTGAATAGATGTCGTGAAGACAGTGAACACGATGGAGCCAATCATCAATTGAGGTAAACTTTAAACTTGAATTCAAGTTTGGTTTGGTGAATTCAAGGCTTATTTAATCGGTTTTGAGGAGTTTATTGATGAATCTATGAGTTTGAATAAAGAGAATTGATTGTTGTTGATGGTTCGGTTTAGAAAATTTAGAGGAGGTGATTGATGACGATGAACTGTTGTATGAGTATTGTAATTGTCATTGTTGGACTAATTCGGGGTTAGTATTGGTTGAAGTTGCATTGATTACAATCAATGGTTTGGGTTTTTGTATGAACTCAATTCATAAGTTCATATTTTTCATGTTTTGGGCTAGTATTAATTGGGTGATGAATTTGAAAGATCAATTGATTGTTTAAATTCTATTTTATGGGTGGCAATCAATTTTTTTATACTCCATTATATGCATAAGAATCAGTTTTAAGTTTTGAAGAAGTTTCGTGGGTCAATTCGGGTCAAATTGGTTGCATATTTGTAAAAAATTTAGTAGTGCAGTCTTAGTTTTGAGCTGTTTTGGGATGTGATTTGGTGCAATCAAACGGATGTTTTTGGATGCAAGTTTTTGTAGGTTTTGATCCTTGTATATCAATTATGATGTGTGAGAATCAGATTTTGATTTGGAGAAGGTTTGGTAGTGTTTTAAAGGCCGGAAATGAGGCTAAAAAATAGGACCGCACTCTTAGTGTTTTTATTGTTTTGAGTAGGCATGTTGAGGCATTGGTTTGAGATATCAAATGGGGTCTGATTAACTTGCAAATAGGTTTGTTTGAATCTTATTATAACATACTTTTATGATCAGTAAAGATTGTGGCCATTGGAATTTGTTTAATCATTGAAAAACAAGGTAGAATATAGCATATTGATATGGTCCAAAACTATCCAATTATGACAGTCGCGACTTAGCAACTTTAGATAATGATTTAAATGGGTATTTGTTATCCATATTAACTAAGGTTGGAATTTTTGAAATCCCTATATATCCTACTTTGAGTAGCACTTAAGCTCGGACCTTCGTATAACTTTTAAATTGTTGAAAAATAGTTGTGAAAATGGCCAAAATTGATGAACTAAATTAATTAGTTAATAAAATGATTGGTATGATTAAATAGAGTTGCAACTCTTAAAATGTGAATTTGTGATTTAATATGACTTGTCGAAGTACGTGAAAGCTAGGAAAACATTGTGTGAGGCTTCGTAACCAACTTTGAGTTGGTTTGGTTGTAAGTAAACCCTGCAGTGATCTTTACTATTGATTGAATATATTTGCACTTGTAATAGTATCGTAGTCTGCATTGCATTTTATCATTCTTGGCCATGCATACATAGAGTGAGTGAGGGTGATAAGCTTGTTTTGGAGTTTGATTTGATTGAAATCCTGCCTCTAAGCCATCTAGTGAGACTAGTGAGTCTAACGCCGATAAGTTATCACTGCATTTCATGATCTCTTAATATTGTCTCTGTACTATTTGTGTAATTCGATGTCTGATTATAGTTAGGAGACAGCGACAAAGTGGATTAAATGTCATGTTGACGCATATATCTTATTTTTATTTGCAAATGCAATTACATGTCTCCATGTATCAGACTAACAATTGCAGGAACAGATCAATGTAGAAATTTACTTACCTGACATCTTCGAGTCGTTTTTGATGATGTCAAGTTCTATGTGAAGACAAGGAAGAGCAAACAAGACTCAAAGACTTATGGTGATAAATTTTAAGTTTTAAAAGTTTAATTCTTGTTGTAAATAATTTATACATATTGTTTAGGGACTTTTGGAGTGAGTGTGGGACGTGAAGTTACTTTGAATGGTTATGACAGTCTCCTAAGTTTGAAATTTATAAAAGTTGGGAAGGTTCATATTCAACTTATGTCTATTTGAAATTGTAAAAATGGAAGTAAGTTATCAGAGACTCTTAGTTATTTGTAGATTTGAATTTGATATATATTGTGAACTGCGGAGAGTTATGAGTCCTTCTAGGCTTCTCCCCAATTATGTTGTCTATTAGGTGAATTTTTCAGTAGGACACTTTTAAGGGAGGTGCTTCCGAAATTTTTATTAAATATGGATACGATCTTTTAATTTGGTCCAATTAAACAAATCATGAATTGAGTTTCATTGAGGATATAAATTTTGGAGTCTTATAAAGGATTGAAATAATTATTATTTTCAGGTCAAAGTTGAAAGAACGAATTAGGCTAACTACATTATCGAGAAATTAAGGTAATCTACGCCGGTCAGTTGTCCTAATGACCAGGGGGCTGACAAACTTGGTATCAGAGCCTAGGGTTGGCTCAAATGAGGATAAACTTTGGTTGAGAACCAAAGGGTGATTGAACGCGATTAGTTGGGATGTGGTCGAGAGTTAGGGGTATTTGAATTATTGTGTTATGCTTGTTTTGTATGCATGTATTATCGCTAAATATGCGATAAGAAGTTTATTCTCCTTGTCCATTCGATACTTAACTCATAAGATACGACAAGTAAGATTCAAAATGGATAATTAAAAGAGAGAATAAGCTTATGAAACGAAACTGAGCGTGATTGGATGTGAAATAGACTTGTGAAGTCTGAATTCACAAGAATGTTGTTAGTAGTTCGGTACTAATACAACTGATGAAAGTATCAGTTATAAAACCAATAGGAAATTGGTTGGAAAGAAAGTCCAAATGATTCAGGTACGTAAGTAATGAACATGGATTTTTTGAAAATCGAAAGTATCGAACTATTACAATTATAAAATGCTCATGAAAATGTGAATATAGTTTTAACAAGTAAAATGGAGACACGTGGTTTTGAAAGTAGAAATTCATTAGATAAACTAAATTTGACTGAAAAATCACAATGGGATTATAATAGAACTAGTCGAGTTGTCTAAGTCGGTTTCTATTAAAATAAAATATTTTGAAGTAAAATATTGTCTCATTTTCGAAATAAAACACCAAGTAAAAAATTGAATAGAACCACAGTTTAACACAATCAAACGACTTCTAAAAATAAGTACTGAAATTTTTGATTGTTTATTTACTCAAGTTACGTATCTATAAGCGACGTTGAGTATTGTGGTTCTATGAGTCGAATAAAGAACTGATAAAACAAATGGAAATACATGAGCTAGAAGTAATCATTGTGAACACAAGATTAAGTGTTGTCATGATGCAAAGATCAACAAAAAACTTTTAACTTGAAAATAAAAGGTATTGTGATAATATTAATGTGTTAGAAGTTAAGGTATTGGGGAATTGGTTTGATAATAGCTTGGATTAGCTATTAAACATTAACACAAGTGATTGGTTTTGAGATTCAAAGTACCCAATAGTCACTTCTAATCAAACTAAGTTATGATGTCGATTGGTACAACTTAAAATATAATGAATGAAGAGATAGTCGTACTTATTGAGAATTAGTAAGTGATTTGTATAGGATGTCAGTATTAGCTCCTATAGTACAAGAATTTCCATTTATAGGACTTAAAGGATTGATATAGCATCCTTTAAGATTTTGATTAGTCGTTAAGTTAATCAAAGTTTGAAAATTCAAATTCTTTTATCTCTTCAGTTGAATAATAATGGAAAGTTGAATTCATCAAAAGTAATTTGATGAACAGTAAGATAGAAAGTTAACTTACATGGTCTTTTGAAAAGCACCGAATTTCTTTCCGAGAAAAAGAAAAATCGAGAAATCTGGGACTAATGGAAACAAATTAAGGAAATAACAAACAATAAAATAGTTTGAGTCGCGAAGTTTCTTTATTTCGAATAAAGTTTAGCCAAGGAAGACTTCAATTGATCAAATGTTCAAAAGAAGTCGTATTATCTTTAGCTAAGGTTTCAAAAAGATAAGAGGTATACATTGCCTTTCCAAGTCAAGATTAAGGAGCTGTAAGTGGCTTGGTTGTTGAGCAAAAGTCATGGTTTATATATAAAAACATTAAGACTGAGATTAATGTGAGAATAGCTTAGATTGACAAAAATCAAACGGAATAGACTTTATGTATAAAATAAAATGAGACGTTGAGATGACTTGTGACTGTTGGAAGTGACACGAACAGAATCCTTTAGTCAAGGCCAAACACTGGAGTAGTTGTGCAATACCAAAAGTTTGAGTAACTTCGTTTCAAAATAATGATTCATTCACAGCGTAGAAGACTGAGTGATGCATTTACTTGTCTTTGAATAATCAAATGAATCAGTGTGTTTTGGTATAAAAGAGTCTATGATGTTTCGTCGAAGTCAATTGGAGGCTTAAGTATAGGCAATTAAATGTCCAAGACATTCTCACATTAGTATAAAAATGGAAATTTCAGGTCAATGAGTCCTAATCAAATTAGACTGTCAAACTATTAGTTTGATGGAATGCGATATATATTCACAGGGATCTTACATGAAGTGAAACTCTGAAAGTTGAAAGTTTTGGAACCAAAGTAGTTTACCACTAATATTGATGAATATGTTGTATATTGCTTTATAGTGATACACTATGTGACTAATCAATGGTGGAGTTTAAAGCACTATCTTATGTTAAGGTGGAGTGGATGTAAGATACATATATGATGGCGAAGTTATAAATGAAATGAAAAGATATGCGCGACTTACAGCTCAGTTACTTTTTATTATCCCTATTGGTTGAAAATTCTAAATAGATGGCAGTGTATCTGACTTGGTATATTTGAACAATTGAATATTCCTTCACTGTAATTGAGTAGAAATGAAAAAGATATAACTTATTTATATACTTGTATGCGATACAAGTTAAAAGTTACACTATGAAAGTATAATCATTGAATATGTTGATTTCTTTATTTAGAAACGTGTATTTACTCGAAATAAGGATACATGTTTCTATTCAAGTAATGAAAGAAGTTTGGTGAACATTAAGTGATTAAGACGTGATATTATAAGAGATCTCAGTAATTGAACAAAATGAGGTTCTTGGTGAACTCATGGATAGAAAATGATTTGACGAAGTTAGAAAATGTGTTAATTTTTTAAGTAGTCAAAAGAAAAGTTAAGTGAATTGGCTGACAAGTTGAAATTGATAATTGCTTTCTAATTCACAATATAAATAATATTGTAAGTAGACATTAAAAAAATAAGTGAGAGATGCATGATGTGTCAGGTTTTACTTTCTGATCGGATTATAATTCGAGATCTCTTGTCATGAGATGATAAATGTAATTAGAGATCTATAGTTATGGGTTGACTAATGCAATTTCAGGTTTCTGTGAGAAACATTGGAATGATGATGGATCAGATAGACACACAACTCTAATTTGTATCTAATGTCATGCTCAAGTATTATTTGCATCATTATGTAATTTTTGACTGATTATAGTCTAAGAATTGGTTGATCGACAATTCTAATAAAGGATGATTAGTGATGAGAAAGTAAACTAGTATGTGTATACTGGAGTTTGGTGGATAGGAAAAGAATTATTAACGGTTTGTAGAATTGTATTCATTTGAGATTGAAAATAGTGTTATGAAAAGCAAGATCTTGCTAAATTTTAATGCTTGAATGAGATTCAAGGTATGAAATGTGAAATGATGTAAGGTTATCGAATATTCCACAAAGTTGATTGTTTAACTTGTCAGAAATTCACAAATTGTTAGGATTGGTAAAGTAACAAAAGAAACTTTTCATTAAACCTAGGAATTGGAAATGAAAAGTTGAAGTGTTTATGATCTCTACCACCGAGTTGTTAATTACAATAAAAGTGATTGGGTCCACTTAAAAGTTTCACCTTGGAAATGAGTTTTACAATGTTTGGATTGAAAAAGTTGTATATTGGGTTTCAAGATGAAATGATTATTAATTTTGATCGAATTTGACTCCACGTGTTGTGAAAATATTTTGGTATTGGTATGCAATGGTTTTGTGGCGTTTATTGTCAAGTTTTGAGGATTTAATTGCGAAAATATTGATTTGGAGAAGTTTTTCAAGTCAAAATAAATAAAGTTTGCCTAATTGATAGGTCATATCAGAAAGTTCATAACTTATCCGTCAGTGATCCGATTTTGGTGTTCTTAGAGTTTATAGAAAGTAGGACATGAGTACTACAAGTTCCTTTTAGATCATCTTGACAAATATTAAGATTTTCAAGGTTAAAAAGTCATCCCAAATTGGCTAGTTAAGAGCTAGTCGAAACAGTTATATAAATTTATATTTTTGGAAACTGTTCTCAAGCGTACTTTGATCGTGGTTTTCATTAGACTTCGTGATATGGTTTTACTTGAAGCATGACCCATATTATAATAGGGTATGTAGGGAAGCTATTGGAATCGTTTTAAAGGTGATCTGACGCTCCAAGAACCCTGAAAATTAAGCTCGAACTTGGATGTTTGTAAGGTTAAGTAAATCTCATAGTAACATTTATAATGTATGATAATAATTTTGTATAAATTGCATTGATCCTTGATATTGCATTTTTGTTGTACATGCATACATGGGTTGGGAGGATAAGGCGATTAGAGTCTCTTTATAGTGCAGACTATATCGTGGTTATAGAACACTATATTATGCTTGAGGGCTAAAGTCACTGATACTTTGCATCACATGGTTATCATGAGATCACTTCGAACCAAATCATACTCTCATAGTCTAGAGAAACGAGACTCATTTGATTATTCTCACCAAGCATGAGTCCCCATTACGGTTTACTTACCACTTTCGGAGGACGTCATCTGATTGTGGTCGGATAACAGAAACGAAATGGATTCACGGTTGTATTTAAATTCCTTAGATTATATTTTTCATTTAATTTTTTGGATTATTATGCATTTGGTTAATACAGATGTACTACATAGTGAGGAATTTACTTATTTGACATTATCGAATTTTTATAATTGGGTAATGACAGGTTATAGCGACGACAAGGGAAATAGAAAGTTTTTCCACTTGTTGTGATTTGCTCAGTTCCTTTCTCTCTATATATGTATTATTTTTGGAATATAATATACTGTATAAATGGTTTTTGGGTTCGTGGGAGGTTATGATCTCTTTTGAAATTGTTGAAATGATTTTGAGACGGATTGAAATGCAGTGGAACTAAGGTAATTATGGTTTAAGGATTTTGAAAACCTTAGATAGATTAGAATGAATAAGTAATCTTTATTATTGCGATATATATTATTATGGGGTGGATTGTGGGTCTTTTGGCAATGCACCAAGCTAAGCAAGTTTTGATGAAGAATTTTTGAAGGTTGGGTTTTTCGGTGTGGGCTTAGAAACAGAGAAGGTGCTGTCGAAAAATATTTACGTAATTTCGAGGATTATTTAACCAACCTAAATAAACTTTGAGGATTAAATCATTTATTTATATGGAACTTTGAGGTTTAAGACTCAATTTAGAGTTATTTGTAGTTGATAAGGAATTACGTTTGATAATTATGACAATGAATTTTTAATTATCTATTCATAGTGAGAGTAAGGTTGCTAGATTATCAGGGATTCAGGTAATCTAGGCTAGTCAAATGCCCTAATTAGATAGGGTCGGACAATTCCATCGAAGTTTGTAGCAGGTTGCTCCACATTCGGATCATTTCTTACTCTCGTTATTTCTTTCAAAACTCTCCTCATTTCATCTCTAGTCTTTCTTTTTTGCTCTCTCTCTCTCCTGGCTATCTCAGCCTTCTCCCTCTCATCTTTAAAGTCTTCATATCCATCGGTTTTTCCATAAATCTTTATTACTGCTTCCATGATGGTCTTCTCTAGTAAAACATATATTTCAAGTCGTACCATATTTACTCGATCTTCTCTGCAAAAATTCGTAATCTTCAAAGGAATTGGTAATCGGTCATTCTTCTTCATTTTAATGGCACTCCTTATCGATTCATAGATTATTTTGTCAACATCTAAATATCTTGATCCCTTCACAATGTGGTAAAGTAAAGCAACTCTGTGGTTCAAGATCTCGTAATATTGCAAACTTGGTTGTAAGGTGACGTTAATGAAATGACACCACACTTTCGTGGTCTTACTAAAAAATTTGGTAGTAATGTGCTTCGGGTACCCTTTCAATTTTAAAATGAAACCATCACCATGGATTGCCTCTAATCCTCCCCTAATTTCCTTAGTAGGGTAATGTAATTTAATCAAATATTCAAGTTTTGGGTATTCATTGTTACCTTTTTGGTGAACTTCTGGTAAACCAAAATACTGGTTTATTCTCGTAGAAGAATAATCTATTGTTCTTCCTCTAACTCATGACTCTGTTTTGCTGTCACTTCCATAAGCATTCGCACAAAACTCTCTCACTAAAATGTCGCATCCCTTCTTACTTGGCACATTCTCAAGGTGTAAATGGTTATAATCCTTAGTCAATAATCTCATGTTCTCACATCAACAATATCCGAGATCCTAACTCTATATTTCAACTCATTTTCTTATTGAATCCCCTCTCCGGGATAAACTTCCTTCCTTTCTCTATATCTTTCTTAATCTTGGTAAAGGCTTTATCATTTATAAAATTGTCCTTCCTAAGAACATACTTCTTCATTCCCTTCGGTATCTCTTTTTCTAACCCTTCCTCCTCATCCTCATATTCTCATCAAAATCATAGCTAAACGATAAAGGAGGAGTAGACTTTCTTTGTGGTTTAACCCTAGATGTATTGAGAGAAATTTTCGTGGGTCTAATTGGTGAAAGCGTGGATTTATCCTTTGGTTTCTCTACTAACTTCCCTTTTTCTTTCTCCTCCTTCATACTTCTACCCTTTCCATTTTCGGCCATTTCAATAGATAAAAGTAAAAGAATAAAAATGTAAAACCATTTAAAACCAAATCGTCAAAAACGTATTCGGTAAAATTCAACTTATTAATCTTAGAAGGAGAAATTGATCAGAAAAAGTCGTTAATAAATCGAGAGTTTGAAATTCCTATGAAATTCATTAATAAAACATTATTGATAAAAACAATCGTTTGTAAGTAATTCAAATCATACGATTGACAAACACAAAAACCCTCAAACTCATTTGAAACTTAGTCTCAAATTAATTTGCATATAAAATTTAATCTATTTGCCGTATTCTAAAATTTGTTTCGAAAATTTGATATCAATAAACAAATTATCACACCACTCTAATACCAGTATTATAATTGAAAACATTCAAAATCAAAACTAATTTTGAGCAAAAATTTTGAAATTTAGGCTGTAACTCAGATAAAAATCCAAAAACCCATGAAAAACCAAAAATATAATCAATTAAAGGCTAGGGTTCTCATTGATTACCTTGTTGGAAATTATTCTTTCAAGATTGAAACTCTAGAACTCTAAAATACTCTTCCAAGCTCCAACTTTAAATTCCCCTTGCTCAAGTCCTAGTTTGCTCTACACTTTCAAAGCTCACCAAGTTTTGGGTTAAATGTATGAAGACTGAGGTGGGAATCACTTAAATACACTAAAATATTGCTTTTGATGGTTGAATCTAGTCAAAAATTCGGTCTTTGAGTCAAAAAGTTGCAATGGTTTGTAAGTGTGAAATGAGTAAATGTGGCGATTTTGGGTTTCAGTTTTAAAAAACGTGTATTTGTTCTCAATGAATCAAGGTTTAAATGGATTCGCTGGGAAATCGCTGCCTAAACCGCTAAAAATGAGCCTTAATGGTTAACCGACTAGTTCAACAAATCCTAATTATATGTGCAAATCACTGACCTAAAGTTATACTAAAAATTTTGCAAATTGTTGCCGATTTTCTCAGCGAATTTCAGTACAAACTGGAATCGCTAGGAAATCGTTGGCCTAGTTTAAGTGTTTTGCAATTGAATTGATTTCGCCCATATATTTATCACATATATGTCCAATAAAAAATTAGAGTTATTCAAAATTTTCAGAGTTTGACTATGATTGGTACTAAACAATAATTCAATTAATATAAATAATCGATTAACTTAAAAACAAATGCTTAAAGACAATATAATCTGAAAAAACATTAGCTCGATCAACCCCCCTTATATGAAATTGTTCTGGAATTAAATTCCTAAATATCCCTTGTATAAGAGTAAAAACTTGAGAGAAAATAAAAACAACTAATTGATCATAATACTAAAACTGAAAGTAAAGATAAAGTATAAGCTACCTCCCATATAACACTTTTGTTACTGTCATTAGCTCGACTGAAACACAAAGTTCTAAATTGGTTCTATAAACTTAAGTGTAGGATTGTCCACTCTAGTGTCATTCCATAAAGTGATTGCTCAGCCATGCACCCTAAAAGTGATTGTCTTGTTCAGAGTATCCATATCAGTTTGCTAAGTGGCTGAGAAAGGTCGTCCTAAGATTAATGGAGGATCTTCATTGATGAAGTGTGACATAACCAAAACATTTATGGGAATAATATACATATCAATTAGAACTTGTACATTAGTAACCACTCCTATTGGTTTCACTAAATGACTCTTTGGTAGAAGAACTTTCTCAAAAGCAAGTACATCCAGCTCCAGTTGATTATGAAAAAAAAATGAATTGGCATGTAGTTTGCTCTATAACCCATATCACAAATTGCTTTAAAATGCCAAGCTCACTTAACTTTTTATGTTTATGTATATATCTCATGGATCATCATGCTTGACAGTTGCTAGATTCTTCTTTTTCTTTTTCTTATTCTTTGTAACTTTAAACTCTTCCATTTTAAGATCATTATCAACATTGTTCGGTCTCTTAACCCTCGGTTCTTGAGTTATTATCATTTCATTTAAAGTATCTTTAACTCACTCATTCTTTGTCATAGCATTTTCGTCTTCTATTATTAGTGCATTAATAAAATATAATTCAGCTTTTAAATTATAATGATTTAATTATAAAGATTCATTTTCATTAGTTTGTTCAATATTGGACTCATCAGAATTGTCATAGACATCTTCATCATTAAAATGAAAAGTGACAATTTTGTTTTCAAATTACATAGACATTATTCCTTCCAAGATATCTAACTTTGCTTTAGTTGTTTTAAGGATTGGTCTTCCTAAAAGTATAGGTGGAGATTTAGATGATACTGACTCTTACATTTCTATGACATAAAAGTCAGCTGGAAATACTAAGTCATCTACTTTTACTAAGACATCTTTTAGTAAACCATAAGGTTTAATAACTGTGTTGCTAGCTAAGGTAAGATTAATAGTTGTATTGGTCAACGAACCTATTTTCAATGACTGATATAGTTTAAGTGACATAACAAGAATTTATGCTCCAAGATCACACATAGCAAAATCTATAAAAGAAGTTCCTAATGTAATAAGAATTTCAAACATTCCTGGATATGATTATTTCTTAGGTATTTTCTTTTTAAGTAAAGCAGACACTTTTGCCCTAAATTTTCTTTAGATTCTTCTAAATGTTTATCCATAGATTCAAAGAATTCTTTCAAAACTTCGTCATAATTAGAAATTTGTATAATTGATTCCATCAACGGTTTATTAATTTCTATTTTTATAAATGCTTTAAGAATGTCTTTATTATTTTCTTCCTCCCTAACATCAGTTAATTGATGTGGGACGATAAAATACGAATACATATCTTTATTCAAATTATTAGAAATCTTATTATTTTCATCCTTATCAATTATTTCAGATTTTTGTAAAGTTTTTTTCTATGCTTCAACTCTGGCTAAATACCATGGGTAAAGCCTTTCAGGATAAGGTATATATTTCAATTGTTCAGCCATCCTTTCCCTAGTAGGAATGACATTATCCATCATTTCTTCTACTTTAATAATTTTATCTATTTACTTTTTCTTACCTTATTTAAGAATATTTCTGCTTATAGGTGTGTCATTTTCATCACTGAATAAAGCATTGACTTGTGCTTGATTAATAGGAGCAACAACTGCTTCAGTATGTGCTTTAACTTGATTACTCAGTTGAGTACTTAACCTATTTATTTGTAAATTCATTTGACTTAATTCATTTTTTAGTTCATTAATAGTAGTATCAGTTTTAATTTAATTTGGAGTAATCTGTGTAAAGTTTTGACGACTTTGGTTCATAAAATTACGCAAGATTTGCTCTTAATTTGGATTCGTAGATTGAGCATTTTGTTGAGGTTGCTAATTAGGTGCAGATTGCATTTGAGCTCTTAGTCTATAAGTGTTATAATTTTGATTTTGAGGACCATAATTATGATTTAAGTTTTGACTTCCAAGATAATAAGTATTATTATTATATTGATTTCTTGGAGGACTTGGAAATTGGTTGATCTTTGCGTTATCATATTCAGTATTCTTCTCTTCATGTAGAGTAGGACACGCATCCGTAGGATGTGCAACCTCATTACAAAATCCACAAGCCTTAACTTGATTAGATCTATCTTTAATTAACAATTTAACTATATTAGATAATTCATCAATTTTATCATCAGAAATATTATTTCTTCTATTATCAACTTTATAAAGTTTCTTTCTTGAGGACTCAATCTTTTCGCCATATTGCTTAGATTGTTTAGTCATTTTAATAATTGCTTCCTTTGCTAAAATGAAGTGTTGTTTCAAATAATGATCCACCACATATTATGTCTAATAACCTTTGTTCAAAGTGAGTAAGTTATTCATAAAAATATTCTAATAAAGCTCTGTGAGTATATCCATGTTATGGACAAGAAGAAATTAATATTTGGAATCTATCTCATAATTTATTAAAATTTTCATCATCGTTCACCTTTGCAACTGTGATTTGCTTTCTATAGGAATTAATTTTTCTAGCATGCATATATTCATCTAGAAAAGCTCTGACATTTGAGTCCATGTAGTTATTGAATCTTTGGGGAGATAGAACAACAATTTTGTGCTTGATCTTTCAATGCAAAATGACAAGCTTTAAGTTTGACTTGTTCTAAGTACCTTCTTTCGATTTCATCCTGTTAACCTTATGTTGATACTCCCTTATGAGTTTCGGTAGGTCGTCATTGTCTTTATCACAGAATTTAGGTAAGGCACTAATAAATCCAGATCTAAGCTCAAATTCAGGAAATCCATCGAGGTATGTTATGCACATAGGCTCATATGTTATAACATTTTCATTTGCTTGTCCAAAAGTAAGCTCTCTATTGTTATTTTTATTATTAATAATAATTATATTAGCATTATTATTATTAATGATATTGTCATTATTATTATTTTTATTGTTGATGTTAGTGTTATCCTCCATCCTATTAGCTAAATTTTTCATAAGTTGTTGTCTTCAATTTCAATTAAAAGTTATGTCTATTTTAGGATCTAACCAATGTAAAGATCCCATTTAATTAGAACGACAAAGTGTCTAGACCGTAAAACGTCAAAAATCTTAAAAAATTATTTAAAAATCCCAGGCAAGGGCGCCAAAAATTGACATTTGTAGTAGTGATAAGTAAGATATCATCTCCACAGGAATTTTGCAAACTTCTAAGGAAAGTATTTTTTTCTTGTATTTCTTAATTTAGTTAATCTAGTTAGATGTGAATTGAAATTCTAAATAACTAAAACTATGACTACTAACTTAATTAACTAAATTAACTTAACTAATTTAAACAATTCAATGCGAACTCAATTAAACGAAATTCAACTTCAATATAATATAAATATCTAAACAAACATCTAAATTAAACCCCCACTAAACAATGTAATATACTTAGATTGCATTCAAACAATAGAACATAACATTACCTTGTAACCTAGTTATAATTTTATCACATGGAATCTTGGAATCGTTAAATCCTAATTTATAATAGGTTGATAGCCCTTAGAAAACCATCAACTTTTCTATATTCCATAGAAAATAGTCATATCCTTATCATTATAAATATACCTACTGGATAAAAGGCAATAAAATAGAAATACGATAGCATTAACACTTAATGAAAATGTGCCTCATCTAAACCAAATATTAATCATAAAATGAAAATCAATAAATAACTTAGAACACAATCATCTGGAACATCTACTCGGGTAATTTGATTTTATAGATTAATCCTAGTTACTACTTCTATAATTGTTTTCAATAATCATAGACATAGATTTAGAATCAAAATATCATAATACATACTTGCAACTATGCATACAATATCAA
The DNA here is from genome assembly GCA_039657325.1 of Stephania cephalantha. Lineage (NCBI taxonomy): Eukaryota > Viridiplantae > Streptophyta > Magnoliopsida > Ranunculales > Menispermaceae > Stephania > Stephania cephalantha. The sequence goes on along the minus strand of CM077570.1, from coordinate 24,988,418 downwards.
TCCTTATTAATTGTAATACGCAAAAACAACTTATTAAAATTGTGATTGTTGTGTATAAATAGATTTAAAGCATTAAGTACATGATTTCTTAATGATAACTATATAGCAATCCAAAGTATATATATGTTTAGGGTTTGTTTAGATTAATAAACGACTCATTCATGCTAGAAATAAATAATAAAATAATATAATTGAAAGACATAATTAAATAAATACCTCTTTTTGAAATAAACAAAGCTCCAATGTTGCTTCAAACATAAGCTTAATAAAAATTAACTTACGGCTCTCACAAACTTGTTAAGAGAATAAAGGGCTTAGAGAGAGTCCTTTATTTCAAAGCCCTAAGGTCCTATTTATAGTTTCCTAAGCATTAAAAATTATAGATAAACTCAAATTTGTCATAATGATCTAAAAAACATGTCACCAACCTCAGCGGTTTGTCCGTGAATCCTATTTTATTCATAAATCGCTGAGTTAATCACATAAAATATCTCTTTGTCCTCTAATGATTCATTTGGAGATTCCTTTGTAAATCTCAATTCGCTAGCAATTCGTTGACTCTTCTCTGAAGCCGATTTATGCAGCGATTGTATTCTCTTATCGCAGGGAAATTGCAAGACTTTTTCTCTAGTTGACGGTTTTGCTCTTCTTCCTCTTTTTCTGTCGTTTCTTTATTTTTCTAATTAAATCATGAAATCACAAAAACAAGAGAATATCTAGTATAATAACATCATTTTTGTCTAAAACCATCTTAAATTACACTATAAAATATGTCTAATTATTGAGTTGTCACTTTACTATTTATGGAATTTATCTTTGTACCTGCATTTGTGTTTAGTCTGCATTGCATTTCGCTTCATTCTTGGTCATGCATTTATCTCATTTCAGGCGATGGTTTGTTAGTGCTATGACTCACGAGTGGGACTCGGAGCTAGGTTTCCTGACCAGGTAAACTGGAACATGGAAGACCTAAGGCACGCAAGTTTTCTGGTGAGCATGCATTGAACTCGTAGTACAGTTCTAGGTTTACTTTTTGGATGGCCAACCTATTAGCGAGCTTCGAACGGGAATTGAGGGATTCACATTGTTATATAAATTTCTTGTTATTTGAAAATGCAATTGCATGTCTCCATGTATTCAGACTAACATTTTGCAATGGTACATAGCCATGTAGGTGTTTACTGACCTGACATCTTCGAATTGTTTTAAGTTTTAAAGTTTAATTCTTATTGTAATCATTTTATAAATATTTTTTTAGTCTTTGGAATAGGTATAGGAGTCAAATACTCTCGAATAGGTAATGAAAGTCTCCTAAGTTATTTTAAATTAAGTTGATAGGCTCACATTTTATTTTTGGTTTATTTTGGAATTGTAAGTCGTAAATAAGATATCAAAGACCTTAAATTAGTTTAAATGATTTAAATTGATACATATTATGAACTGTGGGGAGTTATAAGTCCTTCTAGGCTTCTCTCCATTCTATTGTCTATTAGGTAATTTTTTCGGCAAGCCACTTTTAGGGGAGGCGCTACAGAAAATTTTAAAAATTTGGAGAATAATCCATATGATTTCTTAATTTGTACCAATTAAAAAAATAATGAATTGAGTTTCATCGAGGATATTAATTTTGTTTTGGAGCAGTATTGAGGATTGAAATAAAAATTATTTGGTGTTAAGTCAATTGAATGGATTAGATGCCTAATTATGGAAAATTAGGCTAAGTCAGGACTTAGTGAGAGGCCCTGACAAACTTGGTATCAGAGCCAAGGTTTTGCTCAATTAGTTGGGATCTGTTTGTAAGTTGGGGATACCTTGTTATTGTGATAGTTTTTTCATGTAATTATATATTATAGCCAGATATTCAATAAGAAGTTTATTGTCCTTGTTTGTTCAGTACATAACCCATAAGATGTGACTTGTTAAAATAGGAACAGATAATGAAAGAGAGAATAGACTTATGAAATGAAACTGAGCATGATAAGAAGTGAAATAGATTCGAGAAGTCTAAATTCACAAGGGTATTATATGTAGTTCGGTACAAATATAACTGATGAAAGTTATCACTTATGAAACCAATAGGAAATTGTTAAGAAAATCTAAGTGATTCAGGAATGTAAGTACTAAACATTGATTTCTTGGAAATCGAAAGTATTGCACTATTACAATTATGAAACACTCACAGAAATGTCAGAAATGGATTTAAATTAAGTTTCAAACGATTGAAAATCATTCGGAAAACATAAAATGAAGTTGGGACTTGTGGGAAGCACAAGATATGAATATCTTAAAATTTAGAATAAGGTTAGTACCGGTTGAATTAGTAACTCGGGAAGACCTATCCTATAGAATATTAGTTGAATTCATAACCATTGATAGTTGCTTTCGAAAATAAGCTCAGTAAAAGAATAAGAGGAGACACATGGTTTTGAAATTAGAAATTGATTAGAAAAACTGAATTTGACCGAAAAATCACAATGGGATTGTGATAGGACCAGTTAAGTTTTCTAAGTCAGTTTCTAGGAAAATAAAATAATAAAAGACCTTGAAACAAAGAATTGTCTCGTTTCTTAAACAAAACTCAAAGTGAAATGTGGAATAAAACCATAGTTTAAGCAATCACATAACTTAACTTCTAAAAAGAAGTATAGAGTATTTTTTATTGTTTATTACTCAAGTTACTTAGTTCTATCAGTCGAATAAAGACTGATAAAACGAATGAAAACACACGAGTTAGAAGTAATCTTTGTTGACACCGAAGTTTGTGTTCCTATGAAACAAAGATCAATGAAATTTATAACTGGAAAATGAAAAAAGTAGTGATAAGATCAACATGTTAGAAGTTGAGATGGGGGAAAAACAGTACAAAAATTGCTAGGATTAGCTATTAAACAATACATGAGTAGTTGTGTTTTGAAACTCATAATACCCAATAGTCACTTCCAAGCAAAATAAGTTATGATGCTTATCAGTATGACGTAAAATATAATAAAGGAAGAGATAGATGTACCGATTGAGAATCAGTAAGTGATTTGTAGCGGATGTCAGTATAAACACCTATATAGTGAGAATTTCAATTGATATGAATTAAATGATTGAAACAGTATCCTTTAAAAGTTTATTTATTCATTAAGTCAATCAAAGTATTGAAAATTCTAATTCATCTATCTCTTCAATTGAATAACAACGAACAACTGAAATCATCAAAAAACGAATTGATGATTATTACGATATTTTGTTATCTTACGTAGTCTCTTGAAAAGTACTGAATTTCTTTTTGAAAGAAAGAAAAGTCGGGAAAAGTTGAGATCAATGGAAACAACTAAGGCAATAACAAACAGTAGTCCGTTTAAGTCAAGAATTTCTCTGTTGAATAAAGATTAGCTAAGGAAGACTTCAATTCATTAAATGATCATAGGAAGTCACAGTGCCCCTGGTTATATTTTTGAAAAGAGAAGAGATGAAAAGAATTTCCTTTGTTAGTCAAGATAAAAGAGCTGTAAGTGGTTTAGTGGTTGATTGAAAGTCATGATAAGTTTGAAAAATGGGCTAATAAGTGAGATCAATATGACAATAGCTAAGATTGACAAAGATGAAACTAAATAAAATCAGTATAAAATAAAATAAGATGAAAAGACTAGTTGTAACTGCTAGAAGTGACACATGTGGACTATTTTAGTCAAGGTAAAGCACTGGCGTAGTTGTGCATGACCAAAAGTCTAAGTAACTCCATATCATAATTATGATTCATTCACAACTTAGAAGACTAGTAAATAGCGGCACTAGTCTTTGAATAATCGAATGAGTTGTGAGGTTCAGTATAAAAGAGTTAATGAAATTTTGTTAGAGTCAATTGGAAGCTTAAGTAAAGGCTAAATAAATGGTCATGAAAATGGAGATTTCAAGTGAACGAGTCCCGATAAAACTTTAGATGTCAAACAATAAGTTTGATGGAATTCAATATATCTTCCCAAGGATCTTATAAGTAATCAAATTCTAAAAGTTGAAAGTGTTGAACCAAAGTAATATACAACTGTTATCACGGCCCAAGTTTCTAATTTGAGTTTAACTCCTTAGTTAGGATCAAGTGACTAGTGACGTGGAACCTGCAATGAGATATTTATCATAACTGAGGCGAGATGGTCGAGGTATATCTTATATTTTTTGTGGTGTATGCCTAGTGTATTATATATGTGTAGACTACTAAGTCATTTCTACTTAAGTATAGGTGTCGATACGTGTGGGAATGCGCCTCAAGTTGAATGTCGGAGTGGTAGGGATTAGTCTATGTAATTTGGTCATAACTTGCTCATTTTAGATACAAATTGACTCAAACTGGTAGCATTTTAAAGCTTACTTAAAGGGGAACAACTTTTCTTAACTAGAGATGTTGTAATTCAAATGTATTCATGTCTAAAAGTGCTCTACAAGTAGGTACTGAAATGAAGTAGAATATTTTTAAAACTAACATTGTTAAAGGCATAACTCCGTACCTACTTATCCAAATAAGCTGTGCTTTTATTATGTTGTTATTAGGTATGGTTTCTGCCTTATGACCAAAAATCACATTTTTTGGAAGTATATATTGCGAGAAATAGATTTTCTAATTCCGCTAGTCAAGTTAGATTTCAATTAGAGCTATGTTTAGTAGAAATATGATATTTCTTTCGTCTTAAATCAGAATTTCGAAGACTAAACCTTTTTGGAAAGCTAAGATAAAGACCAACAATCTTCGTATTGGTTGAAGATTTTGATATTTGGACAATTTCATGCCTAAAATCGCGCTGCAATATAAGACTAAAATTTTAGTGTTGTTTAGTCGTAAAGGGTTGTTTTAGGTTAAAGTTCCTAAACCCATTGGACCTGACTTAAACCCAACTGATTTGGATTAGTTTGATATCAGGAAACTAGGGAAGTGTTTCGGGTATTCAATTACGAGTTTTGAGGTTTTGGGAGACCGAAGTAGCTTAGAAAATTGCGTACATTGTAAGTAAACAGATTGAGATATTTATTTACATTTCATTCCTATTTAAATGTTCATTTCCAGTTATTTGGACTGATTTACCTTTATATTCAATATGCCATGACTTGTTCTTTCTCATTAAATGAGGTTGCTTTCATGGTATAATTTGTCGATCAAATAATTTCATTGACTTCAAATCATGTGCAATGTCATTGTTGATTGTTAATACATGTGGTCAGTGAAATATCATGCCATTAGGTAGGTGTTACATAGTATTGTAACCTATTTACTTTGTGCATTAGATATGCAGTTGCTTTAGTGAATTCTCAAACCATGTTATTTCTTGAAATATGAAAATGGTTCTTGTATCTAGGGTTATTACATTATAGAGGTCCGTCGGACATACGGGGTCACTAGACTTCCAGGGTGATCATGATCTCTTCACTATTTTGCGCAACACACAGGAAATGAGTCGTACGGTTGTTGGCAAGCATAACTTGCCCAACAAACGAGGACTGGGACCCAGGGTTGTCAACAAGTATATAACGGAAGCGACTGGCACTAGCGAAAGGTTATAAAGGCAAGAGCACTACCAAGACCTTCACATTGATGTAGAGCTCTGCTCCATCCTCATATAATGGAAAAGGCTGATGTAATGAAGATCACGACCAACTTGCCCTAGATCATTACTACTTAACCTAGCGTCGGTTTCATATTGATTAACTGAAGTATCTCCTTGCATGTTCTCTTTTCAGCATTGTTGCTATTATCATGCTTTTAGATACTTGTTGCATATTTGGGAATGTGAACAAATGTCTCTCGGTATTACTTTCAACTTTCATGTACTCACCATCTAGTTTGTGATGGTGGATGCATATCCATAGTAGCTGACCGGGCAAAGAGAAGATCGGCGACTATCTCTAAGCCAGTGGAGCACTATTACACCTGATTTTGTATGTTCTGATTTTTTTTATGTATTACTTTTATATGTATATGATATACTTTTGGGGTTGTATATTATGGGTTGAGTGAGTAGTACCTTGACCAGACACATGATATTATATATCGTCGTTTCATCATATATATATGCATGTGATCTTTATTCCCTGATTTTTCCATAATTGTTAGGACTCATGTTATAAGCTTCCGCTAGATTGTTAAGACTTCCGTTGAATAAACTTTTAACTAAACAAAATTTTAATAACTTTGTTTCAAGAATTGACATAGGATAAGTATCGATTTATATTCAAAACAAATAATAAATAATAAGTAGGTATATAGTTTTGTGATAGGCTGACTAGTCCTTTGTTAGGTCCTATATTGTGAGATTATGACTTAATAACGGGATTAGGATGGGCGATGCCCTAATTTGAGAAAGGTTCGTCACAGTTGGTATTAGAGCTTAAGTTCTAGAATATTATGGACAGTTTATGGAATTGTCCAAAATTGGGATATCATAGTCACATGTAGTATCATATTCTATGTTTATAAGGCTTAGGAGAGCTTAAGTTTATAGAGCTTAGGATTGTGGAAAATAGTAATTCCACAAGGTGATACCAAAGCTACAATGTGTAGCAAAATGCCTAAATTTTCCAATGAGTAACAAATGAAAATTTAAACAAGAAAACATAAATTTTAGTTATGGAAAACCAGATGATCCTTGCTTAGAAACCATTGTTGGGAATGAATGAAAGTGAGATGGGGATGTCTTATATGTATACATGTTAATTTTCTATATGTATATGTGCGGTATCTATGTAGCTGCTGGTGTCGCGAACGTTGTCAACTTGCAGAGCACGATGGCAGAACAACACAAGATCGAAGAGTGCAGCAGCTCCAATGGTGCACACTCTTCTAGTAGTACAGACATCTGAGACTCTATCGTTTCCCCACGCCCATGTTTTTTAGCATATCAGTCAAGGTCCAGCTTGTCAAGGACTTCATCAGACTTAAGCCAGCCTACTTCGATGGAGTGAGGAACTTTGAGAAGATCGCAAAGTGGGAACTATCTCAAGATAAGCTTCATAGGATAATGAAAGTCAAGGCAAAAGTAGAGAAAAACTTCGAGAGAGTTTCTCGATAGGGGCAAAGACAGGCACAGGCCCAGGATCAGGTTCAGGGACAGCTTAGACCAGTCATTTGTTTTAGGTGTGGTGAGGTTGGGCATGTGATTCGAGAATGTCCACAGCCAGCAGCCGTGATTCCACCACAGAGTCGAGAGGGCATACTTATTGTTGCACAACCTGATGTAGATGCCACTAGGAGACTTATTGAGGGTATGGTTCCCATTTGTCTTAGAGAGTCATGTTTTTAGGTCTACATTATCTTCCATTTCTGGTCGCATGATAGGCATCTTAGGGTTGACACCGGTTAGAGTTAATGTACATTTGATTTTGAGTACTGCAGCCAGGGATAGAGTCTACCCTAATTGTCTTGTTGAGAGATGTCTAGTAGAGATAGGCGTGGTAGAGTTACCTGAAGACTTCTGGGTTCTCGAGTTTTTAGAGTTTAACGCGTTGTTAAAGATGGATTGGTTAGTAGCGTATCACGCTCATATCGACTGTTTCAGTAAGACAGTGTTATTTGAGATCCCAGGGCGTCCGATGTTCACGTATGGTGGTAGTACACTGAGAGCCAAGGGCATAGAGGTCAACTTGTGACTAGTGGAGATATGGAGACTCTGATGTCACCATAATAGAGTGTCAACGACCCACAATTGAAGATATTTCAGTTGTGTGCGAGTTTTTGGACGTGTTTCCTGAAGACTTACATGGTTTACCACCACTGAGAGAGATAGAATTTATCATTGAGCTGGTACCAGGCACTAAACCTATATCTATACCATCATATCGTATGGCCTCGAGAGAGTTGGAGAAGTTGAGGAGTCAGTTTCAGTATTTGGGAGAAAAGGAATTCAACACACCGTTTATGTCACCATGAGGAGCACTAGTCCTATTTTTGAAGAAGAAGGATGATATTTTGAGACTGTGTATCAATTATAGACAGTTGAACAGGGTCACAGTCAGAAACAAGTATCCCTTACCACAGATTGATGACTTATTTGATCAGCTGAGAGGAGCACAGTATTTCTATAAGACAGACCTGCGATCAGGGTATATTCAACTTAGGTTCAGGGTGAGGATAGGTCCAAGACGGCATTCAATATGAGATATGGACACTATCGATTTACAGTTATGCTATTTTGGTTTGACTAATGCTCCTGCCATGTTTATGGATTTGATGCATCGAGTGATGAGGCCATTTCTTAACCATTTCATGATAGTTTTCATCGATGATATATTGATATATTCGAGGACTCGAGAAGATAACAAGCAGCACCTCTGAGAGACGTTGCAGACCTTGAGGGAGCATCAACTCTACGCTAAGTTCAGCAAGTGTGAATTTTGGTTGTCAAAAGTCTAGTTTTTTCTTGGGTTAGCAGGATATTTCCACAGGTTTGTGAAGGATTTCTCGAAGATCGCTTCATTGATTACCAGATTGACCCAAAAAGGCGTTAAGTTTGATTTGTCTGAGGAATGCGAAGAGGCATTTGCTCAGCTAATGAGATTTTTTACTATCGCTCCAGTGTTGATATTGTCAGAGGCTGGACAGGGATTCATGGTATATATAGATGCTTCGCATACAAGTCTAGGTTATATGTAGATGCAGGATAGAACCATAATAGCTTATGCGTCTAGACAGTTGAAGATACATGAGAAAAACTATCCCACTTATGACTTAGAGTTGGCAGCGGTATTGTTTGCTTTGAAGATATGGAGACATCATCTATATGGAGAGAGGTTCACACTCTATACTAATCATAAGAGTTTGAAATACCTCTTCACACATAAAGAGCTTAATATGAGACAACGCCGATGGTTGGAATTACTGAAGGACTATGACTTTTCTCTGGAATATCGCGTAGGAAAATTAAATGTAGTTGCTAATGCACTAAGTAGGATACCGGTTGGAGATGCCGAAGTTGTTAGATGCCATATGACACATGAGTTTGGATTACTCGAGGCAGCGTCGATGATGACTCTGTCGTATATTCTTATCGATACTCGGGTGATAATTTGTGCACAGATGAGGCTTCAGATAGTGTCTACTAAGAGAGTGTTAGAGGGACAAAGAGCCGACATCTTATACCCGAGATTTTGTGAGTTAGCCTATAGTATTGATTATACTAACTAGACTGAGACGACGGATCAGTATCTGAGACTTAGAGGCAGATTGTGGATACCAGCAGTGGCACAGCTAAGAGATGAGATTCTTCAGGATTCACACCGTTCTTGATTCACTGTTCATCTAGGTAGGACCAAAATGTACCATGACATGAAGAGACATTTTTTGTGGCCTAGGATGAAAGCAGTCGTATCGAAGCTTATGAGGAACTGTGGGATTTGCTAACAGGTGAAGACAGAGCATTGTAGACCTGGTTGATTGTAACAGCCCCTTCCCATTCCACGATGGAAGTAGGAAGACATAGCCATGGATTTTGTTAGAGGATTGCTGAGGACTGTCCGTCGACACGATTCCATATAGGTGATTAAGAACAGATTGAGAGATCTGTGCATTTCATACAAATTGCAGCTCATTACACATTTGACCAATTGAGTGTATTGTTCGAGAGAGAGATTATTAGGCTGCATAGGGTACCATTGACTATTATATCAGACAAAGATGTTATGTATATGTTCAGGATGTGGCGGAGTATGCAAGAGCAGCATGGTACGCGCCTATAATTTAGCATAGCTTTTCCCTCTCAAACTGATGGGCAGGCTGAGAAGTTGATTCAGACTCTTGAGGATATGCTCAAGGCTTGTGTGCTTGAGTTTGGCAGATCATAGGAGGAGTACTTACCGTTGTGTGGGTTTGCATACAACAACGTTATCAGGTTAGCATTGAGATGGCGTTATTTGAGGCTTTATATCGCAGACCATGTCGCTCACCATCTTGTTGAGCTGAGCCAAAAGATCGGGAAATTATAGGGCCTGAAGTTGTTGCTAATCACACCGAGAAGGTACGATAGATTTGCTAAAGGCTTAAAGGATCCCAGGAGAAGCAAAAGAAGCCTATCGCAGCGATCTCATGTCTGACGAGGGAGCCTTGGTGTATCTAAAGGTTTATCCTCATAAGGGTTTTCACAGATTTGGTCAGAAAAGGCAATTTAGCACCGAGATTCATCGGGCTTTTCAAGATCAAATGATGGGTCAGAAAGGTTGCTTTTGAGCTGTATTTACATCTACAAATGTCGGGTATTCATCCAATATTTCATATATCCATGCTTCGACTAGCCAATTCGAAGGCATGCAAGAGACTGACAGTTGACTAAAGTCAGATTGATCTGAACGAGGACATATCTTATGAGGTGCAGCCTTCACTGATCCAAGATTAGAGGATACAGTAGTTAAGAGGCATGTCTATCCCGAAGGTGTTAGTCAAGTGGTAGTTCCATGGAAACTCAAAACTCAGTTGGGAATGGTAAGTCTATATGCGATATAGGTTTCCATACCTTTTCGAGTCAAGTATAATTTTAACTCCAGCTTAATTTTAAGGATGAAATTTTCATTAGTTGGGAAGAATTATGACGGCCTAACTTTCTAATTTGAGTTTAACTCTTTAATTAAGATCAATTGACCCATGATGCGGGACTCGCAATAAGAAACGTGTCATAATCGAGGCGAGATGGCCGAGGTATATGTTATATTTTTTGTGATGTATGTCTGGTGAATTATATATGTGCAGACCACTAAGTCATTTCTACTTACGTATAGGTGTCGATACGTGTGTGGAAATGTGCCTCGAGTTGAGTTTCGACCTGGGATTGAGGTAGCAAGTTGTATGGTAAGTTGGCGTAAGATTATATATAGCTTTTATAGTGATTTATACATGACTATGGTTGATTACACTTAATGAAGCTAAGTTAGTAAGTTAAAACAATAGCCACTTGATTTTCATCGAGACACATATTGACTCATCTCAATATCAGTGGAGTTACATATTGGTGTCACATAGCATGAGTTAGTAGGACATGTGTTAATAGGTGTATAACTAGATGAGCCTCGAGACACGTGTGTACAATGAGATCAATGGTTATTAGTCAACCATATCCACTTACTATATAAAACTGGTAATCAACTCATACAACCAAGTCAACTTCATTTCATTTGCTTAATTGAGAAGGAAACTTGCTAGAGAGAAGGAGAAGGGTTGGAGGAAGATAAATAACATCAACCAAAGTAGGTTTGGTGAAGGAAAGATCATGTTAAGCTAGGTGTTCATCAAACTAGGTATATATCTTCATATTTACTTGAAACCTATTATTGTTTTTGGTCGAAAGAGGTTAGATGATTAAGATTTTGCAATTAGTTTATATATTTTGATTCCTCATTTCAAGCTGATAATCCAGCTAGATTAAAGTTCTTAATTTGGTTTTGAAATCATAAAGAGATGATTTTTTTTTATGTTGTGAGACGAAAACTGAGTTTTTGCATGTTGTATTAGGGATTAGTCTATGTAATTTAGTCATAACATCCTCATTTTTTATTAGAATCAACTCAAACCTATGGCATTTGAAAACTTACTCAAAGGATTACAACTTTGCTTAACTAGAGATGTTGTAATTCAAATGTTTTAATGTCCAAAAATGCTCTACAAATAGGCGCTGAAATGCAGTAGAAGATTTTTAAAACTAAAATAGTTAAAGTCATAACTCCCTACCTACTTATCTAAATGAGCTGATTTGTTTAGTATATCTTTATTGGGTATGGTTGATGCCTTGTGACCAAAAATCACATTTTTTGGATGTAGATATTGGGAGAAATTGATTTTCTAAGTCTGCTGGTTGGGTTAGGTTTCAATTAGAGCTATGTTTAGTAGAAATATGATATTTCTTTCGTTTTAATTCAGAATTTTGAAAACTAAACCTTTTATGAAAGCTAAGATAAAGACCAATAATCTTTGTACTAGTGGAAGATTTTGATATTTGGACAATTTCATGCCTACAATTGCGCTCCAATGTAAGACTAAAATTTTAGTGTTGTTTAGTCTTAAATGGTTGTGTTGGGTTAAAGTTCCTAAACCCATTGGACCTAACTTTATCCTAACTTATTTGGATTAGTTTGATACCAGGAAACTAGGGAAGTGTTTCGAGGATTCAAATATGAGTTTCGAGGTGTTGGGAGACTGAGTAGGTTAGGAAATTGCATGGATTGTAAGTAAAATGATTGAGATATTTATTTACATTTCATTCCTATTTACATGTTCATTTCCTTTCAGTTGGACTTTTTGTTCTTTCTCATTACATGAGGTTGCTTTCATGGTATAATTTGTCGATCAAATGATTACATTGACTTCAAATCATGTGCAATGTCATTATTGATTGTTAATACATGTGGTCACTTAAATAGCATGCTATTAGGTAGGTGTTACATAGTATTGTAATCTATTTCCTTTGTGCATTAGATATGCAGTTGCTTTATTGAATTCTCAAACCATGTTTTTCTTGAAATATGAAAGTGGTTCTTGTATCTAGGGTCATTACATTATAGATGTTCGTCGGACATACGGGGGTCACTAGACTTCCAGGGTGATCGGGATCTCTCCACTATCTTGCAACACACGGGAAATGAGTCCCGGGGTTGTTAACAAGCATAACTTGTGCGACACTCGGGGTATGGGACCTGGGGTTGTTGGCAATTATATATCGCAGGTGACTGGCACCAGCGAAAGGTTATAAAGGCAAGAGCACTGCTAAGACCATCACATTGATGTAGAGCTCAGCTTCATCCTCATATAGTGGAAAAGGCTGATGTTATGAAGATCATGGCGGACCGGCCCTAGATCATTACTACTTAGCCTAGCGTTAGTTTCATGTTGTTTAATTGAAGTATCTCTTTGCATGTTCACTTTTCAACATAGTTATTATTTCCATTCTTTTAGATACTTGTTATATATTTGGGAATGTGAAAAAATGTCTCTCGGTATTACTTTCTACTTTCCTGTACTCACCGTGTAGGTTGTGACGGTGGGTGCAGATCTATCGAGTAGCAGACCGGGCAAAGAGAAGATCGGTGATTATCTCTGAGCCAGGAGAGCACTGCTACACCCGATTTTGTAGTTTCTGATTTTTTATGTATTACTTTTATATGTATATGATATAATTTTGGGGTTGTATATTATGGGTTGAGTGATTAGTACCTTGACCAGACACATGATATTATATATCGATGTTTCATCATATATTTGTATGTGATATTTATTCTTTTATTTTTCCACAATTGTTAAGACTCCTGTTATAAGCTTCCGCTAGATTGTTAAGACTTCCGCTGAATAAACTTTTAACTAAACAAAATTTTAAGAAACTCTGATTTATGAATTGACATAGGATAAGTATAGGTTTATATTCAAAACAAATAATAAATAATAAGTAGGTAAATAGTTTTGTGATAGGATGACTAGTCCCTTGTTAGGTCATATATGGTGAGATTAGGATTTAATAATGGGATAAGGTCGGGCGGTGCTTTAATTTGATAAGGGGTCGTCACAACTGTTATCAATGAATATGTTGTATATTTGTTCAAATGTTCTATTACTCCACTTAATCAGACACTAGGAAAATTTGAAGCACCTGTTATTTTAAATTGGAGTTGATGTAATATATTTGTATGATCTTGAAGATATTAATGAAGTGAAAAGAGACACACAACGTACAACTCATTTATTAACTGTTATCCATATTAAATAAAAATGTGGAATAGAGTACAGTGTATCTGACTTGATATATTTGAAGAATTGAATGTTCTTCCACTGTAATTTGAGAAAAGCAAGAAATATTATTGCGTAGAAATAAAAGAGAGATAGCGTATTTATAACTTGTATGATATACAAGTTAAAAGTTATACTATGAGAGTATAATTATGAAATATATCGACGTTTCAGTTTAAATACATATATATACTCAAGTTAAGGATAATTGTCTCTATTCAAGTAATAAAAGAAGTTTGTTAAACAGTAGGTGATCGATGATGTGAAACCTTAGTAATTGGAGAAATATAGAAATCGGAGTAGTAGGGAAGAAGACAGTTTTAAATAGAGTGGAAGTTAAGTGAATACTTGGTGAACTCATGAATAGATAATGGTTTGATCAAGTTAGAAAAGTCATTAACTTTACAATCAGTCAAACAAAATGTAAAGTGAATGGACTAATGAGTTAGAATTGGTAATTGCTTTCCATCCACAAATTTAAATGATATTATGAGTAGACATTTAGAGAATGAGTTAGAGTTGCACGATGTGTCCGGCTTCATTTTCAGATCGGATTGAAACTTGAGATCTCTTGTAATGGGATGATAGATGTAATTAGAGATCTATAGTCATGGGATGACTTATGTAATTCTAGGTTTCTATTGAGAAATGTTGGAATGGTGATGGATCAGAAATACACCCAACTTTACTTTAGTATCTAACGTCATGCTCAAATATTATTTGCATTACTATATAAATTTTAGATTGATGATAGTCTAAGAACAGAACGACCAATGATTATAAGTAGAAATGATCAGTGATGAGAAAGCAAACTGGGATGTTTATACTAAATTTTGGTGGATAACGAAAAAATTATTAACTGTTTATGGAATAGTATTCATTTAAAAATGAATATGGTTTAATTGAAAAGCAAGATGGCTAGATCTTACTAAATATTGATGTTTGAATAGGATTCAAGGTATCAAATGAGTAGTGAAGAAAAGTAAGGTTATTGAATATTCCACAAAGTTGATAGTTTAACTCATCAAAAACTCATAAAATGTCAAGATTAGCGGAGAAGTTGTTATGACTTTTTATTAAACCAAGAAGTTGGAAATGAAAATTTGAAATGTTTATAATCTCTACTATTGATTTTTTGATTACAATGAAACTGATTGGGTCTACTTACAGGTTTCACATTTGAAATTGTTTTTACAAGTTCGGATTAAAAGAGTTCTATATGAAGGATCATATTCTCATATCTCTTTTGGTTCAATAACCTATAAGTTTAAATTTTGAAGACAAAATTCTTTAATTAGTTGAAAAGTTTGTGAAACCTGAGAATTTCATAAACTTGATTAGGCAAATAATTAAGTTTTTTTCATATTTTATTTGGAGTTTAAGTATCTGAGGTAGGACCCACGCATTATGGACCAGAGATCATAAGGTATATTTTATTTTTGTCTGTTGTGTGCTTATTGTGTGTATTATATGTTATTTTATCGTGAAGTCAGGGTGTGTTAAGGTGTATCTCAGTTTGTCATATTAGAGGTTGCAAGTGTATGTTTGAAGGGCACGGGTGAAAATAAATTATTAGTTGCATGAAAAAAATTAACCAAGTGTTAATTCTTATGTGAAGATTTTTCTCAGTTTATGTGCAAGTTAGGATCAGTGGTATTGTAAAATGAGAATGAAGTTGGTGCAAGACCTTACCTCAAGATTTATGTTGGTCGACAGTGGTCAGGGTTGAGATTCTGTCAAAATTGGTGTAAGTTTGGTTTAGTATAGTAAGAGAATTTGTCCATAGTTGTTCACTCTGTCATAGACAAAGCTAATATTTTTGGGGTTTGAGTGTGACCAAAATCAATGTTATGGACATTTTATGGAGTTTGACTATTTCGTTGAGAGGTTGGCTCAATTTGGTGAAAAATCGGATCAAAAGGAGCACCTGAAGTCAAAACATGTCAAAATAAGGATTTCAAGAATTAATAAATGAAAAGAAATTAAGTTGTTGAGAAACAACTAAGGGTTTATATATAAATATGTAAAAAGTCAAATCAAAATCAAATCATTTTATTTTTATTTTAACATAACATTTTACGATGTTCGTTCCCTAACCCTCTCAAATAGGGTTTTCGCTCTAGGATCTCTTGACGTCCAATTTTCACTTAGTTTCTTTTTGCAAAACTATAGAGCATCGCAAGACGGTCAGTTCGAGCCATTTCTGCAGTAGAAACAACGTATTCGGCTTGAAATTTGGTAAATTCTAAATTCAAGGCATTTTCCTCATTTCAATTTGAATTATCGCAAATATTTGATTTTTCTTGTGGGGTTTTGATGGAAATAGATTGGAATTGTTGTGAATTGATGTATTGGGTTGATTTATGCTAGTTTGGAACAAATCTCACCGACGTAGGTTAGGATTTTTGAAAAAGTGAATTGATGCAATTAAGTTGATAACACTTTTGAAGATGTTTTTATAGTTGAAATTGGTATCCACTAGGATTTCGGACGAATTAGATCATTGGTTTTTGTCCAAATTGACTCCACGTACCTTTGAAATATTTTAAATGTGGTGTTCACTGATTATCTTGTGTTTGCTATTGAGTTTTGAGGGTTTAATTGCAAAAATAATGATTTGTAGAACTTTCGTTAGTTCAAAATTAATAAAGTTTGCCTAATTAACAGCCAGTATTGGAAAATTCTTTACTTCTCCATTTGTACTCAGATTTGAGTGTTCTTGGACTCTATGGAAAGTACGAAAGGAGTTTGAGAATTTCTTTTTCGGTCAATATGAGAAATAGTGATGTTTTCAAGGTTAAAAGTTATCGCAAGTCAGCTAGTTAAAAGCTATTCGAGGTTTTTATAAATAATTATTTTGGAAATAGTTATGGAGCATACTTTGGTCGTTGTTTTCATGAGGTTTTATTATTTGGTTTCACTTGATGATTGACTACTATTATAATTGGGTGTGTAGGGAAACTATTTGATCCACTTTCAAGGTGATCTGGCTCTTCGGGAACCTCGAAAATTTATCTTTGTACCTGCATTTTTGTTTAATTAGCATTGCATTTCACATCATTCTTGATCATGCATTCATGTCATTCCGGACAATGGCTTCTAAGTGGTACGGCTCATGAGTGGGACTCGGAGTTAGATTTCCTGACCAGATAAATAGAAACACGGAATACCTGATGCACACAAGTTTTTCGGCCAGCATTCTTTGAACTCATAGCACAATTTTAAGGTCACTTTAGGGGTGGCCAACCTATTAGTGAGCTTTGAACAGGAAGTGAGGGATTCACGTTGTTATATAAATTTCTTGTTATTTGGAAATGTAATTACATGTCACCATGTATTCGACTAACATTTGCATGAGTATAGAGCAATGTAAGAGTTTATTTACCTGACGTCTTTGAGTTGTTTTTGATGATGTTAGGTTATCTGGGAAGACAAGGAAGGACGAACAAGACTCAGAGACTTTTGGTGATATATTTTAAGTTTTTTCAGTTTAATTCTTGTTGTATTCCCTTTATATATATTGTTTTGGGCTATGGGGTTAGTGTAGGATGTGAAATACTCTCAAATAGGTTATTAGAGGCTCTTAAGTTACATTAAAATAAGTTTAGAGGCTTATGTTTTAGTTTTAGTTTATTTTGGAATTGTAAGATGTAAATAAGGTATTAGAGACCTTAAGTTAGTTTAAATAATTTAAATTGATATATATTGTAAACTACGAAGAGTTATGATTCCTTCTAGGTTTGTCCCCATTCTGCTGTCTATTAGGTGAGTTTTTCGGCATGCCATTTTTAGGAGAAGTGTTGCCGAGATTTTTAGAAAATACGGAGAACAATCCGTATGATTTCCTAATTTTCTCCAATTAAACAAATCATGAATTGAGTTTCATTAAGGATATAAAAAAGTTTTTGAGCATTATTGAGGATTGAAATAAAAATTATTCTGGGATTAAGTTAATTAAATGGATTAGGTGCCTAATTAGGGGAAATTAGGCTAAGTCAGGACTTAGTGAGACGGGCCCTGACAAAAGCATTGAACTTTTAGTACTATTTTGAGTTCACATTTGGATTATTCAGTCAATTTGTGAACTTTGAATAAAAAATGAGGGATTCATGTTATTATGTAAGTTGTTGGCTTATTTGGAAATGAAATACATTTATCAATGTATCATACTAACATTTGCAGAAGTACAAGTCAGTTTATGAATTTACTTGTCTGACATCCTCTATTTTTTATTATTAGGTATACGGTGCAAAAGAAAGAGAAGAAACAAGCGTAGAAGTTTGTTGGTGATTTTCTTTAACTTCTTTTTCTGATCGTATATTATATTTTAAGTATTGTATTTATGAGACTTGGGGATGAGAATAGATCGTAATATTGTATAAAACCAATAATAAATGGGTTGAGATGTTCTAAACTAGCTATTGAGTTCATGTTTGAGATAAATAATGAGAGTGGAGTAGATATGACTATAAATGACTTTTAAAGTTGAAACTTTTGGAATTTATGTGAATTTAATCTTTTAATTCATTTTCATATTACATTGTGAACTATGGTCAAGATGTGAGTCCTTTCTAGGCCTTCTCCCAGAGCTATTTTTTTCAAGTTTTCGGTACTAGTAGCCCGCTTTTAAGGGAGACTGCCAAGATTTTTATAAAATATAAAAATCGTAATAAGATAATTTCCTAGATTGCTCCACATCTAGAGATTTAGATTTTGAATTTAACTTTGAGGATGAAGACTTATCTCAAGGATTTTAAATAATCGAGATCGTTATTAGATTTGCTCTGGAGATTGAGTTAATTAGGTAATTTCATGAACTTAATGAAATGGGTCTTAACAACTCTTCCCCCATATAAACAACATTCATCAATCGTCGTCATTACACAGCTGAAATAAATAAATAAATAAATGAAACTTATTTAACTAACACAAGTCAATGAAATAAATAAGAGTATAGGCAAATAAAGAACCAACATTCATCACTTTTAGTATTAAATCAATGAAACCAATAACTATGATATTCACCTCTTCATCCTTGTTAATTTCGTATTCATCCCTTTCTCTCGATTCATGGTTCTCCTCTTTTTTCTTCATTTTGCCTCAACTAAAAAGATTCCTTTGAGATTTCAAGTTTCTTCTCTTAAAAAGAAAAATACAATATCTTATAAGGCAAAAAAGAAAGGTCATTATGGCCTCGATATGTGCATTTATGGTACGATTTGACCAGGACCTGACTCGATTGATGGAATTTACACCTTTTATTTTAAAACCCAAACACTAACATTTCATCTAACACAACCAACAAATTTTGACGTGGCACGTCCATGTCAATAATATCATATGGTATGTGTTGAGGTGGCATCATCTACATCGGCATTGTTAAATGTAGTGTTAGCATAGCGGTATATATTGAATATGGACACATCTCATCGTCGCAAAAAACAATATAAGGCCACACCTCCACATTATAAAATTAAGTTGAATAGTAGCTTTTTTTGCTTTTTCATTAGATCTTAAAAGAAATTCAAGATATCAAAGTAGCGGAGAGAATCATGTGGCAGCCCCGCGCCACAAGGGCGGCCAGCCCGATTGACGTCAATGCCACACCAACATTATTCGATGTGTGCGCTAACTTGTCATGACATAAGTTCAAGCAAACCAATTTTTTGTTATGTATATAGGTTATTTATTAAGATTTACCATCTTTCAGTTTGAAATTATAAGTAGGGAAGTATGGCGTATGTTTTACAAAGTTTTATAGTTAATAATCAATAATTTTCAGTGGAAGACTTAATGACAATATAGAAATAAATATAAGTATTTTCATGTCATATATAACAAACATCCAATTGTGTAAAACCTGTAATAAAGTAACATGTATATAAGGCGATAATATATATAAAATTAGAGTATATACATGTACTAGTGTCTATCAAGTCCCCAAAATAACACGAAGTAAACCATAATATCAAAATAAACACCTACGAGTATGTCCTCGACAGCGGGCAAGTCCAAGATAGTCGCCCATGATCCTCTTGCCTCTACTCATAGAATGATCTACACTCATTCATCCAACAAACACGATGATGAGCCCAATGAGTAAAATCTCAGGAGAAATCCACATAATATTTTGGAGGAAATCAAGTAAAAACTACGAGACATGCAAGTATTACATCTGGCAGCGAAAAGAAATACTTGCATAAATGTAGTGCATTACAAAAATCAGAGCAGCAGGTAAATAATTGAAAACTAGCCACGGTTAAATTAGTAAATAGGAATGTAAACTACGATAAATAAAAAGTAACTTGCAGGTTAACAATGATGATTTAACAAGCATAGTAACTTCGATAACCTCGGCTTAACTAAGCAACTCTACGCTGAGTAAACCTCAATAGTTTACCTGATGGTCGGCCTAGACCCTTAACACACCATCCCATGCACCAAAGTAATATCTCGGGTTGCAATCCATCGAGTGTCCAACTGTCACATTTTCCTATCAAACCATCTTCATCTTATACAATTTTACAAAATAACTTCGATGAACCACTCAACCGATAAAAATATGTATAAGCGATAGTTCTATAGCATAAATCAACAAAATAAAGCAGTTAGGAATAAATAAATAAATACAATCATAAAAAAAGCTAAAGTGAAGAATTCTCGTGGGTTTTACGAATCTTAAAGTTGCACTCTAACTTTCCCGGACTCTCGAATCCAACCCGGAATCGCTCCTAGTACCCGAGCTATGTTACCTCAGTTCCCAAAAGTCAATTAAGTTTTTTATTATGTATTTAGTTTGGTTGAATAAGTTTTAAGTTGATCTTCCCAAGTGAGCCCCTAATTACTAAAAAAAGTGTCAATCTTGGTCCTGTGTTGCTGCGCATTTTTAGGCATGAAAACATTTGAATCTTAAAAATTTCTCCTTAAAAATTTCCCATAGGAGAAATTTTTTGGAATTTTTCATAGCATTCCAAAAAAATTTGGTTTGTGAAATGCTAATTTAAAAAAAAAAAGATATTGGAATTATACTAAAACAGCTCAAATTTGAAACAAATCTGACCAGTAAGATTGTAAATATCATTTATCACAATATATAGCTTTAAAAATCGTGATTTTTAGTCATAAGTCATCTAACATATCCAACAACAACATATTAAAAGATCACCCCAATACAATAAGTATTGAGGGAGTTATTCCCTTTGCAAAGTTTGGCCAATTTTTCATGAATATAATTAATTTGAGTAGCAAGTTTGACCTAATTCTTTTGAAACCAAAGTTATATGACAAGTATATAATTCATTTTCAAACATTATAAAAGCATGAAATCAGTAAGGCAAAACCATTTAACACTTCATGGTCATGCAAGTAAGCATTTTTATCAAAATCGAACTGAATAAGTAGAAGTTACCTATCGTTTGATTCTTTGTAGTTTGATCCTCCAAGCTTAGCTCTTCTTGAAGTCTAAAAAATTCAGCGCACTTTTGCTCTCTTTGCTCTCAAAGATTTTGAATTTTTTTCTCTTGTTTGCATGAAAATCAAAGTTTGTCTGTTATATACGTATATTAATATGTGGATTGATTAAGCAAATCTTTAATTTGAAAAAGTTAAATTAATTACTAGGACATGTGTCCTCTCTCAATGTCATTGCCAGCCTTCTCGCCATTAAGACGATTGACCGGCCTACATTACCTTAATCATTGATAATCTAGTCATCTTAATCTATTCCTTATACTTGACCTCCAAATACTCTTTAAATCAATCTTTAATAATGCTCCAACACTAAATTTTTATCCTCAGTGAAACTCAATTCATGATTTGTTCGATTGGAGCAAATTTAAAAATCATATTCGTATTCAATAAAAATTTCAGCGGCACCTACCCTAAAAATGGCTTGTCTAAAAATTTATCTAATAGACAACATAATTGGGGAGAGGCCTCGAAGGACTTAAAACTCTACACAGTTCACAATATGTATCAAATTCAAATTAATAAACTAACTTAGAGTCTCTGATAACTTAATTTGAACTTTACAATCCCAAATAGTCCAAAATCAAAACATAAACCTCTTAACGTATTTTAAACTAACTTAGGAGACTTTTATAACCATTCAACAAAACTTCACGTCCTACACTCACCCCAAGAGTTCCAAAATAATATATATATAAATAATTTACAACAAGAATTTATTTTAACTTTTGAAAAAAATTACCACAATCTTTGAGTCTTGTCCGTTCATCCCTCGTTTTCAAATAACATCAGACACCACCAAAAACAACTCGAAGATATCAGGTAATTAAATTCCTACTTTGATCTGTACTCCTGTAAATGTTAGTCTGATATATGGAGACATATAATTGCATTTCCAAATAAACAATAAGATATATGCGTCAAAATGACATTCAATCCACTCTATTGTTGTCTCTTACCTATAATAATATGTCGACTTTCAAAAATAGTGCATAGAGAGTATTAAAAGAACATGAAATGCAGAGATAACTTGTCGGCATTAGACTCTGCTAGTCTCTCTAAACGGCGCAGAGGCAGAATTGAAACCTAGTTTCAATCAAACCAGACTCCGAAATAAGCTTACCCCCCTTACTCACTCTATGTATGAATGACTAAGAATGATGAAATGCAATGCAGACTATGATACAATTACAAGTACAAAGATAAATTCCTTAAATAGTAAACATCATTGTAGGGTTTACTTACAACCAAACCAACTTTGAACGTAATTTTTGGGATTCCAAGAGCGTCGGATCACCTTGAAAATTGATACAATAGCTTCCCTGCATACATAATTATATTATGGGTTAGCTTCAAATGAAACCAAATCACTAAACCCAACTAAAACTGCGGCCAAAGTACGCTTGAGAACATTTTCTAAAAATATTAATACATATATATATAACTATTTCAACTTGCTTTCAACTAGCCAACTTGGGTATCTTTTTAACCTTTAAAACCTCAATAAAAGAACTTGTAGTACTCGTGTCATACTTTCCATACACTCTAAGAACACTTAAATCGGATCACCGACGGAGAAGTTATGAATTTTTCAATATGACTTTTCAACTAGGCGAACTTTATTTATTTTGAACTAAAAAGCGTCTCCAAATCAATATTTTCGCAATTAAATCTTCAAAACTTGACTACAAACACCACGAAACCACTCGATACCAACATCAAAATATTTTCACTACCCATGAAGTCAAATTGAATCAAAATCAATTATCAGTTCATCTACAAAACCTAATGTAAATCAATATCAACTATAAAAACATCTCCAAAATAGTTATCAACTGAATCACATTAGTTCAATTCATCCAAACCTTAACCCTGGTCGGTGGGATTTATTCCAAATTAGCGCAAATCAATCCAATATATCAATTCACAACAATCCTTATCAATTCCCATTTAAACCTCGAAAGAAATCGAAAAATCACGATAATTCAAATTGAGTTGTGGAAAAATGCCCTGAATTGACAATTTACCAAATTTCATGCCAAATACCATGTCTTTGTCACGAAAATTTATCTCGAACTGACTATTTCACGAAGCTCTACTATTTTGCATAAAGAAACTGGGCAAAAATCAGACGTCAGGAGATCACAGAGCGAAAACCAAATTGAGAAGCTTTTGAGAACGAAGTTCTTTCTCTCCGTTGAAATCAAAACAGTACTTTTGTTTTTTATTTGATTTATATATATATATATATTTATATATAAACCCTCAGTTGCTTGTCAGTAGCTTAATTTCTTTTATTTATTAATTCTTGAGATCCTTATTTTTGACGTAGTTTAACTTCCGACGTTTGTTTTCAATTCGATTTTTCACCAAATTGAACCAAACTTTCGACAAAACAGCCCAAGCCCATACAGTTTTCATACTGACCAAAACCACAAAAAGCTTAACTTTGTGCACGACATACTAAACCCTTATGTAAAAATTCTCTTGCCATACTAAACCAAACTTATGCCAATTTCGACCCAATCTCAACCTCAACCTCAACCACCGCCAATTGATATAAAGCTCGAGGTCAGATCTTGCACAAACTACGTTCTTATTTTACACTGCCATCAATTCCAACTTGCACGTAAACCAAGGCTAAATCTTCTCGTGATACTTGACACTGGATTAATTTGTTTTCGAACAACTAATAATTTATTTTCACTCGTGCCCTTCAGACACGCACTTGCAACCCCAAGTATAAAAAACTGAGGATACACCTCAACACATCCCGGCTTCATGACAAAATACCATATAATATACACACTAAGCGCTCATCATCGAAAATATAATATTTTACCTTGTGATCTTAAGTCCGTAATGCGTAGGTCCCACCTCGGATACTTATATCCCAAATTAAAACCAAAAATACTTAATTAGCATCCTAATTAAATTTATAAAATTCTCAGATGTCACAATCACTTTTCCCACATGAAGAATGCATGTCTCCACTAACCAGTTTCTATTTAGTCTACGATTCCTACACATCTTTATCATCACTAAGAAAATCTCGATTCCTCAATTTTCTTGTCCAATCTATAGTCCTATTAATCCATATCAATTTAAATTTACAAACTTAGACTCTTAAATTCATTTTGTTAGTGTATTTAGTTTCATTGTTGACATTTATGACTTGACTACATCCCTGACTACCCAACACACAGTGCGCAACATCTCAACACGCATCTCAAGGGGTGCCAAAACTAGCGAACTTAGCTTATGGTTTTATTATCATTAAATTTCACATTTGCCTCGTTTATTGCCATATTAGTCTATTTCATATTTGTTTAGAATTAGTATACCTGTACTTTGCCTATGTGATACCCGCGATGACATGCTGTACTAGGCGAGCATTCGTCACACAATCTCAAACATTAAATCAATGTAACTACACACTTGTGATGCAATATAAAGTCATTTAATAAATTAACATCACAAATAAGCAACTAACAGAAAAAAATAAAATAAAATAACTATCACGTCTAGTCAGTGTAATGACCCTAAATCCTAAGGCAAATCTGGTCCCTACCATGCCACGGGATGCGTCACCAGGTCATGCAACTTCATATGCATGCCTTTCTATGATGGCCTGCAACAAGTACTTAACCTTTTCAATTAGCCTAACTATTCCAATTATTTTGCATTTTATGAAGATATGTTCTTAATTGGGTTTAGTTAGACTATTCATTTATCTCACTTAACTTATTTGATAAGTCATTTCGTTGTTCCTTGGTCTATTCAATTAAATGAGTGAGTTATCAATAATAGCGAAAGTCTTTCATTTTAGGTAAAGCAAATAATAAATATTAGAGATTTTACTTCATTAACAAACCCTAAGTAGTGAAAAAACCCATCGAAAGGATACCATGTATATATAAGGTGACAAAATGTACAATATGATCAATATACATGTATCAGTGTAATACGTCTCCCAAGATATACCCAAAATTGGTAACATAATGTATACAAACACCTATGAGATGGGCTAGTGGAGGTTCTCGATTATCAGATGAAGTCACCAAGTATGGCCTTCACCCGGCTCGTCGTGGGATCTGCACTCGGTCATCCATGCAAAAAGTTGATGACGAGTGGAGTGAGTAAATCCCCTGAAGAAATGCATTGAAAAGTGATAATAGCATGAAGATAAGTCGTTAAAAAGGCAATAAATTTCGGATGCGAGTGTGGTGTATATCTGCCAAACTATAGGACTAATAATACTGGACCGAGGAGACTCTTGTTACGAAGTGACTCCCCGCCCCCGCTCCAACTATGTCGGAGTTAACTCCTCACAATGCCATCTCTCATGTCATTGACTCAAGGAGTAAATCTCATACGTAGCCTAGGGCATGACCAGAACCATAGCAACGATTGGATCGTTAATCACGAGGGAGCCGGTGAGGGGTCATATTGTCCCGTCGACCATGTAAAACAAATCAAATTGGCATAATTCAGCGGTGAAAGGAAATAAAGCAATAAAATAAATGCTACATTTTTTTCTGGTGGACTTTACATACCAAAATGCGATAAGAACTCGGTCCTAACTGCTCACTCGTCCCCATAATACTTGTCCGTCAGTCCCCTAAGCTTCCCTAGGCCTCGAGTATCCTACATACAAATTTTAAATAATTTGTGGTCACATTAATTGATTTTACATTATAGGAACAAAAATTATAATTTTTATCCTAATTTTTTGTTATGAAACATTTTTTACGAGTCACACGGGGTGCCAAATGCCCGAAAATATCTTGAAACCCAAATTTAAACCTTTTTTCCAATTCCTCATAATTTCTATGATTTTTTTGAGTTTTTTCAAAAAATTTATTTATTTTTTACATATTTTTCAATAATTAATTATATTTATTTTTTAATTTATTTTATTTTAAATTAGTTAATGGGAGTTGGGCCCACCTTAATCAGGCCCGGGTCGGCTGGGCTCGATTCACCCCAACTGGGCCAGGCCTGGGCCGAGTCGGGCCAGCCCAAGCTCGTTTCCCTCCCCTCTAACCAATTTAATGGGAGGAGGGGATGAATTGATGTACAGTTTATCTTTGCCTCCCAAAGATATATATATATATATATATATATATATATATATATATATATATTTTTGTCTTCTTTTTTCTTTTCTTTCTCTCCTCTTCTTCTTCAACATTACAACAACAACAACATCTACGACACCTACTTCATCAACACAATGTAAAATCACCATCATCTTCAACATGCATGCATTCCATCAACTCACATTCACCTAAAACCTAATCAAAACAAATTTACGTAGAAATAAAATTTGTAGTTCATTATATTGAGTTTTAAATCAGTAGAAAACCTCAATAGAAGCAACAAATTTTTGTACTAACACCAAAACCTTAAATCCCACTAGCATTTCAAAACCCAATTTAAGCAAGAATGGAACATATGACTAGGGTAGGATCTTACCTAGCTTAGGAACTCAAATCCTTGGCTTCTAGGTGTCACTAATCTTCTCTGAATCCATAAAATTCAGCAACTCTAGCTCTTTCTTCTATATATGCTATGAATCTTTTTTTATTTGTTTGTTTGTTTGGTTTGCATGCTAGAATGAACAAATGAGGCTAAGTCTTCCTTATATAGTAGTTTAATTCATAATGTTAAACACACGTATCGCGAGGTCCATCAAGGGCTCCTATTAAATCCAGCCAAGTCTTTTGTGTCTAATAAGTGTCAATTTATTAAATCATTTAAGGGTTTCAACTTAACATACTTAGGTGAATTTCTCATAGTTAGCCTAATTAGATACCATAGGCACATTAATTGATCTCATCGATTTAGTCTATAATTTATTAACCAGATTTGCATAAAAATATTAGACTAAGTTCCGCCTACTAATGTACACAGCGGTATCACACATTAGAAGGTGCATCAGGTCCATTTTTGCCTATATTGCATTTTGTTCAACCTAACTCACATTGTTCCATATTTTTAAGCATAGAATGTTATTATTCACCATAAACAAGTTCATTTAAGCTATTTTTCCATACCTGCGTCATATGCATCTCGAGACGCCTTTCGTTGCACTCGTAACTCACGGAAAATGCAATAATCAACAATACACATGTCGTATTACTATAATTGATAGTAAAACAAACATATTAAACAAGCATCACATAAATATAACTGATAAGTTGGTATTTATAGGGTTTTGTAGTCTATTTTAATAAATTTAATATGTAAAGTCTCTAAAATATATATATTTAATTATATTTATTTGTCATTTTCAGGTGAAACGGAGTGCACAGTTGAATCCAGAGCGAAATATTTTGTGAAATATAGTGTTTACATGCAGTGATCCGATGCCAGTATATCAACCTCGATTTACGTACAGCATAGTTGGTGGAGTAGTGACCAACATACCAAATAACGCAGGGGACTAACACAGTTAAGTCACTTGGAACCAGCTGCTGTTGGATTGTCTTGAGATGCGCGCCGTGCAGGCTCCCACTCCTTCATAGACACTCACGCGATTTACTCCTTCACAAACAGCCGCCACACGTCCTAGTTTCATTTGCCATCAGCTGCCACATGTCGCTCTCGCGTTCGTCCAATTCGTCCACAGCAAGCTCATTTCCCTGCATCAGCATCTATTAGACTTTCCTCGAGATACGTATCGTGCTCTCTCTCATTTCTTCGATGAGTCTTCTGCGAATTTTTCATCGCTTCCAGCCTGCCACGCATCATCACCTCACGCACTCAAGCACGTCACACTGCATTCTTTCACCAATTAGAGCATGCCACATCAGCGTCTCAATCAAACTTGCCTAATCCATTGCTGCCACGTGTCTAAGCCATGTAGAAAATGCCTTACAGCTCCTAGATGCTCCTCGGCGCACGTATTACGAGACCAACCACCAAAATTAGTTTCTCTCACCTCCAAAGAGCAATTTTTAGTGGTTTTTCATATTAGGAACTAGGGTATTCATCCGAGGAGTCGACATTGGAGTCGCCACACACAACTTTTCATAGGTGATTGTAAAGACTATGTTTGGCTAAACCAATCTTCGCCTAGGTCGGAGGGCAAACAAGTGAGATTCTTGATTCATGGCATAAAATTGTGAGATCTATGATTTTTACTTAATTTAATTTATTTTCTTCTATTTCATTGTTGTTGATTTTAAGGATTATGGTTTATATCTAGGGTGTATATATAGTCATTGCATGCTTTTAGGTGGACAATCTATAGTTAATTGGACCATTTGTATTCGTAATTGTACTTTAGAACAAATAATGTGATGAACACTCACTCATTTTTTGTAAAACCCTTTCGATTCTTAAGTGTGCATTAATTGAATCTAGGTTAAACCTGAAGCGGACGCGATTTAGTTATTTAGGATTAGTATTCCCATGGATCCTTATTATTGCGGTTAGTGTGATAGATCCGATTGGCGGATGTCTAGGGTTATGCATTTATTAGGGAAGTAGTTAGTGGCAGACGTCCTAGCTATCGAGATTAGGGGAATTAGGAATTTCTGGCGGACGTCGATTGTCTATAGATAATCGAGGAGAACTTGAATTAATAACTTTTTGGAAAGATTGAGGACCATAATATGCCATTGAAGGTTGATTCTTGCTTGTGGAACTGTAGACCTAGGTGTTTTCTCTCATTGATAGTATCTTTTGTGAACTTTTCATTTTTGCTAGTTTAGTTAATTTTTTCCAAGAACTTTCTAAAAACCCCCCATTTTTAGTTAACTTAGAGTAAAACTCAAGTCCTATAGATTTGACCCCATATTTACCACTTCTACACCCTTGTGGTTGGTAAATCCATTGCGGATTATATTTGGCACGCACGACAAGTGATCAAATTTTGGCGCCGTTATCGGGGACTTAGTCCTTACTTATAGTTTAGATTTCCTTTTTTTTTTTCTTAGTTTTATGCAACCACACCTCACTCGGTCAAAATCGACTGGTTCACTGTTACCTTTCGATCCTGAATCGGAGAGAATGTTGCATAGGTGGATTAGAGATACCCAACTTAGGCAACAACAAGGCAAAAATCCTCTACATATGGCTGAAAATCTCCAAATCACTATCGGGCACACAAATCAAGAGCTTCTGGCTCTTTTGGCACAACAACCCCTATACATCAACTATCCAGATAATACCGAAGATTTTGGGTTGAGGTCCGGGTTTATTCATCTCCTACCATACTTTCATGGTGGAGAGAATGAAGACCCCGTTACTTTCTTGAAGGAGTTTCAGACTAACCGCAAGTCAATGAAACCTCCAATGCGGATGAGGAATGGTTTTTCTACATTGCGCCTGGCTGCATTAACTCTTGGAATGAGATGACAACAGCGTTTTTAAATGAATACTACCCTGGGATAGAGTTGCCCAGCTCATCAAGGATATATGCAACATAAAAATGAAGTCCAGTGAATCATTTGGTGCATATTTGGATCACTATAGGCGATTAATTGCTAGATGCCTGTAGCATTGCCAGTCTGAGAAGGCCATAGCCCATTTCTTCTATGTTGGCATGTCGCCTATAGAAGGACACATGATTGATAATGCATGTGGGGTCACATTCAAGATAAAACTCCGGCCCAAATGAAGCAACTGTATGAGGAAATCGCACAATAGTTACGCCTTTATGGTGATCTTGATGTTAACCGAAGTCTGATTGAGTGTCTCGAGTTTTACTGACCAAAAAATTGACCAACTGACCTCCATGATGGAGCGTCTCCTCTCCTCTGGCAAAGTGCAAGTCAAAGCTTGTGGCATTTATACTGGCACAAATCATGCAACCGATGAATGTCTTACACTCTTTAAGGAAATCAATAGGCCAATGCCATGGATAATTAGTTCCAGGGACCACCTAGAGTCCCATTCGGGAATACATACAATCAAGCAACGACGAGGAACAACCCGAACATCAGTTACGAGCCTCAAAATCAAAACTATCAAACCTTCGTCCCTAGAGGTCAACCGTTGCCTACACCCTCCAATAATTCCTCTTCACTTGAGGATATGTTCAAAGCTCTTATAGCTCAACAGAGCCAATTAATGAGTAAGATGGTCCAATTCAAGGCTACCACTGAGAAATCCATCTGTAAAACCAAAGCGGCGGTCCGAACTTTTCAAGTTCAAATGGACCAAATGACATAATAAAGTGGATGTATCGAGGATAAGGGAAAGTTGCCTTCACAAATTTACCCGAATCCTAACTCGAGTGCTAACGCAATTACACTCCAAAGCGGTAAAGAGCTGGATGGACCCAAAAGGAACAATGGGTTATTTGATGCCAAAGATGAAGCAAATGAGGAAGAACACGGGTTAGTAGTGAATCTATCTGTCCCTAAACATATGGTGACTACTGAAAAGGAAGCACCGCCCACATTCAAGTTCAAACCTCCTTTTCCACAACGACTTTTCCTATATAAAAAAATGAGGAAGAGAAAGAAATTCTCGAGACATTTTGGCGAGTGGAAATCAATATTCCACTCATCGACGCTCTGAAGCAGATCCATAAGTATGTAAAGTTTCTTAAGGAACTATGCACTAACAAAGGGAAACTAAAAAGCAACGAAAAAGTCCAAAAGGGCGAAACTGTCATGACTATCAAACAGAAGAAGTTGGTTCCTAATTGTATGGATCTTGGGATGTTCTCAATGCCTTATGTTATAGGTGATGTAAGCATTCAGAGGGCTATGTGCGACCTTGGCGCTTCCATTAATGTCATGCCATTGTCTATTTATGAGACATTGAATGCAGGCCCATTAGTGGAGATTGCTATTGTCATTTAGTTGGCAGACCGTTCAGTTGTCAGACCCATTGGTGTTCTCGAGGACATTCTAGTCCGAGTGTACAAATTTATGTTTCCTACTGACTTCTACGTGGTAGATACAAAGGAGGAACTATTCCCCAATGCTTCGTTAGTGCTCCTTGGACGTCTGTTCTTGAAAACGACAAAGACGAAGATAGATGTTGATGATAGATCTCTTACCATGGAGTTTGATGGTGAAGTCATCAAATTTACCATCTATGATGCGATGCAATACCCTAGTGACGTGTCTTCTGTGGTGTGTACCACGGACTGTGTGGATCCATTCGTTGAGCATACCTTGCTTACGAGTGGCGATGATGAAGTTAAAATATTGTTAGAGAATCGTTTTGACACTACTCACATCCACCAGAGTGTTCAGACCCTCGATTCAGATGTCGATGATGCTATTTTAGAGTTGGATTCATTCCAACCCATACCACCAAATGTCTGTTATTTGGAGTTGCTTACTACTAACTCCAAACTTTCTCCCTCCTTGGTTAAAGCTCCCACACTTGAGCTGAAGCCATTACCTTATTGACTGACTCAGACCAAGTCGAGCCAATGACTTTAAACAAAAGCGCTACTGGGAGGTAGCCCAAATTTTGATAAGTATTATTTTGTTTATTCATTTTAGTATTTTTTTTATCATTATGCATGAACTCGTATCATTTCATTCTTCTTATATCTATCATTTTCTTTCACCTTCTTCTTTGTTTTCTATGTGTGGACCTCTTGACTTGTTTTGAACCTTGGGGACAAGGTTCTGAATAAGTTTTGGGCTATTTTAGGGATTGTGGATTATGTTGGATGGATTTTCTTGCTAAACGCCACAAGTATAATTGTTAAATTTTTTGAAATTATGTGGTTATCGGATGGTAATGGTGGTGTTATTCTCATTCTCGTATCTTTCTATTCCTATTTTCTTATCATTGATACTTTTGTCCTCTATTTCACTAGGATATGATACATTTTCATGCATGCATTTAGTTTAGTTTTTTATTATTATTAGTAGTAGACGTATGTCTATCTATGTTTGTTCTTGCATTTAGACCTTACATAGTTTATATGTTGCATATGTTGCATTTAGAGTCACCGGAGACTTTGTTTCATGCCTTTGATTGTGGATGAGTACACTATAGTTGCCTTATTGACTTGAAACTTAAAGAAAACTAGGAGAAACACTCAATTGAGTCTGTAGTTCAACATTTTTATGATTTCATGATTAGGAACTTAGTTGATGGTTGGGCTTTTTGCTAGATACCAAAAGGAGTAGACGGTCATACTTGTGCAAGTGTTAATAGTTTAACCCACATTGGGGGATTTGCTTGATCATAGTGGAAGTGAGAAGGGCTAACATGAGTTTTTCCAAAAAATAGAGTGTCCCACAGGTTTCCATAGGAAATGGAGCAGGGAATCTTGAGGTAGAAAAAGTGAGAAAAGTGGTCCACAGGAAATGTAGCAGGGATCGTATTACTTGAAAAAAGAATTATGGAAAAATAAAGAAAATAAGATAAATAAAGGAGGAAGTTATGAAAACTCCTCAAATAAAAGATTTAGCTTGAGTGCTTTCACTTGATTATGTGAAATTTTAAACTTGCGTGCTTGAATGTGTAGACCAAAAAAATCGTGAGTAGTCGATGGCCTTTGTCTTGACTGAATCTATCTCTATAAAGTGTGACCTTAATTGTGTTTGGGTTGCGAGTCTTGACATATCATAACTCCGAAATTTTTTGAGTTGCTTGTTAACTTGGTGGCTATGTAAATCAAAGGGACTCCATGAATTTAAGCCGGGTATAGGATTAGTTGAGTTACTGCATTACTATATTAGGAGTCTAGTTTAGTTTGTGTTGTCATTTACACCTTTGCTCGGGACGTGCAAAGTCTTAAGTTTGGGGGTATTTGATAAGTCGATATTTATAGAGTTTTGTAGTCTATTTTAATATATTTAATATGTAAAGTCTCTAAAATATATATATTTAATTATATTTATTTGTCATTTTTAGGTGAAACGGAGTACGCGGTTGAATTCGAGGCAAAAAATTGTGTGGAATAGAGTGCTTACATGCAGTGATCAGATGCCAGTAGATCTGCCTCGAGTTACGTACTGCGCAGTTGGTGGAGTAGTGACCAGCAGACCAAATAACGCAGGGGAGTGACACAGTTAAGTCACTAGGAACCAGTTGTTGTTAGATTGCCTCGAGATGCGCGTTATGCAGGCTCCCACTCCTTCGCACACACTCGTGCGATTTACTCCTTCACAAACTGCCGCTACGCGTCTTCGCTTCATTCGCCACATGCTGCCACTTGTCACTCATGCATTTTTCCAACTCATCCACAGCAAGCTCCCCTCCCTACATCAACATCCATCAGACTGTCCTCGAGATACGTACCATGCTCTCTCTAATTTCTTCGGCGAGTCTTGTACGGATTTTTCACCGCTTCCAACCTGCCACAGTCATCACCTCACGCACTCAAGCAAGTCACACTGCAATCTTTCACCAATTAGAGCTTGCCACGTCACCGCCTCTATCAAACTCCCCTAATGCGCTGTTGCCACGTGTCCAGACCATGCATAAAATGTCTAACAGGCCTTAGATGCTCCTCAGCGCACGTGTTACGAGAAAAACCCCCAAAATTAATTTCTCTCACCTTGAAAGAGTAATTTTTAGTAGTTTTTCATATTAGGAACTAGGGTATTCATCCGAGGAGTTGACATTTGAGTCGTGACACATAACTTTTCATACTTGGTGATTGTAAAGACCATGTCCGGCTAAACCAATCTTCGCCTAGGTCATAAGGGAAAAAGTTGGATTCTTGATTCATGACATAAAATTGTGAGATCTATGATTTTTATTTCTCCTATTTCATTGTTGTTTATTTTAAGGATTATAGTTTAGATCTAGGGTGTGTATATGGCCATTGCATGCTTTTAGCTGGACAATCTATAGTTAATTGAACCATTTGTATCTGTAATTTTACTTTTGGACCAATAAAGTGACGAACACTCACCCGTTTGTCGTAACACATTTTAGATTTTTGAGTGTGCAACAATTGAATCTAAGTTAAATCGGAAGCAGACGCAATTTGGTTATTTAGGATTAGTATTCCCAAGGATCCTTATTTATTGTTGTGAGTGTGTTAAACCTAATTGGCGGAGGTCTAGAGTTATGCATTAATTAGGGAAGTAGTTAGTGGCAGACGTCCTAACTATCGAGATTAGGGGAATTAGGAATTTTTGGCAGACGTCGATTTTCTATAGCTAATCTAGGAGAACTTGAATTAATAACATTTTGGAAAGATTGAGGACCATAATATGCCATTGAATGTTGATTCTTGCTTGTGGAACCGTAAACCTAGGTGTTTTCCCTCATTGATATTATCTTTTGCAAACTTTTCATTTTTGCTAGTTTAGTTAATTGTTTCCTTGAACTTTCTAAAAACCACTTATTTTTAGTTAACTTAAAGTAAAACTCAAGTCTGTGGATTCGACCCCGTATTTACCACTACTACACCCTTGTGGTTGGTAACTCCATTGCAGGTTATATTTGGCACGCACGACACGTGATCAATAACATTATAAATTGTACCTCGGTAGGCGTGCTCTAGACTAATCCATGACGTCATAGTTTGAAATTGGATAATTAATAAATCTTTAAATTAGGTGGCCCGTCACAATCTTCCCAACTAAAAGGGATTTCGTCCCGAAATCCAAACTCAAAGTAAAATACTAACCGTGATAAAGTTGGTGGTATCTCTTGTGTAAACTCTCTCCGAGGTAAGGCTCTCTTCTCTATGAAACTGCCACCTGACGAGAACTTTGGTAATCTGGTTAGTCCTGAGAACTTGAACTCTATGGTCTACTATCTTGATAGGGTCCTCCTCGTACGTCACGTCTAGCCTAACCTCAACACGGGTCACATCTACCATAGGTCTCAACCCTGATCTCGCTAATCTCAGCATGGAAATATGGAAGACGTCGTGAACTCCTACCAACTATCTCGGTAGCCTCAACTAATAAGAACCCTTCCCAACTCGAATGACAATCTAATATAACCCAATATACGGCAATAAAAGTTTCCTTTTAATCCCAAATATCTAGTCACCCTTCAAAGGATAAACTTTCAAGTACACCTAGTCATCTACCTCAGAGCTCAGCTCGTTGTGGTACTTTTTCTCGTATTTCATTTGTCTATCCTAAGCAGCTTGTAATCTCTAAAGAATCAGCCTAACTTTCTATGTGTGGTCTACAACAACCTCAAGCGCAATGGTAACTACGTTCTCAGGCTCTGGCTAGTAAGCTACTGATCCGCAAGGTCTCTTGTATAGTGCCTCAAATGGTGGCATCCCAATACTGGCCTGAAATCTATTATTGTAGGCAAAATCTCAAAGTGGCAAGTACTCCTCCCATGACCCTCCAAACTGTAACACACAAGCTCTGAGCATGTCCTCAAGTATATGTATAGTTCTCTTTGACTGCCCATTAATCTGTGGGTGGTAAGTTGTGTTGTATTAAAGCCCAGTACCATACTGCTCCTGTATAACCTGCCATAACTATGACATCAGCTAATTTTCTCTATCTGATACTATCATTACTGGTACATTGTGTAATCTTATGATCTTTCGCTCAAATAGCATGCATAATTGTGGAAAGGTGTACCTCATGAAGAATCGAATAAAATATGCTGATTTTGCCAATTTATCTACGACAAACCATAAAACATCATGGTTGAGTGGAGTCCGTGGTAACGCACTGACGAATTACATAGTAATATGTTCCTACTTCCATTGAGCCATCGGTAGCGGCTGTAGAAGTCCTCTAGGTCTTCGGTGCTCAGCCTTAACCCATTGGCACACCTCACATCCTCTCACAAACTGGCCAACATTGGCATTCATCTCGGGCCACCAAAGTAAATGTTTCATGTCTTGGTACATCTTGTTCCAATTGGAATGAATTGTTTAACTGGATCTTTGAGCCACCTAAGAAAATCCATCTTACAACTCTACTACTGTCGGATCCATAGTCTACCTTTGTGTCGTAAACACCCATCTATTGATAATCTCCAATCTAGGAAGTCAAGATTCATTGTCATGTCTCTGAACCTTTGATACATCATATCGGCTCACTGACTCTCTAGGACTCGTGAAACTGAAACTGTCGGAACTCTCATCTGCCTGCAAATGTGCTATTCTATTGTATCTAGGACCACTAATAAAGTCATTGTAAATGTTGCCTCAAGTACGCCGTACTGGTGGGTCATCACTTCTCTGTCTGTCCTCTCCTGCTAATGGCATCTGCTACGACATTCCCCTTCCCAACTAATACTCAATAGAGAAGTTGTAGTCCTTCAGCAACTTTAACCACCATCGTTGTCTCATATTCAGATCATTTAGATTGAATAAATACTTCAAACTTTGATGATCTTTGTATAGAGTGAACCTCTTACCAAAAAGGTAATGTTTCCACATCTTCAGTAAAAACAAGATCACTGCAAGCTCAAAATCATGCACTGGATAGTTTCTTTTAAGGGTCCTCAGCTGACGCGACAAGTAAACAATAACTTTTTCATCTTGAATCAGTACACATCCCAGTCTGATGCCACACGCATTTATATGAACTATCAATTCCCTGCTCGGTTCTGGTAATTCTAATAGCGATACGGAGGTCAAACTCTTCTTCAGCTCTACAAAGGCTGCCTCGCACGCATTGGACCACACAAATTCGACGTCCTTCTTTGTAAATCTGGTCATAGGTGTCAAAATCCTAGAAAACTTTGATTTAAAGCATCGGTAATAGCCTACTAGTCCTAATAATCTTATGAAATCTATCACACACTCCTATGTACGTTAAACAATTATAGCATGAACCTTACTCGAGTCCACTGATATGCATATGTCACTGATCACATGCCCCAAGAACTTTACATCAGAAAGCTAAAACTTGCACTTACTTAATTTGGTGTATAACCAGTGCTCTCTCAAAGACTTCAGCATCTCTCTGAGATGCCTCTCATGGTCCTCACGAGTTTTGGAATAGATCAAGATGTCATCAATGAAGACTATCACGAATTGTTCCATAAATGGTCTTAAGACTCGATGCATCAAATCCATGAACACTGCCAGAGTGTTCGTTAGTTTGAATGGCATAACGGTAAACTCAAACAACCCGTAACGCTTATTGAATTGCATCTTAGGTATATCCTCCTCTCTGATCCTCAACTGGTGATAACCAGACCTAGGATCAATCTTGGAGAAGAACTGCGTACTGGCCAGCTGGTCCAACAAATCGCCAATCCTAGGCAGTGGGTATCGATTATGACTATCACCCGATTGAGCCTCCTATAATCGATGCACATCCTCATGCTACCATCATTTTTCTTCAAGAAAATGATTGATGCTCCCTACGGAGACATACTCGAATGTAAGAAACCCTTCTTTGTCAAGTCCTCGAACTGAACCCTTAACTCATCCTGCTCTACACACGATATGTGGTATAGTCAGCTCGCTATAGGATGGGTGTCTGGCGTTAGATCTATCATAAACTTTATTTTCTTATGAGGAAGTAATCCAGGTAAATCTTCAGGAAAAACATCCTGAAACTCACACATGACTGGGACATCCTCAAGTTTGACTACTAGCCTCTTAGTTGGATCTACACTCCCCAACAGAATGTCCATCACTTGCGTGGTGGCTAATCTTCCCCAAGTAATCGAAAATGCGGTCGCGACTCTGATGAATGAGAATTTGAGAATCCCTGATGTCTGGAAGGTGATGGCCTTACTAATACAATCCAACTAAGCATGGTAAGTCACCAACCAGTCAATGCCTAAGAGCGCATCAAACTCTAGGTACTAAAGTACTCGGTTATCTATAGGTAATTGGTGACCACTAACCTCATCTGGATATTCATTACAGATCCAATTAGGGTAAATCTTATCCCCAACAGCTGTGCTAAGGACAAAGTATGTGCCTAAAATCTTTGGTGACAACCCTAACTCTCCTACTATCCATCTTAAAATAAATGATAATGTAGACCCGGAATCATTCAATGAATGCATGCTATGACCGTAAATAATCAACATACTAGATGTCGTGAAGTGTCATGGTCGGGCTATGCCACTGCATGAACTTGCTCTCTGGCCTATACCGGTGGGGCTGCGACTGGCGGCACAAACTTATTGGTGCATTAATTCTGGTAGTCCCCTTCTGTATACATAAAAAACAAACGATACGTTGCTTACTCCCAGATCCCCGATTGTGCTATCTTCTGGCTCTTTAGCCCTGACCCAGTCCACCCTGCCTTTAACCCTGGCCCTGCTACTGATAACCCTGCCATTGTCTTTATCCCTTCTGTTGTTGCTCTTTATCTCTGCCAATCTAGCCCTGACCTTGAGCATACCCTTGTGGCGGTTGGACTGCCATGACCTAATGTTACTGAGCGGGCAGTCCTGCATAGGCGCTAATTGCATGCTTATCATTATATCTGCGCCTCTATCCCTATTGATCTCTCGGATGGCAGTTTCTTTTGCCCATCCTATCCGACCTAACGTGGTTGACCTGACCTTCTTGGTATACGGGAACAGCGGCGATGTCACTCTTCATGGAGTATGTCTCACGAGCCAATGCCCCCTCATAGACCTCATGTAAACTTCACGCCCTATCGACACGATGGAACTACCGATCTCTGGCCGAAGCCCCAGAATAAAGTAATGCACCTGAAGTCACTCAATCCCACTTACATCTATGGCGAACATCAGCCAGTGCTTAAACCCCCTCATGTACTGAATCACGGTGCGAGAGTCATGCCTCAGTTTCAAGAACTCATCTCTCAGTCATAGCTAGACCTCAATCAGAATGAATTGATCGTAGAAGACTCGCCAGAACTCGACCCAAGTGGTCGGCTCTTCATATGCAGTTGTGTGTGTGGCCCATCATACCGCGGCATCGCCCTACCACATGTAGCCGGAGACTCTGGCTCGTATGTTGTCATGAATCCTCAACGGTGCATGAAGCCTCTCATGTGCGAGAACCAATCTCCCAGCTGCCTCTGGGTCTCCGCCATTGTAAAAGTATTTTGGCTAGAATCTAGAAAACTTTTTGACTAGTTTAGCCTCAGCTATCAATGTCATCTTAAACGCTATCTGTTGCTCTACTGTAAGTGTAGGAGTGCCCAATGGGGTAATTGTTGGCATAACTACTGGCATAACCAAATTTGTAGGAATCTCAACTCTAGCTGCCACGAGTAGTGTATCCTGACTAGCTGGGGCGACAACTATCTCAACAGTAGTAGTGGTGTTGGTGAGTGTAGCAATCACCTATGTAGCGACTGCCTGTGATCGGATCAGGCTCAAGATCTCCTCGAGCTGCGTGCCATGAAATGCGACTGTGTTGCATAGACTCTGATCTGAGTCAACTATCGCAAGGTCACTCGTCTAGCCTCCATCAGTTGTAGTTGGTAGAATCAGTTGTCTGTCCATTTTGAATCTACAAGTGCAGATGTGCACTAGTCAGTGTCGTATATGCGTATATATACATATTACAAGTTAAAACATACACGTATAAAACCTTAGACTACGCGCTTCACCACACTTCCAAACTAAAGTTCTAAGTAAGGTTATCGGGTTTTCCAGATTTTAAGTTCATTTCTTAAGTTTTATTCGCTTTCGTTAAACTTTTCCCTATGCTCATCTGAACCTAGGCTCGGATGCCAAGTGTGACAAACCCAAATTCCAACGCAATCTGGGCCCCGCCATGCCGCCGGACACGTCACCAGGTCTTGCCACTTCATCTGCACGCGTGTCTATGACGGCCTAGGACAAGTAGTTAACCTTTTCAATAAGCCTAACTATTTCAATTACTCGGTGTTTTATGAGGATATGTTCTTAATTTGGTAAAGTTAGACTATTCATTTATCTCATTTAACTTATTTGATAAGTTATTTAGTTGTTTCATGGTCTATTCAACTAAATGTGTGAGTTATCAATAATAGAGGAAGTTTTTTATTTTAGATAAAGCAAATAATAAATATCAGAGATTTTACTTAATTAACAAACCCTAAGTAGTACAAAAACTCATCAAAAGGATACCATGTATATAAGGTGAAAAATGTACAATATGATCAATTTTACATATATCAGTGTATCAAGTCTCCCAACATATACCCAAAAGTGGCAACATAATGTATAGAAACACCTACAAAATAGGCTAGTGGAGGCTCTCGATGATCACATGAAGTCGCCAAGTACGGCCTTCCCCTGGCTCGTCGTAGGATCTGCACTCGGTCATCCATGCAAAAAGTTGATGACAAGTCAAGTGAGTAAATCCCTAGAAGAAAAGCAAGTTGCATTTAATAAGAATGTAAATAAAATGGTTGCAAATCATGCTAGTCAATAAGAAATGCACTGAAAATGGATAATAGCATGAAGATAAGTCGCTAAGAAGGTAATAAATGTTGG
Source organism: Stephania cephalantha (assembly GCA_039657325.1). NCBI lineage: Eukaryota > Viridiplantae > Streptophyta > Magnoliopsida > Ranunculales > Menispermaceae > Stephania > Stephania cephalantha. The sequence goes on along the minus strand of CM077570.1, from coordinate 24,947,929 downwards.
TTGCGAATATAGTATATATATCTGCTGAACTCTGGGAATAATAATATTTGACCGAGGAAACTTTGATGACAATGTGACTCCTCGGCACCGCTTCAAGGTTAACGAGGAACTATGTTGGTTAGGAGTTTACAACTCTTGATCAACTGCCTCAATGTAAAGGAATTTGTGTCGGAGTTCACTTCTCACGACACTATCTCTCAAGTCATCGACTCGTATAGTAGATTTCACGCGTAGCCTAAGGCATGACAAGAACTTTAGCAACGATCAGATCTCTAATCACGAGGGTGCTAGTGAGGGGTCATACCGTCTTGTCGACCATATATAGACATACGCGGGAGTGAAGTAGTCAAACAAACCAAACTAGCATAATTCAGTGGTGAAAGGAAATAAAATAGTAAAATAAATGCTACATGTGTTTCTAGTGGGGTTTACATACCAAAATACGATAAGAACTCAGTCCTAACCGCTCGCTCGTCTTTGGAATACCTATACCTCTTTCCCCTAACCTTCCCTAGGCCTCGAGTATCCTACACATGAAATTTAAATTATTTATGGTCACATTAATTGATTTTATATTGTGGGAACAAAAATTAATATTTTTATTCTAATTTTTTGTTGTGACACATTTTTTTTTAGTTACACGGGGTGCCAAATGCTCGAAAATATATTGAAACCCAATTTTATACCTTTTTTGCAATTCCTCATATTTTCTATGATTTTTCTAAATTTTTTTGAATTTTTATTTATTTTTATAAATTTTTCTATTGTTTATTATATTTATTTTGTATTTTATTTATAATTTTTAATTAATTAATTAATAAGAGTTGGGCCCACCTAAATAGGGCCCGGGTCAACTAGGCCCGATTCGGCCCAACTGGGTTGGGATACGCATGCAAGATGCGTGTTTACGAGCTTCCTTCCCTCAAATCGATTAGGGAGGGGGGACGAACTACTGTGCAGTTCATCTTTGCCTCCCTAATATACAAATTGTCTTCTTTTTCTTTTCTTTCTCTTTTCTTCTTCTTCAACATTACAACAACAACAACAACAATAACACCACCATCACCACCACCAATTGAATCAAGACATTGTAAAATTGGCATCATTTTCAACATGCATGCATTCCGCCAACCCACATAAAACTAAAACCCAATCAAAACCCATTTACTTAGAAATCAGAGTTTTAGTTCATTATTTTGAGTTTTAAATCAATAGAAAACCTTAATAGAAGCAACAAATTCTCGTACTAACACCAAAGCCCTAAATCTACTTGCATTTTAAGACCCAATTTAAGCAAGAATGAAAGAGATAACTAGGGTAGGATCTTACCTAGCTTAGGAACTCAAATCCTTGGCTTCTAGGTGTCACTAATCTCATCTGAATCCATAGAATTTAGTAACTCCAGCTTTTTCTTCTATATATGCTATGAATTTTTTTGTTTAATTGTTTGGTTTGCATGATGGAATGAACAAATGAAGCTAAATCCTCCTTATAGAGTTTTTTACTTCATAAAGTTAAATACACATATCTCGAGGTCCATCAGGGGCTCTTATTAAATCCAGGCAAGTCTTTTGTGACTAATATGTGTCAATTTATTACATCATTTAAGGGATTCAACTCAACATCCTTATGCAAATTTCTCATTAGTTAGCCTAATTAGACACCATAGGCACATTAATTAGTCTCATCGATTTAGTCTATGATTTACTAACCAGATTTGCAAAACAATATTAAACTAGGTCACGCCTCGCAATGTGATAATGTATTCGACGTTATCACATTGCGAGGCGTGTCAGGTCCATTTTTGCCTATATTGCGTTTCGTTCAACCTAACTAACATTGTTCCATATTATTAAGCTTAGAATGTTATTATTCACTATAAACAAGTTCATCTAAGCTATTTTTTTCTCGTACCCATGTCGCATGTATCTCAAGGTGCTATTCGCCGCAATCGTAACTTATGTAAAACGTAATAATCAATAGTACACATGGCGTAATGCTATAATTGATAGTAAAACAAACATACTAAACAGGCATCATGCAAATACAACGTTATAAATTGTACCTCGATAGACGTACCCTAAACTAATCCGCGACGTCCACGTGGGTTATAACTAGGTCCTAGTCTGAAATTAGATACTTAATAAATCTTTAAATTAGGTGGGTCGTCACAGTCGCACGTGTCATGGTCCTATCCACTGCGTCTACGTGGATTTGAGATTACGCCCTAGTCTGAAATTTCCGAATAAATGCAATTAGTAAATATTGGTATGTTATAATTCTTCCCAACAAGGGGGAAAATTTCATCTCGAGATTTTAAGATGAAATTTTAAGGTAAACTAAAATCTCGCACAATCGGGATACTAGAGTGATATAACGATCAGATGAACCTCATTAAAGTTTTTCTTGATTTCGGATCTCAAATAGGACTGAGTCATCTGACACTTCGTGATACTTATTTGCTTATAATTTCTACCTGCCCCAGGCAATCTGAGTTTTATGACAACACTGTCTGACTTCCTTTGTGTGATCCACTACTATTCGTGATCTCTCTATAATTGTATCTGAAATGACCCTTCCCCGACCTAGGGTCGAATCGCCCGGCCCAAACCGCCACTCAGACCCAATACCTAAACTAGGCCCAAATAATGGTCTAGCACGCCTAAACAATGTACGGAATAACATATATACAATATGGCAAAAGAATGCAGAACATGAGTTTCAATAAATACCATATGTCTTCATAAACCAAACCACCAAGTATCTTAAATACAACTAAGAAAATCAAAACCATATAAAATCTTCATAACCTTCAAATACTTATAAATGTATCCAACTAACTCAAGAAATGTTTAGCTACCCAACATACTAGCCTAGGTTGCAACCCTTATTAACAGTTTTCAAATCAAATAGTAGATATATCATGCAATGCTCATGCTGCAATGAGACTTCAAGCAATGACTTTCCTCTTGCCACAAACTATCGCACTCGTAGATAGACCTGTAGTGTAAGTGGGGTGAACTAAAGAACCAACGGAGACCAATAAAAGAAGAACTACACACAAATATTAAACATGCAAGTAATACATATAAAGCAAAATAAAGCTAACATACATTAAAAATCAAGTTAACATTAAAATCAATAGCATGGCATCAATTTCCACAGAGAGTAAGCATTTCATATTCCATAAATCAACTTAAGCAGTGATAAGGAATTCCAAGAGTTGTAAAACATAAGAAAATCATCTTTTGCATGCAAAGGGGTTACATGAGAGATACATAGAATGTAATAGATATAAATGCAAGTCCATTGTCTCATTTGTCATTACCTCCCTTTTTTATCAATCATCATAATATAATAAATATACGTGGGTGACTTGATTCCACCGTGTGTCCACGGCTCCTCTAAAGGCTCGAGTGACTTGATTCCATCGTGCATCCAAAACTCATGAAGAGGCCCTTGTAAATATGGACGACTTGATTTCACCGCGTTACTACGGCTCCCCAAAAGGCCCTTAAGCATGTAAGGTGACTTGGTTCTACCATATGAATATGGCTTCCCAAGACACCTCCCATAAAGTCAACCAAGGTAGGTAATAACCCCATTCCAAGTCATTTTGTTAAAATCATGATTCTAAATATACTAGTCGCATGCCACATTTAATAAATGAGCGGAGCTCCCCATTTACCTCGACTAGCCAAGACACCTATAACCACTCCTCGTACGCCCGGGGCCCAATGTGAACCTTCGCGTGACACTATAGTACCATAACACATCTTATAAATAAATGTGTTCATTTAATTTAACTAAATCTTCCATTTATTGGTCTCCGGGATCCACTAGTGTGGGTCTCATGGGTCTCTCGTTGCCCGATGCAAGGGTCGAGGGGTGGGACCCGGTGGGTCTCCCTCGAAGACGCAGTAGTGCCACGTTTGAAAGTAAATATTTGCTTTTATTTTATTTTATATTTTATTTGTTTATTTATAATATTTATATATATTATTTTATTGTATCTTATTTATATTTATATTTGTTGACTGGTCAACACATGTTGACCAATCAACATTCAAGGGCCAAACAGGCCCCTGGATGCGTTGGGCGGGGTGGGGATGCCCATTGCCACCCATAGTGAACCGTCGTGTCCTCCTGTCCCAGAGACGATGCCGTCGGCATCCTCGTAACGTCCCCGACCGGATGTCCCACCCATTTTTGTTTGCCTCATCCACTTGAGTTTTCGCATCACCCCATTAGATGGGGTTTTCTATTCTTTTTGTACAAATCAACATGTGTGAACCATTAAAAAATTCAAAAAGGGAGCATGACGAAGAAGATGAGGGTGAGGGTTACATTCTAGGTAGTGTCTCTTTAAGATAGCAAAACCAACAGATACATATCTCCCATTTCTCTTAAACGTGTTGATTTTGAATAAAAGGTGCTATGGTTTACAATTTGATTTTTTTATATTAGGGTTAATTTAGTGTAGAGTTTGGAATATTACTAAATTGCCCCTTGGGCGGGTCTATTAGGTTTTGGGTTTTCATAGCATCCCCAATTTTAAACAACTTTCATCCTTGAGTGTAAAATAAAGTACACTTCTAGCCTGATTTGTTTATTCGTAATGATTTCTTTTACAACCTTTTCTTCTTTTAACCGATGCAAATCTGCATTTGGGAAATCTGCACGTACCCCGCGTGAATTAAAATCTTACTCTTGACTCTAACTTCTCAGTAGTATCATTTTCGTCCCACAGGCCAAAACTCACAATGTCGGCTTCATGTGAGTCCCAATAGAATCATTATATCTTAGCTACATGCTAAGTCCTTGTATCATCACACATTGGGTATTCCTTTGCAATCTTCACTGAAGTTTCAATGAACACCAAAGTTATCCAACCGAAAGAACCATACTGAGATGTGATATGGTGCCTATCAGTGTTATAAAACATCTTTGCCTATCTGGCAACAAATAAACACCACAAAGCGGTAGTAGGAACAAGGATGACTATTTGCTATATTATGAACACTAGCACACTATTTATGTCACTTTCCCAGTTACATATATCAATGAACAACTCATCATGTCCTTGTGACTTACTTATGGAGGCTACTAAGGAGCAAACATAATATTCATTTCTGGAATTGTACATTAACATCATTGTCATTACACGTTTATTTACGCTCATTCTTATATGCTCATAATTCCAGTCAACTATTGACCAACGGTTCACCTTGTAACTCCTCTATCATATTTAACAGTTAACTTATGCAGTAAGCTTCCACTTTTGCTAAGATGTGGAATAATCATCATCGTCGCTATCCCTAAGCGGCTTTCAACAATCATTTATATGCGCTTTATTTTATCATAATTTTTGTTTCATACCAAGGTCTCCTATAGTAATCACTCGAATTTTCTCGAGACTTGTCACATCGCAACATCATACCAATCAACTCTGACGATCTTGAGTGGTTGTTTTAAATTATTTCGGCGTAGTCAAGGTCACATTTAATGTACAAACATCTCTTATCATCCTCCCGAGCTAACTTTTAGCTCTTATAGTTTGTTTAGAACTTATGTTGCTGAGAATTCAATGGTAGTTTAACTTTCATATATTAAGTTTGACATTCATATCGTTTCTTAAGGATATACAATCCACACCCCTGGTATTGTAATTAATGACTCGTAACTCACTACGATCCAATTATCTTTAAGTTCATAATTCACCCTCTACATTTCCATATGTTGCTCGTTTGCATTACTATTGTCGCACTTTTATTTATTTTTCGGGTACTCCATAAGTAAAGTTCAAGAATGTGTACTTATTACGTAGGCAAGTGTATTCGCACATCATGCCATTTATAGCTTTGGTTCAATGGTTTCCAAACTCACGTTTATACAAGCTTCAAAAAATTTCTTGCAACGCTAAGCTGGTGGTTTCCACTTTTAAAATCGTATTAAGCTTTTAAGTTTCCAAGTGTAAACGACACATTTTGTTTAACAATTCTTAATAGTGTGAAGTTTAAAAGATTTCATCCGCGCTCATATATTCATGTTGTCTTAGCTAGTTCAAGGTATTTCCTCATCATCTTTAGTTGCCATATTGTTTCGTGTTATACGAAATGAATTTTATTATGAATCAATCCAAACCTAGGATTCCAAATTTTAAATTATAAACCTATCATTGGTTTGATCATTTATCATTCCCAAAACCGTCTAATTTGATAGTCTAAGTTTCTACGGTAAGGTTCACTCTTTTCGAGAAACTTTGAGTTACTTCCCATAAACAATTATCACAATTTCCCATGTAGTCACCATTTCAATTTGAAATATTAAGTTCTTAGAAATGGTACTCCCCTTGCAAATCCTAAGGTTATGAAAAACTATCATAGTACATGTTTTCTCTCTCTATTTCGCGATTCGTCATATGACTAATTTACTTATTCATAATCATTTTCATTTTTTTTCCATGGGTCAATCCTATTTTAGGATCTCCAATTTTAAGTATCAAATCATTATTCACTTTGATTACGTGACAATAGTTCCTTTAGTTATTTCTCAATGTAATATAAATATATTTCCTTCAATCTTCCCCCACTAATCAGGTTAGGTTCCTCTTTGACTTTAGAGTCGTTAGTTCATGTGTCCAATCACATCAAAAATATTCTTTTTTTAGTTTCCCAATTTTAATGCTTCACCAGCCATTACGTTCATTATAATATCATTAACTGTGACAAACGTTCTTCAAGTCATACTGATTGGACTCATGTCTATCGTTCGGTTTGAACCATTCCTTAATCATTCCATCTTGGTTATGCGTCATGTACAACTCATTCATTTTAAAAATGACTTAATCGAATTTTGGTATCCGCAATTTTATGATTCAACTAACTTATAGTTAAGTTAAAACATTTTATTTATGTGTTGGTTGCCTTAAATTTATGTCATCTTAATATCAGATCTGAAGTCCGTACCACATCTACTAATTCTACTTGGCAACACGATCTTCACCCGCAACAATTTCACCAAAATACTCCTTGACTTGAGATCCTCAATTTTAGTGACTCGACTATCTTCTAGTGTACTAGTTTGACATTTTGTATTCACTGGATTCTCTCATTGAGTTATTTTGAGGTACTATTTAACTTCTCATTTACTTATCAGCGTGTCGTGTACTTATATTTCACATTAACTATCATTTTAGGGTTCCTCAATTTTGATATTCAACCTATTGAATTTTGGTTTAGATTTAACTTTCTTTTACATAGGATCAATCAAAACTTGAAAGACATGATTGCAATCATCGAAAAGCTAAATCTGAATCAAAACTTTTCCAAAGTCTTGAATTTTAATCAAAACCTACTTTTCAAGCCGAGTTAAGCTTTTTTTTATGAAAATATACTTACATTTCAAAAAATATTATAAAACTCCTTTTCAATCGATTCGGTCGATGTAATTTAAAAATAAATTAAGACCAAATGAAAGTTTGTATTCCAACCACAAAACGATAACATAGGTCTAAACCAATACTTTACACTTTTCATTTAGTCAAAAATATTTCGATTTAGTAAAACATAGGTTTCATGCAAACCAAACTGGTCCAAATCGTCATAAGTTCAATCATTCAAGGAATCTCCACCACGTTAGTTGAATATGAGTAAAGCTCTTTTTTTTAAGAGCAAACAAAATTACGATGGCAAATCTTTGAAATACACATAAATCTATTCACTTTTTTTTTTGAAACACTAATAGCAAATAAGTCATTTTGCTATTACATTTTTTTATGTTTTCAAAACTTATAAAAATAAGTAAAGTTCTTCCTTAAAAATTTTATCAAAATATGGTATGTAATAACTTGAAACTCTACACAAATCGTTATCTAATATAGTTGAAATAATCCCTTTTTTTGAAGAAATTAGGTTATGTGTAACAACTTGAGTTAAACAAAAGTAACGACCATCTAGTCGAATTACAAACTCATATCTTGCACCTCTAATCGAGAGTTAGACATCTCATAATACACACGTCCTACCTATCTTGAATTACGTTTTCAAATTGAATTTTGTAGCCGAACTAAATTATTTTTTGTTGTTTAAGACCAAAATTAATATGTATCCTTACTAGGATTGAGGATCTTCCTTTATAAATAAGGCATCATGTCTTTTAATTATTTAAATAGAGTATCAAGTGTCATAGTTACTTCTATGAAGTATGACCACGTCACTACTCCCCTTTGCTTATGTAGCGTGACATCTCACTACCCTTTCAAGTCTCATGATTCTTGTTTGAGTATTTTATTTGCTACACTACTATTAAGTATAGTTGCATTACATTATGTAATTCTCAATCAAAGCTTATTCGTTCTCACAGTAGTCATTACAAATATCACTTGAAACACGTATAGGCTCTCTCTCAAGGAGTTCGCTTCGATTTCCTAGCACCGTTCATTGTCATTCCCTCCACTGTCTCGTGGAACTCAAGTTCCTTATCCGCTCACAAAAATCATCAGGGACACTTAGACTAATAGGAAAGACAAATATCTATATATCTAATGATATATTCATATATACAAGGCAACAAATAATCAACATAATAAATCTTTGTCCGATTTCTTTTTTCCCATCCCATCCTAGGATTTATCATTTATGCATGTTAAGTTGACTTTGAACCAATGTCCTATACCATTGATTCATCAAACTTAAACTTGCCCTTTAAATCTTAAAGGCTTTAAAGACTTAGGTTCCACTAACCTAACGTTTCCCTATGTTATAATCCTTATGCTCTGATACCAACTGAAACGACCCTTCCCGACCTAGGATCGGGTCTCCTGACCCTTACCGCCACTCAAACCTAATACCTGAACCAGGCCCAAATAACGGTCTGGCATGCCTAACAACCTGCGGAATAACATATAGACAATATGGTAAAAGAATGCGGGATTTGAATTTCAATAAATACCATATGTCATCGTAAACCAATCCATTGGGTATCTCGAATTCACCTAAGCAAATCAAAACCATATAAATCTTCATAACCTTCAAATACTTATAAATGTATCCAACTAACACAAGAAAAAATTAGCTACCTAATAGACTATCCTAGGTTGCCACTCTTATTAATAGTTTTCAAGTCAAATAGTAGATATATCATGCAATGCTAACGCTGCAATGAGACTTCAAGCAATGACTTTCTCCTTGCCACGATCTATCGCACTTGTAGATGGACCTGTAGTGTAAGTGGGGTGAGCTAAAGAACCAATGGAACCCAATAAGAGAATAACTACGCTCAAATATTAAACATGCATGCAATACCTATAAAGCAAAATAAAGCTAGCATGCATTTAAAATCAAGATAACATGAAAAATCAGTAGCCTAGCATCAATTTCCATAAAGAGTAAGCATTTAATATTCCATAAAGCAACTTTAGTAATGATAGGGAATTCTAATAGTTGTAAAACATAAGAAAATCATCTTTTATATGCAAAGGGGTTACAAGAGAGATACATATAATGTAATAGATATAAATGCAAGTCCATTATCTCATTTGTCATTACCTCCCCTTGTTGACCAATCATCATAATATAATAAATATGCGTGGGTGACTTGATTCCACCATGTGTCCACGGCTCCTCAAGTGGTCCGCGTGACTTAGTTCCATCGTGTATCCACCATATGACTATGGCTCCCCAAGAGGCCTTAAATGAAGTCAATTAGGTAATAACCCCATCCCAAGTCATTTTTTTTAATCATGATTCTAAATATACTAGTAGCATGCCACGTTTAATAAATGAGCGGAGCTCCCCACTTACCTCGACCCGCCGAGACACTTATAACCACTCCTTGTAGGCACGGGGCCCAATATGAACCTTCGCGCGACATTATTACACCATAACACATCTTATAAATAAATGCTTTCATTTAAAGTTAAGTAAATCTTCCAATTATTGGTCTTTAGGATACAATAGTGTGGGTCCCGCGGGACTCTGGTCGCCCAATACGAGGGTTGAGGGTTGAGACCCTGTGGGTCTCCCTCGGAGACGCGGTATTGCCCCATTTGAAAGAAAATATTTGCTTTTATTTTATTTTATATGTTTATATATTATTTTATTATATTTTATTATTTTTTACATATTTTTTGTGTTGACTGGTCAACACATGTTGACCAGTCAACGTCCAGGGACTGTTTAGCCCTTGGTCTAATGTCCAGGGGCTAAACAGGCCTCACGGGCTGGGCAGTGCTGCCCCTGAGCGTCTGGCATCCTAAGGAGGCGGTGTCGGGGACGTCCTCGACAATGACGTCCCTACTGGCGTTGGTGTCCCCGTCTACTTCTAGAAGCGTCGCGGTGGCGCCGCCACCGGATGGGGTTTTCTATTCTTCTTGTACAAACCCAACATGTGGAAACCATTAAAACTTCAAAAAAGGAGCATGACGAAGAAGATGAAGGAGAGGGTTACCATCTAGGTGGTGTCTCTTTGAGTTAGCTAATCCAACCAATACCATTTTTTCCTTTCTCTCAAACATGTTAATTTTGATCAAAAGGGCTACGGTTTACAATTTGATTTTTTATGTTAGGGTTAATTTAGTGTAGGTTTGGGATATTACTAATTTTCCATTGGGGCGGGTCTGTTGGGTGTTGGGTCGTCACAATATCCTCATGCGTTGCCCTACACAAAATGTGCCCTGCAAGGCCTTTCATACAGCTCATCGCTCTTCATATAATTGTATCTTCAAGCATAGCCCTGCACAAAATGTGTCAAATAAGGCCTTCTATACAGCTCTTCAATTATTCATATAATTGTATCCTTAAGCATTGCCTAACACTCAATGTGACATGCAGGGCCTTCCATACAACTCTTCATCTTCATGAGGAGGAAACTATGGCAGAAAGCATTCACAACGCTAAGTCACTCACGAACCCTACTAGCAATACTTCAATATGTTGGGATCCTACCAGTGGGCTTATCCACCCTTCACTAGACCATCACCTAATAGCCCTCGTGATGGTTGGCCTAGACCCACGACCTACCTACACTTGCACTGAAAATAAATAGCTCAAGTCGCAATTCACTGAGGGGGCCTATTCCACATGATATGGCCTAGTTGTAACATAACCATTGAGTCTTAGTATGCATAAATAAAAATCAAATCGTCGAAGTGCATGAGAATTCATCTCTGACTGGCTAGATTATTCTTCAATACATAAGGATCCCTTCAGGGACTACTCCACTGGTCCATCACCCTACAGCTCTAGACCATACTATGGTATGACGAGATTCCACCAGCGGCTTCTCCACTGGTCCATCACCTGATAGCCCTCATATGGCTTAGTTGTTACTCAATCTTGCCTAAAGGTGAGTCATATCCTTGAATATAGTCAATGATGTTCGTGCTCATTACTAGGCCTTCAGCACCGACTATTCCAGGCGTGTTTCCACTAATTCCACATGAACCAATACCATCATAGCCATGGTATTTATGTAATGCTTCACAGAGCACAAGATTCTAACTAAGCAATGAAATATGATCCGATGACATCGTGACCATGGCCATCATGAGTATCAATCGCTCATGTATAAGTCATGCATTGGTTCATCTTGCCTCTCTAAAGCGTATACCTAGTGAGATCGTACACCTCATATATAGTACCTAATCGAGAGTAACTAGTCATCCATGATTGTCAATTGTCATTTTTTTCATTCATGTGTCTCCTACAAGTCTTGTATCTTAGCACCTTTAGGTCTGCAAATCGCATGGCTCTTCCATCGCTCTGTCGTGATGCCTATCCATTTCCTGTTAGCATCGCGCTCAACTATTAATGCTTTCCCTAGGACCTAAAATGTTCTTCCACAGGACGTCGTTTCGCCTCACCCTAATCCTTGTTGCTCGTCTTTCTTAGAGTATATCCTAATCTCGATGTTTGTGATGTGTCTAATGTTTTTTTATACTATTGCAGGCTCTACCTCGACTTGTAATTTTTGAGTTGTCCTACTTTTAAATGAGGTGGCAGTGTGGGCCCCCATCAACCTCACTATCTGAATACATATCATAAAACTTCAGTGGAGTAACTCGAGCTGCCATGACTGTGAGACAACTCTTATGCTCTGGCCGAAGCTAAAGGTTTCTGTCATCGCCTTCTTGCAAATTTCGAGTCATATCAACACTATCAGTGTCCATATGGTCTTCTAGAAACTCCTTGATCTCGCGTCTTCTAGCTATCTTTGTAAACCTCTACCTATGATATTTTGACAACCTTCCTCTACTTGTCAACTTCTGAAACTCTTTTTTCCAAGTCTTGTCCTTATCACCTCTCTATAAGCCTTTCAGTTAAAATATACCCTCGACCCACAACTCATGGCTTGTATGAACTCGCCATCATATCCCCATGTTTAATCAAGAGATAAATAAGGTATCACATACTGACAAGGTTGGTGGAATAGCATATCCTCGGTAGTCGTGCCGAGGTTTTTGTGATGTTAGTTCTAATAAAGGTCATCATTATATTTGCACAGCATATCCATTCTTTGGCCACTTTCCCTAACTCCTAATGACGCCGATTTTCGGTCTCTATCTTTTCAGTCTCGAGCGTTTCTCTATCATATGTAGGCGTTGGATGTGAAATCAACGCATCTTAACAAAGTCGCCGCCTAAATCTTGTGGAGTGGAAGTATATCGATGATATGATCTTATTGTGTAGACTCCAAAATGATTTCATCTGGTATAGCATACTGCATCACATAAATCGTCTCCATCTTAATGTAAATTGGTAATCCATCTTCATCGTCCACAACAAGTTGAAATCCTTGGGTTATCTTTGCAATATGTGTATAGTATAATACAATCAAACACACAACACATATATGGACCCTAACTCTACCCACTTTACAATCACTTCCAAACTAGAGTTCTAAGATAGGTACATCTGATTTCCACATCTAAATTTGTTTGTTAAGTTTATTCACTTTCCTTAACTCTGTAGGTTCCTCGAACAATGCTCAGATACCAACTATGGCTGCCCGTTGCCCTGAGGCCGTTGAGTGAGTTGTTTCGCGGGCCTCACAGCCCCGCTAACGTCAATGCCATACCAGCGTTATTCGATTTGTGCCCTAACTTGTCGTGACATAAGTTCAAGTAAGCCAGTTATTCATTATGTACTTATGTTATTTGTTAAGATTTACTGCCTCTTAGTTTGAAATTATAAGTTGGGAATTATGGCGTGTGTTTTATAGAGTTTTATAGTTAATAATCAATAATTTTCAGCGGAAGACTTAACGACAACATATAAATAAATTTAAGTATTTTCTCATCATATATAACAAACATCCTACTATGGAAAACCCAAAAAAAAGTACCTTGTATATAAGGTGACGATATATATAACCATAGTATATACATGTAATAGTGTCTATCAAGTCCCCAAAATAATCCAAAGTAAAGCATAATATCAAAATAAACACCAACGAGTATGTCCTATACAGTTGGCAAGTCCAAAATAGTCGCCCAAGATCCCCTTTCCTATTCTTGATAGGTGTATAATTAGACATCATAATATTTAGTGTTTAGCGTGATTTTGAACCATAAATCTCTATTTAATGGTAAAAATCTCTCATTTATGTGATTTATAGGTGTTAGGACTCAAAAAGAAGAAGTGGCATGAATATTCGAAGAATCGGTCATGATGATCAAGGAATATAAGAAATTGAAATTCTAGACCGTGGCCATGGCATGGAATCCAAGCTTCACGGCCTCATTTTCATGTTGGTTACAAAAAAACAGTGATTCAGGCCATATCTCGCACCATATAATAGTGTCGTGGGCCATTTTCTACATTTTTCAGGTCGTCGCCTCACTCACAGCCTCGTCCACGGCCTCGTTCACGGCCCCGTTTTCAAGACCCACTTTTTAGTCCAAATTTTTTGGAACTTCATTTTGGAATAGACTTTTTAGGTTTTATATAAACATGAACTCGAAAAATCATTGTTGAAAACCTTTGTTTACGAAAGAACATCAAGAATTTGAGGTTTTCCATCAACAAGTTAGTCAAATCTCATCAATCTAGAGCAAAGGTGGATCAAACAACTTTTTTGGCATCAAACTTATGTAAGATCTTATTTAATTCAATATAATTGCTTTTCGTTGGTGTTTTATTCACTTTTTTATTGCTTGATTAATTAGGGTTAAACTTGGTTTAAACATTGATTATATTGCTATATAGTCATATGCATCTGTCCTTATGTAATAAGACCACACAAGTGGCAATTGACCATACCAATTGATTTGCCCCTTTTGGAATCGGTCTAATACTTTATGGATCTAGGCTAAATCCGACGCATTAGTGATCCAGTTTTCTAAGTGTAATGCCTTCCAAAACCCATTGCGGCCATCGTGTTAAACCCAATTTGCTTATGTATAGGGTTATACGTTAGGCTAGAGAAATAGTCATTGTCGTACATAGACTATCAACAATAGGAAGTGCGAGTAACCACGTATGTTACCGGGTCTATAGCTACACTAGAATACCATTGAATTGCATGTTTTATCTAGATCGGCGAACATACGGTTGATTATGCCAATTGAGGAAGCTTGAGATACCAAAAGTCTAGGTTACTTTCCTATTATTTTTGTTACAAATTATTTCTAAAATTCTCTCAACATTCTCTCTCAAACCCCCATTTTCCTTTTCATTTAGAACCTCTAAAAGATTACCAATCTATGTGAAATTGACCTTTTGCCACTATCTACCAAATAGTTGGTTTAGGTAATATATTTTATTGATGCATTCGGCGCGTATCAATTTTTGGCATCGTTGCCTTAGTTGAAAGATTTCGGGCTCGCAAGATTTGGTGAGAATTATTTAAGTTAACTCCTTTGCTTATTAATTCTTGCTCTTATTATGATGATTTTTGTCATTTCCTTAGTCACCTAGACATGAGAGAATTTTTCTTATCTTATGATGTAATTTGCAAGATTGATTCAACTTCACACTTAGCAGTGCTTGAGCATGTTATTTCCCACTTACTCACTTTATGTTCCCTTTATCTTTATTCCACTTTCTCTTCAATCGCTTTTTATTTTTATTCTTACTCACTTCCCACTTATATCGAACCTTAAGGACAAGGTTTTGGGATAAGTTTGGGGATGGCTTTCAGGTATTGAGGATCAAGTTTAGTTGGTATGTTAGGAATTGCGCAAGACGACAGGTATAATAGTTACATTTTTTTGTTACGTATTTAGTGGGATTAACTAGTATGGTATGGTTATGTATCTTCACTTATTTTTTCCACCTTTCCATCAATTTCCATTATATTTGTTCATGCACCATCTTGTTATAACATTGTATATAGTAGTTTATTTATGTCCATGGCACTTTTGTGACTACATATATGTTCATGCATACTTAAGTACACGGTTAGGACCATCTAGTTGAGTTCAAAGTCACCCAAAACCTTGTTGAATGCCTTTGGTTGTGGATGAGTTACTTAAGCCACTTATGAGACTTGAACTTTGTTGAAAATTAGGAGAAACACTCAATCTAGAGCGTTGTTCAGCATTGTTGAGATTACATGTTTAGGGAGCTTGAATGAGGTTGAGACTTTGTGTTGGATACCAAAGAGAGTAGGTGGTCATAACTATGCAAGTGGAAAAAGTCAGATTTATAGGGTGCTAGAACGAGGGTATAACCTGCTCGAGGCAAAATCCCATGATTGAAACACTTTTGGGTGGATGAAGTAGGCCATTTTTGGATTTAAACCCTTAGCCTTAAACCTATACATCATTTTACCACTAGTTATCCCATTTGAATCGAGTTTAAACTTTATTTCATTCATACCTAATGTTAAGCCCCTAGACATAGCCTAATATATTCTTTTAACTAATTGGAAACTAGTCTTAGACTTGAAATCTTTAAAAAGAGACATGAAAAAAATTATAAAAAAAAATATTTTATACCCAAAATAAGGGGGAAGTCATGATTAGAGAGTCCAGCCTAAAATGGCATCCACATGAAATAGAGGAGGCATCCGAGTGGTTAGAAAAAGGTGAGGACTGCACATATTAAAAGAAAAAATGAATTTAGGTGCAGTATAGTCACTTTCATGTTTTCGGAAAATATTTTGATAGTCTAAGTTTTAGTTTTCCAACGTTTCGTATTACCATTACATTATTTCCTTAGTGCCCTATCCTAGCCATGTTGCAACCTATTTAAAGTCATATTGATCCCTAACTGTGCTAAATCTATATTAGTGGAGAGCATGGTTGCATTTCTGGCCTATGGTACCCTCTTGAGTGTGGAAGCACTAATTTTTTCAAAAATTTTAAATTTGTGTGCTTCAGTGTAAAGGCCCAAAAAGTTCTTGAATAGTAGACGGTCTTTGTCTTGACTGAGTCTAGTTTCGTGAAGTGTAATTTCTATTGATGTTTGGACTCTATTTCTAGATAAATTAACTCTGAACCTTTTCAAGAGGATGGTTGATTTAGTGGCATTGGAACCAAAGGAAACTCCACTAAACTTGGAATCGGGTATAAGATGGGTTAGATGTTATTTAGCTGATAAGTTTATTAGGAGTCTAGTTTGTTGAGTAGTAGGGTGTGTTGTCATGCATTCTTTTGCTTGAGACGTGCGAAGTCTTGGGGGTGTTTGATAAATGTATAATTATACTTCATAATATATAGTGTTTAATGTGATTTTGAACCATAAATCTCTATTTAGTGGTAATAATCTCTCGTTTGTGTGATTTATAGGTGTTAGGACTAAAAATGAAGAAGTGGCGTGAATATTAGAAGAATCGGTCAAGGTGATTAAAGGAAATAAGAAATCAGAATTCTAGGCCATAGCCTAAGCCGTAATTCTAGGTCGTGGCATAGAATCCAAGATTCATGGCCTCATTTTCATGTTGGTAAGAAAAAATAGTGATCCAGGCCATGGCTCATGCTGTATAATAGCGTCGTAGCCCCTATTCTACATTTTCAGGCTTTGGCCTCACTCACGACCCCGTCAACAGCCCGTTCGTTGCCCCGTTTTGAAGACCCATTTTTTTGTTCGAATTTTTAGGAACTTAATTTTGGAATAGATTTTTTATGTTTTATATAAATAGGAGCTCAGGAAATCATTGTTGAAAACCTTTGTTTCCTAAAGAACATCAAGAATTTGAGGTTTTCCATCAGCATGTCCGGCTAATCTCATTAATCTAGACTGCAGGTGGATCAAACAACTATTTTGGCATCAAACTTATGTGAGATCTAATTTAATTCAATATAATTGCTTTTCATTGGTGTTTTATTCCCTTTGGTATTGATTGATTGATTGGGGTTAAACTTGGTTTAAACCTTGATTATATGGCTAGT
Source organism: Stephania cephalantha (assembly GCA_039657325.1). Lineage (NCBI taxonomy): Eukaryota > Viridiplantae > Streptophyta > Magnoliopsida > Ranunculales > Menispermaceae > Stephania > Stephania cephalantha. The sequence goes on along the minus strand of CM077570.1, from coordinate 24,930,594 downwards.
GGGTCATACGTATCCGTCCTCATGCAATAAGACCGCTGAAGTGGCAATTAACCATACCAATTGATTCACCCCTTTTAGGACCGATCAAATACCTTAGGGATCTAGGCTAAATCGGACGCACTACTGATCTGGTTGTCTAGGTGTAGTGCCTTCACAAAACTATTAAGGCCATCGTGTTAAACCTAATTCGCTCGAGTATAAAGTTATACATTTGGCTAGAGAAGTAGTCATTGTCGTACCTTAACTACCGAGAATAACAAGTGCTAAGAACCGCGTATGTTACTAGGTCTATAGCTACTATAGAATACCTTTGAATTGCATGATTTATCTAGATCGATGATCATAGGGTTGATTATGCCAATTAAGGAAGTTTGAGATACCAAGATTCTAGGTTTGCTTTCCTATTATTTTCGTTGCAAAGTATTTCTAATTCCATGTCTTTTTGAATTCTCTTAACATTCTCTCTCAAACCCCCGTTTTCCCTTTTTTTAGAACCTTATAAAGATTACCAATCTCTGTGGGATCGACCTGTTGCCATTATCTACAAAATAGTTGATTTAGGTAATATATTTTATTGATGCATTCGGCGCATCACTACTTGTAGAAGGATCTTCACTTAGTCATCCAACAAAAACGTTGACGAGCCTAGTAAGTATATCTACATGATATTCAGCAATAAATTAAGTAAAAACTATGGGACATGCAAGTATTACATCTGAAAGGAAAAAAAAAATACTTCTATGAATGTAGAGCACTACAAAAATAATAGTTTTAGGTAAATAATTGAAAACCAACTGCGGTTAAATAAGTAAAAAGGAATGTAAACCATTGGTAAATCAAAAGTAACTTACAATTTAACAAAGACGATTTAACAGGCATAGTAATTTCGGTAAACTCGGCGTAAATAAGCATATCTAAGCTGACTAAACCTCAATACTTTCCCTAGTGGCCATCCTAGACTCTCTACCCGCCGTCTCATGCACTAAAGTAATAGCTCGTGTTGCAATCCATCAAGTGTCCGAGTGTCACATTTTCCTATCTAAACATCTTCATCTTGAACAATTCCACAGAATAACCCAAGTGAGCCACTCAACTGATAAAATCGGTATAAACAACAGTTATGTAGCATAAATCAACGAAATAAAGCAGTCGGCAATAGATAAATATAATCGTGAAAACGAGCTGAATTTTGTAAATCATTCTTGTAGGATTTACGCACATCAAAAGTCGTGTTCCAACTTCTCAGAACTCTCAAATCTATCCTTGGCTCACTCCCAGTATCCCAGCTATGTTCCCTCGGTTCCCCGAAGTCAATTAAGCATGTTTATTGTGCACTCAGATTAGTTGAATGGGTTTTAAAGTGATCTTCCCAAATCAGCCCCTAATTATTGAATAAAGTTTCAATTTTGATCCCATATTGCAGCGCATTTTTTGGCATGAAAACGTTTGAATCTCAAAAACTTCCCGTAGAAAAAAGTTGTTGGTCTTTGTCTTAGCTTTACAAAAAGGATTGGTTTGCAAAATTCTAATTTAAAACGAAAGAGACATCACAATATATAGCTTCCAAAATCGTGGTTTTTGTTCATAATTCATCTAACATACCCAACAACAACATACTAAAAGATCAGGCCAATCTAATAAGTATTGAGGGAGTTATGTCATTGCAAAGTTTGGCCAATTTTTCATGAATATAATTTGTTCGACTAGCAATTTTGGCCTGATTCTTTTAAAACAAATGTTATATGACATGTATATAATTCATCTTCGACAGTAGAAAAGCATGAAATCGGCAAGCCAAAAACCATTTAACGTTTCATGGTTCAGCATGTAAGCATTTTTATCGAAATTGAACCAAATGAGTAGAACTTGCTACCTATCATTTGATTCTCTGTAGTTTGATCCTCCAAGCTTAGCTCCTCTGTAAGTTCAAAAGATTCATCACACTCTTGCTCTCTTTGCTCTCAAAGATTCTGAAATTGTTTCTTCTCTTGTTTGCATGAAAACCAAAGTTTGTCTTTTATATACTTATATTAATATGTAGATTGATTAAGCAAATCTTTAATTTGACTAAGTTAAATTAATTACTAGGACATGTGTCCTCTCTCAATGTCACTTGTTCCACAGGAAGAATGCATGTCTCTACTAACTAGTTACTATTTAGACTAGGATTTCTACACATCTTCATCATCACAAGGAAAATCTAGGTTCCTTAATTTGTTTGTCCAAACTATAGTCCCATTAACCAATATCAATTTAAATTTACAAACTTAGACACTTAAGTTCATGTGGTTAGTGTATTTAGTCTCATTGTTGTCATTTATGACTTGACTAAATCCCTGACTACTCGGCACATAGTGCCCCGTGTCTTAGCATGCATCTCGAGGCACGACATAACTAGTGTACCCGATTTAATTGACTTAGCCTATGGTTTTATTATCATTAAATGTCACATTTGCCTTTTTTATTGTCATATTAGTTTATTTAATATTTGTCGAGACTTAGTGCACCCGTACTTTGCCTACCCAATACTAGGGTCGACATGCTTTATGAGGCGAACATTTGTCACCCAATTTCGCATGTTAAATCAACGTAACTACACACTTACGATGCAATTTGAAGTAATTTAATAAATTAACATCGCAAATAAGCAACCAACAAACAAAAATAACTACCACGTCTAGTCAGATGTGTCCTACTCCTATCCACGGCGTCCATGTAGATCTGAACTGGTGTCCTAGTTCAGAATTTCTGAATAATCGCGATTAGTAAATATTGGGTTGTTATAATCATAAAAAACTTATCTATACGAGAATTAGTGCCTAGCTAGTTATATACTATATAACTAGACTGATATATATATCCACATGGATTAGAAATGGGATTAATTTAAATGATTTGGATAGGTGCATAGAGTAAGGGGACCATGACTCCATGTGCCACTCTAATCTACATGCATCATTTCTCTTGTTATATATATATACACAATAGTGTTCACTTGACCTACCATTGTTCTTCCATTGAGCCAGTGATGAGGATATATACGAGAATCAAATTTTTGCACTTTATATATTGCTCTTTTTTTGCATACCTATATCTGATGCCATTGGCGCAGACGAGAAGATCTTGTTAGAGGATACAAACTTTAACCTAGACATGTGTATATAAAAGCTGGTATACCAACCTAGCCTTGCCTAGATCTATCCATCTTTTTTTCACTAAATTTCAAAATCGATCATGTAAGGTACTAGGTTGGCAAGAAAACAAAAAAAACATAAAACATAAAAACATAAAAAACATAAAAAAGATAACAATATTTTTTATTAAAAATAACAAAAGTACCCATTTGGAACACCTAGTTGTTAGAGGCTTTATAAAGACACATCGATATGTGAGCGCTAAGTTTCTTTGAGACGTACTTAAAAGACAACCAACAAGTTATCCGAACCGAGTCAGTTTAGCATTTCTCTATCCTTTAGATAGTGATTTGGTTACATACGTTTGCTACAATTAATGTTTTTACACAGTTTTTAAGGACCTTAGGCATACATGAGAATGTTTGAGCACAGACGCGGGCCAAACGCGTCAATAAAATATATTACCTAGACTAACTATTTTATAGATAGTGGTAAAGGGGTCGATCCCACAGAGATTGGTATTCTCTCTAAGGTTCTAAAACAAAAGGAAAATGGGGGTTTGAGAGTGAATGTTGAGAGAATCCAAAAACTACGAATTAAACTACTTTGTAAAGAAATCAATCAAGAAAAGTAACATAAACCTTCGGTATCACATACTTCCTCAATTAGCATAATCAAACCTAAGGTCATCAATATATATAAAGCATGCATTTCAAAGGTAATTTATAGTAGCTATAGACCCGGTAACGTACATGGTTCCTCACACTTCCCAATCTCGGTAGTCAAGGTATGACGATGACCACTTCTCTAGCCAAACGTATAACCCTAAACTCAAGCGAATTGGGTTTAATACTATCGCAATGGGTTTTGTGAAGGCATTATACCTAATTAACTAGATCACTAGTACGTCCGATTTAGCCTAAATCCCTAAGGTATTTGACTGATCCCAAAAGGGGCGAATCAATTGGTATGCTCAATTGCCACTTGTGTACTCTTATTGTATACGGACGAATGCTTACGACTCATTAGCAAAAGAATTAGGTTTTAAACCTAAATATAACCTTAATTAATCAATCAATAACAAAAGGAATAAATACCAATGGAAAGCAATTAAATTTAATTAATGTAGATCTTATACAGGTTTTATGCCAAAAGAGTAGTTTGCTCCACATCCGGTCTAGATTAATGAAGTTAATCGGACATGTTGAAGAATTACTCCATTAAAATATTAAAGAAAAAGAGTAAACAACTATCTATCAAGAGGTAGAGAGAATAATAGAGTGCATTTTAGAAGAGTTCTCTGTAAAAACTCCAAGTCCTAATTATATCAAACCACTTTATTTGTTGTTTGGAAGAGAGAGAATGTGATTTTCGTATTATCATTAGTGACACGTGTACCGAGGTAAATGTGGTGGTTGTTGTGACTTTCCTGCATGGACTAAGACATATGTCACATGGTGATTGGATGTGTTGCTGTTAACTGCTGACGTAGCGGGTTCCCATTGGTGGAGGGAGAGCTGACTAAAGACGTGTAGGTGGATGACATTACAACACGTGGCAGCTGCGATGTGGGGAGAGAGCTTGAGCAAATTCGTGTGTCAATCTTGGAGAAAGCTCTAGCACGAACTCCGAGTCACATCCACGGTAATTGTATATGAAGAGAGGACACACATAAGGAAGGCCAATAACTGGGAGACAGCAGGGTGCGTATCCTGGGATGATCATAAACTACTATGTTGAGAAAAGAAGTGTGGAAAGTCGATCGAAGAACTGGGAGGCTATGTTGCGCGCATCCCGAGGCAAGTCAAACCTTTCATTCATTTGATGTTTGATATGCATACTGATCTCGAGACTCAACGAACGGTTGTGAGGATGTTATGTCACATGCATGTGTCCTATCTGCGTCACCTGGTTGTTCCTCAACTCTTTATCATTTGTGCATTGCATGTCTCGAGGCTGATCCTCTGGTAGTTGTTTCACTGAATACATATACTTTATTTTGAGTAGTTTTTCGATCCAGATTCAATAGCGTACTGCATTAAACCTGAAAATAATAAATAAGGACAATTAGGCTAATATTTTAGAGACTCAATCATAAAAATATATAAATAAACTAAATAATATTACATAATTAACGACTTATCAAATACCCCCAAACTTAGAACTTTGCAAATCCCGGGCAAAAGTGTAAATGATAAAACAAAAGTAAACTAGACTCCTAATATAGTTATGCACTAACTAAACTAATCATATACCCGATGCCAAATTCATGAAGTTCATTTGGTTTACATATTCGCCAAATCAACAAGCCACTCAAGAAATTTCAGAGTTATGATATGTCTAGAACCGTAATCTAAACACAATTAAGATTACACTTTAAATACATAGACTCGGTCAAGACAAAGGCTATCAACTAGTCACGAGTTTTCTTGGTCTATACATTCAAGCACGCAAGTTCACAATCTCTGTAAAAACATAGCGCATCAACGCTTAAAAGGTACCATAGGCGAGAAATGCAACCACACTTTCCACTATTGTAGACTTAGCACCAATGGGAAATAATAGGACTTTAAATAGGTTGTAACATGGCTTGGATAGGGTACCAAGGAAATTATATAAAGGTAATATGAAACATTTGAAAACTAAAACTTAGACTGTCAAAAGATTTTCTGAGAACATGAAAGTGACTTACACTGCACTTAAATTCATTTTTCTTTTAATATATGTAGTCCTCACCTTTTTCTCAACCACCCGGCTCCCTGCTCCATTTCCTATGGATGTCGTTTTAAGTAGGACTTTCTAATCATGACTTTCTCTTTAATTTGGGTATATAAACAATTTTTTTCTCTAAATTTTTTCTCCTCGTGTCTCTTTCTAAAGATTTCAAGTCTAATATTAGTTACCAACTAAGTAAAGGAATATTTCAGGTTATGTCTATGGGTTTAACATTAGGTATAAAAGGAATTAAAGTTGGGTTGGCTCAAAATGGGTTAATTAGGGAAATTACTTTAGGTAAGCTTAAGGCTAAGGGTTTTTATTCAAAAATGGCCTAAATCATTTCCCCGAAAGTGTTTTAGTCACAGGAATTCAGCCTCAAGCGGGTTACATCCTCGTTCTAGCACCCTATAAATCTAACTTTTTTCATTTGCACAATTTTGATCGTCTACCCACTTTGGTATCTAGCACAAGGCTTAACCCTCATAATAAGCCCCTCATATGAAATCATAAAAATGCTTCGCTACGGGTCAGAGTGAGTGTTTCTCCTAATTTTCCTATGTTTTAAGTCAAAGAGGCAACCATAGTGTACTCATCCAAAACAAAAGGCATGAAATAAAGTTTCGGGTGACTATACATAATTATAATAATGAAAACCAAACTAAATACATGCATGAAAGTGTATCAACTCCTAATGAAATGAAAGGAAAAGAAATGGAAGAAATGAGAGAATAAAAGGTATTAAACACCACCATTACGATCTTTCAACCGCATATAACCACATATAATTAAAAAAATTAAACGATCTCACCTACAGTCTTTTACAAAGAAGTCCATCCATCTCAATCCACAAATCCTAAAGTACCCCTAAACTTATTCCGAACCTTGTCCTTAAGGTTCAAAACAAATCAAGAGGTTCACATATAAACACGCAAGATGGTGAAAGAACATGGTAGATATATAAGAAAGGAAATGATACAAGTTCATGCATAAAACTAACACTAATCCATATATCTACTCATAACAAGTAAATAGAATAAAGTTGGGTAAGCTTACCAAATTTCGATTTGACTAACCGTGGGTATAGAATATTATGATGAGTTGCATGAGCGATATCAAGCTCTCACAATCCAGTGCGCTATGTAAAGATCACAACACCTGTAAAAAACCATCAAAGAGATAAGGATTGAATACCACAAGAATAATAAAAATAAGAAGTCAAATAGATAAGGGATAGAAGCTTGGGGTGCCTCCCAAGAGCGTCTTTTTTAACGTCATTGGCTCGACTCAGTCAGACTCTCTCTTAGTTAGTGTACTCTATAACTGCTAGAGTTTTAGTCCCAATCTCATACTGTGGGAAGTTCTCATAGAACAGCTTCAGTCAGTGCCCATTCACTTTAAAAACTTCCCTGTATCCATGCTCCAAATCTCAAATACACCATGTCCAAAAACGTTAGTAAGAACAAAAGGTTCGAGCCATCATGAACTTAACTTCCCTAGATAGAGAGTCAATCTAGAGTTGTAAAGCAAGACCTTTAGATTGACAACGAAAGTTTTGCGAGATAGGTTGCGATCGTGCAACACCTTGGTTTTATCTTTGTAGATTCGAGCAAACTCGTAGGAATCATTCTGGATCTCCTCCAATTTTTAGAGTTTCGACTTTCTCTTTTTACAGCCAGCGTCGAGTTCCATGTTGAGCTAGTCGACAGCCCATAATGAATTATGCTCCAACTCAACTAGCAAATGGCAAGATTTACCGAAGACCAAAGGATATGGTGACATTTCGATTAGCATTTTATATCGTTCGATAAGCCTATACTACGTCGTCAAGGCGCATACTCAGTCCTTCTGCGATGGATTTACGGTATTCTCCAAAATGAATTTAATCTCTCTATTTGACACCTCCGCTTGGCCACTCGTTTAAGGATGGTAGGTCGTAGGTTTATGGTGTGTAACATTGTACTTGCACAAGAGATATTCAACCATACAGTTGCATAAATGGGTACCTCGATCACTAATCAAAGCATATGGAGCTCCAAAACTAAAAAATTTATGTGATCTTATGAAATCGCATACCACAGATGAATCATTGGTTTGGGTGGCTTTAACTTCCACCCATTTGGACACGTAGTCTACTGCCAATAAAATATAAAGAAAACTATGTGACAGTGGAAATGGCCCCATGAAATCAATCTCCAAAACATCGAAGATTTCACATAATTGGATCAAGGTCAGTGGCATTTGATCCCAGTGACTCAAGGTACTGGTCGACTGACATCTAGCACAGGTCATGGCATATAGATATGAGTCATAAAAAATGGTGGGCCAAAAGAACCCACTCTCCAAGAACTTCATAGCTATCCTGCATGGACCAAAATGGCTAGCGCAAGTGTATGAGTGATAGAATGCCAAAATAGATTGTGTCTCAGTTTTGGACACACATTGATAGATTACCTAATCTGAGCAAAACTTCCACAAGTATAGGTCATCCCAAACATAGTGTTTAGAGTCACTCTGGATTTTTTCCTTTTGGGCTTGTGTAAAGTGAGGAGAATACTCTCATTAAACAAGGTAATTATCCAAATCTGTGAACCAAGGGAGTTCATCAGAGATGGCTAAGAGATGTTCATCAGGGAAATCATCTCGAAGCAGGATAGGTGCTTCACCATTCTAGATGCGCGTTAGGTGGTCAACAACTAGATTTTTTAGCACCACTTTTCTCTTTAATTTCAATATCAAACTCTTGTAACAAAAGTATCCATCGAATGAGATGGGGTTTAGCTTCCTTTTTGGCCATTAAGTACTTTAAGGCTACATGGTTGGAATAGTCAACCACCTTAATACTTAAGAGATAAGTCCAATATTTCTTAAAAGCGAAGACGACAGCTATAAGCTCCTTCTCTGTAGTGGTGTAATTCATTTGAGCAGAATCAAAAGTTTGGGAGGCGTAGTATATGAAATGTGAAGCATACCTGATTTATTGCCCTAGCACAGCTCCCATAGTGTGGTTACTGGCATCACACATGATCTTTAAAGCTAGTTCCCAGTTGGGAGCTCGGATTACAGGAGTAAAGATGATAGAGTCTGTGAGTGCATCGAATGCACTCTTACATGCCTTGTGGAGATTGAAAGGCACATTTTCTGCAGAAGATGACATAGGGGTTATGCTATTTTAGAGAAATCCTTAATAAAATGCCGATAAAAATCGGCATGGCCAAGGAATGATTGGGTTTCTCGCACATTTATAGGGCAATTTTTTTCGGGTCTACCTCGACACCCTTAGAAGAAACGATGTGACCCAATATAAGACCTTGGTCCACCATGAAGTGACATTTCTTATAATTGAGGATCAAGTTCTTCTCGATACATCTATAAAGAAACTTAGTAAGGTGACTAAGGAAAAGATTGAATGAGTCACCGTAAATAGTGAAATCAACCATAAAGACTTCAATGAAGTGCTCGACGAAGCTAGAGAATATGCTCATCATACACCTCTGAAAGGTAGCAAGTGCATTGCACAGCCCAAAGGGCATGTGCCAGTAAGCAAAGGTGCCGAAAGGGCAAGTGAAGGTGGTCTTCTCTTAATCCTCAGGTGTTATCGGAATATGGTGAAAACCAAAGTATCCATCCAAGCAGTAGTTATGCAACCTACCTGCTAATCGCTCTAACATCTGATCGATGAAAGGCAATGGGAAGTGGTATTTCTGAGTAAAAGCATTAAGCTTTCGATAATGGATGCAAACCCATCATCTGTTTTGGATGCGAGTTGGGACTAACTCACCTTGTGAGTTTATGATCACTGTGATCTCTATTTTCTTAGGAACTACCTGAACGGGACTAACCCATTGTTGTCGAAGATTGGGTAGATCATCCCAGCATCAAGGAGCTTTAGAATCTCATTTTTAACCACTTCCACCATCGAAAGGTTCACTTACCACTATGCTTCTTGTGAAGGTTTAGACCCTTCTTCCATATGCATTTGATGCATGCATGTGGAAGAGCTAATACCTTTGATATTAACAATGGTCCACCCTAAAGCTTCTTTGAACTCTCGAAACACATTTAGAATCTTCTATTCCTCATGTAATGTGAGTTTAATTGAGATGATCATAGGTAAAGTCTCATTCTCACCAAAAAACACATATTTGATATGACTTGGCAGTGGTTTGAGCTCCAGTGTGGCGGTTTGCTCTATAGAGGGGACAAGTGTAGAGTTCAATGTAGGTAAGTCAAGATATACTAAAGTGGGAAAATGAAGTGGAGCAATGTCTAACTTAAATATCAGCTCCTCAAACTCGGTATCGAGGGCTAAGGATTGCTTTTGCAAGAAATCGGTGACGAGACGATTCTCTAACACCACTTTCATATCATCGCCTTTCACAAGAAAGGCCTTTTTGACAAGTGAATCCACATTGTCCAAGGCAAGCACCATAGAAGAGGAATCGCAAGGATGGTGCACTGGCGTATAAATGTTGAACTTAATAAGTTCACCCTAAAACTCTATGGTAAGAGAACAATTGTGAACATCAATCTTAGTCTTGGCAGTCTTTAGGTAAGGCCTACCAAGCAAAACTATGGAGAAATGGGGGCATGGATGATTCTTCATATCAATGTTATAGAAGTTAGCGGGAATACGAGCTCACTAAATTTTACAAGAATGTCATCCAAAACACTCACAAGAGGGACGATGGGTCGGTCGGCCAAATGTATGACAAATTCAGTATCCTTCAAAGGGGCTAGCTTTCAATGTCTTATATATGGATAATGGCATGACATTGATAGAAGTGCCGAGGTCGCACAAAGCTTTCAAGATCTCAACTTCACTAATTATGCAAGGGACAGTGAACATGCCCGGGTCCTCACACTTACTAGGCAACTTCTTATGTAGGATAGCTTAAACATTTTTGCCTACAGTGATTTTCTCATTGCCTTTAAGTCTACCTTTGTTGGTATATAGGTCTTTGACCAACTTAACATAGCGGGGCGTATGTGCTAAGGCATCAAGAAGTGGGATGTTTATCGCCACTTTCCTTAGGATTTCCAGAATTTCCTTCTCTTCTCCAGCCTTTTTATTTTTAATGAGGCATTGAGGGAATTGGGGTAGGATTTTGAGAGAAGGTTGTGCTTTCTTATCCAATATTACTATTTTCGTAGGAGACGGTTGAACTTCGAGTTCTTACTCGACTTCCTTAGATTTAAGGGCAGACTCTTTAGGCTTGGGTTCTTTGAGAGTTTCCTCCAACTCTTTAGCTCTACGAAATGTGACGGCGTTGACATTCGCATTAGGATTCAAAAGTGGTTGAGAATGAAGCTTGCCTTTCTTATCCATGCGCCCTACCCGTAAGGCTAATTGCCTTACTTGAACTTCGAGATTTTTAATGTTGACACCATGACTCACGGTTGACTCAATTTTAAATTGGGCTAAATCCTTAGAGAGTCTGTCTCGATTAGCAATGAGTGACCTCATCATCTCTCTTAAAAACCTCGAATTGTAAGCGGGTTGGGACTGTTCAGAAGTAGGTTTTCCTCTTGGAACATATTGGAGATAACTCTGATTCCATAACTATAATAGGGGCTTTTGACGACATGATTATAAGTGTTATTGAAAATATTGTCGTATTGATTCCTCAGTGGTCTTTTGAATTCGCCACCTATAGCATTTGCTTGTTCGTTCTGAAACAAAGTGGGACAAGAATCTGTTGAATGGTCAGTGGCTGAGCAGAAACTGCAAGCTTTAAGTTGAGTTTGTCCGGATGTAAGGAATCACTCCATGAGATCAGTGAGTTTATCAAGCTTTCCATTGGTAGGATTTGACCTTAAACCATCAAAAAGATTTCGTGAAGGTCATTCTTCCTCGTCATCAATGTAATGACCTGATTGACATGCTATAGACTCATACAAATCAAACATCTTTTGATTTGTCTTACATATATGGTCTCCTCCACAAGCATTTTCAAGCATGGGCTTGTGAAGGGGCGTAAGTCCCATATAGAAGAAACGAACAATTGAGAGGTTGCTTTGGCCATTTTGGAGGCATTGCGCAAGTAAGCGCTTATAACGACCCCAATAGTCGCCATGTCAAATCCCAAAATTTTTAATTCAATAATTACAGCTAATTCGGGATTAACAAATTCAAATTATGGTTTAAGTCGAGAGTTGGGGGACGCTGAAATGAGATTTACACGTAATTTTACTTTTATGTGATGTTTGCCTAGTGTTGTGTATTATATATCATTTTATTTTGTGAAATTTCCAGTTTATTGAGTAAATTTGAGATTTGCGAGGGTTTTCTCTCGAGATACGTGTCAAAACGAGTTTCGTGGAAGTTTAAATGTCGACTCAAGTAACTGTTTCGAGTTTTACGAAAATATTTACAAGTTTGAAAATTTGAATTTTGAACTTTAAATGGACTTAACGAGTCGACGTGGGTCTCATACCTCAATTTTCGTGCAAAAAGGGGTTGTCCAAGAGTTTCGAAACATTTTGGTAAATTCTTCAATTTTTGGCGAAATTGAGGTATTTTCGAGGTTTAATTTGAACAAAAACTGAAGAGATAAATATGAAAATAAAAAGAAATGGCCAAATTACCCAAAAGGGTATTTGATTTATATGTGGAAGGATAATGATAGAGAGGCAAAATGGTCATTTGACCCCCCATATAACCAAAATAAAAATCGAACAGGTGTAATCCCACTATTCATCATCTTCATCATCGTCTCCTTCACTTTGACGTTCATCATCTCTTCTCATCTTATTCGTCGCATCACCCTCATAGTTTTTCTCCTCTCTCCCTAGTTACTGTAAATTCAGTTTTTGTTGAGAAAGATTGAAGTCCGTGACTGCGTTGGTGGCATAGGTGAGTTTTAAATTTCAGTTTTTGATTTTAAGGACAGATTTTTGGTCTATTGATTCGAATCGAATTGGGAGAGGTTTTTGTTGTTATTGGCTATGAGATTGAAGGGAGAAGAGGAGGTGAAGGATTGAATGGAATATAAAAAAATGTGAAATCGTGAGAAAGAAGAAGAAGAAACTATAAATTATTGATAAAGAAAAGAAAAACGCGTAAGGGAGGTAGAAGAAGGGAAGAAGGAGATGATTGGGGGAGGGGGGAACCTATGGATTGCCCTACACCAAACCCCAACTGATTAAAGAACAAAAACAAAAATTGAAGATTTCATTCTTAATTTAAAAGAAGGGGATGACTCCCCTAAACCAAGTTCGACTCGAGTGAGCCAAATCGAACCCGGTTCAGGGATTAAACCCCTTCCCTTATAAAACATTAAAAGAAATAGTTTTAATTGGAAAAAAATAATAAAATAAAGGGTGGCGTTATGTGCACCCTAGGGGTGGGCAGCGGTTTTCGAAAAACCGCCCAAACCGATCAAACCGCACGGTTTGGTCTGGTTTTTCAAGCTCGCGGTTTGGTCGCGGTTTGGAAAACGACCAAACCGCAGAATCGCGGTTTGGTCGCGGTTTTCATTTTGGGAAAACCGCGGTTTAACCAAACCGAGGGCATTTTGGTAAATACAAACCAAAAACCCTAAAAACCAAAAAAAAAAATCACTAATCTTCCTTCTTTCTTCTCTCGACGCTCATTCGCTCATTCGGTCATTCCGCTCACCTCCCCCTCACTCGCGGTCTTCCTCTTCCTCACTCACATCCTCACCGCCGCTCCTCACTCACCTCCTCACTCACCTCCCTCTCACCGCCGCTCCTCACTCCCGTCCTCTCACCGTCGGCTCCTCCTCTCACCGCCGTCTCTCCTTTCACTCCCGCACCGCAGCCACCTCTCGAGCACTCTCCGCCGCCGTCGTCGGCTGTCGCGGAGTGACGTGTCTCACTGCAGCCGCATCGCCGCCCTTCATCCTCCTCACTCCGCCTCGCACCGCCGCCGCCGAATCCATCGCCGTCGTCGCCTTCATCCTCCTCACTCCACCTCTCATAGGCTTGCTTTTTTTTTTTTTTTTTTTTTTTTTTTTTTTTTTTTTTTTTTTTTTGCTTTTTTTTTTATGAAAATAGGGTGCATGAAAACCGCGAAACCAAACCGACCAAACCGCGCAAACTGCGGTTCGGTTTGGTGCGGTTTTAGTGATTCGCGGTTTGGTGGTGGTTTGGAAAATCACCAAACCGTAGACCCTCGGTTTGGTCGCGGTTTGGTGGTTTTCACCACCAAACCGTGGTTTGCCCACCCCTAGTGCACCCCATTTATTACTCAGGGCACCCCATTTACATGGGCACCCAAGAAATTTTTTTGGGTACCCCCAATTTTGACCAAAATACCCCTGGATGTAACCGTTGAGCACCCAGTTGGATTGAACAAAAAGCTTTGGAAACCCTAAGCATTCCCACATTTTCGTTTCTCCATCTTCAAATTTTCTTAGTCTTCTGGCTCGTTCCCATTCGCGCGGTCCATCTAGCAAGTTGTGTGGGTGTTAACTGGGCAGTTTTTGTGCTTGCCGTTGTCAGGGTGCGTGGACGTGTTTGGATTCGGTGATTGCGTGTAATCGAGGGGAAGTTTGAGGTATGTATGTGTTGTAGTTCATTTTTACATAGATTAAGTTCGGTATTATTGTTGGATGCAATCGAAATTTGACAAATAAGTGTTTTTTCTCAAATCCCGTGGTCTTCGGCCACACAAGACCGTTAGTTCATATGTAGTATCGGCCTCACGGTGCCGAGACTAAAACCCTTATCACGGACATAAGGTAACCGAGACATATCAGTCTCGTATCGTATAGTATCTACCAAGACCGCTTGAAGTGGTCTTGGTGAGCCTTTACCGAGACAATATTGTATTGAAATTTTGTTGTTATGGTCTTAGAACCTACAATCCGAGACTACCCAATATGTCTCGATTATTTCACATCGAGACCGTAACAATGCTCTCGATTATACTTCACCATGAGTTAATTTTTTGTCTCGGACCTGCTTGACCGAGACATTGTGTTTTTTATTTTTAATTAAGTTTTTTTGAATATCAATGAAATGTGCTTAACATTCATTTTCTAATCAGATATGGCCAGAGGGAAAGCAGCAGTATCGAGGCAGGGCGTAGATGGTGAGCCGACAAGAGCACAACGTCGAGTCGAGGTGGTCCTTTTGCCCCCGCTGACCGTGGCAAGAGGAGGCCATAGACTGCTTCTTACCGGAAGGAGAAGCAACAGGCTACTCAGACTTCGAGTGTACGAGGACGCCCATCTTCGGGGGATGCGGTGGAGGCCGAGGTATCTAATGTCCCCGTGGGGAGCAGGAGTAGTAGCGGGGCAGAAACCACTACATCCCAAAGGCAAGCTAGTGGTGGTAGCGGCCGGAATGCTGTGGAACCCGAGCATGACCAATGTGTTCCATTCCCCGGTTGTCCCATTGACTGGTCTTTACTGAAGAGCTACAAGGATCATGTTGCAGAATCAATTTGGGATGGTGATGTATGTTCTCAGTGTTTACTTTCATTTGGTTTTGCAACAATTCTCTCAATTCATAAATGATAATGTATTTACTAATGACTTGTTTTTTGTTGCAGTATCGTCCGATGCTTAAGTGCATAAACCATGGGGCCCAAATAGTTGAGTGGGGTCTCCAGTCTTGCCACCCTGACACCCAGGCACTACAGAGATTCATTTAGAGGTCTGGCTTGGCTCCACTCGTAGAATGTTCCTATAGGAAGGGAAATAAGGAGCTCATCTCAGCATTCGTGGAGTGGTGGCATCCAGAGACTAATACATTTGACCTACCCTTTGGTGAAATGTCCATCACGTTCGAGGATGTTAGCATGCTTTTGCACATCCCTGTGGTTGCAAGGTGGTAGCTTTCGAGAATTTCAGCCGATACGCAGAGGAGTCTCGCATGGAGGCGATCAACATTCTTCCCGACTTGCTTGGAGTTGGAAGTGACAAGGCTGCGGAAGAGGTTAACTACATGAGGGGTCTAACGGTGCGACTAGCTTGGCTTAAGAGTCTTTTGGCCCACCCAAGTCCAGTAGTAGTTCCACTTCTTGTACGTACCCTAGAGTGGAGTGCACTGCACGGGCATACTTATTGTATTTGCTTGCATGCACTCTAATCGCTGATAAGAGTGGGTCAAGAGTCTCAATTTCATTACTGAAGGTTCGAGAGAACTTGGATGAGGTCGAGACCTATGCTTGGGGTGCTGCCGCCCAAGCTTACCTTTACCGTCATCTCAAGTCAGCCTGCAGAGCAGAGGTCTCATAGATTGCAGGATATCTAACTTTACTTGAGGTATATATTTTGTGGTCCTTGTGGCTTTGGTATGTTTTGATTTGGTATCGTAATTGTTTTTACTACTTACTCAAATTTGGTCATTCCTATTTAGGGATGGATATACGAGCAAGTTGGAAACATCTTTTTAGTGTTGCTCAACACCATCTTCTCAATGTGCCACGTGCAAAGAATGTGAGAAGATTGGGGAAAAACATCTTCAATTGCATTGATAAGGCCCAATTCTCTATCAGTGACAAAAACCTTAGGTGTAGACCACCCGTCCAATAAACCTCTTAAAATTTTCAATGCCCAAGTATAGTTGGCCCTAGTCTCCGATAATATGAAACAAAACCCAATCGAGAATGTAATATATGTAGAAGTAACCCCAACAATCTCCAACAACGGCATTTGGTACCTATTCGTCTTATATGTGCGATTCATGAGAATAACGAATGGGAAACACCTCAACAAGTCGATAGAGTTCGGATGTGCCCAAAATAAATATGTCACAACATTCGTTTCAATATCCCTCCTATGCCACGTTAAATACATATGGTTCTCCAATAAGTGTAAGAGTTGTTGCATTTGACTTCTCCCACCGACATCTTTAATATGATTCATTTGTAGTGCATTGTATATATTCCGCAATGTTGAAGTATTGTTCGCATCCCTTTGCCTCAAAGTATTCAAGATCTGACGAGGCTTAACATTGCCTTTACTCATCTAATCTAAAATAACAGTCTCATCCTCATTCAATCTTCCTGCGAATGAGTGACCGTCCAAGTATTTCGCAGTGTCATGGTTGTGATTCCCACTTACAACTCTCACATCCTACTTTTAGTCCGAGAATTCCTTAATCTCGATAAGAAAAGGGCACTGACATTTTTTGGTACCGGTGCTGGGCCTTGTGTTGTCCTCCACTTCTTCTTTGTTTGTCACATTTTGTGATATTTTACCAAGTAATTTTGCTTTAGCAACACCAACTCTTTAGGAATCACCCCTATATGTCCCAGATCTCTTACAAGCAATTGTTACTCTTCCCCTACGACCATTCCCTCCAGCATCGGATTTCTTCGTAACCAATACAAACTTCCTAGCACGACCTATAGCATGAACCCAAGCGACAGCCTCAGCTCTAGTTTCACAAGTTACTTCTCGTGTAGAAAGATTAGAGAAGTCTTCAAAGCCATTTTCAAATGGCACACTTCTTGATGGCGCACCTAGCGATGGTACACTTATCGAAGGTAATTCTTATAAAAGACATGGCGAGATTCGTAAGAATTCAGAATCACAATGAAAAAATACTTGAAATTTGTAAGTCTCGGTAATGCAAGTCGGATACATAATGCAATGTCTCGGGATGGGGTGAACGAGACTCAACCAAAGGTCTCGGACCAATGTCAACTGAAACTTATCACCATGTATCGGTGTATACTACCCAAGACTACATCTTCAGGCTCGGTTGCCACTCTCCGAGACTTATTGAAAAGTCTCGGTACTGTGTAGGCGAAACAATCGTGCTGCCTCTATTTATCGGTGATTTGAAACCCTAACACCTTCAGATGTACAAAACTCACCTCCAAATGTCTCGCATCGTCTATAGTTGCGTCTTGGGTATCCATTGTACACTAAACACACACGAATCGCGCTGAAACCTACATATCAAGAGGCACGAATGCGTCAATCAAAAACCATTTCCGCCCCACCAACACACACTACATACTCATGCCTAAAACCTTTGAAAAATAGCAACAAATAAGTACATACAAACCTTATACGCACTCTTTGACCGAATAACGTCACGTCCGATCGTTGTCGAAGATAACGAAATGGTTGGAGTTGTTATTCTACAATGAAAAATGTGGTGGGATGCCCAACCAAACTATTTTTCTTCTTCAATTGTGTAGGAGTGCATATTAGTTATTTCATGTGGTGTTGGAATTAAATGGGGTGCCCTGAGTAATGATTGGGGTGCACATAGCGCCACCCTAAAATAAATTCCTAGAAATTATGAAAAAATCAGATAAATGAGATTTTTGGTCAAATTAATGAAAATTGAGGATTTGTATGAAAAATAAGAATTTTGAGATTTTCTCGAGGATTTTTACTGGGTATTTTCCTCATAATGCGTGTTTCGATACCCGAACATGTCGAAAATTTGGAAAATTATTTTAAAGCCTAGTCTAGGTTAAATCTCAATTTCAGACCACAATTTGCAGTTAAAATTAGGATCTGGATGTTCGAGAATTTGATTTAGTTTGATTTTTAGGTTTTGAGTCGAGATGAGAGTAATTAAAATAAATAAATCTAAGAAAAATTATGGAACGATTGTGGAATCTTACCGGACGTGTAAATGAATTATAGGAATGCAATTGGAGCCCCGTGGGGACTATTTTACGAACACATAACGCAAGAAGTGATGGTATCACGTTAGTAAGGTTAGGTGAATCTCATATTAACCTTTACATCGCATGATTATAATTTCGTATAATTTGCATTGATCATTGATATTGTATTTTTATTGTATATGCATACACGAGTAGGGAGGATAAGGCAATTCAAATCTCCTTATAGTATAGACAATATCGTGGTTATAGAACACTGCTCGAGGTGTCGTAGCCACTGATACTTTGCATCACATAGTTATCATGAGATCACGTTGAACTAGATAATTCTCTCATAGTCTAGAGGAACGAGACTCGTTTGATTATTCTCCCCGAGCATGAGTCTTTATTATTGTTTACTTACCACTTTCTGAGAACGTTATTTGATTATGGTCGGATAACAAAAATGAGATGGATTTACGGTTGTAATTAAATTCATTGGTTTATATTTCTTGTTTAACCTCTTGGATTATTATGCATTTGATTATTACAGATGTACTGGATAGTGTGGGATTTACTTATCGACATTATCAAATTTTATAATTAGGTAATGACAAGTTCGAGCAGCGATAAGGGAAAGGAGAAGCTATCATATTTTTTTGTGACGTCATTGGTTCCTTTTTCTCTATGTATGTATTATTTTTGAATATTATATATTGTATAATGGGTGTTTGGGTTCGTGTGCGATTAGGAACTCTTTAGAAATTGTTGTAATGATTTTGGGACAAAATGGAATGGGGTGGAGTTAAGATAAACAGTTTAAGGATTTTGAAAACCTGAAATAGGTTAGAATGAATAAATAGTTTTTAATATTGCAATATATATTGTTATGAGTGGATTGTGAGTCCTTCGGCATTTCCACCAAGCTGAGCAAGTTTTGTTGAAGATTTTTGAAAGCCGAGTTTTCTCGTGTAGGCTTAAAAATAGAGGAGGTGCTATCGAAAAAAATTTAGGAAATTTTGAATATAAACTAATCAATTTAAATGAATTTATGAACTTTGAGGTTAAGATTTACTTTTAGAATCCGTTGTGGTTGAGAATATTTTATATTTTATATTTTGTGATTAGAACGAATTGATTTTGTTTATTTATTGATGGAGAGATTAAGGCTGTTGGATTATCTGTGGATTAAGGTAATTTAGGCCGGTCAGATGCTCTAATTAGATGGGGTCTGTCAATATTTGTATCAAAGTTTAGGATTCTAAAGAAATCTTGTTGCTTGAGGTTATGTTAGTGATAAGTTGGGAAGTAATGCAACAAAATGGGGATTAAAAACTTTAAAAACTTTATGATTGTGCTATTTGTATTTTATATTATTGAGATATCGATGGATAGAGTTATGCTAAACCACATTTCTTGCAGTTTTGGTTGCAGAATATTATGAGTGGACAGAAAAGAAAAGAAAAACGCTTAAGGGAAGTAGAAGAAGGGAAGGGAGAGGCGATGGGGGGAGGGGGAACCCATGGATTCCCTTACACTAAACCTCAATTGGTTAAACAACATAAAAATTGAATAACGAAATAGAGAGTCGTTCTTCCCTTTTTCGTTCTTGATTTAGAGGAAGGGGATGACTCCCCTAATAATAAAACCCCTTTTCCCATATAAAAAAATTAAAAAAATGGTTTTAATTGGAAACAATAATAATAAAATAAATTCCTAGAAATTATGGAAAAATCTAATAAAATGTATTTTTGGACAAATTGATGAAGATTGAGGATTTGTATGAAAAATATGGATTTTGTGATTTTCTCGAGGATTCTTACCGGGTATTTTCCTCATAATGCGTGTTACGATACTCGAAAACGTTCAAAATTTAAAAAATTGTTTTAAAGCCTAGTCTAGGTTTTATTTCAATTTCAGACCATAATTTGCAGTTAAAATTGAGATCCGGGCATTTGAGGGTTTGATTTGGTTTGATTTTGAGGTTTTGAGTCAAGACGGGACTAATTAAAATAAATAAATTGGAGAAAAATTGTGGAACGATTGTGAAATCTTACCGGACGTGTAAATGAATTGTAGAACCGCAATAGGAACCCCATGGGGACTATTTAATGAACACGAAACACAAGAAGTGACAGTATCATGTTAGTAAGGTTAAGTAAATCTCATAGTAAACTTTACATTGTATGATTATTATTTCGTATAAATTGCATTGATCATTGATATTGCATTTTTGTTGTACATGCATACACGAGGTTTGGAGGATAAGGCGATTCGAGTCTCCTCATAGTGTAGACAATATTGTGGTTATAAAAAACTATATTATGCTTGAGAGGCTAGAGTCACTGATATTTTGCATCAAGTGGTTATCATGAGATCACGTTAAACTAGATCACACTCTCATAGTCTAGATGAACGAGACTCGTTTGATTATTCTCCCCGAGCATGAGTCTTTATTATTATTTACTTACCATTTGCTGAGAACGTTATCTAATTGTGGTCGGATAACAAAAAATGATGGATTCACGGTTGTATTTAAACTCCTTTGATTATATTTCTTGTTTAACCTCTTGGATTATTATGCGTTTGATTATTACAGGTGTACTGGATAGTGTGGGATTTATTTATCTGACATTATCAATTTTTATAATTGGTTAGTGATAGGTTCGAGCGGTCATAAGGGACAAGGGAAGCTATCATATTTTTTGTGACGCCATTAGTTCCTTTTTCTCTATGTATGTATTGTTTTTTAATATTATATATATTATAAATGGGTGTTTGGGTTCATGGGCGATTAGGAACTTTTTTAAAATTTTTGTAATGGTTTTGAGATGAAATGGAATGTTGTGGAGTTAAGGTAAATAGTTTATGGATTTTGAAAACCTGAAATAGGTTAGAATGAATAAATAGTTTTTAGTATTGCAATATATATTGTTATGAGTGAATTGTGAGTCCTTCGGCATTTCCACCAAGCTGAGCAGGTTTTGCTGAAGATTTTTGAAGGTCGAGTTTTCGGGTGTAGGCTTAAAAATAGAAGAGGTGTTGTCGAAAACTTTTTACGGAATTTTGAATATAAAATAATCAATCTAAATGAATTTATGAACTTTAAGGTTAAGATTTACTTTTAGAATCCGTTGTGGTTAAGAATATTTTATATTTGGTGATTAAAATGAATTGATTTCATTTGTTTATTCATGGCGAGATTAAGGATACTAGATTATCAGTGGATTAAGGTAATCTAAGTCGATCAGATGCTATAATTATATGGGGTCTAACACGCTAAAAGATTCGTCCCGTTTCATTTTGATATTGCATGTCTCTCTAGTGCGTTGAGAAGATCTAGATTCAGGGAAGAACTCTTTGAGGAATTCAAAAATTATATCGTTCTTGTTTGTGATGGAACCCAGGGGGAGATAGCAGAGCCAGTCTTGGGCTCTGAACGCATCAATAAAACACATTACCTAGACCAACTATTTTGCTGATAGAGCAGAGATTGGTTTTCTTTCTAATATTCTTAAACAAAAGGAAAATGGGTGTTTGAGAGCGAATGTTGAGAGAATTCAAAAACAAGGAATTAAACTACTTTCTAAAGAAATCAATCAGGAAAAGTAACTTAAACCTTCGGTATCACAAACTTACTCAATTGGCATAATCAAACCTTTGGTCCTCAATATACATAAAGCATGCATTTCAAAGGTATTTTAGAGTAGCTATAAACCCGATAACGTACGCGGGTCCTCGCACTTCCCAGTCTTGGTAGTCAAGGTAAGACGATGACAACTTCTCTAGCCAAACGTATAACCCTATACTCAAGCGAATTGGGTTTAATACTATAGCCGCAATGAGTTTTGTGCAGGCACTACACCTAGGCAATCAGATCACTAGTGCGTCTGATTTTACCTAGACTTCTAAGGTATTTGATCGGTCTTAAAAGGGGCGAATCAATTGTTATGCTCAATTGTCACTTGTGTGGTCTTATTGCATAAGGACTGATGCTTACGACTCACTAGCAAAAGAATCAGGGTTTAAATCTAAATTTAACCGTAGTTAATCAATCAACAACAAAGGGAATAAAATACCAATGGTAGCAATTAAACTGAATTAAAGCAGATCTCATATAGGTTTTATGCCAAAAGAGTAGTTTGCTCCACCTCCGGTCTAGATTGATGAAGTTAGTCGGATATGTTGATGAATGACTCCATTAAAATATTAAAGAAAAAGAGTAAACAGTTGTTTGTCAAAGAGGTAGAGAGAATAATAGAGTGCATAGCAAAGGAGTTCTCTGTAAAAACCCTAAGTCCTAATTATATCAAACCACTTAATTTTCTCTCTTAAAGAGAGAGAATATGATTTTCATGGTATCATTATTACACGTGCGCTGAGAAAAATCTGGTGGTTGTTGTGACTTTGCTGTAGAGACCAGGATACGTGTCACATGGTGATTAGTTATGCTGTTGTTGACTGCAGACTGGCAGGTTCCCATTGGTGGAGAGAGAGCTGACTGAAAACGTGTAGGTGGATGACAATGTAACACATGGCAGCTGCTGCGTGGGGAAAGAGCTCGAGCAAATTTGTGCGTCAATCTGGGAGAGAGCACCATCACAAATCTCGAGGCACGTCCATGGTATGGATGAAAAGAGGACCCGCATGGGGAAGGTCAATAACTGGGAGACAGCAGGTGCGTATCCCGAGGACAATCTACGTCTGCTGTGTTGAGAGAAGAAGTGTGGAAAGTCGATCGAAAAACAAGGAGGCTGTGTTGCACGCAACTCGAGGCAAGTCAAACCCTTCACTCCTCATTTGATGCTTGATATGCATGCTGATCTCGAGACTCGACGAACGTCTGTGAGGATGCAGTGCCATGAGTGTGTGCCATCTGCGTCACCTGGTCGTTCCTCAACTCTTCATCATATGTGCAAGGCGTGTCTCGAGACCGATCCTCTAGTAGTTTCTATTTTGAATAGTTTTTTATCTCGGATTCAACCGCGCACTCCATTAAATCTGAAAATAATAAATAAGAATAACTAAGCTAATATTTTAGAAACTCAATCATAAAAAATATATATATAAATAATTTAAATTATATTACATAATTAACGACTTATCAAGGACACGTCTCAATTATGCAAAGATTGAACGAACCACATCAGCATTTTATCAAAAGGATATGTCACCCTATCATAGTAACATATATTCTCCTTTTATAACACGTGTGAACCTTACAATGTAAGTGCATTGGTTGGGGGGCGCAGACGTATAGTATATGCAGATGGGCACGTGAATTAGGCACCAAGGCTCTCCACTTTTAGGGCATAGTTTGATACACATTCCAAGCAAAGTGAAAACAAGCCACATGGAGAAGGGCATAACGTACCTCTTTTAAGCTTTGAAAAAAAAAAGTACCTCTTTTAAGGGCTTTATCGGTTACAAACCCTTGTTATATATATGGATAGAGTGCCGCTAAGGGCACCCCACCTTTTCATGAAGGCACCCAAATTATTTGTAAAAATTCCAGCAAAACTGGAAAAGACCATTTTGCCCATGTATATATAATGATTCAAACCCCACAAATCATTTTGACAAAGAAAAAAGGGCACCCCACCACCAAGCTTGAACCACAAAGCCACATTGCGTTTGGCGAGCGTTTATTGATTCTTGCGGATTGACATCATCCGACAAATGATGTAACAATGTTTGACAACCATATGATGGTTTCTTAGAACCGTTTAGTTGGGTAAAACCGTGAAAATGATGATTTGTTTGTCAACGTAGGGTTTGGTAATTTCCTCAAATCCGAACTTGTTTCCACTATATAATGGAGGATTCTACTTGCTACTACTGGTGCAAGAGAGAGGTTGAACTTGAGGTAATTTTACGAATTTATTGTGTTTTTTATGAGGTTATCCGAAGTTTCGTCAATGTGCGCGATTGTTTCGGCCTCGCAGACCGAGATATATTGAAATGTCTCGGTCATAGAGGACCGAGCCTACTCTAACCCTTTTCTACAGTTTGTACAACCGAGAGTAGGAGAACATTCTCGGTTGTACACCACCGACGCCACATTACCTATCACTAATTGTAGCTCTCGTCATGTCTCGGTCGAGATAACTGAAGTATTCTCGGCCATGCGTAACCGAGACACTATGAACTCTTCCGGCCTTCGTGGCCGAGACTGCGAGTTCCCAAAATTTAGCTTCTGTCTCGGCCATGCTTGGCCGAGACAAGCTAACACGCCTCTCGGCTCGCGTGGCCGAGAACCGCGATTTCCCAATTTTTTTATCATTCTACAAACCGCCACACACACATTACAACTACTCTACCAAATGTAACTTAATTATACTATAAACGTAACTTCAAACGATCGATTTCGCGCAAAATCCGTGTGTTCGACGATCTTCAACCGAGCCCTAATTTGGAGACGAAATCGGCTCACACCCCGACCCTACGAACTGCAAAAAAGCCGTAAACCGAATGAGAAACACAAGGTGAGACACGATTTCGGAGATTCCTCTCACTGGTTGGTTCAAACCAAATTGTTTCTTCGAGTCAAGATCGGTGAAGGTGGTGGAGGGGGTGGTGGGGTGCAGCGGGTTTTTTTCGTGTTTGTGCAGGAGGGGTATTTTCGGTAGTTCGGGGCTAATTTTTGGATGCCCCAGGTAAAACAGTTTGTGCCCACATTAACTGGGTGCCCTCATTAAATGGTGGGGTGCCCTTAGCGGCCCTCTATGTATATATATATATATATATATTGTTGCATGGGTCCCAAAGCATATGGAAAGGCAGGGCAGCCACGTGACATACACAAATCTCCTTCGTTCCTGTCCGAAATGCAATGCCCGCTCTCTCTTTCGAAATGGCTACTTTCCACTCTGTAAAGGTCGTCACAGCAGATTAAAGCAAGTCTTATTCTTAGGAAACCAACAAACTGACATCACCCAATTAATACAAGTCTTCCCACTTTTTCTTTATTTATGCAGACAAGCCATCTTTGTTTTTTCTCTTTAATTTTTTCTTCTTTTCTAATTATTTCCCCAATGTACTTTTTTTTTTTTTGATACTTTATCTCTTTTAATGTAATTTGGTATAGTGTTTACTAAGGGCTTGTTGGTTCATTATGTCAAATTTTAAGAGAAATTTTCTTCAAATTATTATATTTCTTTGAAAGTTGATTTTTTTTTGTCAAACTTCCTTAAGAAGTTGAATATTTTTTTTGAAGATAATAATCTAACATTCTATGTGACATATATTTGCTACGCAATAATATAGATTTGATTGAGATATTTGTAGCGCGAATTTCAAAAAAATTTACATCATTGTGATATATTAAATGTATGTGTCAAAAAGAATGTCAAAAAATCATTTTCCTATTTTAAATGAGCTGAAAATAAGCAATTAAGTAAGTCCACCTAATAAATTGTTTTTTTTTTTAGATCAACTTTATAAAATATTTACCATTACTGCAAAGATATAGATTTATAAGACTGAAGGAATTAATGAGAAAAACAAGTACTCATCAATGTTCTTTTGTAATATATTAAGTTATATATATATATTCATTGACACACCATTTATAAATGAAAAATGTTAGAGTGCACTCACTTTTGTGGCCCCAAGACACGAAGTCCGCGAGCGTCGTCGATGTGCCTCGCGATATGTGCGCGAGGCACATCAAATAGGGCACGTATCCTCTTACCTGAGTGTCCGATCTGATATACACTAACGTTTTTCTTTATCTATTTAATTTTCTAACTTTAGATCAGATGATGTGTGCGCGTGTGTGTGTGTCTATGTATAAATAGGGTGCTTTTACAATAAAACTCAAATATATACTCATTTCATGTGAACTATATATCTCACCATCAAATTACTATAAAATTTTAATTTAATGGTGATTGGTGTAGTGCATTTAATGCAAAGCATATTAAATGCGTAATATATATATTGCGTCTCAAGGGAGATGACCCTTAATTAATACACGCTACAACAAAAATCACATTTAGCAACGAAAGATTTCATTGCTAAAACCATCATTTTCGTTCCTAAAGCTGGTTAGGAACCAAAAAAATTTGTTGCTTACTTTGTGGCTAATAGTCCGTACCTAATAGCCCCCACCAACAAATTGACTATTTGTTGTTAAAGAAATTTTCAGCAGCAAATCACTTTCGTTGCTGAAACTGTTTTCAGCAACAAAAATAATTGTTGCTAGTGTTCTTTCCTGCAACAAAACAAAATGCAGTAATAACAATTGAATTAATAAAGAACAATTATAGTTGAATTTGAACTTGGAATTCAAATGAAATCAAATGAATTATGAACATTGAAATGTTACAAATATAACTAAAAAATGAAATCGAATTATACTTTGCAAAAAGACACAAATTCATCTATTCCTAAATCACACCTAAGAAGGTAACAATCGCATTCCACCCACGATCATCATCATCGCTTTCCCGTCACTACTATTACTTCGATTTCATTTTCAGGAGCTCTAGCATTTTGTCCTCTTACAAATCTTGGATGATTCCTTCCATCCGCCGTAGCTCTTTTCCGGCATTTGGAATTCACGCTCACAATTGCTCTGCAACACCGACGGCAATGACATCAGTCAAAACACTTGTTTAGTTATTTGGGTAAAGTACTAGTGAAATTCTAAGTGAGCAAACTTTGAGAGTAAGCCTTCGGAGGGTACTTACATCAGGAGTGAACTTCAGAGCAATGTGTATTTCTCCACGAAATTCCTGTTCCTTGACCACATTGTAAGAAGTTGGAGGTAGGTCTCCGGCCATAAACAGTGGTTCCAAAGGAATGCTACAACAATCATCCACCCAAATAGAAACATTAGTTCCCCCTGTGCATTCAGCGATGACACAAATGCAGAATGAGGTATAGGGTTAGTTACAAGACCAAGATCAATGATGTGTAGGATACAAAAACTCAGGATAATGAACAAATACCTTGCTTCCCCCACAAAATCATCTGCAGTGCCGTTGTCGCTGTCCAGGATTTTGAGAGAGTTCAGAAATTCCTTCCGAGAGATCGAACACGAAGGTCTCGTTCCACTCTGATTCAGATCCTTTGCCTGCAGAAATCTCACATGCCTATCAATTTTGTGAAACTATCTAAAATAGATAGTTTTCTTCAAATGAAGGAACAGTGAAACTGAGAATAGTTTCTAACAGTCCAACAAATCTGTAGGAACTCTCTAATAGAGCATGACTGTCAACTACAGTAGAATTTGAATTGATTCACAAGTGGATTTAACTGCGAAAGTCAGATTCGATGTAAAAGAACAGAACATAGCATCATTGAGAATTTGAATAGTTTCTAATAATGATGTCCGCACCGCATGTTACCAATAGCCACAGAACAATTCTTTCTTCATATGTATCACATGAAAAACACATTTTGTCATTTCTATAAGCACTGTTTTTTAGCACATAAAAAATTCTAACCTCCTATGGACTGTCTTGAAAATTTCTGAGTCATATCTGGAAATAAAAAGTTGGCTACTTCAATTTAAATGATTACCATAGAATTTCAACTTTCAGGAGCCTATGTTAACTTAATACTCATATTTAATTCCTGAGATTCCTACAAAAATTAGCATCGCTTAAGCAGACTAGTCTCTCAGACCAAATTCAAAGAGTTCACCCAATTCAATTACAATTTTCTCCATCCTACCTCTTCTCCTGACAGTCTATTTATACCTTCTCAGTTTCCCCCTAAAATGGACAGAAACATTCACCTTCCCGCCTAAAAGACTCAACAAACTCCCTCACACTTCTAATGTTGCATTAGTGGTCCCCCAGTCTTTTATTGATTAGGGTCGTATCAAAATCACAGCTACAAAATCAACTTTAATCAAGTTCACTCTTGGCGGTAGCACTCTAGGTGGTAGAAAATAATAAGAGATGGCAAAACGTGAAACGGAACATAGTTTATTAAGAAACCCATAAGACTCACATGTGATGCAATAAAATCACAGCTACAAAATCAATTCTTCAACTGAAACTTACCTGCTATAATTGAGTTGCGCATATTTAATTAATACTTATCACCAAATTCCAATAGAAATTCATTTATTCAATTATATTGGTAGCACCATTGATATAGATCAGAGAGCCAAAAATAAGAAAAAAGAAATATGAAAATTAGAAAGCAAAAGAAAGCCCAAATAAGTACGATAAATAATAAGAATCATAATAAAGAATAAAAGAACCAAATATAAGAAAAAAGAAACATCATAATTAGAAAGCAAAAAAGTAACCTAAATAAGAATCATATAGAAATATAAGAATCAAATATATATATAAAAAAAAGAAAATCGAAATTTTAAAAAAAACAAACAAATAACAATCATATGTCATAGTAAATAAAAGAACCAAATATATATAATGAAAAGGAAACATCAAAATTTTAAAAAAATAACAATCATATATCATAAAGAATAAAAGAACCAAATATATATAATGAAAAGGAAACATCAAAATTAAAAAAAAAATAACAATCATATATCATAGAGAATAAAAGAACCAAATATATAATGAAAAAGAAACATCAAAATTAGAAAACAAAAAAAATACCCAATACGAAGCATAAAGAATAAGAATCTTATATCATAGTCAAATAGAATAAAAGACCCAAATACAAGAAAAATGAAATATCAAAATTAAAAAGCAAAAGCAAAATCCCGAATAAGAAACATAACATAAGACAAAGAATATATAAGAGAACCAAATATAAGAAAAAAGAAATGTCAAAATTAAAAAGAAAAAACAGAATCTCAAATAAGAATCACAAGGAATAACGAAGCAAAATTTAGAAATGATAAAATTTTCTTGTAAGAAAATCATTGGAAGTAGGAACTGGTCTTGCCTAGGCTCTCTAATTAAAATGGTAAGTACATACAAATGCAATTCAAAACTCCTACTATGGGATTGTTCAGCCACAATAGTAATTATAGTTGTGCTTTAAAAACATAAATGTAGACTATATAATATGTATAAGATGCAAATGAAGGAGAATGCTAGTGAAGTACTCTAATTTTAGCTCTTGAAACAGTTTATTTCGCTAAAATCCATTTCTCCCAAATGAGCATCCTAATCCTCGAGATTATTGAAGAGGTTCCCGAAGATAGAAAGAAAACAATCATTTGCCTAGATTTGTCAGCTACGACAACAACAATTAAAGGAGATATTAAAAGGTTAACTTACATATAACACACCTGCTCTGCTACATCTCTCAATTTCTTAGCTGTCATGGCAGGAAGAAATGAATGTGGTAGAGCTAAGGCACTGTGGTTCTTCCGATCTTTGCACTCCATAAACCTGCGAGTGAGGCAGATTAGGAAAGAACTAGCAAGATTTACGAGTAACATTTTACACAATAAAATGAAAAATGTATAATTCACTACTTTTAATTAAGTTTGACTGGCTAATCACTCAACTGCCATGCCATGCTTTCTCCCTACTAGTCAACTTGAGTATATCATGCTCACAATAGTCGACAACACTAAATCGATAACAGTGATGGCCAAATATTTTCAGACAAACCATCAAATAGAGATCACAAAAGGCAAATTTACCATGAAAGAGTGCTAGCAGTGCGATTTATCATCAAAAGGTTTGAGTAGCGAGCATCCTCCATGAGATCGACCTGATCAATCCCTTCTACATGAGCAACCCCCCTAGCTCCCATTTTTGAGTTTTCAAGAATTATCAGAACCGATATAAGTTCCAAATCATACAAAGAGTCCATAGAACAAGAACTTACTTCCCATCTACAGATCAAATTAAGAGAAGTTTAAAGATGCAAAGCTGATGAAATGAAACTATCTTATTATCTCACTAAACCAAAAAAAGACACTACCTTTCTTCGAAACTCACATTGACGGATTGAGGTCCGCTCTCCACTTCAAGGAAGCTCTGCAATCTCTCCTCTCTGGCTCCACCACCTCCTCCTAATCAGACACAATCCAAAAGATCTGAGCCTATAAAAAACCCTAACTTTCTTCGAAACTCTTGGATGATGCAGACTTGCTAATCAAACAGAACACATCGAATGGATCGATTGGCGATCGAGTTGCACGAGCTAGAGATCGACTGGCAAACTGAGCTTCAAATCGACTAACGAGAGATTGAATCTGTGCAAGAAAGCTTCAAATCCTTGCGCGAGAGATCTTCAAATCGCTATAAATACTCTTCAACGAGTGATCCCTCTCCCTACCAATCAATCAAATTCATACAAATCAAAACCCTAACCCTAAAACAAAACCTAACCGTTCAAGAGATTGGTAGATCGAGATCGAACATGACTTCTGGGTTGGTGGTGATGTTGCGAATGAGCTGGAGACCGCATATCCCAACGGCGACGCCCATGGCGGAAGAAGAAAACAAGATTGCCATTCAACCGCGCTCGGAGTCCCTCCTCTGCTCCACCAACACCACATATCTCCCAATGCCATTCAACCGCGCCCAAAACCCTAATTCTTCAACGATCGGAGCTCCCACAGCTCGCCACCCAAACAAGACCTAATTTTTCGTATGAACGATAAGAAATCCAGCTCCGTAAAACCCTAGAAATCCCGTAAGACCACCACAAACCCTAACTTTCGATGCGAAGAGGCGCATAGAAATGGCGGCAGAGCAAACCAAGCAGAGAAGATTGGAGCAGAGAAGAAGCCATTAGAGATTGGAGAGAGAGAGAGAGAGAGAGGCGCATAGAAATGTCCTGATCCCGACTTGACTAGTCCATCGAGAGTTTTACTTTTAGAACGCTCAAGTCCATCGAGAGTGTTTTTCGTTCCTAGTAACGCTATGTAGTCTAGCAATGAAAGTTTTGTTGTTGTTTCTTATCTTCTTTACACAGAAACAAAATTAATGATTTGTTGCAAAAAAAAATCAGTGTTTAGCAATAAAACTTCTTTTTGTTGCTGTAAATTTGTTGCTAATTGCATAATTTGTTGTAGTGACACATTTCATTAACAGGGGTGTATTCAATTGAAATTTTAATAGACTTTTGGTTACTTTTATAAGTGAATGACTTTTATGAAGTTTTAGATTTTGGTAGACTTTTAAAGACTTTGATAAACTTTTATGTAGATTTCATTATGATGACTTTTATCAACATTTAAGATTTTTAGTGACTTTTGTGAACTTCTTAAACATGATTTTGATGATACTAATAGATTATTGTGATTTTTAAAATGAAACAAATATTTTGCACTTTATTATAAAAAATAAATAATTAGATTTTTTTCTTAAGAACTATTACTAATTTTTTAAAAAGTATTTTTGTATTTTAGTAAAAAAAAAAATATATAGACATATTAATGAATTACTCTCAAGGTAGTAGCATAACAAATAAGTAAATAAATATCAACATAATAAATAGGTAAATAAATCATCCTTTAGTGGTAGAAAAGAATCAAGTAAGATCATTTGAAATATTTTTTCTTTTTTAAGAAAAGATCATTAAAAATATTAGTGTAAAAATTTTGCACTTTATTTTTTTGTTTGACTTAAGCAAAAAAATATATTTTTTCCTTAATAATGATAGTTTAAATTCTAAAAAATGCGCTTCTTGCATTTTAAAAAAATTATACAATTATTTTCTTCAAAAATAATAATACTACACTTTTTGAGATTAATAAACGAAACTTCTTTATCAAAAAAAAAAAAACTATCAAAAATGTATATTGATGCAAGAATGAGATTTTGTTAATAATGACATCAATTCATTTTCATTAACATAGATATTAGAGTATAATGAGTAAACAATGAAATCCAAGAGTTGTGGAGTGATTGTATAAGTTGATAAAAAACAATTGATAAGAAAAGACCTCTTGTGAACAATGAAGTCTTTATTGAAAAATGTAACAAACAAAAATTAAAAGTCTCTAAAAGTTTCTGAGTTGAGGTGCGGAGAAGTTGAAGACTTCTTTATGTGTATTTTTATACAAAAAGTCCACAAAAAGTCAAGATTTGTAACCAATCTACAAAAGTCACAAAAAAATTAAATACACCTTACTTTTATGAACTCTCTAAAAGTTTAAATTGAATACCCCGAAACTTTTAGAGATTTTTTAAAAGTCTATAAAAGTTCACGTTGAATACACCTTACTTTTAGAGACTCTCTAAAAGTTTTAATTGAATACCCCTAAACTTTTTTAGTCAATAAAAGTAATAATAGTCTATTAAAATCTCAATTGAATACACCCCCTAAGTCAATGTTAGAAACTCGGGGAACAAGATTGTGTGAAGAAGAAGAAATACTACATATGTTGCCTTTAAATGAGAGACAAAATATGTTTAATTAGTTTAATCATGTCACCCTAGGTTGCTATAACATGATTAAAACAGAATTTTCGCTAGCTACAGCTTCTTTCAAAATTTTAAGATGATGTTTAAATTAAACTTCCACTGTATATACAAGGTTCCCACAACATTTTTGCTTTGAACTATTCAACAAAAGGGCAAATGGGGTATGTCTTCAACTCCAAGCCTAACCTTCAAAATGCAAAAAATGGCCCATGTGGGCAGATAGGGAATTGATTTGGATCACCTTTGTGGTCCAAGCTATACACATTATTATACAAATAGTTCAAGATCCCTATCTCTTCATGATTTATTATTCCTGAATCCCCATACATGTATCTCAGTGTACTTTTCAACAGAAGCAATGACAAATGAATGTGCAGCTCTAAGGCACATGCAAGAATAAAATATAAGGGCACAGTTCCCTTGGTTGAATCAGTAATGCATGTGAAAGAAGTGATTTCTTACACTAAAGAAAAAATAAATGGTGTTCTTAAGGATTAGGATCATTGATTTTTATTTATTCATCTAATCAAAATATGTGACCTCGGTTTTCATTCCCCACGATAGCTAAACGTCGGGCTACTAGTTGTCTCTTTTCGCAATTTCAGGGCCCATAGGATTAGTCAAACAAAGTGTCTGAATACTCATGATTATTCAAAAAAAAAAATTGATGGATTGTTTTTTATATTGGAATCTTCTATTTTTAAGTCAGACTTGCTCAATGTGATCTTGAACTTGATATATTCTTGTATATGCACACTTATAATCTGAGTTCAGTAATAACTTCAATTGTAATAAATTAGCGGACCAACCATTTCCTTCGTGTATTTGGGGCATTTGCTGTTTATTTAGGCGCATTCTAAGGATTATAGCCTTTTAGGTTCTAATTTTATATTCTCGACCGAAACATATCTTTTGTGGAGTAGGGTATGTGAAGTGGAATAGTCAAGACTAAATAATCCTGAACAAGATAAATAAATAAAAAAAATTGGGTAGAGTATTTAAATCATTTCCTTCTTGATGTTGCATGCATGCCTAGCGTATCAAGCCAACAGCCTGAATAATTTGAATAACCTTTTGCATACGGTCTAAAAAGGGCCCCATAAAGGTCCATGGCGTAACTTTTCCCATAATTGCAGCTTAAACTTGTGACTTCTGTTATAATTAGAGGTATTGGGTTTCGAGCATTCAATCCAACCACCATATTCAGTCGGTTTGTCTTTCGAGATAATCATCTGTTGCATAGTTATTTGGAGCCATTCAATTACACATTAGAGCGTGCAACAAATTTGCCCATTCATCCAACCTGGTCTTGTCCAAGTACCTCCAACTCAATTTTTTTTTTCCTAGTTTGTTAAATTGGATTAAATTGTCCAATTAATTTGGTACTGAGGGTATGTGTTGTTGTTGATATTGTTAAATTGGACTTAATGTGTCAACGACTGCACTACAATCTGGAACCACGAACTGCACGAATCCCAAGATGAACGTCATCGACCTTCAGATGATGCGTTAACAACACTACAATCTGAAACCACGTACTGCACAAATCCCTAAGCAAACGTCAGCAACCTCCGCAACCGCAAACTGCAAAACACACTCGGAGTTGGGGCATCCGGGGAGATCACTCTGATGCTAAAGTCAAAGCAAGAAATCGAAAAGATGGAGGAGTTAGGGTTGGAATTCTGAGCATACCTCTTCCACCAATCAGTTGCGTATTTATAGCCGTGGGGTTTACCTCTTGTTGGTTTCCGATCGAGATATTGCCAAATCCAATTTACCTCTTGTAGTGTGTTGCGTAAGAGTTTTTTTTTGGACTTATTTTGGTCACGTCGACATGCTCATGTTTTGACATGGTCATGATTTTTTGTGATCAATTCTAGTAATTGTTTTGGTATTCATGCTTTAACATGCTCATGTTTTGACATGGTCATGATTTTTTTTACCAATTTTGGTCATTGTTTTGGTGCCCATACTTCGACGTGCTCATGCTTCGAATTTTTTGGACCTATTTTAGTCATTCTTCGACATGCTTATGTTTCAACATAAGCATGGTTTAATTTATTGGACCAATTCTGGTCGTTGTTTTAGTGCTAATGTTTCGACATGATCATGATTTTTTAGGACCAATTCTGGTCATTGTTTTGGTGCTAATGTTTCGACCAGATCATATTTTTTTAGGACCAATTCTGGTCATTGATTTGGTGCTCATGTTTTGACATATTTATGCTTCGACCATTTTTTACTTTATTTTTTTGGACCTATTTTGGTCATTTTTCGACATGCTCATGTTTCGACATGGTCATTATTTTTTTCGACCAATTCCGGTCATTGTTTTGGTACTCATGTTTCGACATGGTCATGATTTTTTTGAACCAATTCTGGTCATTTTTTTTGTGCTCAAATTTCGACATGCTCATGGTTCGACCTTCTTTTGGACCTATTTTTGTGATTCTTCGACATGCTCAT
Source organism: Stephania cephalantha (assembly GCA_039657325.1). NCBI lineage: Eukaryota > Viridiplantae > Streptophyta > Magnoliopsida > Ranunculales > Menispermaceae > Stephania > Stephania cephalantha. The sequence continues at coordinate 24,895,417 of CM077570.1, read as the reverse complement.
GTTTCGATATTGTCATGATTTTTTGGACCAATTCTGGTCATTGTTTTGGTACTTATGTTTCAGCATAGTCATGGATTTTTTGGACCAATTCTTATCATTATTTTGGTGCTCATGTTTCGGCATACTCATATTTGACACAGTCATAGTTTTTTGGACAAATTATGGTCATTGTTTTGGTGCTCATGTTTCGACATGCTCATGCTTCGACCTTATTTTTTGAACCTATTTTGGTCATTCTTCGACATCCTCGTGTCTCGACATGGTCATGATTTTCTTGAACCAATTCTGGTCATTATTTTATTGCTCAGGTTTCGACATGGTCATGATTTTTTAGTACCTATTTTGGTCATTGTTTTGGTGCTCATATTTCGACATACTCATGCTTCGACCTTTTTTATTTTATTTTATATTTTTTGGACCTATTTTTATGTTGGGGCATATTCCCTAGGTCAATCTACAAGCATTATTTATCTTATAATTTTAGTTAATAAAATTGAGGTTTTCATGTGATGTTTTTTAGTATAAGTGATTGCATGTTTACCTTATAGTAAGATCCACAGTATTTGTTGAAATATCCTAAATGTCCCTAGTCTATCATTATACTGGGAACTATAATGAATTAAGACTAATGTGAATCTTGATTGATGGTCATGTGATGATCATACGTATAGGGATATGAATCGGGATCACGGATACTTTTTATGGAACTAGGTACTGGACCGACCTACTATAAGAACACCACATGGATCAAGGCATAGGTGTTACTCATGATAGGTATATCATTTAGTCCTTCGACTTGAGATTATCATAGACTTCAATATTATGAGCATGTTGATTTGACATAATCAAACGTTGTTTTTAGTCGGATGATTATAAAGATTTTGATTGGTTACCATGTGAATAATATGTGAAGGTGTGTAATTAAGATAGAATTCGTCACTCTTGTATAGAGAGAGATATTAGTGGATCCCTCGATATGATAGACTGATAATGGCCAACTCTATATGAATTGATATGATCAATGTCATTTGGATGTTTTCAGTTTACCTAAAGATTGAGACTAGTATGATTGAAGATTGAGGGTGACTTTCCATGCCTTATGTTTAGTCAAAGGATATCGAACGACAAAAGGATATGATATATTTTATTCATTAGGTTGTATCGATTTTGAAATTCATGCTACTTTGGTAGTCATAATGTCTTGCTAGAGACCGCTTATGACTTGCGTATCAAAATGATTTCGGTTCATTGCCAACGTCGCATGAACCTATTGGGTCGCAAACAAAGAATGACTTTGTGCAATTTCAATTAGTCCAGAGTAATGAATTTTATATGATAAAATTCATGACATAAAAGCCCTTACTATTTGTTATATGATAACTTATTAATAGGGGCGTATGTGTAATTTGCTTAAACTTCTTAAATACAATAGTTGTATTACGAATAGGATTTTAAGTGAGGGTTTATCTACACATACAAATAAAGGGTGAAACCCTAAAACGAAATAAGATTTTCGTTTTTGCAAATTTCGAGTTCTATGGATTTTAAGAGAGAAAGAAAAACGTTTTCAATCTCTCTTACGGCTAACACTCCAAATTGCGATCACCATTTGTGGTGGATTTTTGACAGAGGACATGCGCTTGAACATCTTGGAGATCGAACAATCACAGAAGAAAATCATGAATTAAGGTATGGTTTACTTTTTAGATCTAGTTTAATGAAACCTATTTTTGATCTGTTGGGGTTTTTTAAAAATTATTTTGAATTTTTCGCTGCGTATGAACCCTTAAAACCCAACATTTTGGTCATTCTTCGACATGCTTATATTTTGACATGGTCATGGTTTTTTTGGAACAATTCTGGTCGTTGTTTTGGTGCTCATGTTTCGACATGGTCATAGTTTTTTAGGAGCAATTCTGCTCATTGTTTTGGTGCTCATGTTTTGACATGCTCATGCTTCGACTTTTTTTTAACCTATTTTGGTCATTCTTCGACATGCTCATGTTTCGACATGGTCATGATTTTTTTGACCAATTTTGATTATTATTTTGGTGCTCATGTTTCGATATGGTCATGTTTTTTTGAACAATTCTGGTCATTGTTTTAGTGCTCATGTTTCGACGTGGTCATAATTTTTTGGACCTACTCTGGTTACTGTTTTGGTGCTCATGTTTCGACATGCTCATGCTTCGACCTTTTTTTTAACCTATTTTTGTCATTTTTTTTACCTATTTTTGTCATTTGTGTTCAAGTCTTTATACTAAAACTGAATAAAAATTAAGAGAAGATCAATGTTTATATTTGAAGGATCATATCAGATCTATGACAAGATGAAAAACATAAAGTAAAAAAAAGCTCTTATTCAAAAAGTTTTCTAGATGAGCCTGCTCGACACTTATTCAAGGGGAATAAACTCAAAGTGAATAATAAACTTAGTGATAAAACTTGCACATATTGGAAATATTACAGGATCGTGGTATATCCTTTCCATGTAATGTCTTCAATGTGTATGCGCCAGGCGCAACCTTTTTCTTGAATCTATAAGGTCTTTCCCATTTCGGAGACAACTTTCCAACTTCTTAAGGTTGAGAAACCTCTAGCTTTCTCATGACATAGTTGCCAGGGAGGATATGTTTGTTTTTAACTCTGCAGTTGTAGAACTTTGTAGCTCTCTTGGCACTTTCTTGCATTCGTAACGTTGTTGTTTGGTGAATTTCCTCGCGCAAATCTAATCCTCCACGAAGGGTGTCATTGTTGTACTTCTCGTTGAAGTACATAACGTGGTAAGAAGACTCTCCCATATCTATTGGGATTACTGCTTCAGCTCCAAAAGCTAAATAAAATGGGGTTTCCTTTGTAGATGACTTCGCAGTTGTCATGTATGCCTACAAAATGTTGTGGAGCTCGTCAACCCATAGCCCTTTTGCTCCTTCCAATTTCTTCTTTAGGGCATTGAGGATAATTCTATTTGTTATCTCTGTTTGGTCGTTTGTCTAAAGGTGTGCAACTGAAGTGAATCGTTGCTTAATGTGAAACTCTCGACAGTCATCCCTCAATTTTGAGCTATCAAACTGCTTTTCATTGTCAGTAATCAATACTCGTGTAATCCCATATCTAGTTATCACATATTCCCAAAAAATTGATAATTTTTTGCTCGATAACTGTTGCAAGTGCCTCTGCTTCAACCTACTATGTGAAATAATCAACAGCGACCACAACAAACTTCCTTTGTCTTGAGGCCAGAGGGAAAGGGCCAAGTATATCCATTCCCCATATTGCAAAAAGGACTGGTGATTAGATGGTGGACATTTCTTCTCCTGGACGATGGTGGAGTGAGGCATGTTTTTGACATTGTTCACACTTTTTCACGAAATTATTGCTTGTTTTTGCATATTTGGCCAAAAAAACCTTGTCGTAGCATTTTTAATGCAAGAGATCATCTACCTAAATGTTATCCACATATACCTTTGTAAACCTCCCTAAAAGTATAATGTGCCTCGGAAGGTCGAAGGCAACAGAGATAAGGAATAGTGAACGACTTTTTGTATAATACCACATCTATCACAGTGTACCTTACTGCTTTTGACATGAGTCTTTTTGCTTCGCTCCGATCTTCTGGTAAGAAACCTTGTTCTATATATTTTTTGATTGGATCAACCTATGAAGGTTCCTCTGTGACATTTGCTACATTATGACGTTCGATGCTTGGTTCTTCTAGTATCTCGAAATAAATCGATTCGCATTCGTCCCCTTAATATATGGACAACTTCGAAAGTGAATTAGCTTTTGAGTTCTCTGACATTCGTATGTGATGAACGTGACATTATTTGAAGCTTGACATCATTGACTTTACCATGTCCAAGTAGCACTTCAGCTTTTTATCCTTGGCCTCGTACTCTCCAATGATTTGCATGACTACTAACTGATAATCACTGAATATGTTCAACCTGTTAACATGTAAAGCACTTGCAAGACCTAAACCTGCAACCATCGCTTCATAGTTAGATTGACTTTTTCGTTGTAGTAAACGCAAATTTTATTGCGTACTTGATGGTGAAGTCTTCATGTGTTTCTAGTAGTAATCCTGTGGCACCTTCTGTGGTGATCAAAGATCAATCTATATATAGGCTCCAACACTTGTCATTTCGGACTTTTGGGTCTTCAAGGTTCTCATCTTGAAAAGTACATTCCACAATGAACTCGGCTAATGCCTGCCATTTGATTGCAAGTCAGAGCACGTAACTGATATCAAACTCGCCTAATTGAGCATTCGGCCTCTACTATCGGGGCTGTGAAAAGTTTTCTTTAAGGGTATGTTGGTGAGAACTGTGATCGAATGACCTTGAAAGTATGGGTGCAACTTTCTAGCGGTTGTAACAATAGCCAAGGCAAATCTATCCACGATAGAATACCTCTTCTTTGCTCCTTGCAAGATTTGATTAGCATAGTAGACATGCTTTTGCACCTTATTGTCCTCTCAAATTAAGACCGAGCTAACTGCCATATCAGAGACTGCTAGTATAAAAATAAATTTTTTCCCTTTAACTGCTTAGAGAGCAAGGGTGGGCTTGCCAAGTATCGCTTCAGATTCTCAAATGACTTTTAAGACTCACAATTCCATGGAAATTGTTTTTGATTCTTTAACAAATCAAAAAATGGTGTAGATCAAATCACCGACCGTGATAAGAAATGTCTTAGAGCAGCTAAGCATCCCATCAACTTTTGAACATCTTTGACTATTTTTGGTGGATACATATCCATTATTGCTTGGATCTTCTCAGGGTTTACTTTTATCCCTCTTTTATAGACCATTAGCCATAAGAACTTTCCCGAAGCGATACCAAAAGCGCATTTGGCCGGATTGAGCTTTATATGATACTTTTTAACACTTGGAAGGCTTTATCCAAGTCCTGAACATGCTCCTCAGCATGTAGGCTTTTCACTAGCATATCGTTGATGTAAACCTCTATAATTGTTCCTATCAGGGGTTTAAAGATGGAGTTTATAAGTCTTTGGTATGTAGGGCATGCATTCTTTAACCCGAATGGCATCATACGATAGAAATAAAAGACACGCTCGGTGATGAAGGAGACCTCGGGCATATCGATTTCTTTCATGTGAATTTGATTGTATCCGATGAAAGCATCCATGAATGTCAACAGTTCGTGTCTTACTATTGCATCTATCAAAATGTCAATTCTCGGTAGTCGAAAGTAGTCTTTTGGACATGCATCACAAGTTTGTAAAATTTATGCACATTCTCCACTTGCCATTTGACTTTTTAACCATCATTAGATTTGCTATCCATTCTGGGTACATGATTTCTTTAATTATTTGCGCGTCCAACAGTTTGTTGGCTTCTCGATCAATTGTTTATTGCCTTTTAGGAACAAAAGACTTTTCTTTTGCTTCACCGATTTCCTTGTTGGATCGACATTAAGGCAATGCATGATGACCTTCGGGTCTATCCCTAGCATGTCTATCGGGGACCATGCAGAAATGTGTCGATTTGCCTTCAGGAACTGGGTAAGACTTTTTGAGACATGTGGTTTAAGATCAGATTGAATGTAAGTAACTTTTTCAGTGTGTTCACCGCTCAATGCCACTAGAATTGACTTTTCAATATGTTCCAGTCTCGACTTGCTTTCACAAGGTTTTTCGATTCTACTGGCAGCACTTAGTTACCATTTTTGCTCGCTCTAGTAGTTTGATAGTAACAAGTCCATGCCATCTTTTGATCACCTTGTATTATGCCTACTCCACCTGACGTGGGGAATCTTGACTTAAGATGGTATGTCAAAGAAATTGCTTGAAAGATGTTTAGTCATGTCCTACCGAGAATGATATTATATGCAGATGGAACATTTACGACCATAAAATTAATCATGTGAATGACTTGCCACGACGAATCTCCTAAAGTCATTAGAAGTGAAATTGAACCTTCTACCTTCGCCTCTGCCCCATTAAAACCAGAAAGAGGTGTCATGATGAGGGTCAATTGGCTATCTTCGTAGCCTATTCTCTTGAAGGCTTCATAATATAGCAGATCGACTGAGGACCCACTGTCTACCAAAGCTCTACAAACTACAAAGTTTCCCACCATTAGTTCCATAACTAGCGGGTCATCATGTGGAAACTTAAAGACTTCCAAATCTTCATTAGTGAAAGTGATGTCTAAATTTACACTCTCTTTCTTGGGTTGGGCTTCGATAGTAAGGCATTCTCTAGCATATGCCTTCCTAGAGGAAGATGTAACGCCTCCAATTCCTGGTTCACTGGATATTACATTAATGATTCACCCTATGATTTTCTCTATCTTTTCTTCCTCTTTCTTTTCGGTTTTTTCCTTCCGGCGCATCGATTTAGAATCTCTTCCACGCTTATTATCATCATCATTAACAAACTTAACGAAACTCACTTTACGTAGCTGAAACTCGATCTCATCTTTCAATTGCCTACAATCTTCTGTGTCATGGCCATGATCTTTATGAAAGCGACAATATAGTTTTTTATCTTTTACTTCTGCACTAAATTGCATTGGTTTCGGCCATAGGATATATTACTCAAATTAAATTTCATATAGTATTTGCCCTCTTGAGGAATTTAAGGGAGTATATTCATGAGATCCGAACTGACTTTCCCTCTTTGAAATATAAAATGACTCTTGATTTGGTCATTCGTTTAGCTCTTTGATCCTGACCTCCCTCACACTACGCCTTTCGCTTTCGTGTTAGGGTTGAACTACCTCCTCGACCACCATATAGTTTCTAGTTTTTTTTTGTAGCTCTTTCATAGTTCTCAGCGGGGTTTTGGCTAGAGAAACCTTAAGGTGTTTGTTGGTCATTCCATTAGTGAGGGCCATCACTGCTACTGATTAGTCCAAGTTCGGGACTTTTAATTCTTCATTCATAAAACGAGTTATGTAATCTATGAAGATTTGCCATTCCATTGTCGTATTGCCATTGAAGACGCCAAAATTTTGGTGTGAGTCTTGCTCCCTATGAACTGATTAACAAATTGTTCACTCAACTACCTGAATGAACTGATTGACGTTTCGGTTGATTGGCAGTACCAATTTTGAGCTGGTCCCCTTAATGTTTGAGGGAAAGCCTTGCACTTGATCATATATGAAACGTCATGAAGGAATAGGACCGCATCCAAATTGAGAACATGCTCAGTCAGGTCTTCTATACCATTATATTTATCGATACTTGGCATTTTGAATCCTTTTGGCAAGGGTTCCTCCACTATCACCTGAATGAAAGGAGGTGGACCTACCATATAGATAATCAACTTATTTGATTTCTTTGCTTTGAGAACCAACTCCTTTGTTGTGGCGACTTTAAGTCGTTCTTATAACCTTCGTTCTTGTTCAACCTTTGCATCGATGTTTTGTGGATTGTGGCCAGTTTCGGATCCTGCCAAAATTGCTCGGCCATGTCTTCCTCCGTTTAACACTTCGAATTAATCTTGCAAGTAGCTAAGTTGCTCTCGTAATTCATTCACTTGTCTTTTGCTCCTTAGGGGTCTCGGTTCGTTTGTTTTTCTTTCTCCACTCACATCCGTTCCAGCTCGTTTCTAAGATCAGCATGTCGAGCATGTTGATCTCTCTGTGACGGAGATCGTCTTACAGATTCACGTCAATGATCTTCTTGTATTTAAGGGAGATCATGCACATAAACACGTTCTCTACTTTGAGGAGTCTGTGCTCTTGAGTTTCTTGTTCTCACCACCATGACTGATGGCCCTCCTTTTAGTGTCAGATGATGCATCAACGACTACACTACAATTTGGAACCATGAATTACATGAATCTCCAAGCGAACGTCAGTGGCCTCAGTAACCTCCGTGGTCGCAAATTGCAAAATATACCTGGAGTTGGGGCCTCTGGGAAGATCGCTCTGATGTCAAAGTCAGAGAAAGAAATCGAGAAGACAGATGAGGTAGGGTTGAAATTTTGAGCATACATCTTCCTCTAATCCGTTGCGTATTTATAGCCTTAGGGTTTTACCCTTGTTGGTTTCCAATCGGGATATTGCCAAATTTCATTTTCTTAATTTGGTAAGATTTGGTAAATCCCGACTGTTCCTTTTTGGTGGGATTTTCCACTAATTTAATTTTATCATTGATTCTCCGATATCTCGGGGATCTACGAGATTCGAGCTACTTACAACTTTTCCTCCAGATGTATCTACGCAAATCTCGAGGTAAGTCTTATGTTATCCTCTACCAGGACTAAATTGTAAAAGTTGAAATTCGCATGGAATAAATTGAATACAAAATATATATCTTACTATGAATATCTATCCAATTCGCATTGCAGTTCATTTAATCTTGATACCATAATAATGTAGGAAAATGATTTTTTGGCATTCTTTTATTACATATATTTGTCACGCAATGGTGTAGATTCCTTTAAGATTTATGGGATCCACACATCTTAATCAAATCCACACTATTGTGTAGTAAACGTATGTCTCCTAGAATGTTAGATTATCATCTTCCAATAATATATATGTGCACATCTAAGTTTAAGATATTGATATATATAGAGATAATGGAATCATTCTTATACTAGTTATTCATTAAGATCTCTAAATACCAACAAATATGTTGGGTTCACGTTTGATGTAAAGGAGTGGGACACTCTAAAAGTACAATCAGGGTTCTACTAAAGTGACCGTTGTTCAGAGGGCTAGTTGTTATATGTAGGCGAGGAATCCCCTTGTGGGATGGAGATTCCCTCCAACGTGGACGAGGATGAGGAATTTAAATGGGGATGAAGGTAGGGATGGGAGAAAATCTTATACCCACGTGGGTATGAGTATGAGGATGGGAAATCCCCATTAGTAGTCTCCACAAGGATCCCCAAAAGTACCCCCATTAGGGATCCCCACGAGGATTACCTATGGATATCCCCATTGGGGATCCCCGCAAGGATTACCCATGGATATCCCCCGCGGGGATTACCTATGGGGATCCTTGCAGTATCCCCATTAGAAGAGATCCGTGGGGATCCCCATATATCAATTATATACTTATATACATACCATACATAGGTTTATATATTATATGTATATATAATATTCTTTGTGGTTTCCTGTCAAAACACTAGTGAAGCACGTAATAAATAAAATCTAATGAAATGTGAGATTTTAACTAATTTAGTTAAATAAATAAAACATTATTATTATCAAAGTACATTAACTATATATATTTGTTTTGTTTTGAGTTGTTTGCAACTATATTTATATTTTACAATTGAAACAATTTGCAATAAAAACACTGAATGTAAAAAAGTGCATTAAATTTTTGATTTTCCACTAAACCAAGTTAAATTTGATCAAAAATTTTTCTTATTAAAAACAATGTTAAGTATCCCATGATTTTTTTGAAGCCCTTAGCAGTAAGTACCGCGTATTATATTTTATACCTTATATTTTTAAACTTTTTTTTTAGAAAAAAGATTAAGTAGGAAGAAGTATTTTCCCTCGACAATATATTCTTCAAGAGAATCCCACTGGAATCCCCACTGAGGATTTAAATGGAGAAAAAAATTTCCCCACGAAGATTCTCCATCACCGCGGGAATTAGACATGGATGAGGATATGGATGAAAATTCATCCTTGCATGAGGATGAGGGGATATATTCTTTAGCGCGTATGAGGATATAGATAGGGTTTCCATCCCCTCTAGTCTCCATTTGCATCCTAGTTATATGTGTCCAATAGTGCTCTGACGCGGAGTAAAGGAATACTAAATCCCATCACCAAAAGAAAGGTAATCGTGCTTCCAACCTCCATGGAATCTGAAATAGATGTTAGTTGTGATCTATCAAATTTTGGCTAGCTGTGAGCTACCTTATTGAGATTCAATAGCTAGCACTCAATTTCAAGAAAAATAATAATAATAATAATAATAAAAAGCTAGCTCGAGTAAGGGCATCTCTAATGCATTATATATTATATATATTATATATATATATAAAAGGTGCTTCTACCATTGATATTTTTGATATCTATGGCATGGAGAATTTTAAGGTGACCTACTATAACAGGTAATGTTGGTAACAAAACTATTGATGAATATTAATTCACTTTGGAACTTTCAAAAGCATTTAATGTAAGCTTTGAGTTTAATTTTCAAGAAGAAAAAAGAGAACTAGTTAAGTCATGCCACTTGGCACATTAGATTGATAAAAAAATAAGAAAATAAATTATTAATATAGTTAAAGAATACTACATAATTTAAAAAATTCACACTTAATTCAAATTATGATGTATATTTCGTTTGTACTCTTTTTAAAAATAATATGTTTTTCATTTGTGAAAAATATCTAATAAAAAAATAAAATATTTTAACTTCAAAAATATATGCGACACTTAAATTTAATTTCTTATTTTGATTTTTAATATAAGAATATTATTTGTTGTTAAGAATAAGAATATTATTTAATTATCGTTTATAATCATGTACCCATTAAATATTAAATTACTAATTTTTGTTATGATCAATGTTTATTAAATTAAGATATTATAGTTTGGCAATTATGCATATCACAAGTATATTAAAAGTTTATATGTATTGCTTGTTTGGGCCTAAAAAAACATGTGTATATTATTTATCAAAAAAAACTTGTATAAGTTGAATAAGATTACTGATCTTTGATTAATTTTTTTTGATATTTTGTTTGACTTCTTTTAATTTTTATTTTTTTTGAAGTCCTTTTCATATTTATTGTTACATTATTTTTTGTGAATTATAATGCATTATTAATTATTGTAAAAAATAAACTACAAATCTTTTTCAAAGTTAAAGATCAATATTAAAAAAAATAGATTGTACATTGTTCTTGATGTCATATAGTTGTTAAATTACATATATAAACATAATGTTTTTGATTAGTGACACTAACACCATATATATATTTTGTATATAATAATAATAATAATAATAATAATAATAATAATAATAATAATATAGCATCTTCAACAATAATAACATGAATTCGGCCTTAAATAAATTAGGACTGGTTTTCACGTATTCAACGTTTCATTTAGCTCCATTTAATGCAATTGATGTTTTTTACATATTCAGGTTTCATTTAGCTCGATTTAATGCTCATTTCCCTCACTTCCCTTCTAGAGGGTTATAGCGTATTAAGCCGGGTGTATTCAATTGAGATTTTAATAGACTTTTGGTTACTTTTATAAGTGAATGACTTTTATGAAGTTTTAGATTTTGGTAGACTTTTAAAGACTTTGATAAACTTTTATGTAGATTTCATTATGATGACTTTTATCAACGTTTAAGATTTTTAGTGACTTTTGTGAACTTCTTAAACATGATTTTGATGATACTAATATATTATTGTGATTTTTAAAATAAAACAAATATTTTGCACTTTATTATAAAAAAATAAATAATTATATTTTTTTCTTAAGAACTATTACTAATTTTTTAAAAAGTATTTTTGTATTTTAGTAAAAAAAAACATATAGACATATTAATGAATTACTCTCAAGGTAGTAGCATAACAAATAAGTAAATAAATATCAACATAATAAATAGGTAAATTAATCATCCTTTAGCGGTAGAAAAGAATCAAGTAAGATCATTAGAAATATTTTTTTTTTTTGAGAAAAGATCATTGGAGATATTAGTGTAAAAATTTTGCACTTTAGTTTTTTGTTTGACTTAAGCAAAAAAAGTATATTTTTTCCTTAATAATGATAATTTAAATTCTAAAAAATGCACTTCTTGCATTTTAAAAAAATTATACAATTATTTTCTTCAAAAATAATAATACTACACTTTTTGAGATTATAATAATACACTAAATAAACGAAACTTCTTTGTCAAAAAAAAAATTATCAAAAATGTATAGTGATGCAAGAATGAGATTTTGTTAATAATGACATCAATCCATTTTCATCAACATAGATATTAGAGTATAATGGGTGAGCAATGAAATCCAAGAGTTGTGGAGTGATTGGAGAAGTTGATAAAAACAATTGATAAGAAAAAACCACTTGTGAACAATGAAGTCCTTATTGAAAAATGTAACCAACAAAAATTAGAAGTCTCTAAAAGTTTATGGGTTAAGGTGAGGAGAAGTTGAAGACTTCTTTATGTGTATTTTTATACAAAAAATCTACAAAAGTCAAGATTTGTAATCAATCTACAAAAGTCACAAAAAAATTAAATACACCTTACTTTTATGAACTTTCTAAAAGTTTAAATTGAATACCCCGAAACTTTTGTAAACTTTTTAAAAGTCTATAAAAGCCCACATTGAATACACATTACTTTTATAAACTCTCTAAAAGTTTTAAATGAATACACCTAAACTTTTTTAGTCATTAAAAATAGCCAAAAGTTTTTTAAAATCTCAATTGAATACATCCCTGTAAAAGTTTCAAATGAATAAACCTAAACTTTTTTAGTCATTAAAAATAACCAAAAGTTTATTAAAATCTCAATTGAATACACTCCTGTAAATGAAGGAAGATTCTAGAATAACTCACTTTTGGACACCGATTTTAAACACTTAGTGGGCCCAACTAGTAAGTGTCAAGAAAATGCTTTGAAAACCTACTTTGGACACCTACTTTGGGGCCTTTTTACTTGATTAATACGTTTGGGAGGAAAAATTATCAATCCAACACACCCACCAAACTATTTCCCAATCTAACACACCTTTTGCCACGTAAGCGCCAAATCACCAGCCACGTAAAAATTTTTTTTGGGCACTGGAAAACGTGACTTAGAGTCACGTTTTCCATGCCATGGATGTCGTGAGTTGCAGTCACGACTTCCATGCAATGGAAGTCGTGACTGCAACTCACGTCTTACTGCTACACTTGGTATTTTTTCCCTGCATTTTTGATAAATGACATATTGTATGGCATTTTTGATTCTCAAGCACAAATGTTGGCTTAAACTTATAAATGTGTGGTTAAAAGCATGAGTAATGGACAGATTGTTTGGTTACAACCAATGTAAAAGCATCTCCTATGCTTTTTATATATGTTATGGTCCATTAAGAATGAAAAAAATAAAGGTTAAATTGTGAGATCGTTATTCTCCACTATTTGTTTCAACTCTAAAGCCGAAAAATTGTGGATTGGAAAGAAGTATTCTTCAATGCAATGGAAGTCAAGAGTAATTCCACTCAAATAATTTTTTTTTTTACTGCCGGCTTGTTTGATCACTTCATGCAAATTGATGCTATATGTAGTATCCTTGCAGCCCCAAGGAGCAAGGCCACATGAATCATGTCCACAAGCATGCATTTTCCCAACCAATTTGCTCTTGTGCTCCCACGCTACTAATTCATGAAAAATGATGACAAAGCTATTTATGAATCATGAGAGGAGACCATTGAGAAACCAAATACTTTAGTACCTTTTTCATACACATAATAGCATACACAACTTTTCAATACAAGAGGTTCAACACATCAAGAAAAACGTAGTTAAAACTCATAAAAAATAATGAACTTGAAAGTTGAATTGATATAAATGATGAAATTGGTTGGTGATCAACTACAAGGCAAAAATGAATAAGGAGGAAATGACTTATAACAGTATAGAAAAAGTCCTAGTCTGACCCCAAATAATGACTTCCAGGTCCACACCGTGTTCTCTTGACGACTCGGACATTACGATTTCGTGCAAGTGGAATATCCGAATGACCCACATCAGCCGGATTTTGAGCATCTTCTGGTTGAATATCATCGTTGTCCCGCATTCCGCCATCCTGAGTACTTGTACTCCCAGAGAAATTCATCATTATTGGACTTGCATGAAAATGGCGCGAAGATGTAGGTGCCCTGTTAAATGGAAAGGCTTCCATAGCCTCGAATGTCATGTTGGGAGGAACTGATGGAGTATGTGGAGTCCCAAACTCGTTGAGAGGCACTGATGGAGTATACACTGGAGTGTCATGCCTCGAAGGTGTATCGGCATGGGAAGAATGATGAGAAGCTTGAAATGAACTCGGGCATATTATGCATCTCGATAATCTGCGTGTCTTTGCGATCAAAGTCGATGCAAATACATCTCTAATACGGCAATAGATACATCATCACCCAAAGGTCAACCGATGAATTGAAGTAATGCCATGTGCCTACATATGAAATATTGAAGAAGCTTTATGCCAAAGTACGAGGAAAACAACTATTTGGCAAGGATTCATGACCGAAAAATAATCAAATTGTACTTACCAAGGCCTCAAGCAATAGCTCCACGAGGAGACATGAATCGTCGTGTAATGCGACGATACCATAGCATATACGGGTTGTAAAAGTCCATTGGCTCCTCTAAGCTTTCATCGGTCATGCAATATTGGAGGCACGTTCGTTCCACATGCGAGACATAAACACTATGTTCTCGCGCTCCAATCCTTATCGCCTTCCTCTCAAGTCAATCTTATGCACTGAATGTATGTGCTCTGTACGTGGTATCATTTGCCGAGACCGAATTGGCGCATGACTCTATCGGGATGATACATTTCGACTACACAGAAGAAAATCAAAGGTGCTCTCGTTCGCCAAATAGCACGACCACTGGCTACAATACGCAGGTAGGTCCATTATCACTGCCTCAGGATACGGTTCCCATATTACCTGTAGTCAACAAAAACATTTTGATATGAATAAGAAACGCATATTAGATGATGTAAGTGTAAGGCACTACGTGGAGAAGTAATTCTGGTTTGTCTCTTACTTCATCTGGTTTTTGCATGTCAATCATTTCTCTGTACTTTGTCAGGACGTGCATTGATGCTCCCGTTGTCTCCAAAGCATGTTTCCACCTTCACAAATGAAAAAGAAAAACGCAATGCATGTATGTCGGCACATGTACATAGATATGAAGAAATTGAAATTATAATGTGAGAAAATAGTAATTACCTATGACCAAATGGAGGAGGTGGAAATAATTCTTCGTTTTCTAATACTGGTCTCGAAGAACGTTACCCATTATTGGTGCAAGAAACGGCAACCTATCCCATGCCCATAATTGCAATAAGATGACTGGACCTGCTATCTCAGCTCCATCAATGTCAGCTGCAAGACATAATTGTCTATATAAGTGAGCTAGAGTTGCACTACCCCAACCGTCATCTTGTCCAGTAGCCTCGAAATCTTCCAAAAATTGCAAATATGTGATGTGAACGAGGTTGTTCGACTTGTCTGCAAATAGTGTTCCCCCTAGAAGTTGCAGGATGTATGCTCTCGCATAGCGTTGCACTTCCACATCATTAGCATTGTCTGGGAGGTTTGGAAACCACCTTGAAAGTTGCTTAGAATTTGAATCCGCCCTCCGATCTGTTATTTTCGGGGAAAGGGAATCCGAGTTGTGTGAAGCACAAGGCATCGTAATCTTGGTCGACGCGCCGAATTGGTAATCCATCGACCAAGCAACCCCAATATGATTTGTACATCTTGGAGGGTTATAGTCATCTCGCCGACGGGGAAATGGAATGTGTGAGTTTCCGGCCTCCACCTCTCTACAGAGGCGCTTATGAAATGCCAATCAATTGAAATGAAGCCTACTCGCAGATCCGTAAAATCCGAACTTCCCGAAGATGCCCAACTATGCGTGGATCCGGTTGGACCAACCTAGGTGAAGTGCGCTTGAATTCCGTTTGATAGTCGGTATACCAGGCTCCTATGAAGATATGAGATTTAAGTGCAATTAGTTAAAACGTGGCTATGCAGCTAAAAAGTCGAGAAACATGCGAAAATAAGTATTACGGGCCATTCCAAATGCGGGTAGATCTATGGAGAGCTTGCATAGTCAAAACCGAGTCATCTACAGGCCAGGATCCATATCGCGCTT
This sequence comes from Stephania cephalantha, assembly GCA_039657325.1. Taxonomy (NCBI): domain Eukaryota; kingdom Viridiplantae; phylum Streptophyta; class Magnoliopsida; order Ranunculales; family Menispermaceae; genus Stephania; species Stephania cephalantha. The sequence goes on along the minus strand of CM077570.1, from coordinate 24,879,573 downwards.
AAACCCAAAATCATTACCAATGTTGTCATTAATTCCATTGTAAACTTCATATGAACAAGTAGAAATACTTCATGTAGTAACTATAAAGAGATGGATTGGTGCAATATACGTAGCATACTACAACGAAGTTCATGATGCATATAATGCATTACTACTCCCCTTCCATCATTGCAAATCATGTAAGAACTTAAATAAAGCACATGTTAAAAAATAAAATTAAGAAATTGAAAAGTTTATGTTTCATGCAAGACCAGAAAAGCACATCTATCTCTCATCAAACAAATAATACAAATAAGCAAAGACCTATAATACAAGGAAAATATAGGTCCGTTCATGACTTAAGACTTGAAAGAGTCTTTCACTATGAAGCATTAGACGGTTGTCCTTGCTGACGACGACTGCAAGTGCGCCTATTGTGTCCATCCTGCTTACACTTACTACATCGCAGCGTTGTTGGGGTTTCTCTCCATTCCTTCTCTCGCTGCATATGCCGTGGCTGTTTCGATTGCCTCTCCAATCCATCTCAAGTGCGCAAACGGCTAGATTGAGGACGACCTTTTTTGACTCGCTTCCGATATGGATCACCAAAGAACGTGTGTGGAAGTCTTGCGTTAGGCCAATAATCTTCATGCGGAATGGGTTGGAAATTTGCAAAGCATAACATTGATCTGTATTACGAGACCATTTGTAGTATGGCTCGATGTACCGACAAAGGTGATCTATGGCAACACTAGCGCAAACTCGCTTGAACATGGGAACATGGAATGCCATAACACCGCCACTTCATACAAGTGCACCTACGGGCCTCCAATTTCACAACTTGCTTGTTACCACCTTTTCTCAAATGATAGCCACGTGGTGCGGTGATTACTTCAAATGTACCATTCTCACGATTTACTAATGTTACATTGTGCCCTCCACCCACATTTCCCCATTTTGACAACTTATCCATTGCGTACGTCGTGTACGTTTCGCCCTCCTAGGGCCACACCTATTTCGTCTCGTCTTTTTATTAAAGTATGCCATGACACGGTAAAATGTAATCTGCACTAAAGCGGTGATGGGGTAAAATCGCGCGCTTTCAGACTCCGTTAAAGCATTCTACATTTGTGACAAGAAAAAATTCATATTTGTATTAGCTTGGAAACATAATAATTCAAACACATTACGTAAGTAATAGTAACTACCGTAATAAATCAAACGTAATACCCGCGAGATTTGTAGTCATCCAGTAGTATCGATAACCTTTGTCGTATGCGTTTGTCCATTGTGCTCGATCTAGGTCAAGAAAACCACGCAATACATTCGGGATTCATCTCGATGGAGTTCTTTCATGGATGCCTTAAATTTTCGCGCTTGATGTTGTGCTCTGCTATGTACACCATATCCTTTAATTCTTTGCTCCCAAATCTCATGTTGAAATTACGCATATGTGGCGGAGACAAAATCGTGTTGAGCTCTTTCGTTGGTCCATCCATTTCGAGGATCGTTCATTGCCAACAATATACCCGGGTGTCGATCGAAATGACACATACACCATCCCTATCACACATGATGTCGCAGACAAGCCATAAACCATCCCCACTGCTCGACTTTCCTCATCAACAATGGCAAATGCCAAAGGAAATACATGACTATTACTCACAACAACAAAGGGCTATTAGGAGTTTGTGTTTGTATTTTCCATACAAGAATGTGCCATCAATTTGGATCATTGGTCCGCAATGTCTAAAGCCCGCAATAGAAGGTGCAAATGCCCAAAAAACCCATTTGAAGACAACTTCATTGTTGGCATTAGGCTCACCATGCCGCCATTCCACACGTGTCCCTGGATTGCTTTCTTGAAGAGCGGTCATCCACCGCGACAACATTTTGTACGATTCTTCCCAATCTCCAAAGACTTTAGCAATTGCTTTCTTCTTCCCCAACCATACTTTCTTATAATGAACGTCATAACCGAATTTGTCCTTGATAATCTGGTGAAGCACAGAACCGAGGTGGACGGATCTCTTCTCACCACATTTTCTACCTCACGTCATATAACGGTGGAGTCCAAATGCGCATGATCCTTGGACGCTTTAGCATAGATGCACGTATGTGGTCCCGCATATGTACTTTGATCTCAAACATTCCATGCGATTTTCGTCTCGAACACCGCAACCTCCAAGTACATCCATCCAAATATTTCTTACAACGAACAATCCATACACTTGGTGTAGAATGAGTCACCACAAAGCGCCCGTGTCCTTTGATGCTATACATTTTCACGGCATGTTGGATATCTACTTTACACATGAACCGCATGCCTTTCTCAAATTCGGATGCCTCATTCCATAAAGACCTAGAAGGGATCATTGCATTCTCATTGAGGGGTTACATTGCCTCACTACTCAATTCCATAAATACAATGCGGAAGGAACGACAAATTCACCTACACCCACCGGCGCACCATCAATTCCAAGCAAATTCTTCATCGAAGAAATCATCGTTCCCAACTTCGTTCGAAATTGGAGGACAAGATAATGAGCCATCATCTCGCTATGACTCGATTTAACGCGTATCGAATCATGCCATCATCAACATGATGACCATCATCCCCTTCATCGTCTCGTATCATCTTCGCTACTATCTTCATTGGTATCCCCGTCACGTCATTTCAGCAGAGTAGTCATCATCTTCGCTAGTATTCATATCATCACAGGAACGAGGATCCTCATCCATTTCGGGATTTGCGGTCGTCAAAGGCGATGCACAATGGCTATGCTCATAAATTGGTTGAGTGCTAGGTCCAGCTCCAGAATGTAACACTACGTTGCAATTGGAACTATTGTATTGTTGCCTCGGAACTAAAGCGATATAAATCTCCATGCAATGTGGTGGTGGTAATTGTGACAAAAAGTCCCAAACATCTTTGAGACTCGACTCATCATCTATTGGCAACGGGACGTAGTTGGCCGATCCACTTCCAATGTACGCTGGATATCGATATGTCATGTTTAATCTCTGTAAGTCATTGTCTATCTGCAATGAATTACAGATATAACGCACAAGTTCATCGTACCCTAAACCGATCTTCGATCTGAGATGTCGGATGGGCGGTTTCGTGTACGAAATTCCTGATGCTCCTTCTACCATGTCTCCATTCATATAACACAACAACGATACTCTTTGATCACCCATTCTTCAATTTATATATGTACAATATAATGAATCATTGCGTACAGAATTCAAATAAATATGACCTTCATAAAATTGCTTATGGACCCAAATAGAATTGGTGTAGTAGTAAATTTATTAATATATATATGTAACTAAATAGCCTAGTGATCAAATTAAGTACCATATTATGCAACAAAGAAACTATTATATGCAAATAACTATTATATATTATAAACAACTACCCTAGCTAGCTTAGAATATAAGAGCCCTTAAAGCAACCTTACAAAGTTACCACCACCAATGTCTCATCTCTTAAGCGCACGCCTAATGTTCTTCGAAATTTTTCTACTAAAGTATTGACATGTATATGAGGATTTTTGCTTGATTAATACCACATCAACTAATTGGGAAAAAGTAATAATATAAATCGGATAAAAAAAAAATCACCTTAAAAAAAATGAAAAAAAAAAAGCCGAATGTGAGACAAAAAAATAACAAAAAATTTAACATACAATATGACATGAACCACATGAAGCATTAACATACAAAATCTCCAAAAAAAAATTTCAATTTAAATCTAAAAAAAAAAAAAACCTTAACAAAAATGAAAAAAAAAAAATTAGAATGTGAGACAAAAAAATAACAAAAAATTTAACATACAACATGACATGAACCACATGAAGCATTAACATACAAAATCTCCAAAAAATAGCCCAATTTAAATCGGATAAAAAAAATCACCTTAAAAAAAATTAAAAAAAAAAAAAAATTTAATGTGAGACATAAAAATAAATTTTTTTTAACATACAACATGACATGAACCACATGAATCATTAACATATAAAATCTCCAAAAAAAACAGCCCAATTTAAATCGGATAAATAAAATCAGCCTTTAAAAAAAAAAAAAATTACAAACAAAGAATGTGAGACATAAAAATAAAAAAATTTTAACATACAACATGACATGAATCACATGAATCATTAACATACAAAATCTCCAAAAAAATAGCCCACACGATTTTTGCTAACAAAAAAAAAAAAAAAAAAATTAATGTATTTAAATAACAAAAAAAAAACAGTACTAGCATGTGAGAACAAATTAACAAAAATGCAACATTCAACATAACATGAACCACATTAAGCATAAACACACAAATTCTCCAAAGAAATAGATCTTACAAAGTTGTTGAGTTCGGGTGGGTTGCGGTTCGGATCTGAAGTTGACGATGGAGATAAGATATGCACCTATGGAGCCAATCTAGTGGAGCTCAAGGAAGGGATCGGTGGGAGTTGAGGGAAGGGATCGGTGGGAGAAATAGAAAGAAGAAGGAAGAAGGCAATGAGAAAATGAAGGAAATGAGAGACAAGAAACCAGATCTGTTTCTTGTCTCTCGTCCTTATAAGTGAAATCGTGACCCGAGTTCACGACTTCACTCGGGAAAAAAAATACCAAAAATCTACGTGGCGCTTACGTGGCAACAGATGTGTTAGATGGGGAAATAGTTTGGTGGGTGTGTTGGGTTGATAATTTTTCCTCCCAAACGTACTAATCAAGGAAAAAACTCCCTACTTTGGGCACTCAGTGGGCCCAAGTGATAGTCCCTCCATGTGATACACCTCGAAGAATACGTGTGAGCGCACATCTTGAGATGTTATGCGCACACCTCGAGGTGTAACACACGATCGGACACTCTCTTGGACCCACTAAGTGCCCAAAGTGGGTGTTCAAAGTGAGTTACTGTAACATCTCCCAATGAAAAATGTTAACATAGCACACCAAGCCCACGACAAAAATCACACACCTTATTCAAGTATTTGAGACCGTGTGATGCATCTTCATATACGTACGTACGTACGTAACTCAAGGTGTGTCGTGCGATTATCAATAATGTTCTATCACATATAATTTGTGTCTTAAAGAGTACTGGTATTCTTGGATACCCATATTAGATATATATGATTACAGTTTCTGCATCGCTTACAAAGGAATATAATGCACCCTTGTGCAAGGGAGACGAGAATAATGACCTGCATGACTTGAAACATTTTCATATACACAACTTTCTACATTCAATTAACCAAGACATGTGACAGTGAAAACTGTTGAGAGAGAGAGAAAACAGACCCCACAGATTTGGTTTCATTTAAATTACTTGTCAGGGATGCCCGATTAACCCACTTTGAACACCCACTTTAGGCACTTAGTGAACCCAAGTGGGTGTTCAGCCATGTAATACACCTCGAGATGAATGCTTACACTCCTCAAGGTGTATCACATAAAGAGACATTCATTTGGGCCCACTAGATGCCCAAAGTAGATTACCAAAGTATTTTCCTTAACTTATTAATACCAACTAGTGTTACTTCCAAAGTAACGAAGCAAAGTTTCCAAGAAGAGCAGTTTTGAGAGTCACCAAGGCTTGTCTGCAGTCGAGCATCGGTGAGAACGATTCTCGATCGGTGCTCTGTGGTGGTGCGCCCTCAAGAAGAGGCGAATATGGATGATGGGTACTGCGACAATAAGAGGTGAAGGAGGAAACGACGGGATTCGAGCCACGTGTCTTGGTGGCTACGATCACAACAACGATCGGTTCGCCTAGTCTGCGATGGATCCGAATTCCTCTTAGATCTTCTATCCACGCTTTTCTCCTTGGGTGTATATATTGGTGTTTGGTTTTGTTCTCTTTGATGGAGGCTTTCACTCGAAGCACTGCCATCAAAGTTTCGTGTTGTTTGTTCCAAATAAAGGTTGTTGTCTCCATTTTAGGGGTAGTTGTCTCTGGTGTAGGGGCTGTGGTGCCCAATTATTGCCTTTTTGTCTTCATTGTGGGGCAGTTGTTCCTGGTGAGACAAGTTACTTTGTTGTGAAAACAACTCTAAATAATTACTTTGTTGTGAAAACAACTCTAGATAGCTAATCTTTAGTCATCTTTTTCTCAGCTTTCCGCTTTGGTGGTTTACGTGTAACCATTACCACAATGAATGCAATCTATCTCTCACTGTCATTAAAAAAAAAAAAAAAAAAAAAAAAAAAAAAAAAAAAAAAAAAAAAACCAAGAAGTCATCAACTCCATCAAGGTTTGATCTCCGCTTTTTATTAAGGGTTTGTGAGGCGTGGCAGAGTAATGCAAGTGATTTGTTGGCACGGCTTGAAGAGAGTGTAGGGAAATAATGAGTGGTGACGTTGCGGCTTGAAGAGAGTTTAGGGAAATAATGAGTGGTGACGTTTTCACAGGGGTTGGAATCTGGATGTATTATAGCTTGGAATGATAGGTGTAGGCATGTGAAGGTCTAGGGGTCCCGATGAGTAGGGGCTACAGCCCTTTAAATCTTGAAGGATAGGCCACATGCTCTGCCTGGCGGACCTCTAATGGTAATAAGAATGAGCCCACCTAAAACTACTATCAGGATTAAAAAGTTCTTCACTAGTGCTCTATTTAATTCTGAAACCGTTTTAGTTTACTAAAAATCTAACTGATTGTTCTTAATTTGGTATATAACCAAAACATTAATCGCAAAGCTAGATATATATAAATTATTTTTCTTTAATTTTATATTTTTATTTGTAGGGTTCCTTGTAGTTATGAACTTATTATGAAAAGATACATAAATATAACTAAGTTAAATGTCTCGAATGTCAACCCTAATTAAATAATTTTGTAATTTGACACAGAACAATAGTGTTAGGGTATTTTAGACGAGTTTATAATTTTGATGTTGAAAGCACCTATAAAATACTTTTTTTTTTGTTCCACAATAACTGTTGCAATTTGACAATTGTAGAAGAATTAAGAAAATAATTGATTCATTAAAAAAATAAATTGATACCAAACTGTCTTCTCACAATATTGAAAAAAAATGTAATTAATATTGATTGTTGTTAGAATTGTTAAAAAATAAAAGATAAGACATTTAATAAAAGAAAGAAAATAGTTAGAGAGATAAACCTATTAAATAAGAGAGAGAAAAGGGAGAAAAGTTTGGGTAAAAAATGAAATGAAAGATAAAATTTAAATATTTTTCGAAAATACCTTCATTATGTAGTTATTCTTTTTTTCGAAAATGCTTTCATTATGTAGTTATTTATTTATTTTAAAAACTAAATTTAAAAAAGAGAAGTCATTATGTAGTTAATTATTTTTCGAAAGCACCATTATGTAGTTATTTATCTTCCTCAATCGTATTGGAATTTGAAACAACCTGTTTTTTTTTTCTTTCAACAATCGAGATTAAAGGAAAAGAAAAAAAGATATGAGACGATAATACTACAAATTCACAAAAAAAGATATGAGGCGATAATACTACAAATTCACCTGCTAAGTCACATATATATGAATGCGTGAGGGTTTTTCAAGAGTTTTTATTATTTTTATTTTTTACTTTAAATGAGAATTAAAATTATCTAATTAAAGTACAATTAAAGCAACTAATTAAACTAACTCAATTCAAGTTCACTAATATTAAATATTTTAAATTGAATTCAAATCAAATCAACATAAAACTAACATCTAAACAAGTATTCTGAACATTGAAACATAAACCTGTTTTGAATCTGAACATATTAATTAAAATATAGTCATAATCATACTATCATCATATTATGAAGTACTCCTGAATCCTTAAACCTATATCATAAGCAAGATTAATAGCCTTGATCAAGCAATTAGTTTTCCTTATATCAACGGAAAAAACATATTCTAATTTTATTACCATTAGTTCTTTGAAAGCTCAAAGATAATAGAAACAAAACAACCTTACACTCTATGAAAACTTCTTACTACTAAGCCAATATTATTAGAATTAGCTATATCAATATCGAATTTTGAGCACAATTCGCATAAGACATCTAAACAGTAAAAAACATTTAAATTTATAATAGTTACTACTTTATATTAGATTTACAACCTAAATATCACAATACACATTGTAGACTATATCTTTTTTTTTTCTTCCCATATTTTTTTTATTTTCATCCTTACGGTTCCTTGCTCCATTTCCTTTTGATACTGTTATTATTTTTTATAGGAGTTCTTTCATACATTTTTTCCAACACTAGATTCCTTGTTCCATTTCCTTTTAAACCTGTGGGTCATTCTATTTTTTCATTTAAAAATTCTTTTTTAACACTTCTCACTTTCACTTTAGTTAAGGAAGTATCCTTTCCAACTAAGTAAAGTTTCATTTGCTAATTTCTTATTTCTTGTTTTCGTTATATATAATATTTGATCAATAATCTTTGCATAACAAGATTCTTAGAGATCTGTCTTGTTTATCTTGCACTTTTTTTTTTTCGATCTTCTACCCATTTTCATGTCTAACACAAAGCAATCAATCCATCTAAACTCTTCTAGTGCATACACAATCCAGGTAAGTCAAATAGGGTATAACAATTCATTTCCATCATAAAAATTTTATTTTCATGAGTAATAAAAATATCACTTCTATTTAAACCCAAATTATACTCAATTCATAATTCTCTAACTAAATAAAATAAAATGAAGAAATATTACTAGTATCTTCATAAAAAACCTGAAAATCTCAGTCAACTTTAAATATTGAATAAATAGATTCTACCTCTCGAATCTTTTATACTTTGCTTCTTTATACTTTACTTCACCTAAATATCCTCAAACTCATTCCAAAACTTTTCCTCAAGGTTTAAAAATTAAGTAGGGTTTCCATTAAAACAAATATACCTTGTGAGGAATAAATGAACTATATTAATAATTAATGAACAAATTATCATATTAATAAAATTTTCATAAAAAAATAAATCATGATAAAAATAAATTGCCAAGCATTATCATCAATAACAGGAAACAATGTTGCAATAAATTCAAGTCTTTCTAAAATAAAACATACTTCCAAACTCATTTGAAATATAATTTCAAACCAATTGCATAGAAATTTTTTTGAAATGATAAATACCAAAATTTCGAGAAAATCTTGCTTTGTAAACTAAGTATCATCGTATTCACTACTTCTATTCTATTGAAGTCAATGAAAATATTTATAAATAGTAGTAAAATGAATTCTAATAAGCAATTTTAGAAATCAATTCTTCATTAAAATTTTCCAAAAATTCATCAAAAAAATTCAATTTAAAAGCTAGGGTTTGTTCGTGATCGATTACGTTCTTGAGAGTGAATCCCTCAAGTTATAAACTTCTGAACTCCTCTAAATCTCACTTCCAAGCTTCTACTCAAAATTCCCATGCTCAAGCCCTAGTATAGCTCTACATTCTCAAACTCGGCCTCTTTTACGTTGAATGAAACAAGATTGAGGTGAGAATCACTTAAATACACTAAAATCTAGCTTAAGAAAGTTGAACATAGGCAAAAAATTGGTCTTTGAATCAAGTGGGTGCTATGGTTAATGTGTTTGAAATGAGTTATGTGTGACGAATTAGGGCTTGGTTTTAAAAACATGGAATCGAGCTAAATGAATCGAGGTTTTAAGTGGATTCGTTGGCGAATCGTTATTTAAATCAATGAAAATTAGGTTATGTACCTCACCGATTTACCCAGCGAATCCCAGTTATAGGGTCGATGCGCTACTGAATCTTTATACTTGAATTTCACTAAATATTTATGGTCACTGTTATCAATTTGGCCAGCGATTTATAGTATAAACTCACATCGCTTTGGATTTCGCCAGACAATAACTACTGTTTTTCCTAATTTAATGCATATTATCATATATATATATCATTTATAATAATCAATATAAAGGAAGAATTCACTAAAAATTCAAAAATCTGAATAGGATATGCAATTAACTAATAATTTTATTACTTTCTTAATTAAATAAATAAACCAATAATATAAATTGCATAAAGGCCATAATATATTTGCTAGAAGGACATAATATAACAACTCAATCATCCCCCCTCATTTGAAGCTACTTTGGAGTATAAATTCCAAAATATTTTCAAACAAGAGTCAAAATGTGAGAGATTAAAAAAAATATTATATTAATTAAATGGAAATAAATATGGAATATGGGTTGCTTTACATAAAGCGCTTTTGTTTACTGTCATTGGCTCGACTGAACCATTCTAGTATTAAATTGGATCTATAAACTTGAATTTAGGATTTTCCGCTCTAGTATAATTTCAGAAAGTAATTGCTTGACCATTCACTCTTAAAGTGATTGTTTTATTCAAAATATACATGATAGCTTGAGAAATGGCTAAGAAAGGGCGTCTTACAATTAAAGAAGGATCTTCATTTACAAAGTGTGGCATAACCAAAATATATGTGGGTAAATTATACTTGTCTACTTGAATTGGTACATTTGTAACCACCCCTATTGGTTTAACTGAAGAACCATTTGGTAAACGAACCCGTTTAAAAGCAAGCTCATCCAACTCCAACTGAGTATGTAGAAGCAAATGTATAGGCATGAGATTTGCATTAGAACCCGTATCTGACAACTTAATAATTAAACATGTTTTATAGTGTAATTTAGGATGGTTTTAAATGAAAATAATGATATAACACTTGGTATTCTCTTGTTTTTATGATTTCAGGATTTAATTAAAAAATGAAGAAATGAAATAAAAAAAGAAAAATAGCAAAACAATCAACTGGAGAACAATTCTAGCGATTTCCCTGCGATATGAGCATATAAAGGATTTACTACATAAATCGGTAGCAGAGAAGAGCCTCTGAATTCCCAGCGAATCGGGATTTACAAAGGAATTACCAACTGAATCGGTGGATCACAGATAAATATTTTTAGTGATTAACTCAGCGATTTGTGAACAAATGGATTCGCTGACAAATTGCTGAGGTCAGTGACGAGTTTTTTGGATTATTACGAAAAATTTGAGTCTATCTATAATTTGTAAAGCTTAAGAAACTATAAATAGGACCTTAGGGATTCAAAATTAACACTTTCACTCTCTCTAAGCCTTCTTTTCTCTTAACAAGTTTGTGAGATCCATAGTTAGTTTTTTGAGTTTATGTTTGAAGCAACATTGAAGCTTTATTTATTTCAATAAGAGGCATTTATTTAATTATGTTTTCAATTATATTATTGTGTTGTTTATTTCTTGCATAAGTGAGTAGTTTATTAATCTAAACAAACCCTAGAAATGTATATACTTTGGATTGCTATATAGTTAAGGAATCCTATACTTAATGCTTTAAATATATTCATACACAACAATAACGGTTTTGATAAGTTGTTTTTACGTATTACAACTAATAAGGATTGATATTGTATGCATAGTTGCAAATATGTATTATGATATTCGATTTTCTAATTTTATGTCTATGATTATTGACAACAATTATAAAATTAGTATCTATGATTAATCTATAGGGCCAAATTGCCCGAGTAGATGTTCTAGGTGATTGGGTTCTAAGTTATTTATTGATTGACATATTCTGATTAATCTTTAGTTTAGATTAGACATAATTTTCATTGAGTGTTAATGCTGTTAATTAAAGATAGATCTAATCGAGTTAAAACTTGTGAATTATGTAATGAGGTTACACATCCTACGGATGCTTGTCCTACTCTTTATGAAGAGAATATTGAAAAGGTTAATACAATAATGAATCATTTTTTTGGTCCTCCAAGAAATCGATATAATAACAATATTTATTATCCTGGAAGACAATACCCTAATCTTCATTATGGTCTTCAAAATCAAAATTATAATAATTATAGACCAAGTGCTTAGATGCAATCTGCACCTAATCAACAGCTTCAACAAAATGCTTAATCTTAGAATCCAAATTTAAAGCAAATCTTGCATAATTTTATGAACTAAAGTCATTTAAACTTTACACACATATCTCAAAATCAAGTTAAAACTGATACTACTATTAATGAACTGAAAAATCGATTAAGTCAAATGAATTTACAAATAAATAGGTTAAGTACTCAACAATGTAATCAAGCTAAAACACCTACTCAAGCTGCTACTGCTCTTATTAATCAAGCACAAGTCAATGCCTTATTTAGTGATAAAAAAGACACACCTATAAGTGGAAAGATACTTAAACAAGGTAATAAAAATAAAATACATAAAACTATTGAAGAAGAAGAAGAAGAAATGATGGCTAATGTCATTCATATTAGAGAATGGATGGCTGAACAATTGAAATATACACCTTATCCTAAAGGCTATACCCATAGTATTTAGCCAGAGTTTAAGCATATGCAAAATCTTTACAAAAGTCTGAAATAATTGATAAGGATGAAAATGATAAGATTTTTAATTATTTGAATAAATATATGTATTCATATTCTTCCGTCCCACAGCGGTTTGCTGATGCTAGGGAGATAGAAAATAATGAAGACATTCTTAAAACATTTAGGAAAATAGAAATTATTAAACCATTGATGGAATCAATTATGAGATTTTCTAATTATGATGAAGGTTTGAAAAAAATTCTTTGAATATAAGGATAAGTTCTTAAGAGAATTTAAGAAAAACTTAGGGTAAAATGTGTCTGCTTTAATTAAAAAAAATTCTCGAGAAATGTTCCGATCTAGGAATGTTTGAAATTCCTATTACATTTAGGAACTTCTTTTATAGATTTTACTATGTATGATCTTGGAGCATCAATTAATGTTATGTCACTTAAACTATATGAGTCATTGAAAATAGGTTCATTGACCAATACACCTATTAATCTTACCTTAACTGACAACACTGTTGTTAAACCATAAGGTTTACTAGAATATGTCTTAGTAAAAGTAAATAACTTAGTATTTTCAGCTGGCTTCTATGTCATGAAAATGGGAGACTTAGTTTCATCTCCGCCTATACTTTTAGGAAGACCATTTCTTAAAACAACTAAAACAAAGTTAGATATCTGTGAAGGAAAAATGTCTATGGAACTTGAAAACAAAATTGTCACTTTTTATTTTAATGATGAAGATACCTTCGATAATTATGATGAATCTAATAATGAACAAACTAATGATAATAAATCTTTAGAATTAAATCATTATATCTTAAAAGAAGAAGTATATGTTATTAATGTAGTAACAATGGAAGACAAAAATACTATGACAAAGAATGAACGAGTTAAAGATACTTCAAATAAAATGATAATAACTCAATAATGAAGGTTTAAGCAACCAAAAAATGTTAAGAATGATCTTAAAATAAAGGAGTTTAAAGTTATGAAGAATAAGAAGAAGAAAAAGTAGAATCTAGCAATTGTAAAGCTTGATGATCTAGGAGATATATCCATAAACATATAAGTTAAATGGGGTTGGTATTTTAAAGCTATTTATGATAGGGGTTCTAGAGCAAACTACATGCCAATTTACTTCTTTCTTCATACTCAACGGGGGTTGGATGTATTTGCTTTTGAAAAAGTTCTTCTACCAAATGGTTATTCAATGAAACCAATATGAGTGATTACTATTGTACCAGTTCAAATTGACAAGTACATCATTCCCATAGACTTTTTGGTTATGCCACACTTCACCAATGAAGATCCTCCATTAATCTTAAGACGACATTTCTTAGCTACTTCACAAGCTGTTATGAGTACTCTGAACAAGACAATCATTTTTAGGGTACATGGCCGAGCAATCACTTTCTAGGATGGCACTAGAGTGGACAATTCTACATTTAAGTTTATAGAACCAGTTTAGAACTGCGTGGTTCAGTCGAGCCAACGACAGTAAACAAAAGCGCTCTATGGGAGGCAGCCCATACTCTATCTTTACTTTCAGTTTTAGCATGAAGATTAGTTAGTTGTTTTTCTCTTCTCTTAATTTTTTACTCTTATATTGGGGATATTTAAAAAATTTAATTTCGAAATAATTTCATGTAAAGGGGGTTGATCAAGAAATGTTTTTTTTGTATTATATTGTCTTTATGCATTAGCTTTTACGTTAGTCAGTTATTTATAGTAATAAAATTATTGTTTAGTACAAATTACAATAAAATTTTGATAATTTTGAATAATTCTATCATTTTATTGGACCTATATGTGATAAATATATGAGAAACTCAATTAAATTGTAAAAACAGTAAAAATAGGCCATCAACCTCTTAGCGATTTCAATTTGTACAGGAATTAGCTGAGAAAATTGACAGAAGTTTGCAGAATTTTTAGTGTAATTTTCGGTCAGCGATTTGCACTTATAACTAAGATTCGCTGAACTGGTCGGTTAGCCACTGAGACTCATTTTCAACGATTTAGGTAGTGATTTCCTAACGAATCCATTTAAACCCTAATTCGCTAAGAACGAATACATGATTTTAAAAACTAAAACCAAAAATCGCCATATTTACTCACTTCACACTCACAAATCATTGCAACTTTTCGACCTTAAGACCAAATTTTCGACTAGACTCAACCTTCCAAAGCTAGATTTTAGTTTATTTAAGTGATTTTCACCTCAATCTCCACACATTCAACCCATAATTTGGTGCGTTTTGAGAGCATATAATTGATTAGAGCTTGATCAAATGGAATTCGAAGTTAGAGCTTGGATGAGTGTTCTAGAGGAATTCTAAAGTTCCAATATTGAAAGATTCACTTTCAAGAAGGTAATAAATGAGAACTATAGCCTATTATTGTTTATATTTTCGATTTTTCATGGATTAACATAGATTTTTGGATTTTATTTAAGTTAGAGCCTAAATTTCAAAATCTTTGCTCAAAATTGGTTTTGATTTCAAATGTTTTCAACCATAATACTGGTATGAGAGTGGTGTGATAGTTTGTTTATTGATATCAAAATTTTGAACTATTTTTAGTATATAGCGAATGAATTGATTTTTATTCGCAAAATAATTAGAGACTAGTTTCAAATAAGTTTGGGGGGTTTTTATGTTTGTCTATCGCATGACTTCAATTATGAATGATTGTTTTTTTATCAATGATGTTTTATCAATTAATTTCACATGAATTTCAAACTCTCAATTTCTTAACAACTTTTTTTGATGAATTTCTCCTTATTAGATAAATAAGTTGAATTTTTACCGAACACGTTTCTGACAATTTAGTTTTAAAGGTTTATTCTCTTTCTTGTATCTATTGAAATGGTTGGAAGTGGAAGGGGTAGAAGTTCAAAGGAGGAGAAAGGAAAAGGGGAATTAGTATAGAAACCTAAGGATAAATCCAAGCTTTCACTAATTAAACCCATGGGAATTTTGTTCAATACACATAGGATTTGACCATAAAGAGAGCCTACCCCACCTTTATCATTTAGCTATGATTCTGAGGAAGAATATAAGGATGTGAATGATGGAGTAGAAAAAGAGATACCAAAGGGAGTGAATAAGTATGTTCTTAGGAAAGAAAATTTTATCAATGATAAGGCCTTTACTAAGATTAAGAAAGATATAGAGAAAAGAAGGAAGTTGATCGCGACAAGGGGATTCAAAGTGAAAAATGAGTTGAAATATAGGCCTAGGATCTTAGATATCATTGATGCAAGAAACTGCAGATTATTGACTAGGAATTATAACCAATTAGACCTTGATAATGTTCCTAGTGAGAAGGGATGCGACATTTTAGTAAGAGAGATTTATGTGAATGCTTATGGAAGTGACAACAAAATAGAGTCACGAGTCAAAGGAAGAATAATGGATTATTCTTCTGCGAGAATAAATCGGTACTTTGGTTTACCGAAAGTTCACCAAAAAGAGAACGATGAATACCCAAAGCCTAAATATTCGATTAAGTACCACTACATTGTTGGACTAAGTGGTTAATCACTTATACTCCACTCGGAATCTTGATGGCAACAAACAAAGTGAAAGGATTCTAACAAGTTTGCTATGTGTTTTCAGAATACCAAACTTGGCTTGGAATCACAAGTTCAAAAGGAAGATTGAGTTTTTCACAAGTCTAATTCAAATGTAGCCTGTTAAATTCAAGATTCGGCTAACACAAGAATACAAGGACCAAAAAGCTTACACTATCTTATTTACAACTCATGTGAGGTATATAAGTCCAATTACATAAACCAAATGCATTAGATTCATGCATATAACATTTTTCGCGTTTTTCCAAAGTTTCAAGTTTCAGTTTTTACACTATTTAAATTTCATAACTTAAAAAGGTTTTACATTGTGAAAACAAGTTTTTAAACATGCATTGGATTTGGAATAACTTTTGTGATTAGTTTTCAATGCACCAACTTCAATTTGAATGGATTTTGAATAGTAAGCAAAATATTTGCAGAAAAAGCCCCTACATATTTCATGAAACTAGGAATCTCGATTTCTAGGATTTGTAAAATCATCCGGGTAGTCCAAATGGGTCTAATGACTCATGCTAAACACGTTTAATGTGTTTCTAGAGGTTTAGTTGAGTCGAAGGTGTGTTAGGGAGATGCTAACTTGAGACCAGAAATTATCTACTCTCTGGTCCCTACTGGTTAGCGCACTGATGATGTCACTATGCGTGCTAACCGGTCTCTAGACAACTTTTTAAAAAGCTTACACTTTTGCTCTATTTTGAATCAATGATTGATTTTGGGCCCTTGGATAGAGATAACATTCATAAACTGTTAAATAGGCTTGGACACCATTCAGAAACCATTTAGAACATTCTGTTATCCTCTCAAGCTCAAAAACTCGCTTGTGTCTAAGTTTTCATATCAAATAGTCTTGATTTTTGTGCTTAACCACTTGGAATCTTTTGAGGCTATTGAATAATCCTCAAAACTAGTGTAACTAAGGTGTTTTGAGGCTTGCAACAACTTCTCCAAAAATGATTTTAGTCACTCTCATGTTGGGTTGTAAGAAAGTTGGATTTTCTAGTTCTTTTGTGCTTAAACTACATCCTTTATTCTGATTGGTGTGTGGAAATCATTTGTTGTGTTCTTAAACACATTTGTCTTGGGTTTTGCACTTAAACTTTGTTTTCTAAACCTTATGACTGATTTGAACAAGTGTTAGGTCTTAAAATTGATTTTTTATCAACTACCTGTTCATCGAATTTGAAACCTTGTTTATTCTCATCGAATTGGTTTAATCGGTTTCATGTTTGAGATAGGTGCAGCATTAGTTGTATACTTCTATATCTCATTCATATTCATACTTGCATGCATTAGAGTTGTTAGGCTCTAGGTGGCTTGCGAGTAGTTGAACTTATTGTTGCTTTACTTTGTAAAGTCGAATTTCTTTGTATTCATCTATTTCTCATAAATTGCTGATTGTAAGACTTAGTGGGATCTAAGTCAAGGGATGACCTAGTTGAGGCTAGGTGAGAAGTCCTAATTTGTGATTAGGCATTCTAGGCTTGTACACTTGGGTTGTAGCACTTATCATTAATATAAGTGGGGGTTTAAAAATCTTAACTAGGGAGGTTATGCAGTAGATGTAGCTCGGTTGGACCGAACCACTATAAATCTTTTATATATTTTCCATCTCTTTTCCCTCATTCACCATTGCATTGCATCTATAATTTTTGATTGTTTGTGCATGGATCATCATTGTTTATTGAAAGGTTTTAAAAGGAGATAACCTCTTGGTACACTCAATTCACCCACTCTTGGGTGTGGTTTCAATTTGTATTAGAGAAGGTTATTGCTCGAAGTGTTACTAACGTATCTTTAAGTTTTTTTATGCAAGGATGCAAACTCTAGATCCGACTTGCTTTAGGGAAGGCAACTCATCGAGTAGGCCTCCATACTTTGATAGAACAAACTATGCTCATTGAAAAGTGAGGATGAAGTTTTACATAAGGGCACAAAGTAGGCATTTATGAGATTCAATCCAAAATGGCTACACTCCACCGAAAAAGGTCACAAAGGACTACACCGTCGATGAAACAAGGATTAAGCTCTCAAATGATCAAGCTATGAGTCATTTATTTTGTGCACTAAGTGACAATGAGTTTAACTGAGTTAGTTCATGTCAAACTGCCAAGGAAATATGGGAGAAGCTTTAAGTACACTATGAGGGTACAATTCAAGTGAAGAAGACCAAATTGAGGATTCTTGAGGAGCACTATGAAATCTTCTGAGTTGGCTCTGATGAAGGCATAACTACCACTATCACTCGTGTAACGGCTCAAAAATTTGACTCGTGCCACGTGTCATTTTAGGGTCGTATGTGGGACCCACTCCTCGATATTCGGATCGCAATCGACGTGATGTTTTCGTATTTCGTAGTGCAAGGGTATCTTCGTTAATTTGTGGCGAAATTGAGGTATTTTTCGGGGTTTAATTTGAACGCAAACCAAGGATACTTTTGATGTGAAATTAAAGAAGATAAAAAAAAGAAAGATCAGGAGAGATCGTGAGGAAGAGAAGGAAACAGAGGAGAGAGAGAGCGATGGCGGAGAGCGCCGGCGCGGAGGGATGGCGACGCGCGCTCCGGCGTCCAACGGCGGGGAAAAAGGCAAATGCGACACATCGAATCCGCGAGATCGGCGGTGATAGCGCGAACAAGAGCAGCGCGCGCGGCGAGCGCGCGCGCTGCGCGGCGTGGAGACAGCGGCGAGAATTGGCAACGCGCGCAGGAGGACAGCGGCTCGACACGCTTGGTGAGCTGAATGCCGCGCGGCGAGCAATACACACGGAAAGGAAGGGTCGATCGGCGAGCGATGGTGCGCGAGCGCGCGACGCGACGACAACGCGGTGAGAGCGCTTGAAGCGCTCTCGCGCGAATGGTTGGTCGCGGTGGCTCCAGCGAATGCGCCGCGCGCGCCGCGGCGGCGGCGACGCAAGCGGCGAGCGGCAACGCGCGGCGCGGCGGCGACGCGTGAACGGTGCGGTGGCGCGTTGTTGACCGTCGGATGTGCGGTTTCGACGAAATCGCGACGATGCGATGGATGGACTTAGGAGTTGGGTGTCGGGTGCGCAAATCGAGACGCGAGTGAGTGCGTTTTGAGGTACGTAAGATTCCATCGAAAGTCACGAGGGTTTACTTTTCTATCATTGATTGCCTGTCTGTGGTTGTTGGATGTTATTCCCTCTATTCCTTGTTATTGAAAACCGTGACGCATTTGGGTTGGGGGTCGAGACTTTTGCTATTCGTGTTGTACTTATGGCACACTAGGGTCATGCGCGGGTAATCGGGTGAAAGGAAGTGGGTGTTTCAACGAAGGGATCCCGCGCGCCCTGGTAGGCACTCGGTGGGCTCGAGGCGGGGGGGTGTAGGCTTGGGCCGTACCAGGTGGAAGGAAGTGGGGCACTCACTGAAAGGATCCTGGGAGTTTGTCGTACAGTTTAGTGTGACCGGAGGAGTACACGGTTTGTTTCTCATGTTATTTATTCATGTGATGATCTTAGCAGAGTTGCATGTTTAGTTCGCATGATTAATTGACATGTTTATTGATATCATCTATATTTTTCATAAATGCTCGGTGTACTTTGTTGGAATCTTACTAACTGTACTCTCCATTTTACTTTTTGTGATGGACGAGTGCAGACTCTGCTAGTAGGGGCAAGGAGGGTTTGGACGACTTTATCTGACTGTCCGCGGTCAAAGACTTATTTGATTCTTTTGGGACTTGGGGAGTGACATGATATTGTACAGAGTACTTTACAGGGTATCGTACAATACTTTTCAGGGTTTTTCCACAGTAGGTTTTGTTAACTTCATTAATATATTTTTCTAAATTTACGTACAACTTCCGCTGCTTATTTCATATATCACTGTACACACACGTGGATACGAAATTCGAGACAAGAAAAGGACGGGCAGGTGGCGTAAACGTGTAGTTGGGCCAGCTGGCAAGAAGTACATGGAGACACGTCACCCCGGGGCGGCGAGGGCCGCCACAATTGGTATCAGAGAATAAGTCCTCAGACCATAAAACTTAAACAACAAACTTAGATGTGGAAAACCCGAAGTTAGTGCCTTAGAACTTTAGTTGGGAAGTGATGTGAGGTGGGTAGAGTTATAACTTATATATGTGTTATATTTTCATGCTACTATATGATATACGTATATACTTCGAGACTGATCCGGAGCATATTCTCGATCAAGATTATGGACGGACGATGCGATGCGTGCGCCTTTTAACACAGACGACGACGAGCGATGCGGCAATGGATGTCTCGGTTTTGACGAGTGTGGAGGATAGACTCTCGGCACAGGAGACACAGATGACCGACGTATTACGACTACTACAAGAGCAGACCGCAGTACTGGCGGGACTCACTTCAGCGAGAGAGCCAATTGTTGTGACCATACCGGCGGGGACCGCTATTGTTCCGGTGGTACCCCAGACGCCAGTTCAGGGGGTAGCGGTAGAGACACCTACAGAGATAGCTACCGCAGTCGTTCCTTTGGAGACGTCGACTCTTACGCCACCACCCACGACTACGGACCAGGTTACTGCCACCCCCACTGCTGATACTCCTACTACATCGGCATTCGTACTGACACCAGAGGCGAAGCTATTGAGGGAGTTTTTGAAGTTCCAGCCTGGATTCTTTTATGGAGGCGGTGACCCCGAGGCTGCTGGGAGATGGATAGTGTCCCATCAGCGTTTCCATAAGTTGATGAGGAACGACAAGACAGTACATGCACGACTTTCGGGAATCTGTTTGAGAGGGTATGCGGCAGTCTGGTGGACATATACGGATACTCATCCGGGACCGACGACATGGGCTGAGTTTAGGGAGCTGTTCTACGATCAGTACATACCTATGGAGGTTAGGTTGAGGCTGATGGAGGAGTTCCTAGCATTGAGACAGGGTAGTCGGACTTTGATGCGGTATATGGAGAGGTTCCGACACCTGCTTCAGTTCTCTCGGATGTCGCGGGACGAGCGCTTACAGATATATTATTTCACCAGAGGGATTGATGATATGATCGCGGCAGCAGTAGTCTCAACTGGAGCCACGACACTGCAGGAGATCTTTGATAAGGCATTGGCTCATGAGACATACCTACTGCAGAGGGCTGGCCGACGTGTGACTGGTAGGGAGGTACAGTCAGGGCAGAGTTCTCAGTCTAGTCAGAGGCAGAAGAGGCTAATGGATCATTCGGATAGAGACTGGAGAGATGATAGACGGGAGAGGGGCCGTCGGGATGAGTTTAAGGGCAGTCAGTTCCGATATGAGGAGTCACAGCCAGTTCATGCTATCACCTCAGCACCAGTGGATCGACAGAGGGCACAGCTACAGGAGTACCGTCAAGATCGAGATCAGGGGGGACATGACATGGGTCAGGTAGACCGGGGTCAGGGTCCGAGATCTGGAGACGGACAGACGGGTAGACTGGAGAGCCGTAGATGCCACCAGTGTGGGCAGAGGGGACACTTGAGGGCTGACTGTCAGACACCACCATCGCCACGGCAAACATCAGACCAGGCCAGAGATTGAGTACATGCGTTAGGACAACCAAATAGTGGGGCGACTAGGCAACCCGTTGAAGGTACATTATTTATAGTTGGTCGCCACATGCATGTTATATTTGATTTTGGGGATAAGATATACCCTAATCGAATATGTCAAGACGTGATGATAGAGGTGAATCGAGTTTCATATTCCTATCAGGCACGGATAGATTGTTACGGTAAGAGGATAGAGTTTCATATTTCCTGGCATACCAGAGTTCATATTATTTGGATCGGCAACTGACTTACCCATCACGAGAGGCCGACTAGGTACAGCGCAGGAGATGGAGGCGTTTACGGCGATAGTTGAGCCGGAGGTTCGAATGGAGGTCCGGATTGAAGACGTTTCGGTGGTTCGGGATTTTGTCGCAGTTGAGGATACCGACCGTATCGATTGAACGGGTTGCCGAGTGTCAGAGGGCTGATGGGCTCTATGAGCGGGTCAGTGGTCTGTCACGGAATCCGGAATGCACTGATTGGGCAGGAACCACAGATCGGTGTTTAATATACTGATGGAGATTGTGGCTACCTGCTGATCAGGAGATACGGGACGTGATTCTGGAAGACGCACACCGGTATCGGTACATAAGTGGGGCCTAAGATAGTTGTTGATCACGCATAAAAATACGCATAAAAATGTGGCAAATTCGTCAGAAGCTGCAAGCTGCACAAAATATACAGAAAAAATAAAATAAAATAAAATAAAAATACGCGGATAGTTATCGCGAGAATCTGAGCTACGACGAGGGCGAAAATGGCACCAAGATACATTGGGTCATACCGGATTGCACAAAAAGTAGGCACTGTTGCATATCGGTTAGAGTTACCTACCGAGTTAGCTGGGGTTCATCCGACATTTCACATTTCCATGTTGAGACTCGCTAGGTCAGGGCCGAGACCGACGATTGAGTTGGGATAGGTGGAGATACAGCCTGACGTGACCTACGAGGAGAGACTGATAGAAATCGTCGATCGCCGTGTACAGATTCTCCGGAACAGGGAACTCGCGAAGGTCCTGGTTCGTTGGCAGCATCACAGGACGGAAGGACTAACGTGGGAGTTAGAGTCGAGACGATGAGGATACGATACCCTCAGCTATTCTCTGGTGTGCGATTTGGGTTCCAGTTAAATTTCGAGACGAAATTTCTTTTAGTTGGGAAGACTGTAACGGCCCGAAAATTCGACTCGTGCCACGTGTCATTTTAGGGTCGTATGTGGGACCCACTCCTCGATATTCGGATCGCAATCGACGCGATGTTTTCGTATTTCGTAGTGCAAGGGTATCTTCGTTAATTTGTGGCGAAATTGAGGTATTTTTCGGGGTTTAATTTGAACGCAAACCAAGGATACTTTTGATGTGAAATTAAAGAAGATAAAAAAAAGAAAGATCAGGAGAGATCGTGAGGAAGAGAAGGAAACAGAGGAGAGAGAGAGCGATGGCGGAGAGCGCCGGCGCGGAGGGATGGCGACGGCGGCTCCCGGCGTCCAACGGCGGGGAGAAAGGCAGCTGCGGCACATCAGATCCGGCAAGATCGGCGGTGATAGCGCGAAGCAGCAGCAGGGCCGCGGCAGGCGGCGGCTGCGCGGTGGAGACGGCGGCCAGGAACTGGGCAGCTGCGCGGCGCGGAGGACGGCGGCTCGACGACGCCGGTGAGCAGCTGCGCCGGCGAGGCAGCGACGGCGCGGGAAAGGGTCGGATCGGCAGCGATGGCGCGCGAGCGCGGCGACGCGACGCAACGCGGTGAGACAGCTTGAAGGCGGCTCTGGCGCGAATGGTTGGTCGGCGGTGGCTCCAGCAGCGGCGCCGGCGAGCGCCCGGCGGCGGCGGCCGGCGAGGCAGCGGCAGCGACGCGGTAGCGGCGGCGACGCGGTGAACGGTGCGGTGGCGCGTTGTTGACCGGTCGGATGTGCGGTTTCGACGAAATCGCGACGATGCGATGGATGGACTTAGGAGTCGGGTGTCGGGTGCGCAAATCGAGACGCGAGTGAGTGCGTTTTGAGGTACGTAAGATTCCATCGAAAGTCACTGAGGGTTTACTTTTCTATCATTGATTGCCTGTCTGTGGTTGTTGGATGTTATTCCCTCTATTCCTTGTTATTGATTTCCGTGACGCATTTGGGTTGGGGGTCGAGACTTTTGCTATTCGTGTTGTACTTATGGCACACTAGGCTGTACGCGGGTAATCAGGTGAAAGGAAGTGGGTGTTTCAACTGAAGGGATCCTGTGCGCCCCAGGTAGGCACTCAGTGGGCTCGAGGGCGGGCTGGGTGTAGGCTTGGGCGTACCAGGTGGAAGAAGTGGGGCACTCACTGAAAGGATCTGGGAGTTTGTCGTACAGTTTAGTGTGACCGGGAGGAGTACACGGTTTGTTTCTCATGTTATTTATTCATGTGATGATCTTAGCACAGTAGCCTGTTTAGTTCGCATGATTAATTGACATGTTTATTGATATCATCTATATTTTTCATAAATGCTCGGTGTACTTTGTTGGAATCTTACTAACTGTACTCTCCATTTTACTTTTTGTGATGGACGAGTGCAGACTCTGCTAGTAGGGGCAAGGAGGGTTTGGACGACTTTATCTGACTGTCCGCGGTCAAAGACTTATTTGATTCTTTTGGGACTTGGGGAGTGACATGATATTGTACAGAGTACTTTACAGGGTATCGTACGGTACTTTCCAGGGTTTTTCCACAGTAGGTTTTGTTAACTTCATTAATATATTTTTCTAAATTTACGTACAACTTCCGCTGCTTATTTCATATATCACTGTACACACACGTGGATACGAAATTCGAGACAAGAAAAGGACGGGCAGGTGGCGTAAACGTGTAGTTGGGCCAGCTGGCAAGAAGTACATGGAGACACGTCACCCCGGGGCGGCGAGGGCCGCCACACTCGCTTCACTAAGCTCAAAATGAAATCAGTAATCTTGGAAAGAACTATTATCAAGAGAATTCGGTGTACAAGTTCCTTAGAGGTTTACCTAAGGAATGAGATTAAAAAAGTATACCATCCAATCGACACAAAATCTTGGAGATTATACCTTTGATGCCTTATGAAGAGAGTTGGAGATCCATAAATTTGAGCTAAAGGACCGAGCAAGATTGGAAGCACTTAGCAGTGGTTCAGAGAACTCAAAAAAAGAGAATACTTTGAAGGAAAATATCCTACCGGTTCCATCAATTGAGATTATTGAGGATGAAAAATCTAGTGATGAAATTAATCTTAAGGAGGAAGTAGCCATTCTTTCAAGAAAGCTTAATAAGGCAATGTACAAATGTGTCAATTACAAGAAGAAATTCAAGGGTGGAAGCAAAGGAGGAAAATTAAGTGAAACAATTTGCTTCGGGTGCAGCAAACCGAGCCACATCAAGGCCGATTACAAGTTCAAAATAGTAATGGACAAGAGAAAAGACAAGAAGAGCTTCAAGGAAACATGTGAAGACTCATCTTTATTAAGCTCCAACTCCGAGATGGAAAATAAGAAGGCTATACTTTGTCTCATGGCATAAAGTGATGTAAATACCAATGCTTTAATTCTTAATGATGTTGATGACTTGGATAATTTGCCTAGTATTGATGAGCTTAAGAAAGAGTTGAAAAAAGAGGTCAAAAGACCAAACAACTTAAAAAGAGCTTGACCATAGCAATTTGTGAGATTGAGTCACAAATGAGACCATTAGTGACCTCCAAAGTAACTTGAGTGAAGTCTTTAAGGAAGGGATACCTTAGTTAAGGAGGTTGAGGACTTGACCAATATGGTGACTAAGTTCACCAATGGTAGAAACATGTTTGATATGACATTGGGAGCAGAATTGTGAGCACTCAACAAATGAGGCATAAGCTACGGAGCAAATCTATTGAGCTACAACAAATTGTTAGATGATGCTCATAGATGCTCTAAGTGCAATAGGTCTCACGAGGTTGGGAAATGCATCTTGAAAAAGATCAACATGGGTAGATTAGCATGGGTAGTTAAGGATGTTTATGGTACTAAATTTATCAAACCCAGAGGAGTTTGAGTATCAAAATTTAGTGTTTTTCACATTGTATAGGATGCGAGAAAGAGCACCCAATGGTAGTTGGATAGTGGGTGCTCAAGTCACATGACCGGATATGCAAGTCAATTCATTGAGCTAAAATGACATGATGTTGGAAAAGTCACATTTGGGGATGATAACAAAGGAAAGATCATAGGCTTTGGTACCATGGGTAACGATTCTCTATCCATCTCAAATGTTTGCCTTGTTGATGGTTTGAAACATAATTTATTTAACATTACTTAATTATGTGACAAAGGCTTTCATGTCATGTTTGAATCATAAAAATGCATTGCTAGGAATGAGAAACATGAAATCTTATTCATTGTATATAAAGATACGAATGTCTATGCTATTAACTTTAATGAGAAGCATATGCAAAATGTTTCATGTTTGAATGTTCAAAATGAATGTGATACATGGTTGTGGCATTATAGACTAGGACATTCTAGTGTGAAAAACTTGTCAAAATTGACCAAGCATGATCTAGTAAAAGGTCTCCCTAAATGCACATACAAGAAAGACAAGGAATGTGAACCTTGTGTTATTGGCAAATAAGTGAAATCGT
Organism: Stephania cephalantha; assembly: GCA_039657325.1. Lineage (NCBI taxonomy): Eukaryota > Viridiplantae > Streptophyta > Magnoliopsida > Ranunculales > Menispermaceae > Stephania > Stephania cephalantha. The sequence goes on along the minus strand of CM077570.1, from coordinate 24,853,514 downwards.
CATTCAAGACGAAAGTAGCTAGTGATGTAACTAGAGCCTTAGAACTAATCCACATAAATTTATTCGGACCTACCCAAATACAAAGTCTAGGGGGAAAATCATATTACTTTGTTATTGTTGATGATTTCACTAGATATACATGAGTGCACTTTCTAGCACATAAGCATGAGATCTTTGAGGTGTTTGTCAAATTTTGTGCATTAGTTGAAAATGAGAAGGGTTACAAAATTACTATTATAAGGAGTGATAGGGGTGGTGAGTTTGTCAATAGGAATTTGGAGGAGTTTGTGCTAGACAAGGGTATACACACCAATTATCCTCTCATAGAACACCACGACAAAATGGAGTGGTTGAAAAGAAAAATAGAACTCTCTAAGAAATGTGTAAAGTTATGCTTAATGAGTACAACATAGCTAAGTACTTTTGGGCCGGAGCCATTAACACAACATGTTGTGTTTTGAATAAGGTGAATGTCCAAAAGTAAGTGAAAAAGATTCCTTATGAATTGTGGAAAGGTCGAAAGCCAGACATCAGTTACTTTAAGGGGTGTGGTTACGCTTGTTATGTCTTAAATGATAAGGATCATTTGGACAAGTGTGACCCAAAGTCAAATTTCAGCACTTTTCTAGGATATTCCATGCATAGTACGGCATATAGAGTGTTCTTTATATCAACTAATACCATAGAGGAGTTAATCCATCTTAAGTTTGATGAGAAAGATATGAAAGTGCAAATGTTTCACACCTTGGAGAAAATGAGACTTAATGATGATAATGGTATCATTCAAGCTCAAGAATCCAATGGTAAAGAAGTAGGAGTGAGAACGAAAATCGAACCTAGTGTACCTAAGAACTCAAGACTTCTTTTAGAACATCATTCTCAACAAGTCCTAGGTGATCCAAACATAGGCATAACCACTAGATCTTCACTAAATCGGGATGAGGGACATATTGCATTTGTATCACAAACTGAGCCCAATAAGATATATGATACCTTAGGAGATGAATTTTGGATCATGACTATGCAAGAAGAACTAAAACATTTTATAAGAAATAAAGTATGGACACTAGTGCCTAGAACTAAAGACCATACCATTATAGGAATCAAATGAGTCTTTAAGAATAAAAAGAACGAAAAGGGTGAGATAGTAAGAAACAAGGCTAGGTTGGTTGCACACGGCTATAATCAAGAGGAAGGCATTGATATGAAGAAACTTTTGCATCGGTAGAAAAACTAGAAGCAATTCGAATGTTGGTTGCTTATCCTTCCTACTATGGGTTCTTACTATGCCAAATGGATGTTAAAAGTGCCTTTTTGAATGGCTTTATCAATGAAGAGGTATATGTAAAACAACCATTAGCTTTTGAAGACCATGCTTATTCAAGCCATGTTTATCGTCTTCAAAAGGCCTTGTTTGGATTGAGACAAGCTCCTAGAGCTTGGCATGATAGGCTAAGTGCATTTCTTCTTGAATAAGGGTTCAAGAAAGGAACACTAGATCCCACATTTTTCATTTTGGTCAAAAAATGTAATATGCTCCTTCTTCAAATCTATGTTGATGATATCATCTTTGGTTCATCTAATACACGTTTATGTAATGAATTCTCATCTTTAATGACCAATGAATTTGAAATGAGCAAGATGGGTGAACCAACATACTTCTTGGGTTTGTAAATTAAGCAATCTAAGCACGTAATTTTTATCAATCAAGTGAAGTATGTGAGGGACATGCTTGAGAAATCCAAATTTGAAAATTTGAAAGCACGTGACACTCCTAGTAGTTCCACCTTCAAAATGACAAAGACCAATTAGGAAAGCCCATAGATCATAAGCTATATCGTGGCATGATAGGAAGTCTCCTTTACTTGACTGCTAGTAGACTCGATATTATGTTTAGTGTGTGTCTATGTGGTAAGTTCCAATCCGAGCCCAAAGAATTAAATTTAAAATGTGTCAAGCGTATATTTCATTACTTAAGTAGCACACAAGACTTGAGATTGTGGTTCAACAAAGCCAAAAGTTTTGAACTTAGAAGCTTTGTTGATTCCGACTATACGGGGAGTCTAGTAGATAGGAAAAACACATCGGGATTTTGTCATTTGCTAGGAAATTTATTAATATCTTGGTTTAGCAAAAAAATAAAACTCCGTTGCTTTGTCCATCGCTGAAGCCAAATATGTGGCTGCCGAAAGTTGTTGTGCTCAAGTATTATACATGAAGCAACAACTTAAGGATTATCGAATCCAAGTTGGTTGTGCTGAAATCTATTGTGATAACATAAGTGCAATCAATATATCGAAAAACTTGGTGTTACACTCATGTACCAAACATATTGAGATTAAGCACTATTCCTCCATAATCATATGCAAAAGGGGGATGTTAAACAGATTCATGTGTCTACTGAGGACCGACCAACTAGATGATATTTTCACTAAGCCATTACCTAGAGACCAATTTTCAAAGATTCAACGAGAATTAGGTATGATTTGTGAATCCAACCTTCTAAGCATGATCTAGCTCATTTAAACCTTTTTATATGTTGTTAGTGAAGTGTCCATGGAGTATGAGATAAATCCGAGTTGTTCTTCAAAAACTCAAATCTTTAACCAAAAACTTCCATAGAGCAATTAGTGCACTAGGTCTGACTAGTTAGCTCACTAGGTATGTCCCACTTAGCACGCTAGGTCCACTCAGTATTGCTAGGTCGAGCTATTAGCGCACTTTACATAGCACACTAGTCAGTTTGTGTCACATACAGTCTTTTCCTCATTAGTGCGCTAATATCGCTCGGGCTAGTATGTTATGAATTCGCCTGAAATGCACAAAAACCCCATTTTTTCATCACCATTGCCTCCTACCAAGTCTTCAACATCCCTATTCGATCTCTACTGAACTTTCATGGCTTCCTAGGAAATATTCTTTCCTTTTTGGTTCAATTTTTCTTTGATTTCACGTTTGTCCCCGTTAGTAACCCTAGATACACCTTTGTGCCCTAGATTTCATTTTTGTCCTTATATCCATGTCTTCCCTCCGCAAATCCTCTCTTAATGCCCCCGGGTCTTCCTCCCGTCTTCCCCTCACTCGTCGTGTCATCGCTTCGTCATTCGATATCGATTTCGAGTCCTCTACTCCATCTTTGATCTGTTCCCAATCCACCACCCATCGCAAGACTATGTCATCTAGTCATCAAGTTAGTGACACGTCGGCCACCATCCCGACCAATCCGCATCGCAATGAGGGTCGCTCTAAGTCCAAGCATGACGTGCTTCGACCTCCAAATCCATTCTTGAGGCAGTAAGCTCACGGCTAACAGACGGCAAGGTCCCAATGCCCGCCATCATCAATCTTGAATTCTTCGACAAGGCACACCTCCTAATGCGTGAGGTGCTTGCTAAGCTTGGGTGGTATTTTCTCATTATAAGGACACTTACAATGCTCCATTGGTGGGTTTTCTACTCAAAACTTGCTACTACCTATGAGTATATCATTCGGTCGGTGGTTAGTGGTTGTTTCATCACTATCATTCCAAAGAATCTAGTTGAGCTATTTGACATTCACCTTCACACCCCACCACTACTCTAGCGTGTAAGATTCGAGAGTGGCCTTTTGAACGACTTGTGGTCCTCAATTATTTCACACAGTCTGATAGGGAGATCACCGTGTATCCATCTAGAGTCACTGACACTAACTTCAAACTCGTGCCACATCTTTTTCATAAGATCCTTCATAAGGTCGTTATTCCTCGTGGCGGTACTAAGAACAACATCATTCTTATTGACCTCTATGTCCTTGGGGCTCTCATGCAAGAGATATCCATTAGCTTGCCGAACATCATGATTGCCTATATGAAGTCTACGTCAGGCTTTGGTCGCCAACTCACTTATGCCTACATCATTACCACCTTTTTTGAGGCAGTACAAATGGATCTTCGTCTCGGGGGTCGCCCACTTTCTGATATCGACACTATCGGCATGGCTACTTTGAAAGCCATGAAGTACCACTACATTCGCATCGAGTGACAATGGATACGCGAGGAGGACATCCCTGATGGCGAGCACTACGAGGGATATGAGTCCCCATATGAGACCGATCCTCCTGTAGAATTTGACGAGTGCGACTACTTGGACTACAAATTTCTTTACCCGGAATCCGATGATGAGTAGGAACCCCTGACTTACTAGGCACCACTAGTTCCAAAGCAGCAGATGCGGTAGCAGCCTCCGCGTATCCATTTTACTTTGGCATTGCTCCTCCATCAGATATGTCTCCTTAATCGGTTTACATTTCTATTCAACTGGGATATATGCATGAGTACATGATGTGGAACTTCACGACTATTGACTCCCGTCTTAATCATTAGGGTGATCATCTTCGGTGAATTGAGGGACATCTACTACCGGCTAGGCTAGCGAAAGACGATCATGCTTCCGACTATGCATGTTGAACTTCATCTCATTAGGAGGAGAGGCTAGGATTAGCTTTAATTAGGGGGAGCATTATGCTTAATTATGTTAGTCATTTTTTATGTACATCCATACATGTTTATTCATCTACCTTTGATTGTATGCATGTGCCATAACTTTGTTATTCATTATTCTTTTGGTACTTATTGACATGGATGTTTCTTTTGCCTATCTCTGAGTCACGTTTTTCATTTTAAATTATCTTACATGTGGATAGATTGCTCTCATTCTCATTGCTTGTATTTCCATTGATAAAAGTTGTAAGGGGGAGTTTCGTTCCCACCTTTTGATGTTATCAAAAGGAGGAGAAATCTAGATTTGAACTTGAGATTATGGACTTGATATGAACTTAAAATATATCATTTATTTGTCAAGTTAACATTGTTTGTTATCATCAAAAAGGAGGAGATTGTTGGACTAAGTGGTTAGTCACTTATACTCCACCTGGAATTTTGATAGCAACAAATAAAATGAAAGGATTCTAACAAGTTTGCTAAGTGTTTTCAGAATACCAAATTTTTCTTGGAATCACAAGTTCGAAAGGAAGATTGAGTTTCTCACAAGTTCAAGTAAAATGTAGCCAGTTAAATTCAAGTTTCGGCTATCACAAGAATACAAGGATCGAAAAGCTCATACTATCTTTTGTACAACTCATGTGAGGTATATAATCCCATTACGCAAGGCAAATGCATTAGATTCAAGCATAACACATTTTTCACGTTTTTTCAAAATTTCAAGTTTTGGTTTTTACAGTATCTGAATTTCATAACTTGAAATGGTTTAACAATATGAAAATAAGTTTTTAAACATGCACTAGATTTGGAAAAACTCTTATGATTAGTTTTGAATGCACCAACTTCAATTTGAATGGTTTTTGAATAGTAAGCAAAATATTTGCAAAAAAGCCCCTACGTGTTTCATGAAATCGGGATTTTTGATTTTTGACATTTGTGAAATAATCTGGGCAATTCAAATGGGTCAAATGACTAATACTAAACATGTTTATGTATTCCAAGAGGTTTAGTTGAATCGTAGTTATGTTAGGGAGATGCTAACTTGGGACAAAAAATTATTTAGTCTCTGGTCCCTACTAGTTAGCGCGCTAATGGGATTCATTAGCGCGGTACCTGCAGTTAACGAACTAATGATGTCAACTATCGCGCTAACCAGTCTCCTGAGAGCTTTTTAAAAAACTTACACCTTTTGCTTTATTTTGAATCAATGATTAATTTTAGGCCATTGGATTTAGATAACTACCATAAACTTTTAAATAGGCTTGGAAACCATTCATAAACCATGTAGAACATTCCATTATCATCTCAAGCTAAAAAACTCACTTGTGTCTTTGAATCAATGATTGATTTTAGGCCCTTGAATTGAGATAACTACCATAAACTTTTAAATAGGCTTGGAAACCATTCATAAACCATGTAGAACATTCCATTATCCTCTCAAGCTCAAAAACTCACTTGTGTCCGAATTTTCACATCAAATAGTCTAGATTTTTGTGCTTAATCACTTGGAATCTTTTGAGGCTACACAATCATCCTCCAAACTGATGTAATTGAGGTGTTCTAAGACTTACAACCACTTCTCCTAAACTGATTTTAATTACTCTCATTTGGGTTTGTAAGAAACTTGATTTCCTAGTTCTTTCGTGATTAAATTACATCCTTTATTGTGATTGGTGTGTGTAAATCATTTGTTGTCTTCATGAACACATTTATCTTGGATTTTGTTCTTAAACTTTATTTTCTAAACCCTAGAACTAATTTGAACAAGATTTAAGTCTTAAACTTGATTTTTACCAAACTACTTGTTCATCGTATTTGGAATTGTGTTTATTCTCATCGAATTGGTTTTATCAGTTTGTGTTTGAGATTGGTGCAAAATCAATGGTATACTTCTATATCTCATTCACATTCATACTTGCATGCATTAGAGTTGTTAGGCTCTAGGTGGCTTGTGAGTAGTTTAAATTATTGTCGTTTTACTTTGTAAAGTCGAATTTCTTTGTATTCATCTATTCCTTGTTAGTGACTGATTATAAGACTTAGTGAAATCTATGTCAAGGAAAGACCTAGTTGAGGCTAGGTATAAACCCAAGTTGAGGCTAGGTAGGAAGTCTTAATTTATGATTAGGTATTTTTGGTTTGTACGCTTAGGTTGTAACACTTATCATTAATATATGTTGTGGGTTTGAAAATCCTAACTAGAGAGGTTATGTAGTGGATGTAGATCGGTTGGATCAAACCACTATAAATCTTGTGTAGCGACCTCATTGTAATTTTTCGTTATTTAATGATGTGGTTACAGACGTGGCTTACAGCTCAGACGCTTGTGGGACCCGCAATTAGGATAATGCGCACCTGGAACTAGGTAAATAGTTATTTTTGTATGCTGATTTGTTTAATTTACGGTGTTACGTTGAAATAGAGTAACGACATCGTAATGTGTGTATTTATATTCCATTCGATGGGTGAGATAGTGCGAGAAGTATTCGCCATGATATGCGTGTCGATGCAGGTACCAGGTAGTCTAAAAGACTAAATACTAGGCCGAGGAAAACAATACACGCAATAAATGAATAAAATGAGTTAAATATTAAAATATAATGTATAATTGGTGGTCAGGGTTTAAATTGGTGCAAGTTTGGTTAAGTATGACAAGAGAATTGATCCATAACGATTTTATATGTCATGGACAAAGTTAAGGTTTTTAGAGTTTTTGCATGACCAAAACCAGTGTTTTGGACATTTTATGAAAATGGACTATTTCGTCAAGAGTTTGGTACAATTTGGTGAGAAATCGGATAAAAAACGAGTTCTGGAAGTCAAAACATGTCAAAATAGGACTTTCAGGAATTAATAAATAAAAAGAAATTAAGCTGCGGTCAAGCAGCTGAGAGTTTATATATAAATATATAAAAAACAAATGAATCGACTTTCATTTCAACAGAACGTTGAAATAGTTTTGTTTCTCTAAACCCTCGATTTGGGTTTTCGCTCGCAAAGCTCCCGACATCTGATTTTCGCCCGATTTCTTTCCGCAAAATCGCAGAGCATCGCGAGACGATCAATTCGAGCTAAAGTTCCACGGTGGAAACGAGGTATTCAGCCCACAATTTAGTAAATTCTCAATGAAGGGCATTTTCCTCAATTCAATTTGAATTATCGCAATTTTTCGATTTCTTTCACAGGATTGCGATATAAATTAATAGGAATTGTTGTTAATCGGTATATTGGATTGATTTGTGTCAATTTGGGATAAACTCCACCGACTTGGGCTAGGGTTTTGATGAGTTGGATTAATGCAATTCAGTTGATAATTATTTTGGAGATGTTTTTATACTTGATACTGATTTATAATGGGTTTTCGGATGAATTGATTATTGATGTTGATCCAATTTTACTCCACGAGCCGTGAAAATATTTTGGTGTTGGTATCGAGTGGTTTCGTGGCATTTATTATTGAGTTATGAGGATTTAACTGCGAAAAATATTGATTTGGAGACATTTTCTAGTTGAAAATTAATAAAGTTTTTCAAGTTGACATGACATATTAGAAAATTCGTAACTTCTCCGTTAGTGATCCGATTTGAGTATTCTTGGAGTCTATGGAAAGTACGTCATGAGTACTACAAGTTCCATTTTGATTGTCATGACAAATTATGAGGTTTTAAGAGTTAAAAGTCATACAATTGATTATTAATCACTGGTAAATGGTTATAGGTCATTTCGACGATAAATTTGGATATCGAGGATTTTGAGGAGGTCATGGAGTGTGGATTGAGGTATGTAGTATCCCAACTGAAATTACTTGAGCAGTATTTATTTTTGCTTTTGAATTCATATTCTGTCTTTCAATAATCTATTCCTGGTGTGGTTTAAATGGATGGACGTTGAGGCTCTCCATCTGTGCCATTTCTGTGTGCATTTCCACAAGGCCATAGCACGTGAGCCGCGAAATCTCGGTGATTGGCGTTAGGGCACGGTCGACCACCTGCGTGTATTGGCATTGCTTGAGTGTTACTCACGAGCAGTAGTCTGTGGAAGAGTTCGAAGTATGGCACTAGTCTGACCCTAGGCTCTAGGAACACACACATTTGAGCTTGCACTATTATTTATGCATGCGATGATCATAGTTGCCCGTATTTATTTCCGCATATTTATTTAATAGCTTTGTTTCAATTCCAGTATTTACTTTTCATTATTGCTCACTTAATTTCCTTGGGAATACTCACTCTGGACTCGTCATCTGTCTTTTTGTGATGACTTGAGTGGAAATCCTAATACGAGCTGAGAAAAAGGCAAGCTACCAAAATACCTGTGATACAGAGATTTGAGCCAGGCTTGTACGTTTGTATTATATAAATATATATATTCTTTGTTTTCATTTTGGGATATGGGATTGTGAAACTCTTTAGGAACCTATATGATGATAATTTGAGACTTTGAGGTGTATACTTGATGTATATATTGATATATGGGTTTTCCACATGAGGTTTCAGATATCAGAGTTAAATGCATGGCATGTACTGTTGTATCATATTTGGATTGTCATGCTAAACGTCTTCCGCTGTGTTTATTTATGGTTATAAATGATTTAACAGATGATTTGAGTCCTTTAGCAACTTAAACCATAAGCTGTGGTTTATTGAGGTTAATAATGATTTAAAAGTGTATGGAAACTGCATATGGGAACACAGCTGGCGCTGGTAGGCCAGGTTGTGTGCCCACATTGGCCCCCGTGGCGGCTACTTGGAAGTGGGTCGCTAAAATTTTGGTATCAAAGTAAGGTCGGTGAACCTTGGGAATTAAAGTTTACAATAATACGGTTACATTTATGGCGTAATTTGAGGATAAACCAGAAGAATAAACTTTAGATGTGGAAACCCAAAGGAATTGCTTAGAGTCATAGTTGGGAAGTGATGTGAGATGGGTAGAAATCAAGAATATAAATGTTATGTTTTGGTTGTATATTACATTACGATGTACGTATATTTGCACTGAGGTTGACGGGATGCACGTTCTTCGATGCATATATTGATGGATGGACAACCTTCAGATACCACTTGACTTAAGGTTGGAGATACTAGTGATCCGATGAGATCGACTTTGACGTTTGAGCCATTGGCGCGGACTATGGATGATAGGTTTGCGATGCTGATAGAGATAATGAGAGCTCGAGATACTCGGGAGACTACAATAGCTCCGACTACCATTTTGGCTGCACCGATGACGACTACTCAGGTAGTCATAGCTCATACTTCAGCCGAGGCTCAGTGCAGGCAGCAGTATCTGAGACATTGCCCGAGAGGGTTACGCCAGTAGCAGGACCAGTTGATACTGTAGTGGTTCTTACACCTGCTACTACTGAGCAGCCAGCAGAGGCTTCTACTTCGGGGAACTTAATGACAACTGAGGCTAAGAAGATGAAGGATTTCATTAAGTTCTCTCCATAGTACTTCTATGGCACCGGAGATCCAGAGGTAGCCGGAAGATTGCTGATATTATGAGCGGCTACATGATTTTCTGCAAGTTGAGGAGATCGATTAGCCGCGATTATCAAACTTTTACTTGAGGGCTGATGCAGCGATATGGTCGGCTACCTACATCGCGACGTATCCAGTTGTGACTGCTTGGGCGAAGTTCCGAGTACTCTTCATGGACGAGTATATACCCATGGAGTTCAGGGTCCGATTGAGGGATAAGTTTCTATCATTGGTTCAGGGGGATATGTCAGTCACTGTGTACATGGAGAGGTATCGATATTTATTATCATATTCCATGGACATAGCACGTACTGATTGGCTGCATATATATTATTTTATCCGTAGCTTGGACGAGAGGATTGCAAGCACAGTTGTGTCGAGTGGAGCTCGTACGGTGACAGAGATTTACGATAGGTCCCTCGTACACGAGACATATCTGGTTCAGAGGGCCAGTCGATTAGCAGTTCAGGCTGTGCTGCAGAGTCAACAGAGATAGCAGAGTCAGCCAGCTTTGAGTTCTTGGTCTGATCAGAGATCGAAGAGACATATGAGAGATCAGGGTTGACAAAGACAGGGCTAGAGACTTCATTAAGGAGATTGGCAGTCTGATCAGGGTCGTAGAGGCGACAGAGATCATCGTGAGTACCGAGATCGATGAGATGATCATCAAATGGCATATTCCATGACATCTGCACCAATTGATCAGCCTAGACAGTAGAGGCATGACAGAGGTCCGAGAGGCCAGAGTCAGACGCAGAGTTATAGGAGTTCTTGCAGGTCAGAGACCGATACTTGTTATCGATGCGGTCAGGTCGGCCATATTGTGGTATATTGTACCAGACCAGCACCACTACCACCACAGACTGAGCAGGCCAAAGATAGGGCCCAAACTGCAGCTTTTCGGGTCGCACAGCCGGACAGGGAGACGACAAGACAGCTTATTGAAGGTATGTTATTTGTTTGTGATATTCATATGCATATTATGATGGATTCTAGTAGCACATTGTCTTTTATTTCTTGACGCATGGTAGGAGAGCTAGAGTTACAAGCACAGACCTTAGATACACATTTGGTTCTCAGCACGATAGCTGGGAATAAGATTTACCAAACTGGATATGCCGAAATTGTGTTGTGGAGATTAAGGGACATCAGCTACCAGCTGATTTGAGAGTATTAGAATACCTAGAATTCGATGCGATGTTTGGTATGGATTGGTTATCATTTTATCATGCAAAGATCGACCGTTTCAACAAGACTATGACGTTTAACATAGAGAGAATTCCAAGGTTTACATTCGCCGGATTTGCGTCTGCATTACCTATCACCTGAGGCAGATTAGCTAAGTCATAGGAGATGGAGGCGTATGCGGCTATGGTTGAGCCAAAGCTTACGACGGTGATTAAGGTTGATGATGTCCCTATTGTCTGTGAATTTTCAGACGTGTTTGCTGATGATTTACCCAGAATACCACCACCGAGAGCTGTTGAGTTTATCATTGAGCTGATTTTGGGGACTCAACCAATTTATAGCAGACCTTATAATATGTCAGCATCGGAGCACGAGGAGTTGAGAACCCAGTTAGAAGATTTATTGCAAAAGGATTTCATTCACTCTAGTATGTCGCCTTGGGGAGCTCTAGTTCTTTTTGTGAAGAAGAAGGACGGCTCGATGCGGATGTGTGTGGACTACCAGAAGTTGAAACAGGTGATCATTCAGAATCGTTACCCACTTCCGAGGATTGATGATCTATTCAATCAGTTAGCTGGGACCAAGTCTTTATCGAATATCAACTTACGATCAGGATACCATAAGTTGAAAATTCAAGAAGAGGATGTGGAGAAGACCGCGTTTAGTGCGCGTTACTGCCTATTAGAGTTTACAGTAATGCCATTTGGGCTTACTAACGCACAGGTGATCTTCATGGATTAGATGCACAGGGTGCAGAGGCCATTTCTAGATCGATATGTCATTGTATTTATTGACGACATCCAGATTTACTGTAAGACTCGTGTGGAGAATGAAAGGCATATCAGAGATGTGTTGACGGCGCTGATAGAGCACAAACTCTATGCCAAGTTTAGCAAGTGCACATTCTGGCCGAGTGAAGTAAAACTTTTGGGACATGTCATCAGTGATCAGTTGATGGTGACAAGATTCAGGTGATTATTCACTAGAGAACACCCAAGTCTGTTTCTGACATCCGGAGTTTCCTGGGTTTGGCAGGATATTATAGGCGCTTTGTGTAGGATTTTTCACTAATTGCAGTACCGATGACGAGATTGACCAAGAAGGATGTTAGATTTGATTGGTCACAGGAATGTGATGATGCTTTTTGGAAACTAAAGAGGAAGTTGACTATAGCGCCAGCTTTGACATTACATATAGCAGGTAAAGGTTTTTCACTTTATATTGATGCATCAGGCACTGGGTTGGGTTATGTGTTGATGCAGTATTGGCACCTAAATTATCTTGTGCACGACTTTGAGCTTGCGGCGGTCGTGTTTGCATTGAAAACCTTGAGGCATTACTTATATGGTGAGAAATTTATGCTATTCACAAACTACCAGAGTTTGAGGTACTTTTTCACTCAGAGGGAGTTGAACATGCGACAGCGGCGATGGCTCGAGTTACTGAAGGACTATGAATTCGCCATTGAGTATCATCCAGGAAAGGCGAATGTCGTAGCTGATGTGCTGAGCAGGAGCGACATAGAGAGCCAAATGGTGCTGCGGCATATGACACATGAGCACGGGTTGCTTGAGGCAACTTTAGTGTTCTATATGACGGAGGCTATTACTGAGCTACAGATTTGCTGTCAGATATGAGCTCCCACAGTGTCTCTTGAGCGGGTTGCTGAGTTGCAAAGAACTGATGACCGATATTTGCGGATCAGTGGCCTGACTCAGGATTCGGGGTGCACATAATGGTTTGAGAGTTCAGACGGGTGCTTGAGACACAGGGATCGTTTATGGATACTAGGGGTATCAGAGCTCAGGGACAACATTATGGAGGACGCACACTGATCAAGATATACAATTTATCCTGTTCGGACTAAGATGTATCACGATCTGCGAAGATTGTTTGGTGGTCAGGAATAAAGGCGAATGTGGGTGGATACACCCGTAGTTGTCATATTTGCCAACAGGTGAAGGCTGAGCACAGGAGACCAGCTGGGTTACTACAACCACTACCCATTCCTTAGTGGAAGTGGGAACACGTGACCATGGACTTTGTTAGTGGCCTACCGTAAACTACGGGGCGACACGACGCGATTTGGGTAGTTATCGATAAGTTGATGAAGTCGGCACATTTTATACTGATCGTCATGAGATATTCAGTTACACAGCTGAGTATTATCTTCGAGAAAGAGATTGTCAGATTGCACGGTGTACCAGTCTTCATTGTTTCTGATAGTGATCCGAGATTTACTTCGAGGCTTTGGGAAAGTATGCAGGAGCAGTTTGGTACTTGTTTACGCTTCAACATCACAGTACCATCCTCGATGACGGCGATGGAGCGGTTAATTCAGATTCTCAAGGATATGCTCAGGGCGTATATACTACAGTTTGGTGGATCGTGTGAGGAAGACTTACCTTTAAGTGAATTTGCTTACAATAACAACTATCAGGCGAGTATCAGGATGCCAGCATTTGAGGCACTTTATGGTAGGCCCTGCAGGTCACCAGCATGTTGGGCGGCACCGGAGGATACAACGGTTATAGGACTTTAGGTTGTTGTTGATCATACTAAGAAGGTGAGACAGATTAGACAGAGACTTCAGGCGGCACAAGATAGGCAGAAGAAACATGCGGATAAGTATCATACGAGTCTGAGCTATGAAGTTGGTGATTTGGTGTATTTGAAAGTTTCGCCTGGAAAGGTCATTAGAGGTTTGGTATTAAGGGGAAACCGACACCAAGGTTCATTGGACCGTTCAGAGTTGAGGAGCGCGTCGGTAGAGTGGCATACCGTCTTGAGTTGTCACCGCAGTTAGCAGGGGTACATATTGTATTTCATATTTCCATGTTGAGGCTGGCTAGGTCAGGATCGAGACCTTTGATTGATACACATCAGATTAAGGTGCGACCTGATGTGTCATACGAGGAACAGCTTGTGGAGATCATTGATAGGAAGACTCATATTTTGAGAAATAAGGAGATCTCGAAGATTTTGGTACGATGGCAGCATTACGGAACCGAGGGACTCACTTGGGAGCTTGAATCTACTATGTGACGACGGTATCCCCACTTATTTGTCAGTAAGTATTTAAGTTTAATTTAAATTTCAGGAAAAAATTTCACCTAGTTGGGAAGAACTGTAACGACATCTTTGTAATTTGTCGTTATTTAATGACGTAGTTACAAACGTGGTTGACAGCTCAGACGCTCGTGGGACCCGCAGTTAGGATAATGCGCGTCTGGAACTAGGTAAATATTTATTTTTATGTGGTGATTTGTCTAATTTACGCTGTTACGTTGAAATAGAGTAACGACATCGTAATGTGTGTATTTATATTCCATTTGACGGGTGAGATAGTATGAGGAGTATTCACCTCGATATACGTGTCGACGCGGGTACAGGATAGTCTAAAAGACTAAATACTAGGCCGGGGAAAATAATACACATAATAAATGAATAAAATGAGTTAAATATTAAAACATAATGTATAATTGGTGGTCAGGGTTTAATTTGGTGCAAGTTTTGTTAAGTATGACAAAATGATTGGTCCATAAGGGTTTTGTATATTATGGACAAAGTTAAGATTTTCGAGGTTTTGGCATGACCAAAACTAATGTTTTGGACATTTTATGAAAATATACTATTTTGTCAAGAGTTTGGTTCAATTTGGTGAGAAATCGTATTGAAAACGAGTTCTGGAAGCCAAAACATGTCAAAATAGGACTTTCGGGAATTAATAAATAAAAAGAAATTAAGCTGCTGACAAGCAGCTGAGGGTTTATATATAAATATAAAAAAAACAAATGAATCGACTTTCATTTCAATAGAACGTTGAAATAGTTTTGTTTCTATAAACCCTCGATTTGCGCTCGTGGAGCTCTCGACATCTGATTTTCACCCGATTTCTTTGTGTAAAATCGGAGTGCATCGCGAGACGATCAATTCGACCTAAAGTTCCATGGTGGAAAGGAGGTATTTAGCCCGCAATTCGGTAAATTCTCAATGCAGGGCATTTTTCTCAATTCAATTTGAATTATCGTAATTTTTCAATTTCTTTCGCAGGATTGCGATAGAAATTGGTAGGAATTGATGTTAATCGGTATATTGGATTGATTTGCGTCAATTTGGGATAAATTCCACCGACGTGAGCTAGGGTTTTGATGAGTTGGATTAATGCACTTCAATTGATAATTATTTTGGAGATGTTTTTATACTTGATACTGATTTATATTGGGTTTTCGGATGAATTGATTATTGATGTTGATACAATTTGACTCCACGAGTCGTGAAAATATTTTGGTGTGGGTATTAAGTGGTTTCGTGGCATTTATTATTGAGTTTTGAGGATTTAACTCCGAAAAATATTGATTTCGAGACATTTTCTAGTTGAAAATAAATAAAGTTTGTCAAGTTGACATGACATATTAGAAAACTCGTAACTTCTCCGTTGGTGATCCGATTTGATCATTCTTGGAGTCTATGGAAAGTACGCCATGAGTACTACAAGTTCTATTTTGATTGTCATGACAAATTATGAGGTTTTCAGAGTTAAAACTCATACAATTGATTATGAATCACTGGTAAATGGTTATAGGTCATTTCAGACGATAAATTTGGATATCGGGGATTTTGAGGAGTCAGACTTGGGATTGGTTAGCAAGACACTGAGTGCGGATTGAGGTGTGTAGTATCCCAACTGAAATTACTTTAGCAGTATTTATTTTTTCTTTTGAATTCATATTCTGTCTTTCAATAATCTATTCCTGGTTTTGTTTAAACGGACGGACGTTAAGGCTCTCCCTCCGTGCCATTTCTATGTGCAAGTCCACTAGGCCATAGCACGTGAGCCGCATAATCTCAGTGATTCGCGTTAGAGCACGTGTAGGTGCGTCGTTGGTTCCACGCCGACCACCTATTGGATCCAGATACTGGCCTTGTTTTAGTGCTACTCGCTGGCAGTAGTCTGTGGAAGAGTCCGAAGTATGACGCTAATCTGACCCTAGGCTCTAGGAACATACACATTTGAGCTTGCACTATTATTTATGCATGCGATGATCACAGTTGCCTGTATTTACCGCATGTTCATTTAATAGCTTTACTTCAATTCCAGTATTTAATTTTCTTTATTGCTCACTTAATTTTCTTGGAAGTACTCACTCTGGACTTGTCATCTGTCTTTTAGCGATGGCTTGAGTGCAGATCCTAATACGAGCCGAGGCAAAGGTAAGCTACTGAAATACCTGTGATACAGAGATTTGAGCCAGGCTTGTACGTTTGTAATATATATATATATATTTTTTGTTTTCATTTTGGGATATGGGATTATGAAACTCTTTAGGAACCTATATGATGATAATTTGAGACTTTGAGGTGTATACGTGATGTATATATTGATATATGGGTCTTCCACATGAGGTTTCAGATATCAGAGTTAAATGCTTGGCATGTACTGTTGTATCATATTTGGTCTGTCATGCTAAAGGTCTTCCGCTGTGTTTATTTGTGATTATAAATGATTTAGCAAATGATTTGAGTCCTTTAGCAACTTAAATCGTAAGCTGTGGTTTATTGAGGTTAATAATGATTTAAAAGTGTATGGAAACTGCATGTGGGAACATAGCTGGCGCTGGTAGGCTAGGTTGTGGGCCCGCATTGGCCCCCATGGTGGCCACTTGGAAAGAGGGCCGTTACATCTTATGTCTCTTTTCCACCTCTTCCACCTCTTTCACCATTGCATTGCATCTATAATGGTGATTGGGTATGCATAGAGAATCATTGTCTATTGCAAGATTTTAAAAGGTGATAACCTCTCGGTACACCCAATTCACCCCTTTTTAGGTGTGATTTAATACCCTACTAAGGAATTTAAGGGAGGATTAGAGGCAATCCATGGTGATGAATTCATTTTAGACTAAGAAGGGTAACCGAAGCACATTCCTACCAAATTTTTTTAAGAAGATAACAAAAGCGTATTATTTCATCAACGCCAGCTTACAACCAAGTCTGTAATATTACGAGATCATAATCTACAAAGCCACTTTGCTTTACCATATTGTGAAGGGATTGAGATATTTAGATGTTGGCAAGATTATTTATAAATCAATAAGGAGAACCATCACAATGAAGAAGAATGACATATTACCATTTCCTTTGATGATAAGGACTTTTTTGTAAAGAAGATCGAGTAAATATGGAAGGACTTGAGATGGATGTTTTGCCAAAAAAAACCAAAACATAAGCAGTAATAGAGATTTATTGAGAAATTGATGCATATGAAGACTCTGAAGATGAGAAGGAGAAGGCTAAGATAACCAATAGAGGGTCTTAGCAACCTACTACTGACTTCGATGGACTTTACTTGGAAGATTCAGAGTAGGCCTTTATGGGTTTAATTCTGAACAATAAAGTGAGAACTCTAAGGAATGAAGAACTGGTGTTAGAGAATCAAAGGGTCTTATCAAGGAGCATTCCTAGGATTGAAAGGATGATCTCAAGAAGATAGAAGATGAGGAGGCGTAAAGGTTCTTGTACCATCAACACAAATGAGGCTTCCAATTAATGATATTTTTGATGATTTACAATCGCAAGGTCAGGACTACAACCTCTATGATCCCGCTGCGAGTTACTAGTCCGAGAAGAATAATCTAGTGGAGGATGATGATAATGTGACTTCAGGACGACAACATTAATTTCTTCACTCAACTTTGTCTCCCTTGTCTCTGAGAGATGATGTGTGAGGTCTTAAATGTAACTCTGGTGATGATACTATGTGATATGTGGTGGTGATTTATTATATTTGATCTATGCTTGGTGATTTGATATATTTGATACTATATTAATGCATGTGATATTATGTGATGGTGATGATGCTGCTATATTTGATATAAATTGGTTATGCTTATTCATATTATTTTTAATGCATTCTGTTTGATGAAAGTCTTTATACTGACTTTATATATTCATTATCCAATTTATGATTATATCAATTCGTTTATACTTCATAAGGTATATGTGTTTTATAGAAAACCCGACTTAATTTTTAAACATTGAGGACAAGGTTTGGGGTATTTTAGGTGAAGCATGACAATGATAGCAAAGATAGCTAGAAAAGAAAAGAAACGGGTAGAAGATCGAAATAATAGTGCAAGATGAACAAGACATATTTCTAAGAATCTTGTGATACAAAGGCTATCGATTAAGTATTTTTATAGTACATATATAGAAAGTTATTATGCCACAATTGAAAGAAGATATGGGTTAGAAACCAATTAATTATATAAGTTAGAAAAAAAATATTTTTTTCAACTTTAGAGGACATTGAGATGTGTTAACAAGAGTTACAAATGTATAAAGAGTCTTATAGATTCCATATAAAAAGGAGCAGGGAATCTATAGTAGGAAAAATGTGAGAATGTCCATAGGAAATGGAGCAGGAACTCAAAAGTCAAAAGTCAAATGAATAAATAAAATAATAATAATGATAAATAAATAAATAAATAAATAGGATTAACTAGAAAAAAATGAGATATGAAAAAGGCAGACTTTCATAAACTCTTCAAAGAAAAGATTTAACTCGAGTGCTTAAAGCTAGGGTTGAGTGAAGTATTTCTCAATCTAACATGTTTTAAACGATATATTCATTAGTATCTTGACAAAATTCTTATTGATTTTGATTATGGTACTATTTATAAAGTATTTTCTAAAATTAATATTAATCTAGTGGTTTTTGTGTTTTGATATTATATACTAGTCATCGTAAGCTTAATGCTTGTCAGTTGAGATTGAAAAAACCTATATTGCGTACTGGCCTTGGTATTGATTAAACTTTAAGTTCTAAGGGTTATTGCATTGGGTGGTTGATTTATCATCAATTGATAGTTCGTTTTTTTCCCTAAAATCATTATATTCTATCATAACTTCTATTTACATGATGAGTAATATGTTTCTATTTGAAGGTCAATTCTATTTAAAACTAATATTATTTAAAATTAAGATGAATTAGATTGAGATCATGATATAAAGAATAAAAAGATAATATGATTGAGAGTATTTATTTGCTCGGGACAGCAAAATGCTGAGTTTGGGGGTATTTGATAAGTCAATAAATGAACAAATTTTATAGTGTAATTTAGGATGGTTTTAGATGAAAATGATGATATTACACTGGTTATTCTTTTATTTTTGTGATCTCATGATTTAATTAGGAAAAATGATGAAATGAAAGAAAAAAGAAGTGCAAAACAATCAACTGGAGAAAAAGTCAAGTGATTTCCTAGCGACATGATAATACAAAGGATTCGTTGCCTAAATCGACAATAGAGAAGAGCCAGTAAATACCTAGCGAACTGGAATTTACAAAGGAATCGCCAGGTGAATCGATAGAGCACATAGAGATATTTCCAGTAATTAACTCAGTGGTTTGTGAACAAAGTGGATTCGTTGACAAATCGCTGATGTCGGTGATGAGTTTTTTAAGTTATTACGAAGAACATGAGTTTATCTATAATTTGTATAGCTTAGGAAACTATAAATAGAACCTTATGGATTCGAAATCAACACTTTCACTCTCTTTAAGCCATCTTTTCTCTTAACAAGATTGTGAGAGTCGTAAGTTAATTTTTATTGAGTTTATGTTTGAAACAACATTAGAGCTTTGTTTATTTTAATAAAAGCTATTTATTTAATTATTAATTTTAATTATATTTTTTCGTTGTTTATTTCCAGCATAAGTGAGTAGTTTATTTATCTAAACGTAACCTAGATATGTATATACTTTTGATTGCTATATAGTTATAATTAAGGAATCCTATACTTAATGCTTTAAATTTATTCATACATAATAATCACAGTTTTAATAAGTTGTTTTTGCGTATTACCACTAATGAGGATTGATATTGTATGCATAGTTGCAAGTAGGTATTGTGATATTCGATTTTCTGAATCTATATCTATGATTATTGACAATAATTATAGAAGTAGTAACTAGAATTAATTTAGAGGGCCTAATTACTCGAGTAGATGTTTTAGGTGATTTTGTTCTAAGTTATTTATTGATTGGCAGATTCTAATTAATATTTGGTTAGATTAGGCATGATTTTCATTGAATGTTAATGCTACCATATTTCTATTTTATTGCGTTTTATCCAATATGTAGATTAACAATGATAAGGATATGACTATTTTTCATTGAATATAAGAAAATCAATGGTTTGCTAAAGGCTATCAACCTATTATGAATTAGGATTTAATGATTCCAAGATTTCATGTGATATAATTATAAGTAGGTTACGAGGTCATGTTATAGCGTTTGAGTGCAATCCAAATATATTACATTGTTTAGATATTTATATTATATTGAATTTGAGTTTAGTTTAATTAAGTATCCATTAAATTGTTTGAATTAGTTTAGTTAGTGTGGTTAATTAAAATAGTAGTCATAGTTTTTAGTTATTTAGTATTTCAATTCCCATTTAATTAGATTAACTAAATTAAGAAAAACAAGAAAAAATACTTTCCTTAGAAGTTTGTAAAATCCTTGTGTATCCCACTTACTATTACTACAAATAATAGAAAAATATGGAAAACTATTGTGCATGCTCGACAAGTGTCGGTATCACTCTGAGCTTTAAAGTTTCAAGCCCATTTTATTTTTATATTCAAATTTATATCACCAAGATCATCCAGCTTTACAAGACCTAAACTCAGTTTTTTCTTCTTCTTGTTCTTCTTAACTTTAAAATCTTCCAGCTTATTAATACTCTTTCATTCTTCGGTTACTTAGCTCTCAATTCATGATTTACTTTCTTTTCATTGAAGTGTCTTCAACTTGTTCATTCTTTGAAAGCTCATATTTAGTTTCCATTGTTACTGCATTAATTGCATATACTATAGCGCTTATATTATCATAGTGATTTAATTCTAAAGAAACATTATCATTAATTTCCGAATCAAGTAATTCATTAAAATCATCATAATTATCCTCATCATTGAATTTGAACGTGACAATTTTGTCTTCAAATTCCATAGGCATCGTCCATTCAAAGATATTTAACTTAGTTTTAACTGTTTTAAGAAAAAGGCCTACCTAATAATATAGTGGAGAATTAGGTGATATTAATTTTTTTCTTTTTTTAAACTCGTTGGAGATTCAAGTATTCAATATGAGATATTTTACATAAATATCTTTTATTTTATCAATTTCTATTTTCTTCACTGCTCTATAAATGTCTTCCTTAATTTCTTCCTTCTTAGCATCCGCTAATCGTTGTGGAATGGGAGAAATATAATACATATTTTCATTTAATTTATCAAGAATATTATCATCTTTGTCTTAATTAGCTATTTCTAAAGTTTGAAAAGATTTTTCGTAAGCCTCAACTCTGGCTAAATACCATGTGTACAATCTTTCAGAAAAATGTGTATATTTTAATTGTCTAGCCATCCATTTTCTAGTGAGAATGATATTACCCATCATTTCTTCTTCTTCTATAGTTTTTTGTATTTTCTTTTTCTTTATACCCCTCTTAGGTATCTGTTTTGGTATATGCGTCCTTTTTCATTATCACAAAATAAAGCGTTAACTGGTACTTGATAGGTATTTTTCTGACTTGATTGATTTTTCAACTCATTAATATATGTATCAGTTTTAACTTGATTTTGAAAAATTTGTGTAAAGTTTTGATGACTTTGTGTCATAAAATTATGCATGATTTGCTCTAAATTTGGTTGCATCAATTTGTTGAGGTTGCTGAATTGGTGTAGATTGAATCTATTCTCTTAGTATAAGTGGTATAATTTTGATTTTATAGACCATAGCTAAGATTCGAATTTGGCTTTCTAGTATAGTAACTATTGTTATTATGTTAATTCTTTGGAGGACCAAAAAGTTGGTTCATAATTGCATTTAACTTCTTCAATATTATCTTCATGTAAAGTGGGGCATGCATTTGTATGATGTGTAACTTAATTACAAAATCCACGTGGTTTTATTATGGTTGATCTATCTTTTAATAATAACTTAACCAAGCTAGACAACTCACCGAATTTTTCATTAAATGTTCTTCTTTTTTATTATTGACTTCATAAAGTTTCTTCCTTGATGTCTCATTCTTTTCACTATATTGCTTTGATTGTTTAGCCATCTTATTAATAGCTTATTTTGCTAAAATTGGCGTTACATCGAATAAAGATCCACCACATATAGTATTTAATAATCTTTGTTCAAAATGATTAAGTCATTTGTAGAAGTATTCTAATAAACCTCTTTTTGTATATCCACGTCGTGGACAAAAAGAAATTAATATTTGAAATCTATCACAAAATTCATTAAAGTTTTTTTTTATCATATTTCATCTTTACAACTGTAATTTATCTTCTATAAGAACTAATCTTTCTTGCAGGCATGTATTGATTTAGGAAAGCTTCTAACATTTGATTCCGTATAGTTATTGAGTCTTGAGGATGATAAAACAACCAATCTTATACTTGATTTTTCAATGCAAAAGGAAAAGCCTTAAGTTTGTTTGTTCTGACGTACTGCCTTTAGGTTTAATCCTATTGACTTTGTGTTGGTATTCCTTTATAAGTTTCTGGTGGTCTTCATTATCCTTAACATAGAAGTTAGGTAAGGCTATAATGAATCCAAATCTTAGTTCAAATTCAGGAATCCTTCAGGATATGCAATACAAATTGGCTTGTAAGCTATGACATTTTGATTAGCTTGCTTAAAAGTAAGTTCTCTATTATTATTATTATTATTATTATTATTATTATTGATATTATTAATACTATTATTGGCTTCCATTGTGGTAGCTTGGTGTTCCCTACGTTGTTGTTGTTGTTGTTGTTATCGTCCTCGTCGTCTCAAATTACAATAGAAAGTCCTATCTACTTTAAAATCAAATGGATGTAAAGATCACGTGGAATTAGAACGACAAAGTGCGTAGACCATAAGACATCTAAAGCTCCTAAGAAATTATGTAAAAATCTTCGGCAACGGCGCCAAAAATCGACATTTGTCGAGTGTTACAATAAGTTTTCCATATATCCTTGTTATTTGTAGTAGTAATAAGTGAGATAGTCTCCACAGAGATTTTACAAATTTCCTAAAAACAAATTCTAATAATTTTTATTATTTTTCGTTAGTTTAGTTAACATAATTAAACGGGAAATAAAATAATCTACTTAAACTATAACAATTTTAAACCAATTAAACTAACTTAACTAAAACAATTCAAATTCATTAAGTTCAAATCAAATAAAATTAAATCAATTCAATATAGTATAAAACAAACATCTAAACAAAATTTCATAACAACGAAATATTAATTTGTTTTGTGTCCAAACTTATTACATAAATTATAGTCATAATCATACTTTAATCTTATCGTAAATATTCTTATGTCATTAAACATAAATCATGAGTAAGTTGATATATAGCCTTTATCAAGTCAGTAATTTCCCTTATATCAATAGAAAAGCCACATCCTAATTTTATTATATTAATCATTCGAAAACTCAAAGATAATTAATTAGACAATAAAATAACAATAAGTTCTGTGAAAACTTTGAACTACTAAGCCTATTATTTTTGGAAGAACCACATCAATATCAAACTTAGAACTCAATTCATCTAGGACATCTAAACGGTAAAAAACTTTTTTAAATAATCCTAGTTACTACTTTAAATTTGATATAGAATCCAAATATCACAATACACATTCTAGACTATGCATGCAATACAAAGTTTCATGATTGTAATCCGCAAATAACAATCTATTAAATCAGCGAATTGACGAATACGATTATGTTTAAAGCATTAAGTACACATCATTCTTCATTATGAATACATTACAAAATAGATTAAGTTTACGTTCGGACTTTGCTTAGATTAATAAACTACTTACACATTCATAATAAACATATCAATAAAGTAAATAAAAGACATTGATAAATACCTCTTATTTGAATACTTTCAATCTTCAAATCGTCTCCAAAAGCAATGAACAATAAAACTATACTAAGACTTAATAAAACTAATTAATATGACTCCAAGAGCAATGAAATATGATGTAGGATACTCAAGGGCACTTAATTTGTAACTTAAGGTTCATATATAGAGTATTATATGTAGTACATATCCAATAAAAGCGAAATTTCTTGATTTGCTCCAAAATTCTTAAAACCGACCCAACGAATCCCCACTGAATTATCAATCTCGAATCGTCAGACAAATTGGTGGAAATCTGTAAATGTCCTTCACCGATTTGGTTGGCAAATCCTGTATCCACCCTGAATCACTGCAAATCCGATATCTTCTTTCTTCATTTAACTGAATTCTTTATTTTTTTCTCTTTTTCTTTCATTTCTTCACAAAACCTAAATAAGGTTGAAATCACAAAAATAAGAGAGAACCCTGTAACGGCCCATTTTAATAATGTCTATTCAATTTACAGACATGGACGTCAGCTCAGATCTACGTGGACGCCGCGATAGGTTATGACACACGGGGACTTAGGTATGGAAGTTTATGGTGTGTTGGTTGCTTATTTGCGGTGTAATTTATTCAAATACATCGCATGTGTGTATGTTGCAACATAATACGTGTGAGGGTGTGTGAACTATATTCGCCTCGATATGCGTGTCGTCGCGGGTACCGGGTAGTTGACAGGACCGAATATTAGGTCGGGGAAACGAAAACACACAAATTTAATAAAAATTTGCCAAGTAAATAATATGGAATAGATATTGGGTGGCTAGCGACGCGGCGGTACACGTATATCACGGTTCGGACGCGAAACCGGGCGTCGAAACGCCCGAAAACACGAGCGAGTGTCTTAGATGTGTCACATTTAGGTGTCAAGACACCTAACGCAACAACATTTGTCCATTCAAACAACACTTGTCCACTCACCTACACCTACACCCCATACACACACCCCATGCACACACACACACAACCGATCGGGAGACCGAGAGGAAGAAGAAGGAAGAAAAGGAGAGGGGGAGGAGATGAAGGAACGCGCGGGAAGGAGAGAAGAGAAGGTGGAGACGTCACGGTCGAGGTGAGTCATCGTTGTTTGTGTGATTTTGGGGGGGTTCGGTGGGGTGACCGAGAGTGGGGTTCGGCCATGGAGGGCGAACCGGGCCAAGGTGGAGATGGCAGGGGTGTCTCCCCTGCCATCGATTCCATCGGGTTGGGGTGGAGAGCAACCCCAACCCATCGCCGAAGAAAAAGAAAAAAAAAATAGAGAAATAGAGAAGAAAAATGAAAGAAAGATTTGGGAAAATTCCGGAAAAATTGGGAAGAATTGGGAAAAAATATATTTCGATGAAAGAAATAGAAATTGATAAAGTTCTATGAAAAGAAAATATGTGGGAATGCCGAACGCGACTTTTTGCGGGGTTTTACCTCGAAAAGAGCGAAATGGGTAATTTGGCCTAAATGTTTTAGAAATTTGTTGTAAATTGTCATACTAAATTAAGTTATTGATAAATGGACATAGGTTGACACAAGTGATCAATTGGTAACCAAGGACTCAGTGGACTTGGACCCGGGGATTGATTACGGGGTAGTGGAGCGCGTTATAAGGTTTGTAAAACCCAATGGAAAAACTCTTGAGTATTTATTTTGCTTTATAATTCCATTCAATTCCAATATTTCCTTGTGATTTTTCCTATATCTATATCTTGTCGTTGTTTGCCCGATTGGTTGAGTTACTCCCACCGGATTTTTCGTTGTGTGTCTATGCATTCTAGACCATAGCATGTATATCAGGAGTTCTCGGTGGATAACGACCCGAGCTATTGAACTGCTACATGTGTCGGTGCGTCGTAGGTCTACGTCGGCCACCGAGAGGGATCAGCTGATAGCTAGTTGGGTGCGCCCACTAGTGGGATCCTGGAAGGGAATCTAGAAGTATGGTTTAGTATGACTGGAACAGGCACACACATTTGCACTTTATTGTTCTCTATGCATGCGATGCCCTACTTACAGTTGTCTGTTTACATTCCGCATGTTTATTTAACAGTATTTATTGACTTCCACTTATTTATATGAATGCTCGGAGGAGTTCCTTGGGATTTTACTGACTGGACTCGTCATCCATTTTCTTCTTGTGATGATTGAGTGCAAATCCGAGTACAAGTAAAGGCAAGGGGATCTTAGGCGACTACCTCTGACTGCCTACCTCTGAGGATTACTTGTACGTGTGATTATTTTGATATTTTGATTCTTTTGGGAACTGGGGAGTGACATGACATTGTACATAGATACTTTACATGGTACAGTCGTCTACTTTTATACATTATACTTTTCAGGGTTATTCCACAGTAGGATTTGTTAAATTGATTAATATTCCTTGCATTTAAGAACAACTTTCGCTGCATATGTCATTTATACGCTGTACACACAAGTGGATGCGAATTTCGAAACAGGAAAAGGATGGGCAGGTGCCGTACACGTGTAGTAGGGCCGACTAGCAAGGAGTACACGGAGACACGTCACCCCGGGGCGGCGAGGGCCGCCACAAACCCAATGTAATATAGCCTTTTACTTCTAAAATAACTCTAAAATATACGATAAAACACTGTCTAAATATTGATTTATCACAATGTAAAGGTTACTGTGAGATTTACTTACAAACATTCAACTTCGAGCTTAGTTTTTGAGGTTCCCAAGCATCAGATCACCTTGAAAGTTGTTCTAATAGATTCCCTACATACCAAATATATAAAGGGTCAAGCTTTAAGTAAAACCAAATAATGAAACCCCACGAAAATATTATTCAAAGTATGCTCAATAATTGTTTCAAAAAATAATTATTTATAACAACTTCAACTAGTTTTCAACTAGCTAACTTGGGGTAACTTTTTAACCTTGAAAACCTCAATATTTGTCATGTTATATAAAAAGGAACTTGTAGAACTCACTTCATACTTTTTATAGACTCCAAGGACAATCAAATCAGCTCACAAATGGAGAAGTTATAAATTTCCCAATATGGCTTGTTGATTAGGCGAACTTTATTTATTTTGAACTGACGAAACCTGTCTAAATCAATGTATTTGCAATTAAGTAATCAAAATCGACACTAAAAACCGAGAAACCACACCAAAGCAAATTCAAGATATTTCCACAGCCCATGGAGTCTATATGGACGAAAACTAATCATCCAATTTGTCCAAAATCCCAATGCAAATCAATTTTAATAATTAAAACATCTTCAAAACAGTTATCAACTGAATTGCATTAATTCAATTCACAAAAATCCTAACCCATGTCATTGTAATTTATTTCAAATTGGCGCAAATCAATCCAATACACTAATTCACAACAATCCCTACCAATTCAAATCAAAATACCATGCGAGAAATCAAAAAATTGTGAAAATTCAAATTAAATTATGGAAAAAGCCATGAATTGAGAATTTACCAAATTATGAGCGAAATATCTTGCTTCCACTACAAAAAGTTAGCTCAAGCTGACCGTCTCACGATGCTTTATAGTGTTGTAGAGAGAAATAGGATGAAAATCGGATGTACGGAGATCGCGGATCGAAAACTCGAGTTGAGAGTTGTAGATAACAAAACATTTTCACGTTATGGTGAAATAGAAAACCAATCGTTTAATTTTTTTTATTTTTTATTGATATATAAACCCTCTGCTACTTTTTAGCAATTTTTTTTTATTAATTTTTGAATTCCTTATTTTGACGTGTTTTGACTTCCGGCGCTTGGTTTGGATCCGATTTTTTACCAAATCGAGCCTAACTCTTCACGTTGTAACCAACCTCTTGACTAAATAGTCCAACTACATAAAACATTGATTACATTGGTTTTGGTACACTAAAACCACAAAAATCTTAATTTTATCTACAACATACTAAAATCTTTCCTCTTGCAATACTTAACCAAACTTGCACTAATTGGAACTTAATCTCAACCTAGACCATCGCCAGTCCACACGAGACTCGAGGCAAGGTCTTGTACTAACTTCGTTCTCATTTTATACCATCACCAATCTGACTTGCACGTAAATAAAAAAAAAATCCCTATATGATACTGATAGGGGTGGGCAAACCAGCGGTTTGGTGGTGAAAACACCAAACCGCAACCAAACCGAGGGTTACGGTTCGTTTTTTCCAAACCGCGACCAAACAAAAAATTGAAAACCGAGCAACCGAATTATTTCTTTTCGGTTTGTTTCGCGGTTTTCATCTATTCGGTACCAAAAAAAAAAACAAGCATTAAAAAAAAGCAAGAAAAAAAAAAAAAACAGCAACCCTGAATCGAGCTTGAGTTTCACAAAACCACTCATCAACCATTCGATCACAACAAAACACAATAATAACCCTAGAATCGCACGGATTGAACATCCTCAACAAACCAAATCGAACAAAACCATAACCGAAAGAATAAAACCGCGACCAAACCGCGGAATCGCGGTTTGGTGGTTTTCCAAACCGCGACCAAACCGCGAGCTTTAAAAACCAAACCAAACCGCGCGGTTTGGTCGGTTTGGGCGGTTTTTCAAAAACCGCTATTCTTTTTTTTTCACCGATCCGAGTCCTAACCCACAACACATGTCATGATTAATTAAATATAAATACTGATTTATTAAAATAAGGGATTTCACAATATCACAATTTTCTTTACTGCCACATAAAGCGACTAAGATTAGAACGGTCGATCAAAGTATTGGAGGCGGTGACGTACACCTATTGAAGAGTCATGGCCTCGTGGATTTGGAAATTCCAATTGGTGTTTTTTTAATTATTCAATTAGTAAGTGCATTAAGTAACCTTTTTTTTTTAGAAAGAAATAAGATTTAGTAATTTAGAAGTATTTTACGAATAGTAGTCTTAGATAAATAGAAGTTTCCTTAATTAGGTGTTATAGTTTAATTAGGAAGTTGCATATTTTTGTGTGGGTTTCAACTTTTTTACTTTTGAGTTTAACGTTTAACTAAAGGGCTATATATATGGCCAAGTTGATGTAATTAAGGAGATTTGATTGATTATGAGTAAATAATTTGATTTCTTTTTTAAGAAAATTAGGGTTTTTAATTCTCTGTGCTTTAAATTGTACTATTCGTGGATTTCGAATAATCAGTTCAGAAGACTTCCGCTCCATTATATAGGATAATAGCAAGATATATTTTATGTGTTAGCTTAGCCATACACACATACAAATGCTTGCAGTGAGTAGGCACTCTTTGTAGCCAATGTGTGGTGGTTAGAGTATCTCCAATGTAAATGTGGATCGAGGGAGAATGTGTCATGCGGGATGCAACAAAAAACCTTCAAATGCAACTATGGATTAATTGTTGCGTTTTAGGGTTCAAAACGCGGCAGGTTAACAAAAGTAAACCCATTGTAGAGTAAATATCTTTTATTGAAGACATATAATCCCATGTTTGATCCATTCTGTGTATGTTGGTTGCCATGGTTGGTACATTAATGATGATGATGACAATGATTATGATTAGGTTGTTTGGTATTGAGAGCAACTGCCTGTAATATTGTCAATTTGATGTTGTTTGATGTTCTTGAGATTATGGAATCAATTTTAAGTGGGTTGAGGGATTTGGTAAAGAGTTTCAAAAAAAAAAAAAAGAATAAAAAAAGAATAAAAAAAAAGGAAAAAAAATTGAAGAGGATGGGAACCCAATTTGATGCCCGTGAAAGGCAACAAGTGCCCTTGAAGGGCAGCCACTCATAATATAATATATATATATATATATTATATATATAATGTCAATCCTCCTTGCTATTCTATTAGTTTAAAACTTATCATAATTTCAAAAATGCATTCAAATGCATTTTTTTTTAATTCGCTCAAGAAAACTTTAAAAAGTAAATAATGAGGCCATTTTTAGAAAAAAATAAAACCTATTTTTAGTTAGTTTTCAAAACGGAAGTCTATCTTACTTTTCCTTATTTCACTCCACTTTTTTTCTCAATCGAATTAAAACGTGGTTTCAAATTGTTCCAATAAAAACTGCATATCATAAATATGTCCAATTAAATCGTCAATTCTCATTTCAATGCCGCACATTTAAGGCAGTTATTTTCATGCCTCACGTGCAGAGCACGTTCCGATCGACTAGTATATATATATATATATAATAATAATAATAATAATAAAAAGCAAATTAAAATAAATGATGAAGCCGAGACTTGTGTAATGTGTACGACCTAAGACGCTGTTAGTGGTCGTAATGAAGAAAATCTGATATTTTTATAAATTTAGTTAAATGGAAGAAAAATACAACCAAATAAGACATTTTAAAAAATTCGAACTCATACTAAGGTTCCCAAACGGAGTTTTCGTACCGTAAAGCATGTTATCTTACCGATTGTGCCAAAAATCTAAATTTCGAATTCGAACGAGTTCTTACACATATAAAACACCTAAACTTATCTAATTGACAACATGAACTTAAGGATTCGTAGTCGGGTATCAAGTACGTGTTTCGTGGCGCGTAGGGACCGCTTTGACGCGATTTCATGCTTTGTTTGAGGCAAGTAAAACAAGTAGAAACCATGCATGAATTCATGTTTTATTTTTTATTTAAATTCCAGTACTGCATACTATATTTTGTAAATGAATGTCATGGGTAAGTCCGTCGAGTTCCCCTCGGTGAAGAGTCTAAAATGGTGAAAGCCTACCAATCGGAACTACCCCACTCATTACTAGTCGGAAATGACCCATGACTATCAAGTGAGATGCGAAAGCTCTCATGACGAGTTGAAAACGCCCAAAAAACCTACCTAGTGAGTAGTGTGGGGTCCGCAAGTAGGACCGATCGACAACCACTGACTAGACACTGTCGCGTTGACCCTTGGCCTTGCGAAAGAGACGGACTTAGTGACCATTCTTTTCATTATTCTGGCTGTGACGACCCTATTTCCCACACACTAGGCCCCTCCTTGCCTAGAATTATGTGGACCACAGGTCAACCCTCGCAAGGTCAACACAAGTCTAGTAAGCTTTCTTATATCATTTTATCATTATTTTGGTGTTTTGATATTGTTGTTTTTTTTTTTTTTTTTTGCAAGATTTAAATTAATAAGCAATGAAAAGAAAATAAACGAAGCAATTTAAATAACTCTAAAACACGTAAAACGAGACAACCTATGTGTGGAACCCTGCAATATATACCATGTATAAGTACGATGACAAAAGTGAGCATACACATGTATCAAGTGTCGCTCAATCCCAATATCCCAAAGTTTTACAAAAACATAAAAATAGTTAAATATAATACAAAAACTTATAATATCGCAAAAGTATGAGCCGCTCTGAAAGTCTTCATAGATAGTCGTTAATTACTGGCTCATTGCTCTTGCTAGACGAGCGGTATGCAATTGTCACCGGAAAAGGAGACAATTCCAGTGAGTAAATCTAGAGGAGTCTTAACAATACTTTAAGAATTTAAATAAATAGTCGATAGATCATGCGAGAATGTAAATAAACAAGAAATAAAGTATGTGCATGATAAGAGTAAAAGCAATGAAATGAGAGTGTCATGAAAACAAAAGAAATGAGCCAAGTGATCTCAAATACATCAAGTTGCGGTTACGCAGCCACAAGCTCGACTTCTTAAAATTGTAGCAGTGCCACCGGATTCAAAGTTTTTGAGAACGTGGGGTATTAACAGTGCCTCGAAAACTGATCTCCAGTCTACGACTCGAAAATCCAGTGACCCGGGGCGTGGTTCCGATGCAAGTCGGTCAGCACACTCGGGAGTCACCTTCCTGACTCACTTAGCCCTCCGACACTCTTACTAAGAGTGGAGTTCCACGAATAGGAACAATTAAAAAAATGTAATTCACAAAGTAGAAAAAAAAACTATTGATAATGCTCCTACTGGTTTACTTACCTTAAAACACGCTAAAATGCACCAAAAGATGGCTCCCACACGCCTCATAAAATGCACGCAACGTTCTGTCGATGGTCTTTAGGTTCCTGGTACACAATTTTATGTTACATGCATGTTAAAACACGTGCGAAATTAGAATCTCAATTTTTACCGCAATCGATTATATAACATGCTTTACAGTATAAAAACTTTGCCTGAGAACTCTTGTAAAAATTCAAGTTTAGATATTAACTTAATTGTTTCTTTTTTTTTCATTTACATCAATTTCGAAAAATCATGAAATTTCTTTGGTTGCGGGCTCATTGGGCATGTCACAAGTCGGGTCATGTTGGTTAAGTTTCGACTGGATCAATTTTTTTTTCTCAATTTGGCCTTTATTCTCCCTTTTTTGTCAATTGCTAATAATTTTTTTATAACATACATACATTATTATTATTTTATATATATATATATAATTTAATTGATTTCTAGCTGTGCCGGTCACCAGCGCCAAAATGGTTGGCGCTGGTTAATTTGGCCAGCACCTATTAGGTGCGGCTCGCCCAACTTTTGGCTGGCACCGTGTAGACCGATGTCGACGATCCACTTTGGTCTTACCACCCCCCTTCAAGATCAAACAAGTTTATGTTCATCATTGACAACAATTAAAACATTGAATCTAACTTTTTCAAACTCATTCATTTATTAAAATATGTTCTTAACACCATGAAGTAAAGCTTATCTTATATGCTTCCCAACTTTTACTTGGCAATTCCTTCGCTCGACGCCACACCAACACTGATTTACAAACAATTTCACTCAAGAATACCATTTTTTTTTTTTAATCTAAGAGAGCAATGAAGATAAATGAAAGCATAGAAAGTTTCTTCTTAGCCCCAATATGATTTATGTCTCTTTCTCTCTCTCCTACCAAACAACACAACATCAACAACCTCACCCACACCATTAACTCTCTCACTCTCTCTCCATTTGCTTGCTTGTCAAGCAATTCTCCAGCACTATATATGCAACAAGTGTTCCTATCCCCACCTTTCATTTCTAAATTTTAAAAAAATATATATTCTTAACTTCAAGATACCCTTCAATTTGTTACAAATAAGCCTTTTCTTTTTATCTTACCTAAATCGAATTAATAAATATAGCAATGAAGAAAAGTACCACTCCTAGCTATTTTTGGAAACCATACCTTAGCCACTTAATATCCCTTTTCTTATAAAGTTTGATTTCTCTCATTCACTTGGAAGTGAATAGTTCACTCTCCCGTGCATCTTGAAACGTGCCTAACGCGTTAATGTAGGCATTACTACCTTAGCAATTAAGTTTTAATTTCAAGTACATCGATAAAATACTCAATAGGTGGCAAACATCAAAGACAAATAACATATCTTGGCCTCGATAACCGAGGTTTGACCAAGTGTTCTACATGGAGACTGGGTCAAGGGTTAAAATCTTGCAACTAGCGTGAATAAGAATTTTTATTTTCTCGGGTCATTACAACCTTCTCAATTAAAAAGAATTTCGTTCTCGAAATTGAGTTAATTAAGTTTAAAATTCACTAGCATCGAAAAGGTTAGAGAATTGATTGTTAATTGGTCTCTCCTCCTGGATTCAACTAAACGTGACCAAGTGGACTTAGATACTTTCCAAACTATAGGCATACTAACACTTCACAATAGTTTGTAATCTTCTCATCGATCGGAGGACATAACAAATTTGCTTTTGATAGTTTGACTTCCTAAATAATACATAAACTCATGTAGAGTCGCTTCAAATGGTTCGACTTCCTAATTCATCAAACTACAGGTCTCAACCATAGATTGACTTCCAAATCTATTAACCCACTAGTCTTGCCCATAACTTTTTTATATTGAGCTATGGACTTAGCCAAGTTACTTTAAAACAATATGAGAATAGGTCCATCAACTGTAGCGGGCTGCAATCACTTCTGATAGTGAAGCTACTCCATCATGAATGGTGAACTTGAATAAGTTGACATTGACAGCTCAATGTAGTCACAGGACATTGACGATCACAATATAATGATTCACACAAGTATAAACAACATTCAGACCATTGTTCCATGCATAATACAAAATTAAATCAAAACCATACCATCTGCACGGTCGTACGTCACCTTTATATCTAACTCTGTAATGGCACGAACTCTCTTTCTTACCTGTAGCTGAGCCTTGCCTAATAGCAGGCACTTCTTGAAGTGCCTTGAATATTAACTCTTGAAACTAGTCCTTTACGGCTTTGTTCATGGAAGAACCGACCTCTGCACTTATCCCTACTCGTATCTATGTCCTTGTTGTTCACTTCTTGTACCCCTATCTTTGCCCTCGATACCACATTAATGTTGCAGTACTAACTGAGCCGACTGTGGTGTTTAGGTGGCATAACTCGGTGCAGGAAGAGGTGGAACTACTGTACGTGCTAGGAGTGTAGGTGGTGCCACTGAACCAACACTCTAAGTTCGGAAGTCTCTCAGCACAAAATGTATGTTCCTCTTCCTTTTCCTGTTTGAATCAAATATGTGCCCTGATTGTCCCTCTACTGGTGCAGTAATGTCCTCCCCTGGGTATGTACTGAGATAAGTAACCCAAACCAAACTCCGCTCATAGGCTCTCTATAAATTCCTTGGCTCAGTGGTAACCACCGTGCCTCTAATCTCGCATAGCATACCCTCTATGAAATAGTGTTCCTAATCCACGTCTATGTCTACTATGCAACCAATGTATTGAATTAACTGGAGATATTGACCCATATACTGCATCACTACATCACGGTCTCTCTAGGATACTGTCTCAAGGTCTGAAACTCAGCCCCTTTCTGTCTTATGACTAAAAGCAGAAAGTACTTCAAATTGAATTACCTCTTGAACTCTCCCCAATCCTTGGATGATCCTCTAGTCGCTATCATGTAGTCATTTACTTCTCCAAACAGTGACTCTTAAGATATGGTCACTCTCATGTGCTCCATAATAGTCAAGATACTATGGATCTTCTCATGACTCTTCAGAAGTTTCTCTGCTATCTCAAGATTGGTGCCTCAATAGAACTCTACTAGTTTATGTCTCTAAAACTCGTGTGACTACCTAGCCTCAGTTGTCACCCTAATGCTCATCTCCATAGGCATAGGTGGCACTATCTCTGTCGGTGTGGGTGGCTTAGGTGGTACTATCTCAGGTGGTAGTTGCACTACTGCTGCCGCAATCTGCGATGTCGATATAATGGTAACCGTAAGAGTGGTATGTACTATAGGCGTACTCATATCCTGAGCAAAGGGTACTATCGATGAAGACGACGACAACAAAGGTGTAGTATATGCCTTTAATATCATGAGGATCTCCTCAAGCTGGCATCCGTGCGATATGACCTGCTGGGACACCTTGTCGAATCTCATAGATCCCACATATCGTGGATGCATATCTCCACACTCGCTATCGGTCTCCGGCTGATCGACCATCGCGGCTTGCAATGTAGATTACAAGTCATGAATCAGCTATATACCTACTGGCATATAATATAGTACAATCAACAACTAACAAGTATAGTTGAAATTGAGTATTTCTCAAGCCACCTCACTTCCCAACTAAGACTCTAAGTCAGGATCATAGGGTTTCACCACTAAGTTCATTATCGTCCTAACTCTAAAGTCATGTTCGTACTTTAGTTAAATTGATGGCTTATCGAGAGTTGAGATAACAACCTCGCGCTCAAATAGCCAGCCCCAGTTCCCACAAACGGGGCCCTGCCCAACCTAGACCTATATGGGCCCTAAGTCAACCCCTGCATGGTCAACACAAGCCTAGTCAGCCTTCTTAAATCATTTTATCATTAGTTTGGTGTTTTAATATTTGGTTATTAGTTTTGCAAGATTTAAATTAATAAGCAACGAAAAGAAAATATATGAAGCAATTTAAATGTGATGCCCCAAATATCTAATATGGTAAATTATCCCATTATCGAGGTTAATTTGGTAGATATGCATGGTAAGTGTGTATTAGTGTGAATAAAGTGTGTATTATATACTATACAGTTGATTTAAGTGGGAGTATAAGCCTAAGCAAAATAAAAAAAACCTTAAAGGACTTGTAAAATAAATTAAATAAAAAAAGCAATTTGGTAAATAACACATTAAGGATGGACTATATGAGGACGTTAGTATGGTCCTCGTACTTAAAGAGACTAAGATGAGATGTGGGGTTTTGATTTGGTCAACCAAATCCTAATCCAATTGAGTTAGTATATATACCAGAATTAGGGTATCATGCCACTTTTTCTTGAATTAGCTACGGAGAGAATTTGAGGAGGGAACCCTAGAACACTTCCCTGGTGGATTTGATAGAGGAGAAGAAACTCTCATCAATATCTTACAAAGCAAGATAAATAACTTGTCCCATCTACTCTAATGTTCTCTATTTTAATTCATGTACTTGATTTTGAATGGAATTGTGGTTTTCTTTGGAGTTTTAAGATAGAAGATGAACCCGTTTGTCTTGATTTGTGATTTGGGTTATCTCTATCTCATCTTTTGTTTATTTAAAAGGATTTGCAAAATCTATGTTTTAACGGTGGAATTGTAGTTTCGATAGATTATTTGATGGAATAGTAATGATTTTATAGTTTCAAACGAGTGGTTTATGATTGTTTTGAGTCGATTTGGACCATCACTAGTCGGTGTGAGTCGTCGAGGAATTTGGAATTTAGGTTTGGATATAAAATTTTGAATTTGTACCTAGCGCCGCGCTAGCGCCTCGCTCACAGGTGGTAGGGCGCGTTGTCCGTGTAATGACCCAAATTAATTAAACTAGAATTAGTGTTAATCTTGGGGATTAACAGGCATAATTCGGGCGTTAGGTGGATAACTAGGTTGAGTCAGAGATGAGAACTGATGGATTATGTTATTTATTTATGATGGTTGTGTATGTGTGGTGTTTAAAATAATTATTATTGTATTGCACTGCATGTGTATGTTGTTATCGGGCGAGTTGGTGTGATAGGAAGTTACCTCGAAATGTGTGTTGAGACGCGGGGCATCAGGTGCGGGGTAGTCGATGGATTAATGGGACCACTGATGTATCAATAGGAGGTTCTAAAAACACTAACCACATGTATTATAATGGGCCTAAACTAAGTTAATTAAATCAAACAAATGAGGCCTATAGTTTGGTTAATTAAATTGAAACTATAAGATTGATCAAGAGATATGCATTGACACATCTATGAACCAATGGAATGGCAAATTGGTGTCACTAGGAGGGAATTAGTGGAGAGTAAGTGGAATACATGTCAAGGTGTGGACCATTAGATGTGCTTCGAGATATATATGTATGCAATGATCAATCGCTAGGAATCAATCTCACATTAATATATTTAGATAAATTGATCAATACATGCAAATCAAACCATTCTCATTTCAAACATGCTAGAGAAGAAGAAAACTTGCTGGAGAGAGAGGAGATCAGAGGGTGTTGGAGAGAATTACTCAAACTAGGTGGATCCTTAACTAGGTAATGTTACTACACTAGCAACTTAGTTAAATTTGGAGTGTTTGATGTAAATTTGATAAATGAGGAGTAGGCCACTGGTTTTTGAAGAATTTGTGATGAATACAAGTATAATTATCAATTTCATGGAGTTTGTGAATTGGTTTTGATAAGAGTTGAGGTTTTGGTGAAATTTGGGAAAATTAGTGAATGCATGAATTTGAGGATTTAATTAAATTTGTATTGTTTTTGTTGATGTTAATGGTGTTCTAGAGTAACCATGGATTGGAGAATGGATGTGTAGGGTTTAGTTACCTAACTGAGGAGTTTGGGATAGAACTCTCGAGTTGAGAATTCAGTTACAGAGAGCAATTAGTGCGCTAACTAGAATGGTTAGTGCGCTAATCATTCTGGGCACTTAACTATTTTTAGAAATGAAGAACAATAACGCACCAGACTGATTCCCTAGCGCGCTAATCATACCTAGCGCACTAGCGCGCTAGGCAGTCTCATTAGCGCGTTAATAACATATGAAAACTGAATTTAAAAGGGTTGTTTTTGGGAATTTTGACTTAATATATACCTAAACACCTATAAACATACTAAATATGTAAAATTGGACTTCAAGGACTTAAGGGACCGTAGCTCAGGTATCAGGGAGCTAGTCAGGTCGGATTTGGGAGTCTAAGGAAGTCGAAGCGAGGATTGAGGTGCGTAAATTCATGGTTTGTTTTGTCAATATCAGATTTCATGTGTGACTGCTGGTGGACACTCATGGTTTTTCTACTCCTATTTCGATTTGCATATATATATTGATTGTGGCTAAATCACTTGCACGGGTTACTTGTGTTTAGTGCTTGCGTTGACGATAGTAGAATATATCTAAAATTGTTTGGAGGGATTTAAGATGTTCCCTTGACTTGAAATAACATATGGATGGGTTCATCCGTTAACTGAAGTTGGGGTTTAGTCACTGTAACCCTGTAAGTATATATGTGCTTCCTTTCCATTTTTATCGATTACTAGCTGGTTTAAGTCAGGGTTTTCTCGTGATTATACGGTTGTTTATTTATTAATGCTTTATTTTCGAGCTTGTTTATTGAGTATGTGCTGTTGATTAGACACTACTATTTTTGCTTGTCGTATGCTTCCTACATTCATGGTAATATGATATACTGTTGTCAGATGTTATATTCCCATGTCTAGTAGTTACCTATTTTATTTCATGAATATTGTGTGGACTTCTCTTGGGATTTTATTTACTGGACTCGTCATTGTATTTGTTGGCTGATTGAGTTCAGATACTTCGACGGGCAAGGGCAAGGGCAAGGGCAAGGGTAAGGAGGTATTGGGCAAACTACCTCTGAGATAGTGATGCCAGCTTGTGTGTGACTACAGTATGTACGTATTTACCTTTCGTTGGGTTTTAGGGATTGTAGAACACTGAATACTTGTATACAAATCTTATGCTGTATTTATCTCACCTTTGATATATACATAGTATTTCTTTGTCGGGTTTTCCACTATTTAGTATTCTTAAATATTGCAAAACATACTCATTTAAAGACTATTGCTGTAGAATTTTAATATAACTCGACAAATTGGTTAATTGGCTAATTAATTCATTAATACTTATACATAGATTAATTAGCTAAAGTATAGTTAGTTGGAAAAGTGTAAGCAAACAGTTAGGTCGCAGGGCGTCAAAGGTAAGCGCCCCATGACGTGGCAGGGCTTGGTGATGTGGGATGCGATATGGCGGGTCCCAAAGTTACCTCGGGATTTGGGGCCGTCACAGTTTCGTATCGGGGCCGTCACAGTTTCGTATCAGAGCAAGGTTCGATAAAGCCTTGAAAATTATTTATGAAAAAAGAATAAACTTAATAAACAAACTTTAGATGTGGAAACCCGAAGATTATAACTTAGAATCCTAGTTGGGAAGCAAACTTGAGATGAGTTGTGATGTGGTTTATATATTGTTATGTTTTTTATTGTATATATTACATACACATATATAGAATGTGATTCAGTGCGCGCTTTTCGATGCAAATCACAATTGAGGGCCAACTGATTCCACCTATGACAGATGTTGGTCAGACAAGTGATCAAACTAGTGATGAGGGTTTCGATTTGGCAGTAGCCGCATGATTCACAGTTCACGATAGGCAGTGTGATGTATTGATGGATATGATGCACGCACAGATAGTAGTGATTGCATCACTTACTGCCACCCAAGTATAGAGCACGACTGAGACGACAGTTGCTTCGATGATAGTACTATCGACTATTCAGATTGTACCAATGCATGTAGTGGTAGTGGAGACTCTAACAGTGGTTGCTGCACCAGCGGTAGCACAAACTGACGAGCCGACTGCTATGCCGGCACATACAGACATGTTTGAGACTAATTTGATAGTAGAGGTCAAGTTGATGAGGGAGTTCATCAAATTCGTTCTCGAATATTTTCCTGGATGCGAAGACCCAAAGGCAACTAGAAAGTGGCTGATTGCGCATTAGAGGTTAAATAAACTACTATGGATTCGGGAGAGCATACAGGCTAGGATATCAGGGCATATGCCGAGAGAGGATGCTGACGTGTTGTGGACAACATAAACAGATACTCACCCAAAGCCAACGACATGGGCAGAGTTCAAAGATTTGTTTTATGATCAGTATATACCCATGAAGATGAGGTTAAAATTGAGAGATGAGATTTTGGCTTTGAGATAGGGTAACTGGTAAGTGTTACAGTACATGAATAAATACTGGTACTTGATACAGTTTTCCACGGACGTCGCAGGCACTGAGAGACTACAAATATACTATTTCATTCGAGGGTTGATTGAGGACATAGCTAGAGCCATTATTTCCTCTGGAGCTCAGACATTACAAGTGATGTTTGATAGAGCGCTTACCTATGAGACACATCCGATGCAGAGGGGCGATAAGAGTTCATCTATGAAGTCAGAGAAATAGACTGGATAAAGTTCAGGGCAGAAGAAATAGAGAGATCAAGACGATAGAGGGGATAAACGGTACGATCGAGGCCGTAAAGATGATAATCGGGCAGTCATAGCTTATGTTGTATCTGCATTACCAGCGCCGCCGCAGAGAAAGACTCAATACTAGGGAAGCAAGGACTGGAGATCACAGGACCAGGGCCAGTGGTCAGTGAGTCAGTGTACAGGGCCATGATGGAGGATCACCTGTTAGCAATGTGGGTAGGAAGGTCATGTCAGTAGGGACTGTTTACGAAGATCAGCGACTCCAGCAGTGGTGACACCGATGTAGAATCAAGAGCCGGTGCATGTGGTAACTGAGCCAGGTTAGGAGACGTCTTGACAGCAGGTTCAGGGTACGTGATTTTAAATTTTGAATAATTACAGTTAAGGTTCATGCATGCATGGTGGTACGATGGTAGGTAATGGTAGACTATGATAGGTCGTAGCATGGCATGAGATTGTCATGGTGGACTAGGATAGGTTTTGGTATGGCATGGGATTCTTATGGTGTGTCGTGGTTGGTTAGGACTATTATGTTGTGATACATGATAGGAGAGGTTTACAGTTACCTGGTGTTAGGTAACTAGGTTAGGGAAACATGGGCACGAAATCAAGCTGAGAGTAGGTTACGGAGGTGTTTGAGAGCGTGACGGATTATGATTACCTCGGTAGCATGCGCCTATGTCTCAGTGCAACACTACATTCCTGCAATGGGAGTAGTAGGGTGTTCAAGGGACCATAAAATGGTACTATCAAGGTGTGAGGCGTGGTCACATGAGGATATGATAGTTACATTAGAGTTTCCTCGAGATCTAAGTTTTGAGGACAAAATTCCTCCTAGTTGGGAAGAATTGTAACGACCCAAATTAATTAAACTAGGATTAGCATAAATCTCGGGGATTAACGGGTGTAATTCGGGCGTTACGTGGATAACTCAGTTGACTTAGACACGAAAACCAAGGGAATATCTTATTTATGGATGATGTTTATATATATATGTGGTGTTTAAAACAATTATTATTGTATTGCACCACATTTGCTTATGTTATTATCAGGCAAGTTGGTGTGATGGGAAGTTACCTAATAATGCGTGTCGAGACGCAAGGTATCGTGTGCTGGGTAGTTGAGGGATTAGTGGGACCACTAATGTGTCCATAGGAGGTTCTAAAAACACTAACCACATGTATTAAAATGGGCCTAAGCTAAGTTAATTAAATAAAATAAATGAGGCCTATAGTTTGGTTAGTTTAATTGAAACCTTAAGATTGATATAGAGATATGTATTAGCACATCTAGGAACCAATGGAGTGGCAAATTTGTGCCACTATGAGGAAATTAGTGGAGAGTATGTGGGATACATGTTAAGGTGTAGACCATTAGATGTGGTTCAAAATTTGTGTGTACATAAAGATCATTGGCTAGGAGTCAATCTCACATTAATATATATATATATATATATATATATATAGATAAGTTGATCAATACATGCAAATTAAACCATTCAAATGTCAAACTTGCTGGAGAGAGAGGAGATTAGTGGGTGTTTGAAAGAATTCAAGCTAGGTGGATCCTCAACTAGGTAATGTTACTACACTAGCAACTTAGTTAAATTTATAGTGTTTGATGTAAATTTGATAATTAAGGAGTAGGCCATCGATTTTTGATGAATTTGTGATGAATACAAGTATAATTATCATTTCCATGGAGTTAGTGAATTGGTTTTTATAAGAATTAGGGTTTTGGTGAAACTTGGGAAAATTAGTGAGTGCATGAATTTGAGGATTTTATTAAATTGGGGTTGTTTTTGTTGTTGTTAATATTGTTTTTGAGCTACTATGGAGTAGAGAATGGATATGTAGGGTTTAGTTAGCTATTAGGGGAGTTTGGGACATAATTCTCGAGTTGAGAATTCTTTCACAGAGAGTAATTAGCGTGCTAACTGGACTGATTAGTGCGCTAGTCAGTTTGGGCACTTAACTGTTTGTCAAAATGAAGAATAGTAGCGCGCTAGACTGATTCCCTCGCACGCTAATCATACTTAGCGAGCTAGGCAGTCCCATTAGTGCGCTAATGACAGATGAAAATTTAATTTAAAGGGTTGTTTTTGGGATTTTTGACTTAATACACACGTAAAAACCTATTCACATACTAAATATGTAAAGTTAGACTTCATGGACTTAGGGGACTATAGCTCGAGTATCGGTGAGCTAGTCCAGTCAGATTCGGGAGTCCAAGGAAGTCGAAGCACGGATTGAGGTGTGTAAACCCATTGGAATGCCTCACAGATTTCATGGTTTGTTTTATCTACATCGGATTTCATGTGTGACTGTTAGTGGGCACACATGGGTTTTCTACTTTTATTTCCGTTTGCTTATATATTAGTTATGGCTAAATCGCTTACACGAGTTACTTGTGATTAGTGCTCGTGTCCATGGTAGTTGAATATATCTACGACTGCCGGGAGGAATTTACGAAATTCTCTTGACTTGAAATAACTTCTAGAGGGGTTCATCTGTCTTATTTTATCGATTACTAGCTGGTTTAAGTTAGGGTTTTCTCGTGATTATACGGTTGTTTATTTATTACTGCTTTGTTTTCAAGCTTGTTTATAGAGTATGTACTGTTGATTAGACGTTACTGTTTTTGCTTGTTGTATGCTACCTATATTCATGGGAATATGATTTATTGTTGTTAGATGTTATATTCGCATGTCTCATAGTTACCAGTTTTATTTCATGAATATTGTGTGGACTCCTCTTGGAATTTTACTTACTGGAGTCGTCACTATATTGGTTAGGTGACTGAGTGCAGATATTTTAACGAGCAAGGGCAAGCAAAGAGGTATTGAGCAACTACCCCTGAGATAGTGACGCC
This sequence comes from Stephania cephalantha, assembly GCA_039657325.1. NCBI lineage: Eukaryota > Viridiplantae > Streptophyta > Magnoliopsida > Ranunculales > Menispermaceae > Stephania > Stephania cephalantha. The sequence goes on along the minus strand of CM077570.1, from coordinate 24,810,127 downwards.
AGCTCGTGTGTGACTACAGTATGTACATATTTATTTTTCGTTGGGTTTTAGGGACTGTAGATCACTAAATACATGTATATGGATCTTTCGCTTATTTATCTTGCCTTTGATATATACATGGTATCTTTTTGTCTGGTTTTCCACTATATAAGATTGTTAAATATAGCATAAAATATTCATTTAAAGACTTTCGCTATAGAATTGTAATATAAATTGATAAACTGGTTAATTGGATAATTAAATCATTAATACTTATATAGAGATTAATTTGCTAAACTAGAGTTAGTTGGAAAAGCGTAAGCAAACAGTTAACTTGCGAGGCGACAAACGTAAGCGGGCCATGACATGGCAGGGCTTGGTGATGTGGGATGCAATATTGCGGGTCCCAAGGTTGCGTCGAGACTTGGGGCCGTCACAGTTTGGGACTTTAGAGAAGTCGATCCAATGATTTCCCAGCACCTTGGCATATAACGCACGACGCTAGCAAATCGATGGGATCAACTCGTTGTTTTGGACTCGAAGTCTAATGATTTTACTCTAGTGCCTTGTGGGTAAACTCATAGCACTGGGAGGGCACTGGGGGTGTTGCATAATTAAATACGATGTTTTGATTTTCGGGAATCTCCTTGAGTTTTATAAGAGTATATCGACAGGACAAAGGTCGGGGCAGTGGTAACTAACCCCGAAAAGCCTTTTTCGCGGCGGTGAAGGCGTGGCGTTGAGTAAAAAAGGTCTCATATTGTTTTCAAGATTTTAATGAAAACTTGTGTAAACTGACCTCAAACAAAACATATTAGTAATATATACATTAAACTATGCCAGTGTAGACATGAGGAGAACTAGATAGTAACTTCCTAACTAGGATTGGATAGGATGGCAACACTTCGAGGTAAGTGTGGTTTGCTTTATTCTCATCATGCCTTGATATTAGTTATGATAGAACTCGTGTATCAAATGGTGAAACTCATTAGAATCTATCTCTACACTCTTATTGATCTTACTTGTTGTATTGCTTAGATCTTTTTAAGATGAATGCTTATGGAACTGGTATATTGGTATCAATGAATGCATGCTTACATCTTGGATTGGAGGGCTGGCGGCCACCGGTACTTTCTTCTATGGTAATTATGAAATCTTGATGTGTATAACTATTCATATTTCATAAGTTTAACCTTGATGTCCTTGTTAGATGTTCGAGGTCTCCCTTGATGTGCAATGTAGGTGTTCGCCTCACGTTTATTAAATTATCTAGCTTCCACTTCTCTTGATTTTATGGAATTCATGTATCCTTGCAAACTTGTTGGATTATCGTTATTGGGCACTATTCATTCTATCTTGCATTTTATAATACTTTTGGTTAATTACTTGTTTCTTGCTCAAGATGAAAATAGGTTTCTTAAAAAATCATTTGTTGCATGTTAGTTATTGTTGCACTAGGTATTACTTGGATGGTTGAGGGTAAAACATGCTTCTGCTTTACTGAGCCCCTTTAATATTTGCTCACCCAACTACTTCCCCCCTTCCAGGTACCTCAACTGTTACTTAGGATATAGGAAAGATCAAGGTCGTGTTGTAGGAGATCTCTTTCCTGTGTGTTGGTTTGAGTTATATTTATCTATTTGGTTTTGAGATATTTATGTTATAAAGAAGGGATTTCATATTGGCAGATGTTAAAACCTACATAACTTTTTTTAGTTTATGTGTAATGTTTCTGTAAGACTTCTACTATAATTCCACAATTTGTTAGACTTTAAAGGCTTTTATTTCCTTAACTCTTAGCCTTTGTTTGTCTTTTGTAGAATGTTTTAGTTTATTTTCCGCAGGTTAAAGCTTATTAGATCATCGCCCGAATCGCTGGGTTATCTCGATGGGTTCGGCGATGGTTTAGGTCTGGCGCTCTAGGCTTACCGAGTTTGGGTTTTTTCATTAAATAACTCTAAAATGCATAAAATGGGGCATCCTATATGTGGAACCCTGTAATATACACCATGTATAAGTATGGTGGCAATAAGTAAGCATATACATGTATCAAGTGTCGCTCAATCCAATATCCCTAAGTCTAACAAAAACATCAAAATAGATAAATATAATACAAAAACCTACAAGATTGCAAAAGTATGAGTTGCTTCGAGAGTCGTCAAAGGTAGTTGCCAATTACTGGCTTCTTGTTCTTCCTAGACAAGGGGCTGAAAATTTTCACCGCCAAAAGAGACAATTCCAGTAAGTAGATCCAGATGAGTCTTAATAGTACTTCAAAAATTTAAATAAATAGTTGACAGATAATGCATGAACATAAATAAATAAGAAATAAAGTAAGTGCATGATAACTAGACTGAAAGTAAAAATACTAAAGGAGAATGTCGTGGAAACAAAAGAGCAGAGCCAAGTGGTCTCTAATCCATCGAGTTGCGGGTACATATCCACAAACTCGACTTCCAAGAATCGCAACACCGCCACCAGATTCAACGTTTTCATGAACCTAGGATATTAATGATGCCCCGAATACTTGCATCCCGTCCATGACCCAAAAATCCAGTGACCTAGGGCATGGTTCCAGTTGCAAGTCGGTCGCCATACCCAGAAGTCACATTCCTGACTTACTTATGTTGGGGCATGTGCCCTAGGTCAATCTACAAACATTGTTTATCTTATAATTTTAGTTAATAAAATTGAGGTTTTCATTTTCTGTTTTATAATTAGTGATTGCATGTTTACCTTATAATAAGATCTATGAGTATTTGTTGAAATATACTAAATGTCCATAGTCAGTCATTATACTGGGTACTATAATGGATTAGGACTAGTGTGAATCTTGATTGATGATCATATGATAATCATGCATATATGGATACGAATCGAGATCATGAGTTCTTGTTAGGGAACAATGTATTGGATCGACCCGTTTTGAGAACACCATATGGATTTAGTCATAAGTGTTATTCATGATACGTATATCATTTTGTCATTCGAATTGAGATTACCATAGACTTCAATATTAAGAGCATGGTAATTTGACAAAATCAAATGTTGTCTTTCATCGGACGATTATAAAGATTGTGATTGGTTACCTTGTGAATTACATGAGAAGGTGTGTAATCAAGATAAAATTTGTCACTTTCATATAGAGAGATACTAAAGGGATCCCTCGATATGATAGAGTGATAATGGTCAAGTCCATGTGAATTGATATGACCAATGTCACTTTGATTTTCTCAGTTTACCTAAAGATTGAGACTAGTATGATTAAACATTAAGGGTGACTTTCCATACCTTATGTTTAATTAAATGATATCGCAGAATAAAAAGGATATGATATATATTATTCCTTAGGTTGTATCGATTTTGATATTCATGCTACTTAGGTATTCATAATGCATTGCTAGAGACCACATATGACTTGTGTACTAGAATGGTTTAGGTTCATTACCAACGTCGCATGAACCTATTAGGTTACACATAGAGAATGACTTTACGCAATTTCATTTGGTCTAGAGTAATGAATTTTATATGATAAAATTCATGACATAAAAGCCCTTATAATTTGTTATATGATAACTTATTAATAGGGGCATATGTGTAATTTGCTTAAACTGCTTAAATATTATGGTTGTATTACGAATATGATTTTGTGTGAGATCTTACGACACATATAAATTGAGGTTGAAACCCTAAAACGAAATAAGATTTTTATTTTCGCAAATTTAGAGTTCTCTAGGTTTTGGGAGAGAAAGAAAAATGTTTTCAATCTCTCTTAGGGCTAGCGCTCCAAATTGTGGTCACCATTTTGTGTGGATTTCTAATAGAGGATGCGCATTTGAACGTCTTGTAAATCAAACAATCATAGAAGGAAATCATGAATTAAGGTGTGATTTACTTTTTGTAGATCTAGTTTAATGGAACTTATTTTCAGTCATGTTGGGGTTTTTCAGAAATTGTTTTGAATTTTTCGCTGCGTATGAACCCTAAAACCCAACAACTTAGCCCTCCAAAACTCTTAGAGTGGAGTTCCATAAATAGGCACCATTAAAGAAATGTAATTCATAAAGTAGAAAAGAACTACTAATAATGCTCCTAGCGGTTTACTTACCTTTAAACAAAATGCACCAAAAAATGGCTCCCACATGCCTCACAAAATGCACCGAACTTTTAGTCAATGTTCATTAGGCTCCTGGTACCCAACACCATGTTATATGCCTGTTAAAACGCGCCCGAAATTGAAATCTCAATTTTTAGCGTAATCGATTACATGACACACATTACAGTGTAAAAACTCATCCTATGAACTCTTGTAAAAATCCAAATTTAGATATTAATTTAATTGTTTCTATTTTCTCCATTTATCTCAATTTTAAAAATTATGAAATTTCTTTAGTTATGGACGCATTGGGCGTGTCTCTGGTTAGGTCGTGTTGATTAAGTTTCGACTCGATCAATTCTTTCTCAATTTGGCCTTTATTTTTCCTTTTTTTTGTCAATTGCTAATAATTTTTTTATATCATGCATTTATTAATGATGTGGGCCACAATTATAACGACTTGATTATAGTAATAGTGTGACCAACTTAGGTTGTTTATGGATATCACCCATAGGGAAAGGAGTATTTGTACTTAGTATTACTTAGTCAGAATTACTCTATTGCTAAGGAAATCTCTTTTTTTATTTGAGTTTAAACTAAACTAATCTAATCTAACAAATCAATGTAAATACTTGTAAGCTTTTATATAAAGAATATCTTAGTTCACAACCTCACCAAGGTAACGAGTAACTATGCTTTTCAACTCACTTCCTTCATCTTTATTATGTGTTTGCAACGCCTAATAAGAAAAGGAAAATTTTCCTCAAATGCACTTCAACCCACTGTCGTGACAGAATAGATTCTAATGCGCAAACTAGAACTCCACCTATCGGTGTAAATAATGTAACCTCCACTTTGCTTTAAGTTCCAAATTATTAGATTCATAACCAATTAAGTTTACTATACGTGCCTCTATAATCAATAACTATTTATCGATGTTATGTATTTTATGGTTGTACCGTCCATATCCGGCTTAAAAGCTTCAACGATCATGATAACTTCTGAAACCTAATATCAACAACACATGATCAAGATGTTCGTTGCATTATGCTCAGAATCACTATAAGTTCTAATCATTGCACTTTTTAACTTTATAATTAACACATAACTACTTTAGCATAACATTCATACCATAGGACCCATTGATCCATAAGATTAATAAAGTACTCATACTTCATTGAAATAAACATGCACATAGTGGTATTCATTGCAATCAAATATATAATCAAATAACTTCAATTAAATCAACAAAAACAATACCAAATAACCAAACACGAGTCTTTAATATCTTTGTGACGGCTCCTTTCCCTAAACTAAGGCACCGCGTGACCTAATCCTGCAATTAAGCCCTAATCCACGCCACGTAGGACTTAAAAATGTATTAGTCAGCCTTTTTGTCTCATTTTTATCGTTATTCGTATTCAGGATAAGTGCTTCTCATTTCTCATTGGTTATGATTTTCAGAGTTAATTAAAATTTTTTAATCTTATTAGCGGGAGACATAATAAAATTTTGCGAAAGCATTTATAAAAACACTTACTGTGGAAACCAGGTAAATAGCTGATTACATGAAACCAACAAAGTAATACTTGCATCAGTAGGGAATTCTAGTCTCTAAACCCAATATATAACCCATAATTACTTAAAAAGACGAAAATAATAATTACACAAATTGATCACCTATAAACGTAACAAAAACTACACGTCAAGGGATCAAGTATAGTCATCGATCTTCTCCTTCCCTAATCTGCTACTTGTTAGATCTGCAACTACCGTCATAAAAAATACGATGAGTATAGTAAAGTAGAAAGTAAGACCTGAAGGCTATTCACTCACATTTTCAAGATATACAAAGAATGGTAATTGAACGCATACAATACCTATGAAGGAAGAAAAGCTGAAAGGAAAGTATGCAAACAGTTGCCAAGCTTCTACAATAACATGCAAATCAAGGTTTTAGGTCAGCTGACATCCCAAAGGACTTTAACCCCGTGTGCTGCGCTAATAACATTAGCTGTGAGGAATACCAACACCTCAGGGACTCTAACCCCGTAAGTCGCGCATCTCATAAAATGAAATAATATCAGCAGTGTGGAGTGCCGATTGATAACTCCTTGAACTCTAACCCCATGTATCGTGCAACTCATAAGGTTAAGGCAACTTTATAGGTGGGGTTTTCAGGTCATGTCTATCAAAATTGTTCATGGTGTAGACTATACAAACAAGTATCACACAATGATTATAATGGCATGGGTGTATACATACACCAATAAGAGAGTCAAAGAAGTTATAGCATGTTATTTAAAAGACAAGTCGATGGCTAAAAAATCAACAACACAAAAGGAGTTCAATCATATATCGAAAACAAAACAAGGAATGCCATGTCACAAGACATCACAAGATAATCATAGCAAAAGAAATCATATACACAAAAATATATACAAGGCATGACATTAGTAATATAAGTTCAACAATAAAACAGTCTGAATGACTGAATATCAACTCAATAATGGAATGAAATAGAGAGAATTGTCTGAACAGGTTTACTTACCTCAAAGCATGAAATTTCCTAGTTGAAATCGTTCGTCTCAAGCCTCACGTTGCATTCCCTAGACCCAACATGAATTCTCTAAGATCAATTTCCAATGTCTCATGTATTAGGATCTCATTTGAATACTTGAAAGTAATTATAGTTTAGCTAATTGCTTTTATTAAGGTTGCTTAAAGACATATTTGAGTTTATTCAATTATAACATTTAGTATTCTCCAAATAATAAAATTCGACATGCTTTAAAATTCTAACATTTAAACTTCGAGCAAACTCAAACTATGTCAAATAGTCTTAATCCAAAAAAACAAGTTCGAAGATTTGTAACAGTCTTATTTCTAATATCATCGAGCAAATTAGAAATTTAACCTCTTTTGAGTCTGCTCAAACTGCATAAAATGAATTTTATATAACTTAAAGCTTTCGATTCATCAGTCTAAGAATATTCAAATAATCCATTTAGCTTAAAAACAACTTAATTGAGTTCCAATATCATCATGCAATCATTTATACTAAAATTCCATGAAATAAATATTAAATCACCATTAAGTAAAGTTACTATTCATCTTCTTCTTCATGTAACATAAATAAAAATCTCCACAATGATCATAACAAGGGATTTTCACTAATTAAGGGTCGATCTACTCTTATAAATCCACATGTACAGAAACTTATCAATAACAACTTAGAACATAATTTTTGTAGAGATTTGGCGAAGAAAACATACCAAGAGCTTTATTGGTGTTGTCTCTTTTCATTCTATGAGCTCCACTAAGTTAGATTCATACTCTCAAGCATCAACCTTCTTGGATCTTCAAAGGTTAAAACAACAAATGCAAGATTTTCTACAACTTCTTTGATCTTCTAATTCTCACAGGCTCTCTTATGATATTGGAGTTTATTTTGCATCTTGAATAAGAAATAGTTAAACTTGTATAATCCTTAACTTTAAATCTCACCCACTCACAATTCTTTAGGTGAATCAAAGACTCACATTTTAGCCACCATATTCCACTAAGTCAAAATCAAACTACCACTTGTCCCTTTATGCAAGACACTTAACATGCACCTTATTTTCTATTAGTCCACCTACACATGTCATAACACATTTCCCATTTTGTCCATGCCCCTTTAAATTAATTATATTCAAGTCTAATTCAACAAACTTAAAATTTGCCTAGGAATTTCACTATATTTACAATCAAACCACATGCATATTTCATTGAAGTTAGCAAATATTCATTTAGTATAAATATAGCTACTAACCAAAATATGTACTTTCATTATATTCAAAGCTCAAAGTCTATTAAGGTACTCATCACAACATCTATTATTCGCATCTTGCACTAGGATACTTTTTAAGGCGTGTTCCTACTCGTGTTCGGAATTAATGAATAAACAAACTTAATAAGATTTTCGGGTATAATATTCACACATACAATACACTTGGCATCTATCACTCAAAAATAATATATTACTTGGCTTTCGTGCTGAGAGCCAGACTGTGTACCTGCATCAAGCCACGTCATGGGTTGGTGACCCTTATTTATAGATAAATCCGCTTTTAGAAATTTGAATGGTTACATTCTTCCAAAGTAATAGAAATTTTGTCCTCAAAATTTATCTTGACTTAATCAGTATTTTCTTAAAATTTTAGAAAATCTCCAATCTAATCATAACTACCCTGGCCAAAATTCTCAATGATACTAGCCCCAAAGCCCGTCTTTCTCAACTACTACACGGGGTCCACTTACCACTTTAACCTGGGTTCAATCATCGTGGTGTGTAAGTCTTACGACGACCACGTGTAAATCATCCCCATATACGATGCTTTGATCATTGTACTCAAAGGAAATCTTGTTAGGCATAAACTTTTAGGGATTTTTGAGTGTTCTAGTCAGGCAACACTATTCCCACTATATCATTATTAATTTCAATTCATGTAACACGGATTTTCTTAAGTCGCCCTCGATCATGCAATCATCATTTCTCCCACAAATCACCTCATGTATGCTTATGTTGTGTTTAAATCAAACAATACATAAGTTATGTGGAAACAAATAACGGCTTACCCTCGATTCGGTCGCGCACTGCCTCTGATTCTTGCTCTTCCACTATGCGAGCTCTCTCTAGCTTGTGGCTGTATTGCAGAATGATGATAGCTCGGGGTCTGCGGACATCGTATGTCCATATGTCCAGTTTGTCCATATCTGTAACAAGTCGGTCGTCCACTTGATGATGTCGAGGCTAATAGACTGTGTATCGACCTTTATCTTTGTGGTGGTATATATGGCTTTCCTTTTTCCCTCTGTCCCTACAGACTAATGCTGCTATCTTTGACTCTGCTTTCAGTTCCTTGCTAAAAGGAATTATACGGGTTGTGGACATTGTCAACTAATGTGCCCAGTCCGATGACATCAGATGCAAGTCGATAGTCTTCTCTGCTATGTAAACATAGTTTGGGTTCGTTCCAATCTTGCTACATCTCGATTTCTATCTCCTAATGTTTGATGGATCTGCAAAGGCAATAATGCTAGTCTTACAAAAGATGGCAAGGAAAGTCTACTCACTGATAATAGACTGTTGCGTATGATGTGTCTCTTCTAACCACATCGGAAACATATCATACAACTCATTTGCTACGTCAACTTAGTTTGTCTAAGAGTCAGTCTCGGCCCTTACCTCGATGCATATTTATCTGTGTTGCCGTGAACTTGCTGGGACTGATGCATTGGTTGCACTCTCTGGCGTGATCTATCGGCACAATCAGAATAAAAAATAGGCAAAATCATGATAGTCGGAGGCAAAAATGGTTGTGTACTCAATGTTGTGGATGAAAATGGAGAAGCATGTACATACGGTACTATCGTGGTAATCGATATCATTAATCCAAACCCACTAGATTCCTCGTTCATTCTTTTTCGTCCCTTACCTCTCTTCCACTTTTTCTTACTTTCACTCAACATGGGTGTGGCATCAATCGAAATCTCTGCTGGTACTGTCACGTAATGCATCTCCGGTGGAATAGGTACTATTGACGCTATAGGTAACTCGGGTGCTCGTAGTATAGTGGTGGTAATAGTCGGTGCAATCGGAGTCTCGGGTGCTGGAAACACTATAGTAGTAGTCTCAATAGGGGGTGACTGGTGAAGCATAATGTGCTCGCACCATCATAAGGAGCTCAGTCAACTGTTGTCCATGAGCAGTGATTACATCATTCTAAGATGCATATCATCAATAGTAATAACATGCGCCTCAGGTGTCGGTAGTACTGCATTCGAGGTAGTAGGGTAGTAACTGACTGTTCAAGTGCAGATATATGCATCGTCATATCTGAAATGAAGTCCACTAACTGTTGACCCAGTGCCTCAACTCTATTGGATAGCCTTTGAAAATCCTCAACCGATAAAATATGCTTCCTACCAATGGTACTACAATCTCCCCACTTGCGCTGATCTGCCATTCTAGTCTATATAATGATAGCGATCGTGAGATTAGCTACTACTTAAATATCGCGTATATAAACATAAAACATAACATATACACATAGCAATCGCAAATCATATTAGCTCACTTCCCAACTAATAGTTTCTAAGCAAGGATCGTCTGGTTCCATTTCTTATATTTATGTTTTATTCAAGTTTCGTTTCGTACTTATCGAGAACATAGCTCTAATAACAAATGTGTTGGTATCTTAATGCCTTACACAATAAAGTTCCCTATACCTTTGCTCTGATACTAACTGTGACAGCCCCCATAAATTAGGGCACCGCTTGGCCTAATCCTATCATTAAGTCATAACCTACTCCATGTACGACTTAACAATGTTTTAGTAATCCTTTTTGTCTTATTCACCTCGTTATTCGTGTTCAGGAAAAGTGTTTCTCATTTCTCGTTGGTTATGATTTTTAGAGTTAATTAAAAAATATTAATCTTATTACTGGAAGAATTAATAAAATCCACATAAGCATTTATAAAAACACCTACTGTGGAAATCAGGTAAATAACTGATCACATGAAACTAACAAAGTAATACATGCATCAGTAGGGAAGTCTTTTCTCTAAACCTAATTTACAACCCATAATTACTTAAAAGGACGTAAATAATTATTACACAAAATGATCACCTACAAACATAGCAAAAACTACACGTCGAGGGATGAGGTGTAGTTATCGATCTTTTTCTTTCCTTGGTCCTCTACTCAGTAGATTTGCCCCCATCGTCATAAAAGGATAATGAATACAGTAATGTAGAAAGTAAAACTTGAAGGCTATTCATCCACATTTTCAAGATATACAAAGAATAGGTTATGAACGCATATAATAGATATGAATAAAGAAAAGTCGAAAGGAAAGTATGCAAATAGTTGCCAAGCTTCTACAATGAATAATAAACAGATAAAATATGCAAATCTAGGTTTAGGTCAGGCGACATCCCCAAGGACTTTAATCGCATGTGCTGTACTAATAAAATCAACGATGAGGAACACGGATACCTAGGGACTCTAACCGAGTGAGCCGCGCTTCTCATAAAATGGAATTATATCAGCGATATGGAGTGTCGATCGATAACTCTAGGGACTCTAACCCCAGGTATCGTGTAACTCATAAGGCTAATGGAACTATATAGGTGGGCTCTTTAGGTCATGCCTATCAAAATTGTTCATATTATAAACTCTACAAAAAAGTATCACACAACAAGTATAATGGCATGGGTGTATATATACACCAATAAGAGAGTCAAAGAAGTTATAGTATACTATTTAGAAGACAAGTCGATGGCTCTGAATTCAACAACACAAAAGGAATCCAATCATAGATCATAAAGAAAACAAGGAATGCCATACTAAAAGTCATCACATGATAATCATAGCAAAAGAAATCATATACACGAAGATATATACTAGGCATGACATTTGGAATATAAGATCAACAATAAAACAGCCCGAATGACTGAATTTCAACTCTACAATGGAATGAAATGGAGAGAATTGCCTCAATAAGTTTACTTACCTCAAAGCATGAAATTTCCTAGTTTAAATCGTTCATCTTACACCTCATGTCGCATTCCCTACACCCAACATAAATCCTCTAAGACTAATTTCCAAAGTCCCATGTGTTAGGATCTTATTTGAATACTTTTGAGTAATTATAGTTTAGTTAACTGCTTTTATAGAGGTTGCTTCAAGCTTTTGATTATGTTAAATTAACATTTAATATTCTCTAAATAATAACATTCAACAAGATTTAAAAACTAACATATGAACTTTTAGCAAACTTAAACTAAGTCAAATAGCCTTAATCCAAATAAACAAGTTCAAAAATCCAAAACAATCTTATTTCTATTGAACAAGCTCAAAACTTGTAATAGTCTTAATATTAGCAAGCACATTAGAAATTTATACTCTTTTGAGTCTGCTCAAATTGCATAGAATGAATTTTATGCAATACTAAATCTTTCGATTCTTAAGTCTAAGAATACTCAAACCACCTCAAACTCGGTCCATTTGCCTTCAAAATAACTCAATTGAGTTCCAATATCATAATGCAATCATTTATACTCAAATTCCATGAAATAAATTCAATCACCATAAAGTAAAGTTACTATTCTTCTTCTTCTTCTTCTTCTTCTTCTTCACATAATAAAAATCTCCACAATGATCCCAACAAGGGTTTTTCACTAGTTAAGGGTTGATTTACTCTTATGAACCCACATGTACCAAAACTCATCAACAACAACTAGGAACATAATTTTTGTTGAGATTTGGTGAAGAAAACATACCAAGAGCTTTAATGGTGTTGTCTCCTTTCATTTTATGAGCTCAACTAAGTTAGATGCATAATCTCCAGTATCAACCTTCTTGGATCTTTAAAAATTTCAACAAAAAATGCAAGATTTTCCACATCTTCTTTGATCTCCTAATTTTCTCACAATCTTTCTAATGGTGTTGGAGTTTATTTTGCATGTTGAACAAGAAACCATGAAACTTATATAATCCTTGACTTTAAATCTCACCCCTACTCACAAATCTTTAAGTGAATCAAAGACTCACATTTAAGCTATCACATTCCACTAAGTCAAAATCACACTACCACTTGTCTCTTTTGCATGACACCTAACATGCACCTTATTTTCTATTGGTCCACCTACACATGTCATAAGACATTTTTCATTTTTTCCATGCCCCTTTTAATAAATTACACACAAGTTTAATTCCATTAACTTAAAAGTTGCCCTAGAATTTCACTATATTTATAATCAAACCACATGCATATTTTATTTGAGTTAGCAAATACTTATTTAGTCTAAATGTAGCTACAAACAAAATTATGGAATTTCATTATATGGAAAATACAAAGTCTATTTAAGTACTCATCACAACATCTACTATTCGCATCCCGCACTCATATGAATCTCGATGCGTGTTCCTACTTACGCACTGAATTAGTGAATAAACAAACTAAATTAGATTTTATGGTATAATATACACACATAAAATACACTAGGTATCCATTACTCAAAAAATAAAAATAACACTCGGCTTTCGCGCCAAGTACCAGACTCTGTACCCGCCATTGGGCAACATCACGGGTCGGTAACCCTTAATTACGGATAAATTTGCTATTAGGAATTTAGACCGTTATAGTCTTCTTTTCTACAAATCTTATTAATACTTAAGAATAATGTAAAACTAGGTAAAACTATGATAATTAGTTACAATCTATGGTATCGTATATGTATACCACAATCTAATACCTATTTATACTCCTAAGATACTTTAGAAAACAATTAGAAACTCTAGTAGACAATTATACACAAAATAGAACTTTAACTTTCTATTTTCTTTAGTCTTGGTGGTGTCACTTAATGATCTGGCGTTTTGTGTGGAATGCCACGATGTCGTAATGGCTTCGGTGTGATGACCCCTTTCTCTAAACCAGGACACTGCTAGACCTAATCTCGTCATTAAGCCTTAATCTACGCCACGTAGGACTTAACAACGTATTAATAAGCCATTTTGTCTCATTCACCATGTTATTCGTGTTCATGATAAGTGTTTCTCGTTTCTCATTGGTTATAATTTTTAGAGTTAACTTAAACTTTTTAATCTTATCAGAGAAAGACTTAATAAAATTCATGGAAGCATTTATAAAAACACCTACTGTAGAAACTAGGTAAATAGTTGATCACATGAAACCTATATAGTAATATGTGCATCAGTAGGGAAGTCTAGTATCTAAACCTAATATAAAACTCATAATTACTTAAAAAGACGTAAATAATAATTGCACAAAATGATCACCTATAAATGTAGCAAAAACTACGTATCGAGGGATCAGGTGTAGTCGTCTATCTTCTACTTCACTGGTTCGCTACGCGCTAGATCTGCACCTCCCGTCATAAAAAATACGACGAGTACAGTAAAGTAGAAAGTAAAACCTGAAGGCTATTCATCCACATTTCCAAGATATACAAAGAACAGTAACTGAATACAAACAATAGCTACGAAGAAAGACAAGCTAAAAGGAAAGTATGCAAGCAGTTTTCAAGCTTCTATAATGAATAATAAGCAGATAAAACATGCAAAATCTAAGTTTACGTCTATCATTACCCAAATTCCTAATATCATATTTATCTGTAATTAAGATCAATAATTCATGACGTGAGATCTGCATCGAGATACGCACACTGACCGAGGCTCCTGGTCGAGGTATACTTTATTTTTGTCTGATGGTTCCTTAGGGTATTGTATTTTTGTAGACTTATTAATTTATTTCTATTTATTATGTATAGGCGTTGAGGCGAGAGCAGGGACATGCCTCAAAATGCGTGCTGACGTGGGACCGAATAGAGATTGATAGGTAAGTCAAAAATATCTAAATGTTAAATATTAATAATATAAGTACAAAATTGGCACCAAAATAATCATTGGTCTGACACTAGTCCGACTCAATTGACTGTATTTAAATCGGACGTCGGACAAATCTTGGCTATAAATTAATTTTTAGTTGACAAACACGCAAACCGAGGTTGGAGCACATATTTTGAGGTTATCAAACCAATATGCTATACAAGTGTCAAAATGAGTGCAAACATGAATTACAAGTGTCAAACAAAGGCAACTAGTGGCATACTCACAATTAAATTGATTATGCACCCTAGTTAGAAAAATTATTTACATGCACACCCAAATTTAGTATTTATTATTTACAATAAAACCCCACATATATAATTATCAAAAATTCAGATTTTTATGTCTCGAAGTAGACTAAACTTCATCTTCTTCAATTTGAAACCAAATCTCTCATTAAAGCTTTAAATCAAGGGCTAAAGAATATATATATATATATATATATATATGAGAGCTTACACATCATTGAAGCCTTAACTACAAGCTTAGGAGAAGCAAATAAAGAGGCAAGTACTAGCTATTGTCTTCTTCTCCATACTCTCTTGATTTATACATGATCTACTTCCTCATTTTGATTTTCTTGAAATGTGCATGTTTATATGCCCTATCAATGGCTCACTTGAGTGTTAATTCTTCCTTGTCATTCTTGTTTTTCAAATTAAACTTTCATATATGTTTCTTTCATTAATGATCCTAAATTTGTGTTGCCTACCCAAAATATTGGTTTAATTCATTATTGATTAAGTTCCCTTAAATATAATTAGTGTAAGTTTGGCAACATAAACAATTAAGAAAATAAAAAAGGCAAATCATATAAACTAAGGTTTTTGAAATAAATAAAAAAGTCAATAAATAAATTAAATAATTAAAGATACAAAAAAATTTTAATATTTATTATTAATATGGCACTAAGGTCTATATTATGGTGATAGAAATTTTTACCTAAGTATGCTTAATTGGACATGTATATACAACCAATAATTATTTAAATGATATTTTTTTTGTATACTTCACTTGGTACATCATTAACATAAAATAAATAAATAAATACAAAGCTTAGATGAGCTGAGAAGGAAACACAAAATCAATAGTAAATGACACTAGCTCAATATCATAGTTAATTAAATATATAAGTTGCTAATGAGATAAATGTGGCATATATGTGTTACATAAATAAAAACATACATTGACTTTATAAAACTACACCTAGGCTTAGTTTATCCTAGCTATTAAAAAAAGTAGATAAGAAAGTAATATTTCTAGCTATCGCACCCTATAACTAATGTAGTTAATAATGTTTAATGGTGAAAACAAATTTAATTACAAATAACATTGATATTAGTATAAATGAAGTAGTTGAACAATGGAGTATAATTTACTCTACATACATATGGTCAATGCGGCGGCCCCAAATTCTTGGACAACCCTAGGCACCGCCTTGCCACATCACATATCACCAAGCCTTGCCAAGTCATGGCATACTTATATATGCCGCTCTGCAACCTAATCCGGTTGTTTACACGTTTCCAACTAACACTAGCTCAACAATTTATTCTTAATATAATTACTAATGAGTTTGTTTAGCAAGTTAGTTAACCTATCAAGTTTCATTATCGTTTTACAGCGGAAGAATTTAAACTATATAAGTATTTTATGCATATTATCAAAATTTCTAAGTAGTGGAAAAATCAAAAATAAAGTACACTGTACATAAGGCAACAAGATAAACTAAAGTAAGTATTTACATGTACAATGTCTCTTATAGTCCCCTGATACCCATAAAAAAGCAAAATATATCAAAATATAAACACCAACGAGTATGTCCAAGACCGTCAGCAGGAAGAGATAGTTGCGTAAGATTCCCTTTAATCGCTACTCGTAGAAGGATCTGCACTTGGTCACCCATCAAATACAGTGATGAGTCCAGTAAGTAGAAGTCTAAGAGAAGTCCACGTAATATTCATTAAGAAATCAAATAAAACTACAATACATACAAGTATGCCATCTAGCCACATAAATACATACTTCCATGAATGTAGCGCAATACAAAACCAAAACAACAATTAAATAATTGGAAGACAGAACAACATTTATATAAGTAAGCAGAGATGTAAACACAAATAACCTCGGTGAACTACTCAATCGGTTAATCAGTCACACCTATACCACGTCTTCTAAAGCCCCTGTGAACTGCTCAACTGGTAAATCATTCTATCCAACACAATAACACAACATAACCCTGGTGAACCAGCTCAATTAGTCTTCATGGCAAAACAAAAATTCATGCATAAACCACAATTATTCAACATGAACAAAACAACAATGAATCAAAATAACAGAGTATAGTTTGCAGTTGAATAAAATAGTGAAATAAAACTGTCGACACTATAAAATGCATAAGATAAGTAAAAACAGTCTACAAGTTGAAAAACAAATATTAAAAGAAAACTGAATTTTGGAAAGCATTCTCGGGGGTATTGAGCACCTCAATACACGCTCCGACTTCCATGGACTCCCGAATCTGACCCCGCTACGCTCCTAACAACCGTAACATAGCCCCTAATTCCCCTGAGATCCATTTCTAGTGTTTTAGAGTGACTGAAGGTGTTTAAATTAAGTTTAGAGTTCTATTTCCCAAAACAACTCAAATTGAAATCAAATCTGATAAGTAATATTGTAAAAACCATTTCTCCATATCTATAGCTCCAAAACTCATGATTTTCGGTCAAAAGGCAGCCAACATAACCAACAACAACATACTAAAAGATTTATTTCGTTAAGAATTGAGAGAGTTATGCCTTGTCAAAGTTCATTTTAAAAATCCCATATTTGCACTTTAATGGCCTACTTGCGGAGCATTTTTGAGCTAAAATAAGTTTGAATTTCGAATTTTCTCCAGTGAAAAAAGTTGTAGATCACTGGGTAAGCTTTCCAACAGCATATGATCCACCCCATTTGAAGTTTAAATGAGAAAGTTATACTTAATTTACTGAGATTGGGTCAAGAAATTTGCTAAGAACTAAACATGTATGCATCAAAAACTCATGACACTCTAATTTCTTGCCAAAACTAGCTTGAAAAATTATTGATCATTAAGATCAATTTAGAAATATCATTTAGACAAGACAAGTGGCTTAATCTTTGAATTAATTTTTGTACAAAACCCTAAAAACTTGAGTTTCCACGTACACGTTTTGATGAATTTAAGCACATAAAGAGTGGATTTTTGTACCTAAATGATAAACTCTTGGATTTGATCTTCCTAGCTAGATTCCTCTAGAAGATAATATACCTTCGTCTTTGTTCTTGCAGAATTTTCTAGCATTCTATTACGAGAACAAAATTTTGTTATTTTTGCATGAAGAGATTTCTCACTAACTTAGCTATATTTAGGTTATGTTAGAATCAATTGTGTTCATGTATCTCGAGGTCAATCTAATGGTCTTTGTTAGCTCCTATTCCACTAACTTTCATCTTGTTGACAAAAATCCCAAACTTAAATCTCCTAGAATTCCATTCTAGTCGAAACTCGAGGCAAATCTATGACATCAATTTCTCTGTCCAACTATAGGCATTTATAATCAATTGATTCAATTAATTAAACATAGGCACTTCTATACAAACGTAGGCTATTTAGGGTCTTAAATTGGTGTATTACAACTTCCCCTAGTACTCAATTACTCGGCATCCAGTGCCCGCGTCTCGGCATGCATCCTGAGGCACGTCAATCCTTGATGTACCTGATTTAATTGACTTAGCCTAAAGTTTGATTATCTATTTTATGCAATATTCACCTTAGTTCTGGTTATTTTATTTATGTGAGCATTATAAGACTTAGTGTACCGGTACTTTACCTAATCGATACCCGCATTGACACGTCTTTCGAAGCAAACTCCTAATACACAATCTCACTCAATTACAACATTCTAATACACACATACGATGCAATATTAAAATAAAAAATTTAAACTCCGCAATATAACAACCATCAGGCAAAAATCACTATTTTAACTAGCCCGAGGTGTCCTAACCCTATCTACGGTGTCCACGTGGTCCTGGGCTGGCGTTCTAGTCCAAACTTTGTCAATAAATGCGATTAAAAAATATTGGGTCGTTACATTCAACTTACAACCATTCTAGTAACTGTAAACTTTAATATGAACCACATGAATTTAGAGAGTCGACACGGGGTGTAGGACGCAAGATTGGAGTGGTCCGAAGCTTGTTTAAGCTAGAAAATTTTGTGTGATTTGTTAGTAAATCTATATAGGTCCTATTTTCCATTTCATTTCTATCTAAATGTTTCTTCCATAGTCAATATGACTATTTGATGCTTGGTATTCTGATATCATGAGCTATCTTATTATTCTTCACTTGTTGAGTTTTGATTCCTTATATCTATATTCTTGCATTGATTCATTGACTCTATTCTATACTATATGACTCCATTGTGGTTGTAAATGATATCTTATGTTCCAATAGCATCCTATTAGTGTAGAGATGAATATGAATGTGTTGAATGGACTTGTACTCTCAATTTTTGTGCTTTGTAGTAATTAGCCAAGTCTTGAACATCTATAATCGATTCATTCTTTGAAATTATAAAGCGGTCATAGTTACCTAGGGTCCATTGCACTATATTTGAGATGAGAGGCACACAGGGTTATATTCCCTAGGGATGTCAGTACTTACCACTATTATGGCGTGATACACTGAGTTAGATTCCTTAGGGATGTCGGCAAATGAGAACCAAAATGTTGCGATAATACACACGTCCTTTATAGTGGCTATAAAGGCTAATGTGACGTAGCTAATGGTCGACCACACCTAGGTAATCACTGCATAGCCTAGTGTCAGTTTTACTTACTTAGCTTAGCTTTGGTATTTTCAAGCATATTTTAGTTTCGGCAACGTTTCACTATTTTGATACTTTTAAATACCATTTGATATATTTGGAAATGTGGACTAGTATCTCCAGATTTTACTCTCTATTTTCATGTAATCACCGTCCTTTCATGACGGTAGGTGCAGATCCGTCGACTAGTAGGCATGACAAGGAGAAGATTGGCGATTACCTAGAAAGCCTATGTGTGGTGCTACATCCATCTATTATAGGTTTCCTTTGATATTTTGATGTACCACACACTTTATGTCTTTCCATTTCATTTTGGGTTGTATATATAGGATAAGCGTTAGTTCCCCGATCAGGCATATATTTATTTCACTTTTACTCATTTTCTATATACATCTAATCTATGTTTCCCTGGTTTCCACACTTAGGACTTATTTTATTTACTTCCTAAATATTTTTATGACCTATGCTGAACAACTTAATAAATTATAAAAAGTTGTAATTAAAAATTAAATTCACGAATAAAAAGAATTTGGTTGTACTTATCTTGAACACGAGAAATGAGGATAATTATTTAATGACGGTATTTGGCCGAGCAGTACCCTAAATTAAAGAAGAGGCCGTTACAAGGTCAGCTGACATCCCCACGGACTTTAACCCTATGTGCCACGCTAATAACATAAGCTGCGAGGAATACCGCCACGCTAGAAACTTGACCTATGAAAGCTAAAATTCACACTTGCTGAACTTGGCGTAGAGTTTGTGCCCCCTCAAAGTATACAATGTCTCCCTGAGGTGATGCTCATGATCCTCTCTGGTCCTTGAATATATTAGTATGTCATCAATGAAAACTATCACGGAGCAGTCAAGAAACGGTCTAAACACCTAATGCATCAAATCCATGAACAATGCGGGGGCATTGGTTAGCCCAAATGGAATGACCGTGAATGGATACTGTCCGTATCTCATGCTAAAAGCTATCTTAGACCTATCCTCATCCATAACCCGGAGCTGATGATACCCTGATCGCATGTCTATTTTGGAGAAATATTATGCTCCTCTCAGCTGATGAAATAAATCGTCGATCCTCGACAGTGGATACTTACTCCTGATTGTAACCTCTTTCAACTTTTTATAGTCGATGCACAACCTCAAACTACCATCATTTTTTTCACAAAAATGACGAGTGCTCCCCATGGTGACATAAAGGGTGTGATGATACCCATATGTCCAAAGTCCTGAAATTGAGTCTTCAACTCCTCTAACTCTTGCGACACCATATGGTACGGAGTTATAGAAATAGGCTTGATGCCTGGTAATAACTCATTGATTAAGTCAACATATCTCATCGGCAGTAAACCAGGTAAGTCCTCTGAAAAAAAGTTTAGAAACTCACAAACAACCGGTATGTCCTCAACTCTAGGTACCTGACTCTCTACCACTACATACAATGCTACCAAAGTCTCTATCTCTCTACTAGTCACAAGTCGATCTCTCGCACTCTCGGCTCTCGATGTACTATCTCTATATGTAAATATCGCACGTCCTAGGATCTCAAATATCACCTTCTTACTAAAACAATCGATTTGAGCGCGATACACAGCTCACAAATCCATCCTTAATAACACGTTGAACTCTAATACCTCAAGAACTCTGAAGTCTGCAGGCAACTCTACTTTACCTATTTTAATTGGACATCTCTCAATTAGGTTGTTAGTGTAAACACTATCTTCAGCCGCAGTACTAAGGATCAAATGTACTCTACACCTAACGAGTGTCAATTCTAGGATGCTTAACATGTGACTAGCAATAAAAGATATGGTAGATCTATAATCAAACTAAACATGAGCATTTCTAGCACAAATAGAAATTGTACTCTCAATGAGAACTCGTGTGGTGTCAGCATCTTTCTCTGATGTATACGATGAAATCCTTCACTAGCTGAATCTCCACCGATGAGCTCGAAGATGTAGGTGTGGGGGATGGTGCGATCTTAGCTGTCTCTCTTGGTACTATCACTACTGGCAAAGTTTGTACTACTGGAGCTGCATCAATCTCCAATTTTACATCCATCTGCCATCGTGCTCTGCAAGTTGACGATGTTCGCGACACTAGCAACTACGTAGATAACACATATATAAATATATATAGAAACTGACATGTATATAACCCATCTCACTTTCACTAACTTCCCAACTAATACTTTCTAGGCAAGGATCATCTAGTTTCCATTACTAAAGTTTTTGTTTCATTCAAGTTTAGTTGTGTACTTATCGAGAACTAGGCTCTGATACCAACTGTGACGGCTCTTTCCCTAAACTAGGGCACCACCCGGCCTAATCCCATCATTAAGACTTAATCCATGCCACGTAGGACTTAACAACATATTAGTTAGCCTATTGTCTCATTCACCTCGTTATTCGCATTCGGGATAAGTGTTTCTTATTTCTTGTTGGTTATGATTTTTCATGTAAATTAAAGTTTTTATTCTTATTAGCGGAAGACTTAATAAAACTCACTGAAGCATTTATAAAAACACCTATTGTAGAAACCAAGTAAATAGCTTATCTCATGAAATCAACAAAGTAATACATGCATCGGTATAGAATTCTAGTCTCTAAAACTAATACAACCCATAATTACTTAAAAAGAAATAAATAATAATTATACAAAATGATCACCTACAAACATTGCAAAAACTACACGTCGAGGGATCAAGTATAATCATTAATCTTCTCCTTCCCTGTTACGCTACTCGCTAGATCTATACACATCGCCATAAAAAGAAGGTGAGTATAGTAAAGTACAAAGTAAGAATTGAAAGCTATTTATTCATATTTCCAAGATATACAAAGAACGGTAGCTGGACGCATATAATAGCTATGAAGAAAGACAAGCTGAAAAGAAAGTACCAGCTGCAGAGTTCTGAGACATAAGATCTAAGAGATCTAATGCTCCATCCTTGTGACATTCCCTTTTTAAAACAGGGCACCGCTAGACCTAATCCTGTAATTATGCCCTAATCTCATTCACTTAGGACTTTACTACGTATTAGTCAACTTTTTTGTCATATTATCCTTGTTAAACACGTTTATGATAAGTAGTACACATGTGATACTATTATTAAATTTCAGAGTTAATTAAGATTTTTTTTACAGTTAATAATACCTAGCAAACGTTTTAGTAGCTATGCGAAAGCAATTATTAAAAATCATATGTGTGTAAACCAGGAAATAACATCACAGTATAGAAATATCAAAAGATGGGAAACAGTGTGATAGTCAAGTCTCAAGTCGAGGAACTATACGCTCAACCCAATAAATAGCTCAAAATGTATAGAAATGAAAAAAGTTGCTAATATATCAAGATTTTGAGACCTACAAGATAGGAAGTAGAAAATCATCGAATGGTCAAAGATAGTCACCGATTTTCTCGTTACCCAGGCTACTACTCGATGAATCTGCACCCATCCTCATAAAAGGGACGGTGAGTACAATATGTAATAAACTAATTCCTTGAGATTCTTATGTACATGTCCAAACATAAAAGACTGGTGTTTAAAAGCATAAATATGGCAACGAAGTGTTGAAAAGGAAATATGTTAGACAATGGTACAATTAAATAAAATGAGACATACGCAGGCTAAGTAGTAATGATCTAAGTCTGGTCGGCTGTGAGTCCTATCGCGTAGGCGTTTATTTCACTATCTTATGGTGGAGCTATGCTCTACACCTCTATCGAAGGTTGGAGCTAAGCTCTGCAACTCAATAATCATCTATATCTCACTCCTCAAAGGGGGAGCTGAGCTCTACGCATAAATAAATCATCTATATATTCATACTTACTAACTACCTCGGGTCCCGCAATCAATGTGCCGCGCAAGTTTATCGGTGAGTACCGGCATCCCCAGTAGTCCAGTGACCATGTGCTGCGCATCTCAGAATCATGCAATGGACCCTAGATTCTACCACTACTTTGTAGTTTCAAGAAAGACTCGCATCAAAGATAAAAAGACAAGCCAATATGCTTCAAAGCAAATAATCATAGAATACAAGTCCATGTACACTCCAATTTCATTACTCTAATCCTAATAGCATGCTATTCTCGATCATATTTCCATCAAAACAATAAGAAAAACATAGAACATGAGAATAGAGTCAATAATTCCACAAGCCAATGATATCATGATACAAAACCCATATAATGAGTAGAATATGAAAAACTTTCATGATATTAGAATACAAGGCATTTCATAGTCAAATAGATTGTAAAATAAAGCATAACTAGAATGAAATGTAAACAAGAACCTTGACAAGATTACTTATAAAGTATACAATTTCCTAGCTTAAATCGGTCGTCTCACACCTTACGTCGCATTCCCTACACCCAACGTAAATTCGCTAAGATAAATCTCTAATATTTCATGTTTTAGGATCTTATTTAAGTACTTGTGAGTAATTATAGTTTAGCTAACTGCTTTTATTGAGGTTGCTTCAAGCTATCTTTAAGTCTGCTCAATTATAACATTTAGTATGCTCTAAAATACTAACATTTGAACTTTGAGCAAACCGAAATTAAGTCAAAGTCTTAATCCAAATAAGCAAGCTCGAAAATTCATAATAGTCCTATTTTTATTGAGCAAGCTCAAAACTTATAATAGTGTTATATATCATCGAGCACATTAAAAATATATCATCTTTTGAGTTTGCTCAAACTGCACAGAATGAATTTTATGCACCTCTAAAGCTATCGATTGTCGAGTATAAGAATACTCAAATAACCCCAAATTCGGTCCATTTTGCTTAAAAAATAACTCTATTGAGTTCTAACATTATCACACAATCATTTATACTCAAATTCCATGCAATAAATATCCAATAATGATAAGTCGGCATTTATAGGTTTTTAGAAGTTTATTTTAGTATATTTAAATATATAAATTCTCTAAAATATATACTTAATTATATTTATTGATCATTTTCAGGTGAAACAGAGTGAGCGGTTGAATTCGTGGCGAAAAAATACTCAAAATGGAGTATTTACATGCATTGATCGGACGCCGGACTATTTGCCTCGAGTTACGTGCTGTGCGGTGGGTAGAATAGAGGATCAGCAGACCAATTACACGTGGCAGCATACTATTGGTCCAACTCGCCTTAACGTGCCACATGTCAGCCGTCCATTGGTCTAGCTCGCCAAACATTCCATCCGTTTCCAAAGAACGTGCCACGTGTCGCTTCTCTATTGGCCCACTCGTTTCCACCACCACGTGGCTCCAATTAGGTTCTCGCCATTTCATCAATCAGCGCCACGCGTCACGGTTCAATTGGTCCACTCACCAAGAAGCTTCTCTCGCTCGCTTCAGCCTCCATCAGATATGTCTCGGGATGCGCGTCAGCACCGTCTCCCACATCTCCGCCGATTCTGCGCGAGCCTTCTTCGTCACCTATGTGTGCCACGTGTCGCGCTCTCAACCACCCGGGACGTCATCATAGCCGGTCTCAACCAATCAGATGATGCCACGTCATCACGCGCAACACTCTTGATAAATACGGTGCAGAAACGAGGCAAGACAGTAGTTTTTGACCCAAAATCAGGCATACGATGCTCCTCGGCGCACGAGTCACCTCCCCAACCCCAAAAATTAGTTTCTCTCACCTCCCGAGATCAATTTTTAGTAGTTTTATATATTAGAAACTTTAGGTATTATTGGAGAAGACCGACTATTATATTTTTAGCATCGACTTCTCAACTCCTTGCCTAGGTCGGAGGGGAAACGAGTCGAGATCATGGATTCATGGCTTATTATGTAAGATCTTTTATTTTATTGTTTAATTTAGTGTAAATCCTCCTATTTCATTGTTGTTGATTTTAATGAATATGGTTTAGATCTAGGGTATGTATGTGGCCAGTGCATGCTTTTAGGTGGACAACCTATATTTACTTGGACCATTAATATCCGTGTAATTGTGTTTTGGACTAATAAAGTGACGAACACTCACCCGTTTGCCATCAAACTAGTTCTTGAGTGTGCAACAATTGAATCTAGGTTAAATCAGAAGCGGATGCGATCCGGTTATTTAGGATTAGTGTTCTCACAGATCCATATTACTGCGGTTAGTGTGTTAAACCTGATTGGCTGATGTCTAGGGTTATGCATTAATTAGGGAAGTAGTTAGTGGCGGACGTCCTGACTATCGAGATTAGGGGAACGAGGAATTTCTGGTGGATGTCGATTTTCTATAGCTAATCTAGGAGAATTTAAATTAATAACTTTTTGGGAAATATTAAAGACCATGATTGCCATTGAATCTTGATCCTGATTTGTGGAAATGTAGACATAGGTGTTACTTAGGTGTCTATTAATTTTTTTAAAAATTATTTTAATTATTTTATTTATTTAGTTTAGTTAGATTAGTTAGTTAAATTATTTATTTAAAACCCCCGATTTTTTCTTTTCGTTGTTTTTAACCTTAGAAAGACCACCAATCTCTGTGGGATCGACCCTTTGCCACTATTTTACAAAATAGTTGGTTTAGAAAATTTTATTTTATTGACGCGTTCGGCGTGCGTCAAATAATCATTAGGTAAAGTTACTATTCATCTTCTTCACTTAACACAACTCGACAATCATAAATACTTCCACAACAATCCCTACAAGGGATTTTCACTAATTAAGGGTCGATTACAAACCTACATGTACCAAAACTAATTAATGATAACAACTTGGAACATAACTTTTGTAGAGATTTGGTGAAGAAAATATCCTAAGAGCTTTAATGACTTTGTCTCCTTTCACTCTGTGAGCTCCACAAAGTTAGATTCATACTCTCTAGCATCAACCTTCTTGGATCTTCAAAAATTCCAACAATAAATGTAAGATTTTCTACAACTTCTTTGATCTCATAATTTTCTCACAAGCTCTCTAATGGAGTTGGAGTTTATTTTGCATGTTGGACAAGAGACCATGAAACTTATATAGTCAATAACTTTAAATCTCACCCACTCATAAATCTTTTGGTGAATCAAAAGCTCACATTTAATCCATCATATTCCACTAAGTCAAAATCAAACCACCACTTGTCACTTTTTGCATGACACCTAACATGCACCTTATTTTTTCACTTACGCATATCATCATATATTTCCATTTTGTCCATGCCCTTTTAAATTAATTATATGCAAGTCTAATTCCATACACTTAAAGTAGCCCTTGAATTTCACTATATAAATTAAAACATAGGCATATTTTATTTAAGTTAGCAAATATTCATTTAGTCTAAATATAGCTACTAACCAAAGTATGGACTTTCATTATATGCAAATTCAAGTCTATTTGAGTACTATTAAGATCATCTACTATCAACATCCTGCGCTTGCACGCATCTCGAGGGGTCCCGCTATCATATCGACTTCTATATATACTAATAAAAGTGTATTAATAATCTACACACATACACAACACTAGGAATACATTACAAAAATGTAAAATATGCTTCGGCCACGTGCCTCTGTCGTAGTGCATATCATGGTGTGGGTCCTACGTAACAAGTCGCTGATCCTAATTCAGGACTAAAACGCAATTAGAAATCGAGGCGGTGACATTCGGCCACTTTGTGTGCTTTTTCTCCCATGCAGTAAACTCGGTGCCCTGTGCAGACAACCCCTACGCCATCCCTTGTAAACCACAATGCAGCCACTACGCCGACTATCCTGACCTCTTTTTCTTCTTTTCTTAGTCCTCCATGCAATCCCCATGCTGTCCAGCATTCTTCCAATGGCGTCAATCATGTTAGTCACAACATTAACCTCACTTTTATGCCTTTTAACCTCGTTTCTTCACAAAAATCACTCGTTTGTCTCCTATACCTTGTATTTCCTGAAAATACATAAATATCATCAATTTAAGCTCATTTTTGGATATTTATACTAAATATACTACTAAACTAATACTATATATAAGTCTAAATAATCATTTATCAAATACCCCCAAACTTAGGATTTTGCACGTCCCGAGCAAAAATATATTTTACGAAGTGTTCTTTCTACTACTATTAAAGTTCATATTCATTTAACATCATTCATGGAGTATCATTTAATTCAAATAAGTTCATGCTAATAATCCACTCAAGATTTTTTCCTTACAAAAAAAACTTATACTTTTCGAAAACATGTAGCTCTAACAACACATAATTCACTTTCGAAACACCAAAGTAGTTCACAACTAAAACCATCACTACTCACAAGTTTGTTTCATCCCCACACTTAAGTAGCAAGTGTACAGTCTCATAATTTCTCATTAAGCTGAGGAATTCATAAATAAGAATAGATCATACTAGTTTTGTAGACTTTAGCACTTCGAGAGTCAATAAAACTTAATATAGTTGGAAAGAAACCTTTACTCAATTAAGCTACTTGTACTTGAGGTAAATATTTTATTTGAAGAGTTTGAATTTTACTTTCGCCTTTCTTTTCTTATTTTTATCTTTTTCTTCTTTTCTTTTCTCCTCATATATCTTACTTGTACGGTCCCTGCTCATTTTCCTATGGATTCCGTTTTTCAACATTTTTTCCAACCATCAAGTTCTTTGCTCATTTTCCTGTAAAACTGGTTGGACTTTATTTTTTATCTAAAACTCTTGTTAGCACTTCTCACTTTCACACTATCATGCTAGTTTTAACTTCGAATTTTTCATTAAAAATGGTTCCTATCTCTTTCCCTCTTAGTACTAAGTCTTTATTTACATTTTATGTTCAAGTTAGATTCATACTTATGATAGAATTCCTTAGCGATCTAACTTTTTCCACAATAAGTGTTCTAGTATTCTTCTTGCTTATTTCAAGTTCTTGGTCTTCATTAAATCTAGGTTTCTTATCATGAATTTTCATATCGTTGTTTGCTATATATCTCAATTTCATCAAAAAATTAATAACACTCTCTTGAGTGTTATATCAACAAGACACTTTGTGTTCTTACTCATCCTTAATTAAAGACACAAAATTTGCAAATGAACTACTTATTTATTAGATATTACTATATATAACCTAATCTATACTACCTAAAGACATTTAAATATTAAGTAACTAGAAAAAATAATACACTACCTTACTTTTCTCTTTAACTGCTTCAAAAATAAAATTTTACGATCATACCTGCAGTGTTTCTCCTTATTTCATTATTTCTTACCACTTCCCATAATGTTGATTTGATGCCACCAAACTTAAACCAAACCTTGTCCTTAAGGTTTACAAATAAGCCTAAAACTTGAAAAAAACTAAAACTTAAACATAAGATAATAATAATGCATAAACATAGAATATAAACAACTAATAAAGGTATAAAATATATCGAATGTAAAGTTAATAAATATAAATTTATCTCTCATCTCTTCAAGGGCTAAAGAAATCCTAAGACTCTGACTTTAGGACTGCGCATCATCATCATCATCAACATCGGCATTATCCACTTTAGCAAAGGATGGTGTCAAAGGACGCTCCAAGCTTTTGCTCTGCATCACATCTGGATAAAATATGTAGTTTAGTGCTGTTAAGAGGCCAATAGACCTATCTGTAGGTCTCATCAGCTTGCTCCTCTCATATCTAACTATGTCCCTCTGATGATATGCAAATAACATGAACTTCCACTATCTCATCAAGGCATCAGGATACTGAGCCCGTCCTCTCAGTATTGTTTCTTCATCTTAGTAATGCACATTCTCTACTGTCATGGAGTCAAGTCCTCTAGTTGTGGTACTGGTGTCTGTAGTGGAGAAGGTGGTGGAAAAACCTCAAAACCATCCTAGTCATGCTCTCCTATAAGTGGGCCTACAAACTCGTAGCCCTCAGCAAGTCCCTGCTGGTGATCCTCCTCCTCTTCATATCCTTTATTCTCTAACTCTTGGGCTAACTATGCTACTGCTACTATTGCGTGATCTTCTTGCTCTTTGACTAACAACTCGACCTTAAGTTTGTTTACCTCAGCTCTCTCCCTGTCATCCTCGGAGTCTTGGTAACCAGTTATTGATTTCAGTGTTAGCATAAACTCCTCATCTATGGTTGTTTAGGCCTCAATATCAAATTATTTATCTTGAAGCAGTCGTACTCTGACCTTCAAGCACATCTGGGTAATCAAAATTGGAAATAATAGTTTGTTGTCGCTTTCAGACAAGATGGATTCCTTCAGGTTCTTGTATATGATCACCCCCACGTTGATCTCCCTATTATTCGTAATCTTAAATAAACAAGTCGCCTTTGGCTTATTGTTCTCACCCAGCTGAGTGGTAGGGTATAATGAAGCAACTAGAAAGTGTTGCCACATTCTACAAACTTTCCTTATGCTCCCCTTCTTAATATGCTTCGGCACATTCTTAGTTCCCATTGCCCATCCTTATTGCCCTCGATCAACCAATGTTCTCTCAATGATATTAAAAGGGTATATGCTATAGGGTTTCTCATATAAATTATCCAGGAAGTTTGATAGGCTCCAACCATACTCAAGTGTTCAAACCCATAGATGTTATTTATGTAACGTACATTAAAGGGGATAAAAACCCCTGTCACCTTTACTCGATCTCTTTTATTATTAAGTTTTGCATTGGCGTAAAACTCATACACAATTTCACTCACTCCTTTAACCTTGTTCACCCTATAGTCTTGAGTGAATTGCTCCCATCCTTGTTGCCTAATGAAGTTTTTTACGCTTTTGTCATACTTAGCTGATAAATTAATTCCTCTTTCGCAAATGAACTTTCGATGCTCAATGACATCATATCTATCCTTAGCTTCTCTACTAATGTAGTACTTAGACTTAAACGGCCAAAGTTCCTCCTCATTGAAATCTCTTGAAGATGATGTCTCATAATTATTTTGTAACGACCTGTTACCTTAAGCTGATGATTAGTATTAATTCAAATCCTAACTAACCCGAGTGCAGCTCGTGGTTAAGTTTGGCATACCTCAATTAGCATGTTTGTGAGATTGCATGATGATTGGTGTTTGTTTGGAATGATAAATAAATTTTATTGGTTGTGGGATTAATAGAATATTGATACAAACCTATAATCGGGAAAATAAGTAAATAAACAATAAATTACCGGTACACCAAGTGCGACGAGGGGGTCGTGAGATGAATGTTCATGCCTGAACACACTCATAGGCATGTCTGGTGAATTTATTGGCGCGAAAATACACAAGATATATATATATATATATTTGACATATAAATATATATATTAAAGTTATAAAGTTTGTTTTAAATTATATGGATCATTTGATCAACTTTGAGATGAGCATAAATGCTTGATGCGTCAAAATATGTGTCACTTTAAAGAGTATCACTTTAACATATCAACCACTTGATCGGTCTCAAGATAGCGCCACATGTATCTCAAGGAATATCCATCTATATAAATCAAAATTCATTGTTATATTTAGATCTTTCGAGAGAAACCGAGAGAAAAGGTTTGGGGTTTGATTTCTGATTGAAGGAAATGATTCAGGGAGTTAAATCAAACTGAATTGAGGAGCTTAAACAACTTATAAGATAGAGATCATCACTTTGGTAAGTTTAGTTTTTGTGCTTGTTGAAGTTCAATTGATAGTAGGTGATGAAATCTCTGTAAATTGCAATTGTTTATGATTGGAAATGGTTTGTAACCTCACTAGAGGTCCTCCCTAATGAATTTTGGGAGTTTTTAATATGATTAGGTGGATTTGGTGATAGAATTGTGGCTGCTGCCCATTGTTCTATCGAGACAACACAGAGTGGAGCGCGCTCCACCTAGTAGAGGAGCGTGCTCCCTTTATTAACTATGATGAACACAGTTGGTGGAGTGCGCCCCACCTAATGAGGGAGCGCGCTCCTACCTCTAAAAATAGCAATTACACTGTATTTTATGTAGAATTTTCTAAGGTCTTAGTGACTAATTTAGGGTTTCTAAACATAGGATAATAGACGTATATTGATTACAAATGATTGGCGATAGGTTGTGGAACACCGAGAAAACATGTTATAACTGAAAAGTTAGGGAATTTGGTAACGGAGACTTAACCCGAGGTAAGTACGAATTCAATTATTTATCAATGTTGCCTCAAAATCTTAGTATATATAGTTCATGTAGTTTATGGACTGAATGGGAGGTTATGTACACTGTGATGTTTTTCTAATGAATAGAAAACAATGTCTGATGTGATCTACGAGAGTAACTACTGTGGACTGAGACCAGGTTGTATAGGGCGCAGAGCTGATCTCCCGGTCTATACGTAACTCCTACTCAATTAGATAGGTTGCATGGGTTACATATTGGCATTAATGGATTGGCTAGACAGCATAAATACGCAATGGGTTAGTCTAGCAATCACATTAATGGCGTCGATGGGTAATCGACCCTAGATTTATAAGTAAAATGAAGATTACAGTGCAGTAGTCCATGAAAGTTTGCTTTGCATCTGTTATATTGAATTATATGTTTTCCATATTCTTGTTAGTTAATATTAGTGTATATTGTTATTGCATAATGTTCTTGATTATCATATGAAATGTTGATGGTTATGTGAATCCCTACTTAGTGAGCAAGTTGGAGCAACCCCAAATAACTTTTGAGAAATGCCGACGAGCGCTACGACTACATGATAGAGAAAATATAGGAGTATTGATCTTCTCTTTGATGTAATGAGTTTTACTTTATCTTATCTACTTGTATTAAATTATAGTTTTGTAATATTACAAGAGATGAGAGGTTTTATATAACCGATATTTATTCAGGTTTGATTTGGTACTGTATTTTAATTATCAAAATAGTTTTAAGTTTCTGCTGCGTTTAATATTTGTTTTATATAGATATTCGATATACATTGGTGTTTATCAAGTGATGGAGGAAAGGCTACTAGCTCTAGTTAAGTTGAGTTAGGTAATTTGGGCTTAATCATTATTTCAGGCTGAGTATTGCCCTAATCGGGTTAGGGGATGCTACACATTTTCTCTCACTTCACTAACTTGACTTGCTTGCGGTCTTGTTCTTGGAATTTTCTCAAAATTTTACATAACACCACAAGTAACAACATGGTTCTTCAAATCACCTAAAATCAAAATTTTATGTCTGAAGGATCATTCACATGCCATATAATGCAAAAGACATACTAGGTCTTCATAAGACACATTGATGGTCAACATTCACACAACTTGAAATTCCTATCCAACAACATCATATCCACAATTCATGCAATTTCATGAAAATTTAATTAATTTCAAAGTATAACTAATAAAATTGTAAATTTACCTCAATGCTGGACTACTTTTCGGCATAGATTGCTCCTGCAAGCTCTATTACTCCAAGCCCTCTCATTTTGCTCACAAAATAAAACCCTAGTGCTCTCTTGAATCTATTCTTCAAATCAATGCCCTAGCTCTCATCTTTGTGCTAATCTAGAATGTACTATCTCGTTTCACTCTAAATCATTAGGAACTATTTTTTCTCTTAAAATTCATCAAACTTCAGTTCTGAGTGATGTATGCTTGGTTGGTAGTGTATGGAATAGGTTAAAAAGGTGCAAGATGTGGTGAAATGGGGTTTAAAACCCCAATTTGATGCAAGCATCGTGGTTTATTGGGTATGGCGCAGTGATTACGGTGTGACAACGTCGGGCTTGCTAGAGCCTTTGTTACTCTTAGCACGATGCCCTGTTAGCACTTTCCCCTAAGCCCTACAACACCATGTATTTGTACACACGGCATTGACCAGTATGTCTACATAAATTTGCATATTTTTTGTTGACTCTCCATTGACGTTCTCCTGATTTTGTGTATTACTACACGAGGCGACGTGACAGTGTGAAATACCCAG
Organism: Stephania cephalantha; assembly: GCA_039657325.1. NCBI lineage: Eukaryota > Viridiplantae > Streptophyta > Magnoliopsida > Ranunculales > Menispermaceae > Stephania > Stephania cephalantha. The sequence continues at coordinate 24,776,898 of CM077570.1, read as the reverse complement.
TATTTATAAAAATTCCTTAAAAACCTACCCGTGATTTGCCCATGTACATGACTTTTACCACTTGAACTCCATCACTTTTTTACGTTCTTTATCAAGTTAGTCGAGACTTTTCCATTCTGATGAATCGTCACCCAACAAATGCTCTTTCCTGTACATTTAGAACAAATTTTCAAAAGTTAGAAAACTAAAATGTTTGGATTGTACTACTAAACTAACTAAATAACTAACTTGACTAAAATTACAAAATTTGAAATAAAAATCCCTGAGCTACCTCGCAATAACGTTTAGTTTAAGTTCATTAGCCCACCACCTTTTCGCTCGTTTAGTCCGAGTCAAAATCAAGATACTCCATTTGTAGGTCAAAGATAAAAATATCTCTCCCATTCGGATGTACTTCTTACTTTTTAACAAAGACAATCTTCTCGACATTATCATCCTCCTCGATACTCATTATGATAACTTTCTTCCTTGTATGCAAGGCCGTATTGGCAGTGTTCAAGAATCGCTGCCTGTCGGCCCCCTCATCCTTAGGACGACTGACTAGCCTAGATTACCTTAATCATTTTATTATCTAGTCACCCTAATCCATTCTTTGAAGTAATTTTATATTCTCAATTAAACTCATTTCATTATTTATCCAGTTGGAGCAAATTCAAAAATAGTATCCGTATCTCTTAAAAATTTCAGCAGCACCTCCATTAAAAGTGGCCTACCCAAAAATTTAACAAAATAGACAGCAAAATGAGGAGATGTCTCGAAGGACTCACAACTCCCCGTAGTTCAAGATATATATCAAAATCAAACTTCTAAACTAACTTAGAGTCTCCGATCGCTTAATCACAACTTTTCAATCCTAAATAGACGAAAACTAAATATAAACCTTCTCAACTTATTTAAGTTTCTAACTTAAGAGACTCTCATAACCATTCAAAGTATATATGAACTATTTACAACAAGAATTAAACTTTTAAAATTTAAAACATATCACCAAAAGTCTTTGAGTCTTGTTCATTCTTCCTTGCCTTCATGTAGAACCTGACATCATCTAAAACAACTTGAAATGTCAGGTAAGTAAATTCCTATATTGATCTGTACTCCTGCAATTGTTAGTCTGATACTTGGAGACATGTAATTGCATTTACAAATAAAAATAAGATATATGCGTTAACATGACATGCAATTCACTCTGTTGCGGTCTCCTAACTATAATCTGACGTCGACTTCCTAAAATAGTACAGCGACAGTATTAAGAGATCATGAAATGCAAAGATAACTTATCGGCGTTAGACTCCGCTAGTATTACTAGACCCCGTAGAGGCAGGACTTAAACCTAGTTTCAATCAAACCAAACTCCAAAACAAGCTTATCCCCCTCACTCACTCTATGTATGCATGACCAAGAATGAAAAAGTGCAATGCAGACTATGATACAATTACAAGTACAAAAATATTTGATCAATAGTAAAGATCACTGTACGATTTACTTACAACCAATCCATTTAGAACTTATTTTTCAAGGTTCCCGGAGCTTCAAATCACCTTGAAGATGGTTCCAATAACTTCCCTACATACACAATTATGTTATGGTCAAGCTTCAAGTGAGACAAAATCACAAAACCCAATGAGAACTGCGGCAAAAGTACGCTTGAGAACAGTTTCCAAAAATATTAATTTATATAACTGTTTCAACTAGCCAAATTAGGGTAACGTTTAACCATAAAAACCTCAATATTTGTCATAACGACCTGAAAGGAACTTGTAGTATTCATGTCGTACTTTCCATAGACTCCAAGAACACTCAAATCGGATAACCGACAGAGAAGTTATGAATTTTCCAATATGGCAAGCCAAGTAGGCAAACTTTATTTTATTTTGAACTAAAAAACATATCCAAATCAATATTTTTGCAACTAAATCTTCAAAACTTGACAACAAACACTATGAAAGCATTCGATTTCAACATCAAAATATTCCCATAGCTTGTGCAGTCAATTTGGACAAAAACTAATAATCCATAATCCAAATATAAATCAATATCAACAATAAAAAAATCTCCAAAATAGTTATCAATTGAATCACATTAGTTCAATTCAAAAAAACCTTAACCCACGTCTGTGGGATGTATTCTAAATCGGTGCACATAACATAATACATCAATTTTCAACAATTGGTACCAATTTCTATCAATATCCCGAAAACGAACTCGAGAAATTGATAGAATTGAAATTTAATTGAGGAAAATGCCTAGCATTGAGTATTTACTAAATTGCAGGTCGAATACCACGTTTCCACCGTAGACACTTAGCTCGAATTGATTATCTTACGATGCTCTATGATTTTGAGAAAAGAAACCAGGTGAAAATCGGACGTCGGAAGCTTACGAAGCGAAAGTAGGAATGGCGAGGTTTAGGTTCGTTTTATCTGTGAAATCAAAACATAATGTTGTGATTTTGATTGATTTATATATATTTATATATAAACCCTCAGCTGCTTGTCAGCAGCTTAATTTCTTTTTATAAATTTTTGAAATTTGACGTGTTTTGGCTTTCGGTGCTCATTTTCGGTCCAATTTTTCACCAAATTGAACCAAACTCTTAACAAAATAGTCCATCTTCATAAAATGTCCATAATATTGATTTTGATCACACCAAAATCCAAAGAATTTTAACATTGTCTGAGACTTACTAAAATCTTATGGACCAATTTTCTTGCCATACTTAGCCAAACTTGCATTGATTTAGACCTAATCTAAATAGCGACCACCACCAACTGATATGAAACTCGAGACAAGGTATTGTACCCACTTCGTTCTTACATTACATTACCACCAATATCAACTTGCATGTAAGCCGAGGCAAAGTCTTCGCGTGAGGATTAACACTTATTTAATTAGTTTTCGAACAACTATAATTTATTTTCACTCGTGCCCTTCACACACACACACTAACAACCCCAGTTATGAAAAATTGAGGATACACCTCAACACACCCCAACTTCGCAACAAAATAACGTATATTATATCCACTAGGCATGCAACACGCAAAAAATAATATTTGAACTTATGTTCTCTGGTCCATAACACGTAGGTTCCACCTCGAATACTTAATTTTCAATTAAAATATGAAAATACTTAATTAGTCGACTAATCAAATATATGAAATTCTCGGATGTCACACTGCCCAATTATCATAGATACATCATCGTCCATATCATGATCCATTATCTCAAAATTCGCGATGATTGTGAATCTACCTACTTTGAGATGCACATTCAAGACTCTCCCAATTGTTGGTACTATGTTACCTTCAACTTCTTGCAACTCCATTGTATCGAGATAATTAATCTTCAAATCGGCTTGTCACATTTCATTTATTGCACATTTAAGGCTCATGTATCACACAAGATGTATCTAAACCAGTTCCCATCAATGCTCAATGGTATGCATATGTCTCTGGGATCTCTCATCATTATTGGTTGAATTATCAGTGTGAACTTGAATTTTAGTTTTGGCTTCCTTAGAACAACCTTGATACTATTTCCTTTGAGTACTTTTCAGAAGGTTCTTCTTCTTGTTGCTTAACTCACCATTGTTTCCTCCTATTCTTTTGATTTTTCAAGGCATTGATCCGTTGTTGCTTGAATCCTTCAAGTTCATCTTGCTTACTTCCATTTTGTTGTCGTGCATCACTTCATACTTCCTCATAGCCAAAATGTTGACTCTTTATGGATTGTACATCTCTTGCTCTTGCCTTGGCTCAACGGCAAGGCTCATCATGTGAAGCAAAGGCTAGCTGACCAATCTGTCTCTCCAAGTTCTTAATGGATTGTGATTGTCAGACCCCTTCTAATTAGGGCATCTTACCGGCATAGATTACCTTAATCCATTGATAATCTAGCAGCCTTAATCTCTCCATTAATAAATAATTAAGTTAAGATCTTAATATCATCAAATATAATATTTTATTAACAACTAAGGCTTCTAAAGTGAATTTTAAACCTTAAAGTTCATTTAGATTAACTACATTATCCTTAAAATTTCGTAAAATTTTTTCGACAGCACCTCCTCAATTTCTAAGCCTAAACCGGAATACCTGGCCTTCAAAATTCTTCAACGAAATCTGCTTAGCTTGGTGAAAATGCCAAAAGATTCACTATCCACCCCAAAACAAAATATATTGCATGACTGAAAATTATTTATTCATTCGAACCTAATCTGAAGTATTAAAAAGCTTAAACTAACATTACCATAACTTAAAAATTATCTCTATTCATCCCAAAACCGTTCCAGCCATTCGAAAAGAAATCCTAATCACACTCGAACCCAAAAACCCATGTATACAATATAATATATTCAAAAACCAATACATACATAGAGAAAAGAACTAAACAAGTCCCAAAAAGTCGAAAAGCTTTCCCTTTCCCTTGTTGCCTCTAGAACTTGTCATTATCCAATTATAAAATTTGATAATGTTAGATAATTAAATGCCACACTATCTAGTATACCTGTAATAATCAAAATGCATAATAATTAAATAAATTAAATGAAGAATATAATCTAAGGAATTTAAATACAATCATGATTCCATCCCATTTTTGTTATTCGACCACAATCAGATAACGTTCTCCGAATGTGGTAAGTAAACAGTAATAAAAACTCATTCCCGGAGAGGATAACCAAACAAGTCGTGTTCCTCTAGCCTTTTGGAGTATGATCTTTTTCAACGTGATCTCATAGTAACCAAGTGATGCAAAGTATCAGTGACTCCAGCCCTTCAAGCATGATATAGCGCTCTATAACCATGGTATATTATACACTATAAGGAGACTCGAATCGCCTTATCCTCCTACCCATGTACGCATGTACAACAAAAATGCAATATCAAGGATCAATGCGATTTATATGAAATTATAATCATACAATGTAACGGTTACTGTGGGATTCGCTTAACCTTACAAATGCGATATTGCAACTCCCTTATGCTTCACATTAGTAACTAGTCCATACGGGGCTCCAATTACAGTCCTACAATTCATTTATAAGCTCAATAAGTTTCTATAATAATTTTACAATATTTTGCAATTCGTTGTAGTTTAATTAACTCAATTACATCCCGAAACCCCTAAAATACTTCAAAAATAAATTATCTGATACATAAATTTTATTTTTTGACTCAAAATCATTATTCAACATCAAAAATTACGTTGTCTAGGCTTAAATATAATTTTCCCAATTTATTATATATTTATTGGTCTTGCCTCAACTCGAAAACTCCATAATCCCTCCAAATCAATTCCTCTGATATCTGGATCTCAGTCATGACTCCAAATCGTGGTTAAGAATCGAAAAGTAACCTTGATTAGGCTTTAAAACTTTTTTTAAAATTTCGAGCATTTTCGAGTATTGTAGCACGTATTACGAGGAAACCTGGTATAAATCCTCAAAAAAATTCCAAATTGTTCATTTTTTGTAAAAATCGATAATTCTATTTATTTGGATCAAATAAAATTTTTACTAATTTTTTCTATTCTTTTTGAATTTTTTTTTTCAAAAATTCTAATGATTTTCTTCTTTTTATTTGAGGGTTGTTTGACCCCCTGAACCAGACCGGACCAATTCAGCTGAATCGGACCCGGTTTGGTCTGATCTGGGGGATCAAACCATTTCTTCTTCCCATATCTCCTCTGGGTTAAACAAATCAATAACCCCTTTTTTATTTTTATTTTTAATTTTTGATTGGGTACTGAGTAGGGTTTGTTGTGCTCGCTAGGAGGGTAGATGAGGTCGTCTATTTCCTCAGACCCAAACGTCCACTCCATCTCCATCAAACCCTATTAACAACAACCACAACAACACACAACAACCAACACCAACAACCAACAACGGCGCATCAACAACAACAACCCAGCAACATCAACAGCCAACAAACTTCAACCACATAACTACAACGACAGCCAACACAACAACACACTCTTTTTATCCTCGCGTCCATCGTTGATCTCCTCTCTTTCTCGGTCGATTTCTTCCTCCCACTATTCCTCTCGATTTCGACTTCATCACTATCGAATTTAAAGAATTAGGCGATTATGTTGGTTTGAAAATAAATGTTAAGATTTCCTCGAGATGAGATTCGCATAGCAGGAATCTCGAAACAAATCTATTGGTTACATTTTCATTAAAAAAATTTGATCTTCCTTGAGGTACGTGTTGTGTATTTCAAGGTCAATCTCGTGGTTATCAACAAAATAATCACCACCTCTTGACCGACTTACTGGTAATTTATTATGATGATATCATCGAGATACGTAACACGTATCTCGTGGTAGATCTTATGGCTTAATAACACCATACGTTTGATTTTCCTTGAAATTGGATGTCATGCATTCCGAGGCATGGATATCCTTTCAACAACCAAGGTTTAACCATTCTATTCCTCAATGCTCACGCTAAGCGTATCTCGAGGTGATTCCAATGTATACTTTTATTTAATTTTCAACTATATGATTTATTTATATATATTTTTATATTTAAACTATATTATATATAATACATACACACCTATGTATTTTCTTGGCTATAAATTCGCCACACGCGCCAATAACCATCCTCGGGCGTGCATACTATTGTACATCCCATGCGCGTCATCATCAACTCCGCATATCGCTAGGCGCTCATCAATTTATTAATTATTTTATTTAGTTTCGTGATTATCTTTTCAATTTATGTCCAAAATAAATTTCAAAAAATACCCTAATTTCATAAAAATACCCTATTTCATTGAAATAATGTTTAATACATCAAATATGCACACATCACACAAAAATAATATTAAATTTATGATCTCTGATTCGTAACGCGTAGGTCCCACATTGGATACCTAAATCTTAAATTAAATCCTAAAATACTTAATTATCTGCCTAATCAAGTTTATAAAACTCTAGGATGTCACAATCTTCCCAACTAATTAAAAATTTCGTCTTCGAAATTTAAACTTACTGGTTACTGAACTAAAAAAGATAAGAGAAAATGATTTTTCATATATAACTTGTTTACTCGAAATCTATAAAACTATTTCCAAGGTGAACCGTTAAGTGGACCCAATCACTTTCATTGTATTCAACAACTCGGTGACAAAGATCATAATCATTTTAACTTTTCATTTCCAAATCTTTGGTTTAAAGAAAAGTTATCTCTATTACCTTGCTAATCTTGGCAATTTATGAATTTCTGACTAGTTAAAAAATCAACTTTGTGGAATCTTTAATAACCTTACTTCATTTCTCATCTCATACCTTCAATCTCATTCAAGCATCAATACATAGCAAGACCTAGCATATCTTCCTTTTCATAACACAATTCTCATTCTAATCTGAATATTATTCCACAAAACGTTGATAATTTTTTCCATATTCACCCAAACTCTTGTACACATCCCAGTTTACTTTCTCATTACTAATCATCATTTTTATTTGAATTATTGTCTGATTAATTCTTAGACTATCATCAGTCTAAAATTACATATTGATGCAAATAATATTTGAGCGCAGTATTGGATACTAAGTAGAGTTGCGTGTTTATCTGATCCATCACCATTTCATCTTTCCTCAACAAAAACCTAGAATTACACAAGTCATCCCATGATTATAGATCTCATAATACATCTTTCACCCCATGACAAGAGATCTCAAATTTCAATCCGATCAGAAATAGAAACCTAACACATTATGTAACTCTCACTCATTCCCTAAATGTTTACTCACAATATTATTTAGATTGTGGATTAAAAAGCAATTACCAATTCCAACTCGTCAGCAAATTCACCTAACTTTTTCTTCGATTGGTTAGAAAATTTTCAATTTTTCTAACTTCGTCAAATCATTCTCTAACGATGAGTTCATCAAAAACCTTATTCTTTTCACTTTACCGAGATCTACCATAAACTCACGTCTTAATCACTTAATGTTCACCAACTTCTTTCATTGTCTGAATAGATATAATTATCCTTAACTTGAGTAGACATACGTTTCTAAACATAGATATCATCATATTCGATGATTATACTCTCATAGTATAACTTTTATCTTGTATTTCATACAAGTTTATAAATATATTATCTCTTTTTCATTTTTTACTCAATTATAATTGAAGAATATTCAATTCTTCAAACATACTATGTCAGATACATCGTCCTCTATTTAGCATTTTCAACAAGTCATGCATTTCTCTTCGTTTCATTTATATCTTCACCAACATACAAGCATTTTACATAATCTCTAATTTACAATAACTAGCACTTTAAACTTCACCACTGACTAATTAGGTGTTGTAGCACAACAATTGAACCAATGTACAATATATTCACTGATATTAGTTGTATACTACTTTGGTTCAAAACTTTCAACTTTTGGAGTTAGATTCCATGTAAGATTCTTGTGAAGATATATTAACTTCCATCAAACTTATAGTTTGATATTCTAATTTGATCGGGATTGATTAACCTAAAAAATTCATTTCATACTAATGTGAGAATATATTAACCATTTAGTTGCCTATACTTCAGCCTCCAATTGACTCCCACGAAACTTCATAGACTCTTTCATACCGAGTATCACCAATTCATTCAATTATTCAAAGATAGGTGGACGCGTCACACTGATCTTCTACACTATGAATGAATCGTGATTATGAAACGGGTTACTTAGACTTTTGGTCATGCGGAACTATTTTAGTGCCTTACCTTGACTAAAGGAGTCCGTCCGTGTCATTTCCAGCAGTCACAAGTCATCTCAACATCTTATATTAATTTATACAATGAGTCTATTCCATTTTGTTTTTCCGAATCTTAGCTATTCTCATATTGATCTTAATTTTTATCCCTTTATAAACTTACCACGACTTTCACTTAACAACCAAGCCACTTACAGCTTCTTAATCTTGACTTAGAAAGGTAACTTATATCTCTTCTTTTTTCAAAAAAATAGCTAAGGACGGCGCGACTTATTATGATCATTGATAAGTCAGTATTTATATGTGTTTAGTACTTTATTTTAGTATATCTAATTATGCGAACTCTCTAAAATATATATTTAATTATATTTTTTATTGTTTTAGGGTGAAACCGAGTGAACGGTTGAATTCGTGGTGAAAAAATACTCATAATAGAGTATTTACATGCAGTGATCGAACACTGGACAATTTGCCTTGAGTTACGCGTTGCGCGGTTGGTAGAATAGGTGATCAGTAGCCTCAGCATGCCACGTGGCAACCCTCAATTGGCTCTCCACCAAGTCAAACATGTCACTCCATTGGTTTTACACCAATCAACCCATGCCACGTCATGCCCCAGCACTGAAGCACGCTCCAACAAATCAACAAATTATGCATAACAGCTCCCACGCTTCAAAACCATCCATCAGCCACGGGATGCGCATGGTGCAATCATCCCATGCACTATTTTCGTTGAGCGAACCAAATGAACCTCTCCCCGTGGATATGTGGCTCGACCACAACCTCTCAAACACGTCAATGCAGCGGTCTGGACCAATGGGAAAGCGCCACATTAGCTGCTCTGCACCAAACAACCAATGTGGCTGCGACACGTGGATAGAACGTGATTTCAAGCCCAAAAAAGCCATACGATGCTCCTTGGCGCACGAGTCGCCTCCCCAACACCCAAAATTAAGTTTCTCTCACATCTCGGGACCAATTTTGAGTAAATTATTATTAGGAACTTAGATTTTATTTAGGTGGATAGACTATTATTTTTTTATTATCGACTTTCTTGGACGGTTATCTTCGGCTAATTAACTCCTTGCCTAAGTCAGAGGGGAAACAAGTCGGGATTATGGATTCATGGCATATTATGTGAGATCTTTTATTTTATTATTTAATTTAGTTTAAATTCTCCTATTCTGTTATTGTTGCTTTTAAGGATTATGGTTTAGATCTAAGGTATGTATACGGACGATGCATGCTTTTAGGGGGACAACCTATAGTTATTTGGACCATTAGTATCCATGTAATTGTGATTTTGGACCAATAAAGTGACGAACACTCACCCGTTTGCAGTAAAACCCTTTTGGTTCTTGAGTGTGCAACAATTGAATCTAGATTAAACCGGGAGTGGATGCAATTAGATTATTTAGGATTTATGTTCCCACAAATCCATATTACTGCGGTTAGTGTGTTAAACCCGATTGCTGGATGTTTAGGGTTATGCATTAATTAGGGAAATAGTTAGTGGCGGATGTCCTGGCTATCGAGATTAAAGGAATGAGGAATTTCTGGCGGATGTCGATTTTCAATAGCTAATCTAGGAGAACTTAAATTAATAACTTGTTGGGAAAGACTAAAGACCATGATTACCATTGAATCCTGATTTTGATTTATGGAACTGTAGACCTAGGTGTTTTCTTGAAACTATTTGAAAGTTATTTTGATTATTCTATTTATTTAGTTTAATTAGTTTAGTTAGTTAAATTATAAAATTATTTATTTTAAACCCTTGATTTTCCCTTTTTGTTATTTTTGACAAAAGAAAAACTACCAATCTCTGTAGGATCGACCATTTGCAACTATTCTACAAAATATTTAGTTTAGGAAACTTTATTTTATTGACACGTCCGGTGCGCATCAAGTTTTGGCGCCGTTGCCGAGGATTGGTATTTCCTTTTCTTTGGTTTTTTTATTTTTATTTTTATTTTTATTTTGCCTATCTTGTCCCTTGCTCTTAACATGTATGCACCGCGATGGACTCCTCCTACCACTATAATTATGGTCGATTCGAAGACTCACACTATTATAATGTTAATGGGGTAGGTATGTCACATAATGGATATCAATTTTCTAACATGCATTCTTTTGTGCAACAGGTCGAGGTTTGCAAAATTTGTGGAGACTATTCTTATTCCGCACATGACTGTCCCTATTATCCACAGTATGAGAATTATCACTATTCTAGCTATGCATCGCCACAACCTAACTTCTTTGGGCTCATGTCAAAGGAAATCAATAGTTTCATCAAAGCACCTCCTTGAAAGATATGATGAAGCAATTGATAGATAATCAACGACAATTTCAATGACTTTTTGAAAAGCTTCGATAAATTGATTTTGCGTTTCTTTGCTTGAAGGACTTGGAAACTCAATTTATTCAATATAATGCATGGCTTCAGAATATGACTGACGAGGAAGAGTTGTGAAGTACACGACCAGTTTTTAACCTAAAGGAGGATGTGAGTGTTGATACGTTGAAAATTTTTAAGGTGAATGAGGTTACACAGATGGAGGAGTATTTGAGAGAAACAACGGAATGACATGAAGTCTTTCAAATTGAGCCATAAATTTTCATTGCACTAGATGAGGGGGACAATGAGATGAAAATTTGATGTCATTTCAGACAAGCCGGAGAAGCTGCAGATACAGAGCGAGGAAGCCCAACCTCTAGTGTTGGTGCAACCACCCACCGTCCCATGCACATTTGGTATACCTTATAAGAGGGTGGAAGTAAAGGAGCGTTCGCAAATCTTCTACACTACCGACACCTTTGTGTTGGACGATCCTGATGCGATAGATTCTTTCGTGTTGGAAGTCCCGAATGAGCTCCTAAATCTGAAAGAGGGCGTGCATGCTTCATTGCCCAAATACGTAGATGCGCCATTCGTTGTTGACATCTCTAAAGGAAAGTTCATCACGTGATCAATCACGCCAAGTCTAGCCAAACACTTAAAAGAAAGGCGGGTCGTTGGGAGGCAGCCCAACTTCATTTTTTATTTCTTGCATTTATTTCAATTTTAGTTTAGTTTTAGTTTTTTTATTATGTTTAATAACCATCTAATTTCGTCTCTTTGTTTTTACAGGTGATATGTTACGTTTGACGTTCATTGGAGGATTGGAGCACCGCTGAGTTTTGTAAGTTTCACTTTGGATTACATTTGTTAGCATAATTTGAGCATTTTTGTAGGAATTATCATGTTTATAGAATTTTAAGTATTTTGAGACTTGGTTGGGACATATCCAACTTAAGTCGCCACATTAGTGGCAGGTTTTTGAGTAGACCCAAAACCCTAGACTTCATTCCATCTTCTTTTGATTTCACCCTTAGTTGAAAGACTTTGGGCTCACGAGATTTGATAGGAGTCTTTTCAGTTAACTCCTATGTTTACTAGATTTTTCTCTTGTTATGATTTTTCTTTTATAGTTTCCTTAGTCACCTACACATGAGAGATTTTGTGCATTCACTGGTTTTTAGAGACTTTTTGTCATGCATGCATTTGTATCATCTTCTTATCCATGTTCTTCTTCACCACTTTCTTTTTCTTTTTGTTATATGGATGCCTTGACTTGTTTTGAACCTTGAGAACAAGGTTCATAATAAGTTTAAGGGTATTTTAGGAATTATGGATTGATTCGGATGGATTCTTTGCAAAAGACCGCAGGTGAGATTATTTATTTTTTATGCGGTTATATGCGATTGATGGATGGTAATGGTGGTGTTTTATATTATTTCTTCCATTTCTTTCATTTCCTTTCCTTTCATATTTCACTCTCATTTCATTAGGATATGATACACTTTCATTCATGTATTTAGTATAGTTTATTTATTTATTTTATTACATATAGAGTCACCTGAAACTTTGTTTCATGCCTTTGGTTGTGGATAAGTACATTATGGTTGCCTTTTTGACTTGAAACTTAGGAAAAACTAGGAGAAACACTCAATCGAGTCCGTAACTCAGCATTTTTATGATTTCATGATTAGGGGCTTAGTTGATGGTTAAATTTTGTGCTAGATAATGAAAATGAGCAGACGGTCAAAATTGTGCAAGTGAAAATATTTTAAACCACATTGGGGGATTCGCTTGATTATAGCGGAAGTGAGAAGGGCTAACATGAGGTTTTTGTTAATATAAAGAGACCCACATGTTTTCATAGGAAATGGAGCAGGAAAACTTGTGGTGGAAAAAAGTGAAAAAATTGGTCCACAGGAATGGAGTAGGGATCGTATTATTTGAAAAAAACAATTTGGAGAAAAAAAAAGAGTAAAAAAAAGAGAATAAATTTTTTTTGAATAAAGGCGGAAGTTGTGAAACTCCTCAAATAAAAGATTTAGCTCGAGTGCTTTCACTGGATTAAGTAGCATTTAAACTTGCGTGTTTGAATGTATAGACCAAAAAAACTTGTGAGTAGTTGATGGCCTTTGTTTTAAACAAGTCTTTGTCTTGAAAGTGAGATCTTAATTGTGTTTGGGTTGCAAGTCTTGACATATCATGACTTTGAAATTTCTTGAGTGGCTTGTTAACGTGGTGGCTATGTAAATCTGATAAACTCAATGAATTTGAGCCAGGTGTAGGATTAGTGAGTCAGTGCATTATTATATTAGGAGTCTAGTTTAGTCTGTGTTGTCATTTACACCTTTGCTCGGGACGTGCAAAGTCTTAAGTTTAGGAGTATTTGATAAGTCAATATTTATATGTGTTTAGTACTTTATTTTAGTAGATTTAATTATGTAAAGTCTATAAAATATATATTTAATTATATTTTTTGGTCATTTTCAGGTGAAACGGAGTGCGCGATTGAATTTGTGGCGAAAAAATACTCAAAATAGAGTATTTACATGCAGTGATCGGACACCGGACAGTTTGCCTCGAGTTACGCGTTGCGCTGTGGGTATAATATGTGATCAGTAGCCTCAGCATGCCACGTGGCAGCCCTCAGTTGGTTCTCCACCAAGTCAAACACGTCACTCCCTTGGTTTTAAACCAATCAGTCCACGCCAAGTCATGCCCCAGCACAGCAGCACGCTCCAACAAATCAACAAATTACGCATAGCAGCTCCCAAACTTCAGAACCATCCATCACACCTAGGGATGCTCATGGTGCAGTCGTCCCATGCCCTATTTTCGTTGAGCAAACCAAACGAACCACTCTCCTTGTTGATACGTGGCTCGACCATAACCTCCCAAACACGTCAATGCAACGGTCTGGACCAATAGGAGAGAGCCACGTTAGCTGCTCTACACCAAACGACTAATGCGGCTGCGACATGTGGACAAAACGTAATTTCAAGCCCAAAAACAGCCATACGATGCTCCTCAGCGCACGAGTCACCTCCGCAACACCCAAAATTAAGTTTCTCTCACCTCTCGGGACCAATTTTGAGTAGTTTCATATATTAGAAACTTAGGCTTTATTTAGGGGGGATTGACTATTATTGTTTTGTTATCGACTTTCTTGGACGGTCATGTTTGGCTAATCAACTCCTTGTCTAGGTCAGAGGGGAAATAAGTCGGGATTATGGATTCATGACATATTATGTGAGATCTTTATTTTATTAATTAATTTATTTTAAATTCTCCTATTTCATTGTTTTTGCTCTTAAGGATTATGATTTAGATCTAGGGTATGTATACGGTCGATGCATGCTTTTAAGAGGACAACCTTTAGTTATTTGGACCATTAGTATCCGTGTAATTGTGCTTTTAGACCAATAAAATGGCGAACACTCACTCGTTTTTCGTAAAACCCTTTCGGTTCTTGAGTGTGCAACAATTGAATCTAGGTTAAACCAGGAGCGGATGTGATTCAGTTATTTAGGATTAGTGTCCCCACATATCCATATTACTGCGGTTAGTGTGTTAAACCCGATCGGCGGATGTCTTGGGTTATGCATTAATTAGGGAAGTAGTTAGTGGCGGACGTCTTGGCTATCGAGATTAGGGGAATGATGAATTTCTGACGGATGTCGATTTTCTATAGCTAATCTAGGAGAACTTAAATTAATAACTTTTTGGGAAAGATTGAAGACCATGATTGTCATTGAATCCTGATTCTAATTTGTGGAACTGTAGAATTAGGTGTTTTCTTGAAACTATTTGAAAGTTATTTTTATTATTTTATTTATTTATTTTAGTTAGTTTAGTTAGTTAAATTATTAAATTATTTATTTAAAACCCTAAATTTTCCCTTTTTGTTATTGTTTACCTAAGAAAGACTACCAATCTTTGTGGGCTCGACCCTTTGCCACTATTTTACAAAATAGTTGGTTTAGGAACCTTTATTTTATTGACACGTTCGGCGCGCGTCAATCACGCAACAATTAAAGTCTTCCTTGGTTATCCTTTCTTCGAAACAGAGAAATTTTGCGACTCAAGCAATTATGTTGTTTTTTATTGCCTAATTCCATTAGTCTCAGATTTACCGACTTTTTTCTTAAAAAGAAATTCGGTACCTTTCAAGAAACTATACAAGATAACTTTGTATCTTATTATTCATCAAATTACTTTTAATGAATTCACCTTTCTATTATTATTAAACTAAAGAAATAGAAGAATTTGAATTTCCAATCTTTGATTAACTTAATGACTAAACAAATTCTTAAAGGTTGCTATTTCAATCCTCTAAGTCCTATAAATAGAAATTCTCGTAATATAAGAGCTCATATTGACATCCTATATAACTCACTTACTGATACTCAATCAGCACGTCTATCTCTTTATTGGTTATATTTTAAGTCTTAGTGATAGACATCATTACTTAATTTGATTAGAAATAACTATTTGGTACTTTTAATCACAAAACATAATCACTTGTGTTGATGATTATAGCTAATCCAAGCTATTATTAGACCATTTTCCCCAATACCTTAACTTCTTACACGTGATCTTATCACTACAATTTTCCTTTTCAAGTTAGAAATTTTGTTAATTTTTGTTTTGTAACAACACCTGATTCGATATTAACAAAGATTACTTCTAACTTGTGTATTTCCATTCATTTTATCAGTACTTTATTCGATTCATATAACCACTACACTCAACGTCACTTATAGATAAGTAACTTGAGTATTAAACAATCGAAGTTTTTATTACTTCTTTATAGAAGTCCTTTGATTGTCTTAAAATATGGTTCTATTTCATTTTTCAGTTGACGTTTTGTTTGAAAAATGAGATAATACATTACTTTAAAATATTAAAGACAAGTGAAAAATTGAGTTTTGACTTTAAAGTAAAGTGTTTGATTGTCTTAAAATATGGTTCTTTCATTACCTTAATCCTTTGATAATCTAGCAGCCTTCAACTCTCCATTAATAAACAATTAAGATTAAGATCTTGTAATCATCAATTATAAAACTTTATTAACCACAAATGATTCTAAAGTAAATATTAAATCTCAAAGTTCATTTAAATGAATTAAATAATTCTCAAAATTTCGTAAAAATTTTCAACAACAACTCTTCTATTTCTAAGCCTACACCTGAATACCAGACCTTCAAAATTCTTTAATAAAACTTTATTAACTATAAAGGATTTTAAAGTGAATCTTAAACCTCAAAGTTCATTTAGATGAATTAAATAATTCTTAAGATTTTATAAAAAAATTTCGACAACAGCTCTTCTATTTCTAAGCCTACACTGGAATACCCAACATTCAAAATTCTTTAATAAAACCTGCTTAGCTAGGTGAAAATGCCGAAGGACTCACCATCCACCTCAAAATAATGTATATTGCATCACCAAAAATTATTTATTCATTCAAACCTAATGTGAAGTATTAAAAACTTAAACTAACATTACCTTAATTAAAAAATTATCTCAATTCGTCCAAAATCGTTCTAGCCATTCCAAATGAAATCTTAATCACACTCAAACCCAAAAATCTATTTATACAATATAATTTATTCAAAAAGCAATACATACATAGATAAAAGAACTAAACAAGTCGCAAACAGGCGGAAAGATTTCCTTTTCCTTTTTTACTGCTAGAACCATTATTATCTAATTATAAAAATTTGATAATATCAGATAAGTAAATCCTACACTATCCATACATCTGTAATAATCAAATGCTTAACAATCCAAGAGATTAAACGAAGAATATATTCTAAGGAATTTAAATGCAACCGTGAATCCATCCCATTTTTGTTATCCGACCACAATATGATAACGTTCTCCAAAAGTGGTATGTAAACAGTAATAATGACTCATGCCTGGAGAGGATAACCAAACGAGTCTCATTCCTTTAGACTCAGGGAATATGATATGATTTAACGTGATCTCATGAGACAACTTGATGCAAAATATTAGTGACTCCAGCCCCTTAAGCATAATGTAGTGTTCTATAACCACGGTAAAGTATATACTATAAGGAGACTTGAATCGCCTTATCCTCCCCACCAGTGTATGCATGTCCAACAAAAATGCAATAACAAGGATCAATGTGATTTATATGAAATTATAATCATACAATGTAAATGTAATTATAGGATTTACTTAACCTTACAAACGGGATGTTGCACCTCCCATTTGCTTTGAGTCGGTAAACTAGTCTACACGGGGCTCTGATTATAGTCATATAATTCATTTAGAAACTCAATAAGTTTCAATAACAATTCCCCAATTTTTTTTTCCAATTCGTTGCAGTTTTATTGACGCAATCATGTCTCGAAATCACTAAAATACTTCAAAAATAAATTATCCGATGCACATATTTCATTTTTGACTCAAAATTATTGTTCACTATTGAGTATTATGTTGTCTAGGATTAAATATAATTTTTCTGATTTATTATATACTTATTGGTCTTGCCTCAACTCGAAAACCTTAGAATCCCTCAAAATTAATTCCTCAGATATCCGAATCCTAATTCAGACTCCAAATTGTGGTTCATAATCGAAAATTAACTTAAACTAGACTTTAAAATGATTTTTCAAATTTCGAGCATTTTTGGGTATTGTAGCACGTATTACGAGGGAAAACCCTAGTATAAATCCTCAAGAAAATTTCAAATTTTGCATTTTTCATAAAAATCCATAATTTCTATTTGTTTGGCTCAAATATAATTCTTACTGATTTTTTTCTATTTTATTGGAATTTACTTTTTAAAAAATTCCAATACATTTTTTCTTCTTTTTATTTTAGAGTGGTTTGACCCACCCTAAACAGGATCGGACCGGTTCAGCTAAACTGGACCCGATTCGGTCTAGTCTGAGGGATCGAACCCTTCTTCTTCCCTCATTTCGTCTGCATTCAACAAATCAACAACCCCTTCTTTTTTAAAATTTTTAATTTGGTACTGAGTTGGGTTTGCTCTGCCCAATGGAAAGGGAGATGAGGTCGTCTCCTTCCTCGGACCCGAACCTCCCCTCCATTTCCATCAAACCCCATTAACAACAACCATAACAACACACAATAGACAACACCAACAACCAACAATGGCACATCAATAACAACCCAACAACATCAATAGCCAACAAACTTCAACAACATAACCACAACGACAACTTAAAAAACAACACTCACCTTATCCTCGCCTCCATCGTTGATCTCCTCTCCCTCTCGATCGAGTTCCTCCCACTCTTCCTCTCTGTTTCAACTTCATCACTGTCAAATTTGAAGAATAAAATGATTTTGTTGGTCTGAAAATAAATGTTAAGATTTCCTCGAGATTCACATAACACAATTTTCGAGATAAATGTAATAGTTACATTTTCATTATAAAAATTTGATCTTCATCGAGATACATGTTGTGTATCTCGAGCTCAATCTCGTGGCTATCAACAAGATAATCACCATCTCTTTATCGACTTACTGGTAATTTATTTTATTGATCTCCTTGAGATACGTAACTCGTATCTCGAGGTTCTTATGGTTTAATAACACCATACATTTGATTTTCCTTGAGATTGGATGTCACGCATCCCGAGGCATGGCTATCCTTTTAACAACCAACGTTCAACCATTTTATTCCTTAATGCTCACATTACGTGTATCTCGAGGTGAATCCAATGTATACTTTTATTTAATTTTAAACTATATGATTCATTTATATATATTTTTATATATAAACTATATTATATATATAAATATATACACACCTATGTATTTTTATGGCTATAAATTCGCTATACGCGCCAACGACCATCCTCGGGCGTGCATACTATTGTACATCCCACGCGTGTCATCCTCGACCCCACGTATAACTAGGCACCCACCAATTTATTAATTATTATATTTAATTTTGTGATTATCTCTTCAATTCATGTCCAAACTAAATTCCAAAAATTACCCTAATTTTACCAAAATTAGAGAAATATTCCCACCGCACTCCAAAACTGGCAGACAACGTGCAGACACTCTACTTGACCGTATTTCACGTCAAAATAATGTATAATACATCAAATAGACACACATCACATAAAAATAATATTAAATTTATGATACCTAATCTGTAATGCGTGGGTCCCACCTCGAATACCTAAACCTCAAATTAAATTCGAAAATGCTTAATTAGCAGCCTAATCAAGTTTATAAAATTCTCGGATGTCACAATTTGACGCTTCGAGATCCTCAAAAATTAAGCTCAAAGTTGGATGTTTGTTAGTAAATCTTATAATAACCTTTACATTGTATGGGTATTTCTCGATTATGGTTGCATGTAATGTTTTATCATTGCATATTTAAGGTAATGGATTCACGTAAACGAGAGGAAGGAGGCTCTTATGGGTCCCATTATGTTCACTAGCTATACGTATAATAGGGTGAACACCGTGGTACTTTATGGCTAGAGTCATTGATCGTTATAGACACGTAGGAGATTTTAGGAGGATTTGTGATGTTAGCCAGGATCATACTCCATGGAGAGTCGATGGTGTGGCTTCTCGAAGGAATTCCTCTCAAACTCATTAATCTTTATTATTGTTTACCTACCACTTTTGGAAGACGTCCTCTGATTGTGGTCAGTCAACAGAACCCGGATGGATTGCATATTTGTATTTTTATGATTCCTTACGATATTATTTTTCATTTAAGTTATTGGAATACAATGCATTTGATTATTACAGTTGTGCGGGAAAGTGTTAAATTTACTTATCTGATATTATCAAATTTTTATAATTGGGTAATGACAGGTTGGAGCGGCGACAAAGGAAAAGGACAGCTGTGATATTTTCTGTGACTTGCACAATTTCATTCTCTATGTATGTATTGTTTTTTATATAATATATTGTATAAATGGTTTTGGGGTTCGTGTGTGATAAAGGTTGAGGTTTCGAAAAGTTCTAATGAATTTAGTAAACCAAAAGTACTTTCGAAGTTAGGATTATCTTGTTCAAGTTTTGAAATCATTTCGAGTTTTTAAAACTAGGTTGGAATGAATATATACATATGTTTTGATAAAATATGTTGTAATGGAGTGGATTGTGAGTCCTTCAGCATTTTCACTATTCTGAGCAGGTTTGTTTGAAGATTTTTGAAGGCTGGGGTTTCCTGGTGTAGGCTTTAAGGATTATTTAATCAATCTAAATGGAGTTTTAGGTTTCAAATTAAATTTTAGGATTCTTTCAGGCTAATAAAGTTTATATTTGATGATTATAAGGCCTTGATATTGTTTGTTCATAGATGGTGAGGTTAAGGCATATTAGATTATCAAGGAGTTAAGGTAATATCATATGGTCTTAATTAGGTGGGGCCTGACAACCGCGTCGACTGATGACGATGATCCACCGTGGTCTTGCCAACCCCCCTCTGGTCAAGATCAAACAAGTTTATATTCATCATTGGCAACAATTTAAACATTGAATCCAACTTTTTCAAACTCGTTCATTTATTAAAATATGTTCTTAACACCATGAATAAAAGCTTATCTTAGATGCATCCCCACTTCAACTTAGCAGATCCTTCTATCAAAGCCACACCTACACTGATTTACAAAAAATCTCATTAAAAAACACTAATATTTTTTATCTAAGAGAGCATCGAAGAAAAATGAAACTACAAAAAGTATCTTCTTAGCCCTGCCGCGTATCAAATACGTCAAAATATAATCTCTAATGGCCCGATTGGTTCATAGGATAGGGTGGGATAAGTGATGGTACTAAATAATATTGGTGTTCAGTTCGAGTATTAAATTAGTCAAAGGATTAATTTAACCAACATGAGTGGGAAAATTTAAAACCATGAAATCGATGATAAAATTTTATCCCAATGTTGGTGACTTCAAAATGGACAAAGTACCCTCATGAAAACAACCCAAAACACACATCAAATCCTTTTTTTCTCAACCTTCGACTCACCGACACCAACTACCACAACGATTGTAGTAGTGGCAAGTATGGGGTCGATCCACAAAGACCAAGGGTTTCCAACTTAGGTTAAAAAACAAGATTGTAAATCGGGGGTTTTGAAATTATTGTTTTCAAGAAGTTCACCAAAAATGGGAATTGAAAATACTTTTTACGGAAATCAATCATAAAAAAGTAACCTAGACCCCGATTTCTCAAACTTCCTCAATTGGCATATTCAAACTCCATTATCGTCGATTTATGTAAAGTACGCAATTAAAAAGTATCCTAGAGTACTTATAAAACAAAGCGTGCACCCGGTTCCTCATTTTCCTCTTTTCAATAGCAAAGGAACGACCATTGACTATTCCTCTAGTACAGCGTATAACCCTAGACTCACGCGCCTTGGGTTTAACATGATGACCACTTTAGGTTTTGTGAAAACACTAAACCTAAACAACCAGATCGCTCGTGTGTCTGATTTAACCTAGATCCCTAAGGTATATGACTTGTTTTGAAAGGTTCATAATTTATGCAATGTCTCCTTTGTATTTTGAGCTATCCAAAAATCTCAACAACATTTGTAAGAGTTCTTCCAAGACCTGTGCAAGGCATATTCAATAGAAATAAGGTCTATTCATCTATATACATTATTTCTAAGTCTAACATTTAGTTCTATTACAAATCTCATTACAACTAAGTACCCGCGTCATCCCTTGTGTCATACATGTTCAAATATGAAATAAAAATATAGATACTACCATTTACATACGCAAATGAGACGGCTTCATGTCTTATCCTATTCTTTCCCTTTCGCAATTCTATAGAATGAACTGAAGTACTTGGGGAGAAAAGTGGGGTGAGCAAAATATACAAAGGAGAACGTAGCAGATAGAGGTGGCCACGGAAGGATCGCAAACTGCGACAGCAACATGGACGGCTCCGAAAATGCAGCTTTGCTAAGACCGTTGATATTTTGCTCACCCTACTTTTCTCCCTGAGTACCTCAGCTCCCGTGATAGAATTGAGAAAGGGAAAGAATAAGATAAGACATGAAGCCTTCTCATTTGCGTATGAAAATGGTTGTACTATATTATTTATTTAATATTTGAACATGTATGACACAAGGGATGACTCGGGTGCTTAGTTGTAATGAGATTAGTAGTAGAACTAAATGTTAGACTTAGAAATGATGTATGTAGATGAATAGACCTTATTGCTATTGAATATGCCTTGCACGAGTCTTGGAAGAACTCTTACAACTGTTGTTGGGATATTTGGATAGCTCAAAATACAAAGGAGACATTGCCAAAATTTCGTTAGAAATGTAGAGTTAGAGAAATGGAAATAATTAAGTTGACTTAATAGGCCTTGAACTAATTCCGTAAAAAATTTAATTGGCTTAGAAAATAGTTAGTCACTGTTTATAAGTTATTTCATAGTTTAAGGCTTACTAAGACATCGCTTGGCTTGGAACGGTAATTGAGAGGGTAGTTGGGAATTAGGGTTGCCACATAATGTGTTTAATGCTTTAAACCAATGACATACTTCAATCACGGTTTTAATAAGTTGTTTTTTGCATATTATAACTAATGATTCTTTGTACTGAGTGCATAGTGTGGCCAATAATTTTTAGTATATGGTACTTAAATCTGTCTATGATTATTGATAACAATTACAGAAGTAGCAACTAGGATTAATATATAGGGCAAAATTATCTGAGTGGATGTTCTAGGTGATTGTGTTCTAGGTTATTAAATGACTAGCATAATTCAGGTTTTTTTTAGTTTGGAGTAGGTATGATTTTTATTGAGTGTTAATTCTATCGTAATTTCTAATTTATTGCGTTTTATCCAATAAGTAGAGTTACAAGGTTAAGGATACGGCTTATTTCCATTGAATATAGGAAAGTCAATTGCTTGCTAAAGGCTATCAACCTATTGTGATTAAAGTTTAACGATTTAGGATCATTATATAAATATGATTATTTGATTATGACTATGCTTTAATGAAAATGTCCAAATATGACGGTTAACATATAATTGTCTAAAATGTATTGTTTAGATATTTAATTTATATTGATTTCTCGATTGTTTGTTTGAATTGCATTAGATTAGTTTATTGAATTTAAATTGCTTATAGTTTAATTATTTTAATTAATTGATTGTTTCATTTTTATATTGATAGTGTTTAATTCCTGTATTAATTAGATTAGTTGAATTAAAGTAAATTAAATCCACTAAAACTTTATGGTAGCCTTAGTTCTAAGGAGATTTGCGAAATCTCTATGGAAACAATATCTCATTTACCACTACTATAAATAATAGAAAAATACGCGAAACTATTATGCACGCTTGACACGTGTCACACGTGCCCTATAAGGGACGACGCCGGCATCGAGATGGTTTTAAACCCCTTTCAACCTATATTTTCCACGCTTGAAACATATTTTATAAACCACCAACTAAGCATACACCCTTTTAGAACCAAGATTAAGCAATTTTAAGAGAGAAATGAGTATTCCTAGTGATTAAGAGTGGAAAGAAAGATTGCATTGTGGATTTGTACAAGGGGGAGAGCTAGGGCATTGATTTGAAGAAAATATTCAAGTGAGGACTAGGGTTTTAGTTTGTGAGCAAACTGAGAGGGCTTAGATTGATAGAGGCTTGGAGAAGCAATCTACACCAGAAAGTAGTTCGACATTAAGCTAAATTTACAATTTCGTTACTTAGGCTTTGGAATTTTTGTAAATTCTTGATGAAATTGCATGAATTGCGGATATGAGGTTGTTGAATATGAATTTTCAATATTTATGGATTTAGAGCATCAATGTGGCTTATGGTGAATTAGTCTATCTTTTACATTATTTGGCATGTGAATGACCCCCTGAATGAAAATTTTGATGTTAGGCGATTTGAAGACCCGTATTATGAGTTATGCTATGTGAATTATTAAGAAAATGGCAAGAATAAAGAGGCTAACAAGTCAAATTAGTGCAGTTAGAGAAAATGATTATGAGCATCATCTTCAAGAGATCCAAATGAGGGTGAACCAAGACCTTTTAAGTCTTAGTACTACATTAGTAGAGAGGCTAAAGAGAGATATGAGGCCATTAAGCATAGAGAATTCATTTGCGAAAGAGAAATTAATTTATCGGCTAAGTATGACAAGAAAGTAAAAAATTTCATTAGGCAACAAGGTTGGGAGCAATT